>CM063509.1:58114065-58321565 GCA_032207245.1 Pardosa pseudoannulata
TTTTTGTAAACAAAAATATATTTTTAGTGGTTAAATTTATAGTAGTATTGTAAATATGAAAAATCAAATAGAAATAGTGGTATATAGTTTTAATTTTTCCGAATTATGTTATACATAAACGTTTTCACATTATAAAAAATGAAAAGAGCAATCCTAAAACTAATAGTGTGTCCCGCGCTCAAGTATCAATCGTCAGAAAACGTACCAGTACGTGTCCCGCATATAATGTGCTAATATTAAAAATAAAGGATCAGTACTACGTAAGTCTGTACATTCTGTCATCGAAATTCCAATAGACCTTTCAGATCCATTCAGTTCATCCTAAGATCCTAAAAATCCAGAGATCTTCGTTTGAGGCCCCCAGCACGTAAATCTGTACATTCTATCATCGAAATTCCAATAGAACTTAGTTTCGGATTCATGCAAAGTGCAAGCCTAAACTCTTCGTTTGAAATCCCAGCTCATAAATTTGTATATTCTATTATAAAAATTCCAATAGACCTTACATTCGATTTTAGGCATAGTGTAATTCTGAGCTCTTCGTTTGAACACCCAGCACGTAACTCTGTACATTCTGTCACCGAAATTCCAATAGACCTAAGTTTCAGGTCCATGCAGAGCATCCTAAGATCTTGAAGATCCAAAGATCTTCGTTTGAGGCTCTCAGCACATAAGTCTGTACATTCTATCATCGGAATTCTAATATAACTTACTTTCGGATTCATGCAAAGTGCAAGCTTAAACTCTTCGTTTGAACTCCCAGCACATAAATCTGTACATTCTATTATAAAAATTCCAATAGACCTTAGTTTCGTTTTTAGGCATAGTGTAATTCTGAGCTCTTCGTTTGAACATCCAGCACGTAACTCTGTACATCTTGTCACCGAAATTCCAATAGACCTTAGTTTCAGGTTCATTCAAATCATCCTGAGATCCTAAAGATTCAGAGATCTTCGTTTGAGGCCCTCAGTACATAAGTTTGTACATTCTATCATCGAAATTCTAATAGAACTTAGTTTCGGGTTCATGCAAAGGGAAATCCTAAACTCTTCCTTTAAACTCCCAGGCATAAATCTGAAATTCTATTATCGAAATTCCAATAGACCTTAGTTTCGAGTTCATGTTTAGTACAATTCAGAGCTCTTCGTTTGAGCACCCAACACACAACACTGTATATTCTGTCATTGAAATTCCAATAGATTTTTTTCCGAGTTCATGCAGAGTGCAATTCTGAGATCTTCGTTTGAACCCCCAGATACCTGTACACAGATGAGGTATTCTTTGAGACCGACGCGCAAGCTAATGATATCCTAAAAGGTGCCATGGAGTTCAGCATCCACCCTCTGGTATCCCGCTGCAAGAGACACTTCGAGACCGTTGAGCTCACCGTCCACAACGTCTGTTCTAAGCTGCAGATGAGCATCTCCAACAAAATCTCCGTCCTCAAAAACAGATGCGCAGAATTTATTAAGAACCACACGGCGCAAGTCATCAAGTGAGTCTTTCTACGTTTTCTTTGCTTTCTCTGACATCTTTTTTTTCCTTCCTGGCAGTCTTATTTCGAGGACAGGGCAAAGACTACAAGAAACCTTATAGCTCTCCATTCTTTAAGTTAGGAGATCATTATGACATCTTATATAGCTACATACATACATCTTAACATCTTATATAGTTACATATATAAATCTTGACATCTTATATAGTTACATATATAAGTGTACTTATAAATGCATGTCAGGTTTGGAATTTTAAAATTAGAAATTAAAACATTAATAAAAAGAGAGCGAACTCTTTATCGAGCGTAAGAATATGCGGGTAAAACTACTCTTTTTAAGGACAAAGCGTACTGAGTTCAAGAAGAGAACAGATAAATTTTTGGGGCTGGTGAACTGCTATCGTAGAGTCTCTTGTTTGAAAACGAAATTGTTAATGTGGCATATGGCACTACAAAAAAGTTTAAACATCTGGAACAGATGTCTTTTTTATTCTTTATCTTAGGCTCTGCGCCTCGCATATATGCAATAAACTGCTCAATCGACAGGCAAATCGGTTCGAAGATGGTAACTCTAATTAAGAATGACAAGGAGATCTCAGCAAGCATCATGGGTTCAGCAAAGGCTCTTTCCATCTCTCGGTCATGGAGGGTAGATCTGTAGTATTTGTACATTATGGACTAAGCAGCAATCTCCTAAACTCCATAAAACATCTCAAAAGTCTGAAAATTCATAAAATCCACTATCTTGCGTGCTATTACTTTTTGTTCTAGAGTTTGCTGAAGAGACCATTTTGGCTACAGAAAAACTTAAACTTAATCGACCCAAACTCTCGGTTTAGACGCAACTTCAAATATGAGTAGTCACTTCAAAGATGCTATTAAAAGGAGGAAACAAAAATACGAGGGTTTTCACCTGTTTCCTTACATTCTGAGACCCCTTGAAAAAGATTTTGAATCTTAGGACTAGGATTTAACAATAAATCCTCGTCTAAACCTTTATTTTTCAAATTTCTGAAAAGAACTAGAGTTATGTGTTGGTTGGGGATCATCTTAGGATCTTTTCCTTAGTTTTCTACGTAGGCTTTTAGGTTCCTATATCTGCTCAATAACTTCGGTTGCTACACATATATGTGTGTATGTGTGTATATATATGTATATAAATATATATATATATGTGTGTGTGTGTGTGTGTGTGTGTGTGTGTAATCATCCAGGGACCAACTAGCCCCGAACTTACACTTGAATACTTCTTTTGAAATTGCCCCTATTATTTTCCCCAGCCCGGGCATGCTGGGCTGTTAAGTGTCCCGCTAACCGTCCTTTAGAAAGAAGCACATCATTTGTCGTGGCCGAACTTAACTTTTATTTCATACGATAAAATAGCACAGAATCCAGAGACGTCTGAACCCGACGGAGTCAGAACGCTCTATATCAGTAATAGTAATGCCAACCTTCTGCAAGAGACGGCTAAAACCCGTGTGTGGGAAAATGCTGAGGCAAGTGTTTTAGTTGCTTATAGAAAGTAACCTTTGACTCGAGCCATCTGCAAAGTGTGGCGTGTCAGAGGAGCATTATTGCTGATCATTACAAATTTTCCTGGGAGAGTTATTGCATCCTCATTATAAAATGCCAGCTATATCATTTTCTGTTTTGGGAATCATAGAAAGAATTTCGGGGTTCGGCTGAAGGAATGAAAACATCCTCGTTTAAATTGGATGGCTGGGAAAGATGGTTAATATAAAGAGAAGAAATTAAGATCTAGAATAATGAATGGGGAAAAGGGATAATTTTGGAATACGCTTTAGGGCTTAGATATTGATATTATTACATATATATATATATATATATATATATATATATATATATATATATATATATATATATATATATATATATATATATATATATATATATATATATATATATATATATATATATATATATATATATATGTGTGTGTGTATACATGACTAAGACTCAGTTCATAAATGATCTTTTTTTTTTTTTAATTCAACATGGTGCTCATTTTGACGCTTAAGTTACTCAACAGAAGAAGGCATTTGAGTTCTATTTGACCAACTCTTTCGCTCTAGGTTTTCTGCAGTCTAGTTGGCACATGATTTCTGTTAAAATGTCACCAACTCAATTCCATCTACCCTGCAATTTCGTTCTTAAATATCCTCACAAAAGTTTAATCATATTCCTATCAGAGACGACTGAGAGAAACACATGTTCATCATCGTGTTCATCAAACGAGTCTTGGACAATTCGACTCTGTGAATGAATGCATTGTCTTCCTAATAAACAAGTTGAGAAATCAAAGGAAAAATCTTACATCATTCTATAAAAAACGGTCAACCAGAATAGTGACATAAAGCAGAGTTGCATAGTACGATATACTTAAAAATGAGAAAGAGATAGCCAACAGCATAGAGTCGTCCAGGGGTTTATCTGACACAAACACGTCCGTTTATCCGTAATAATGGAATTGACGATTCGACCGACCAGAGGACATTTCCTCATTATTATGTACTAATTTAATATCTTGAAATTGTTTTGGTCGTTTCAAAGCATTCCATAGTGTTCCTTATAGTTCTGGAATACCATTCTACCGTGTATATTTTCTGCATGCAGATCATGGTGTAATTCTTTGTCAGGACACCTTTCTGTAGATGTGTTTTCCTATAACATGCCTTCCGGGATCGTGTTCTACTTTCTGATCCTAGGTTATTAGGTCCTAATTTGAAATCCTTTTTCCTCTATCAAGCAGCTTCAATTTTAGGTCATTGTTGTATTTGGTAGATATGTTTTTACCTGTATCCTATGAGCTGGCATCACAGCTGATATAATACTTCTTTCGATATCGAAAACAGTAGCTGTTTTTGTTACTAAGGCTCCAGCAGTCCAGGTCCCTATAATGCTACCTTTTGCTTTAAATTTGTAACGCCCATTATAAAGAAGTATTTATTTAACTCACGAATATATCTCGTATATAAACAATATCATTGTTATGACTATGCCAATATATATATATGGCACAAACCAGGTTTTTTTTCTCTTTTTCGTCTTCTCTATGTAAATAAAAACAGGTTTTTAATCGACCATGTAATTTTAAACAAAGATAACAGTAAACGGATAAGGATAAAAACTTCCTTATATTTCTCATTTTCGTCACAACTGTTCAAATTCATGTGAGCATAAAAATGACGTAGTCATTAATGTATATAATGATACATCAATGAAACTAATCGAATGATCTTCATAGATACGTATAGCATCAGGTCAGGGTAAATTTAAATCTATAAAAAGACAATATATTTATTTATATGATGGTGATCCTCTTTTTAAATTCATTACAGCCTGTATCCAACATGTTAGATTCAAAAATAAGTCGTGATCAATAGTCGTAGAAATATTTATCCACTCCTTCTGTAAAAATGTCACTAATTCAAAATGTGTCACGTATTGCGCAATTTCACTCTTAAATATCTCCAAAAAGGTTAATTTATGTTCCTATGATAAAGGACTAGGTGGTAGCAGAAAGGTCTTCTACCACCATTAGTCTCTCATACAGTCAAACTTTTCCCATTTTTTCCAGCTCAAGCGATTTCCTCAACTGCAGCAGCACCACTGTACGCGCGATCTGCAACCTACCCTCTCTAAACCTGCGAGGTGAGGTGGAAGTGCTCCAAGCAATGATGAAATGGCTGCAATCCCAACCTCTCCAGAATAGGGCGATGTCACTGGTGTCCCTCCTGAAATGCGTCCGGTTCCTTACTTTTACCGTCGAGGATCTGGCGTCCACGCTCAAAACTTACCCAGACCTCATGACTTCGGAGGATGGGCTCAATATTATGCTGTTCCTCTACAACCCTCCGAAAACACCCGACTTCTCTAGGCTGCCAGCTTGGTGCAACAAGAATACCAAGAGCAGGTGCTGTGTCCCAGACAGGCCGCCCCCTTCGATTGCCAGTAAGTCAGTTTTCTTTATTTTTCGGGTATGAGATAATCAAGTGACATTTTTACTTTCTTGTAATCTAAGCTTAAAGAACCTACTGCTTTTTGCCGAAAACAACAGTTGAAGAACGTTGTCCTCATCTAAAACTGTTCTTCTCCTCCTCATAGTGAACTTCTCTATCATCATTTTTTAGTCCTCATCATCCTAATGTTTTTGACTCAGAATACCCCTCTGAACAAATTTTCTACATCTCTAAAATCCCAATTTCCTTATACGAAACCATTCTAGTTGATTTTACCCCTCTCCTTATAGTTTATAGTCTTTCATCAATTGAGCAATTAAACGAAGTTTTCTTAGGTGCTCCTATCATACGGTTTAATACTCTCACAATCCTTCGTCGTTTACTACACATTCATTATATCCCACAAAAAGCCACATGGTATTGCTAAAGACTGCAATACCATGTGGCTCAATTCCTAATACGAAACCATTCTAGTTGATTTTACCCCTCTCCTTATAGTTTATAGTCTTTCATCAATTGAGCAATTAAACGAAGTTTTCTTAGGTGCTCCTATCATACGGTTTAATACTCTCACAATCCTTCGTCGTTTACTACACATTCATTATATCCCACAAAAAGCCACATGGTATTGCTAAAGACTGCAATACCATGTGGCTCAATTCCTAATACGAAACCATTCTAGTTGATTTTACCCCTCTCCTTATAGTTTATAATCTTTCATCAATTGAGCAATTAAACGAAGTTTTCTTAGGTGCTCCTATCATACGGTTTAATACTATCACAATCCTTCTTCGTTTACTACACATTCATTATATCCCAGAAAAGACCACATGGTATTGCTAAAGACTGCAATACCATGTGGCTCAATTCCTAATACGAAACCATTCTAGTTGATTTTACCCCTCTCCTTATAGTTTATAGTATTTCATCAATTGAGCAATTAAACGAAGGTTTCTTAGGTGCTCCTATCATACGGTTTAATACTCTCACAATCCTTCGTCGTTTACTACACATTCATTATATCCCACAAAAAGCCACATGGTATTGTTAAAGACTGCAATACCATGTGGCTCAATTCCTAATACGAAACAATTCTAGTTGATTTTACCCCACTCCTTATAGTTTAACACACAACATAACCACAAGTTTCTATTTATTCTTTCGTTCATCCACCCATTATTTCTTTAAAGAAAAATCTTAACCTTGAATCTGATCTCAAATTCTCAATAAACTTTTCGGGTCTCCTACGAAATATTAACTAAATCCGCTTTTCCATATTTTCATAACATTGATTTCTTAACTAAATCTCCTTTTCTATATATTCATGCTATTGATAATTTTACCTCTTTTTCATTTCTCTAATTCAAAATGTTAACTAAATTCCCTTTCCTATATTTTCATAGCGCCAGTAGTCTCCTCTCTTTTCCTCTTTATTAACACATTTTGAGGGGGGGCACATTTCGCAGCAGAATTTTACCAGGAGCAGGCGTTTTGAGCGTAAATTTAGTTATTCAGTTAAATCTCAATAGATCGAAAATTATTTAATTTTCTAACCAACTTTTCGTATTTTATATTGAAATATATAAACAAATATATAAATACATGGTTTCCGCGCACCTGGAAAGTCAGGGAAAGTCATGGAAAATCATGGATTTAGACAATGGATTAATTTTGTCATGGAAAGTCTTGATTTTTCAAGTAAAATGAGTAAAAGTCATGGAAAGTCATGGATCCGCTAAACTACCGATTAAAAAAAATGCATTGAATTGTTTAATTCTATTTTTACTTGTCATTTGGCTGAAGTTACTCAGTTTGGTATTTATGTATTATCCTATTGACCCTATTGCCAAGTAAAATTTGTTCACCAAGGAAACTCAAAGAAAGCTTAATGGGTGGGTAAATGTATATTATTCTGGTTTTTTTTTCTTAAATTGTAGATTAAAATTTTATTAATAGAATTAATGATTATTTTTAATAAAAATTAGTTATGGTTTTTGCACAAAATATAAGTTTATCTCTAGGGATATTGTATATAAACATTATAGCGTTATATTTGGCTATTAGTCATGGTCATCTGGATAATACCAAAGTACCCTGAATTCAAATTAGAAACATTTTGATTGAAAAATTGCTTTATGATTAAACTTAGGTATGTAGATACAACAATTTATTTTTATGTATGTGAGTTTATTAACACTTATAAAGTAAGTTTATAGTTTTTTTATGATAACATTCATGTAATTTCTCTAAAAGCATATATTTTATTTGTGTGTACATTAGAAGCTTTATTCATATATACTTTTAACGAAAGCTTTTTAAAGTCATGGAAAATGATCTGCTAAATCAGGGAAAGTCATGAAAAGTCATGGATTTGAAAAATTTTATTTTGGCAGATATCCTGTAATTAGGAAATATATAGATAACAACCATAAGATTTCTGTAAACAAAAAATATATTTTTAGTGGATAAATTTATAATAGTATCGTAAATAGGAAAAATCAAATAGAAATATTTGTATATAGTTTTAATTTTTTCGAATTATGTCATATATGAACATTTTTAAGTTACAAAAAAATGAAAAGAGCAATCATAAAACTAATATTGTTAAAACCAAGTTTTTATTTGTCTAAATTTTTTCAGAATCTATGTAGTAGACAAGAACATTCCGCTTCGTTTTCCTGTATGTACCGTTATTTTTGTACTCTCAAAAAAACCATGTTGTTACACTAACCCGTACTAGTACGTGACCAGCACTCAAGTATCAATTGTCAGAAAACGTATTAGTACGTGTCCCGCGCCCAAGTATCAGTCGTCGGAAAATGTACTAGTGCGTGTTCCGTTGTACTAGTGGATAAATTTATAATAGTATCGTAAATAGGAAAAATCAAATAGAAATATTTGTATATAGTTTAAATTTTTTCGAATTATGTCATATATAAACATTTTTAAGTTACAAAAAAAAATGAAAAGAGCAATCATAAAACTAATATTGTAAAAACCAAGTTTTTATTTGTCTAAATTTTTCCAGAATCTATGTAGTAGACAAGAACATTCGGCTTCGTTTTCCTGTATGTACCGTTATTTTTGTACTCTCAAAAAAACCATGTTGTTACACTAACCCGCACTAGTACGTGACCCGCCCTCAAGTATCAATTGTCAGAAAACGTATTAGTACGTGTCCCGCGCTCAAGTATCAGTCGTCGGAAAATGTACTAGTGCGTGTTCCGTTGTACTAGTGGATAAATTTATAATAGTATCGTAAATAGGAAAAATCAAATAGAAATATTTGTATATAGTTTTAATTTTTTCGAATTATGTCATATATGAACATTTTTAAGTTACAAAAAAAATGAAAAGAGCAATCATAAAACTAATAATGTAAAAACTAGTTTTTATTTGTCTAAATTTTTCCAGAAACTATGTTTCCAGAACTAGACAAGAACACTCGACTTCGTTTCCTGTATATACCGTTATTTTTGTACCCTCAAACAAACCATGTTGTTACACTAACCCGTATTAGTACGTGTCTCGCGCTCAAGTATCAATTGTCAGAAAACGTATTAGTACGTGTCCCGCGCTCAAGTATCAGTCGTCGGAAAATGTATTAGTGCGTGTTCCACATGCAATGTTTTAAATTCTCTTTTCCTCCCAAATTAGTATATTTACGAATAATTACAAATTCGACGAAAGCATCAGAGATAATTTAGTGGTTTTTGTTATCCTCAAACTCAGTAGTAATTAATCTAACGCTTGAATAAATTTTAAGACTGGGATTTCGATTATTTTGAGTTTCGGAAACAATACTGAATAAAGAGGGTTTTATATGTAATCGAATTGGCTCCCATTTTTCAACTCCTCTTCTTAGCCCACTCTCCTGTTTCTAATCATGGATCTTGTTGGTGCTTCAACCACATTTGGCGAAATTGGCGTGCTTGCAGCTTGCGTGCGTGGAGTGCTTGCAGCGTGGCGTTTGAAATCTGGCGAGGGGATCGTAACTCAACAAATTGATACATAAACAAAAACAACCAAAAATATACAAAATTGAAAAATATGCATTAAAAAAAACACAAGAAAAAACACAATAGAAATACATTCATAAAAAAAAAACATATTTACAAAAAATAACAAAAAAATTTAAAAAAAAAAAAAAAAAAAAAAATAAAAAAAAAAAAAAAAAAAAAAAATGGAAATATATAATTTAAATTATTAAAACAAATTAAAAAATAAAAATTAAGTAAAAAAATTTCATTGAAAACAATAATAATTAAAAAAAATTAACATATAAAAAACTATTTTACGTCTGTCCTCCAATTTATGAAGCGGTTGGACCTGGAATGGATAGAGGCATCCATTCAAAGCGAATAAAGTTTATCTTCTCCTAAACTATCGATCCGATTATAAAATAAATTTGTATAAATATGCTTTATATCACAGCAAAAAATACTGTCGTCTTTAAAACGTTCGAAATCCACCCCTTCCCTCCTTTTCGAGAGTTTAATGCCATTATTTCAAGCCCTATTTTCCCTGGTTAAGAGCAGCCGATTAAATTTATCCATTTATCACTTAATAAATAGGTAAAAATAAAAATTGTTTCTAGCATTGTGACGTCATTCCTTTAAACATCTCATTTAATCATTTCATATTTTAAACTATTTAAATATCGTCTACACTATTTTAATATCTTTTATCACCGAACTTAGATGTTACTTAAATGATTTTCTTTTATATTTGGCTTAAATAATAGATTAGGTACATACGTGATAATTTTAAATTTAATCATCGATTATTTTTTGTTGCAATGAAACTTTTACTACCGGTATTAACAATAAATTCATTTCATATAAGTCTAGGAGTCTATTTCATGGACTAATAAATATCTAACTTTTAATTTATATATATTTGGAAATTAAGAAGTTTGTTCTTTTGTGTGTTTGTTTATTATATATACATAACCACACGATTTGACTAAATGAATTCAATGTGATTCTAAACTGCATTACAGGATCGAGAGACTCTAGAGGAGTATGACGATAAATAAATTATTGAGAGTGAACCAGATAGTTCTCAGCCAAAAAATAAACCATTTTTTACCTGCCTCATTGGGTACTTAACAGTTCTGGAATATTAAAAAGTTTACTAATCCCGTCATATGATGGGCTATATGCTAGTATTTAAATGGTTTTTGCAGATTTTTTTTTCTTCATATCTTAAAAAAGGCTACTCAGAAGCGATTCAAACAAGTTCTACGAGGATTTTTGAGATATGATACAACCGTTCATTAAATTCGATACCTATTGATGCACGTATGTGGATTTGTACAAAAGACAAACATTTCTTTTCCACTCTGGCCCTTACTCTGGACGTTGCGGTTTGTTTCGAACATTCGTTGTGACGTCATTTGGACGCCAGATTGCGGACATTATGCGAGCAAATGATCAAGCTGACGTCAAAGTGACGTCACAACGAAAGTTCGGCCCGACTCGCAACATCTAGAGTAAGCTCCTCTCTCTAAATCCTGCTCGGACAAACACAGGATCATCTTAACCGTTAAGTATTGTAGGTAAATTCAGGCAGTAAATCCACCTGCTCCAAAACAGCAAGTCACAGGTTAGTTGGTTTGGAGATCTACAGTCTACTGTTTGCTATGTGAAATCTAACGAGCCCAGGAGCTGCTGCTTAAAGCAGAATCTAAATATATATTATTACTTTTTTATTAATTGGAATCACTTGAAGTTACGTGGTTTATTATCAGGTACGACGACATCTAAGTAATCCAAAATTCTTTATTTGTTATCCACAATTCATTATATACTCAGCGAACTATTGGTGCAAAACGACTCTTGCTATTGCGACACACGTGCTTTCGTATAGAGAATGTGCGCATGACGTCAGGTTCAGCAAAATTTGCAGCTTAACTTCCTCGTTGGCAAAACATTCGAATTTCCTGTGCTTTGCGCTTGTTATTGGGGTTTTAATTTTGTCAAATGTCTGAAAATGGTAACTGTTGTGCGTATGGCTGTACTAAACGTTTCAAAAAAGGTAAAAATTGTGGATTTTATTGCTTTCCTAAAGATCCTACATTGAGAATGCTTTGGATAAAAGCTTTGCAAAGGCAAGACAAGACTCCAAGTTCTTCTTCGAGAATTTGCTGCAAACATTTTCAGAATGGTAATAAATCGTTAACGTTACTGTAATGTAATAGATTATATAAAGTTATTATGCTCTAAGATTTTTTTTTATTATTACTAAGTTGTTGTTTTTTTCATATTTCTAATGTATTTTCTATTCTTTTGTGAGAAGTACTGTACCTATAAATGTACCTTAAAATGATCAGATTTTCCACACCTTTATTAGATTCTTATTTATGTAATAGTTTATTGTGTCTGTTACGATAATCAAAGTAGTTATACTTTGATTATGATACTTAATAGTACTGTGTAAAGTGTTTAATTTTTTTAAAGAATATATACTTTTGTAAGTGCTAAAAAAATCTATTTTGAATGACTTGGCCAGTTTCTGATGTTTTCTTCCCCTTCCCTTAAATAAAATTTAGTTTTATTGTATACGTGATCCCTATCGAAGCTCATAAGATACAAAGAAAACAAGCAATGTTTTGCCAACGAAAAGTGGAGTTGTAGTCAGCATTCGTATATGTTTACAAACATGCACTTTCTCTATAGCAACAACCAACACACACTGTGTTGCCAAATTACTTCCTCTAACCTTTTACAGGCATTGGTTACAGTTATAGAAATACCAAAAATATGAATTATTTAATATAAAAATTAATGTTTATAATGTTGTAAAATTTATACTTTATACCTACCTTGCTTCCTAAATATTTAATACAATTTAACATACTTTAAAATAAAATTAAATATTACAATTATTATTTATCGCCACCAACTCAACTGATAGTTTAATATTAGTAGCTTGACAGGAGCTGTCATCTAGTGGCTAGGAATTCTACTAAATCTACTTTTGCAATTTGTTTGAATATTAGGTTAGATTCTTTTTATCTCCTACATATACATTCATTTATGCCAGCAGTAGAATCCAAACCAACGATTTCCGGTATCGAAGAGCAGCAGCCAACTCATTCGGCCATTGTTCATAAATACAAGGATGCTGCAAAACAGAATCAAAATCTCATATCGCCAAAGATTTAGAAAAATGAGGATTCAACGTTATAAGCATAACCAGGGCCTGATTTACGGTGAGGTATTCGGAGCACTGGCCCTTAGCCCCTCTCTAGGAGGGCCCCAAATTTTAAAAAATGCACATTAATATTTGGTACATGTCAGAATTTGCTCATGTTTTCCAGCATACTACTGTAAAACATGAATTTTCTTTTGTTATGACAAGCTGGAGTGTGTATTTGTTCGTGGGCTTCAAAAATCAGTAAATTAAATTTATTCCATAATTTTAAGCCAAAAGTAAGCTTTCATTTGCTTAAAGATACTTTGAAGCAATGTTAACATTATAAATGTGTACATTATTCAAAATATTGAAATGCCAACGATATCAGTGACACCAATTTACAAATTCATCTCTTCTGAGAGGGAAAAAATCTTTACTACTTTTTCCCTCTTGAAGTGGTTAACAAATCAGAGAAAATATATTTATCCAAAAGCATCTTATATCTACTGTTTTTTCTCTTTTTAAAATTTAAGAATGAACAGAAAGTTTTAAAATTGGTAATTTAAGAACAAAAGTACTTAATTTTTGAAATTTTGTAAAACAAAGTCTCATATGATAGTTTACATATAATGGTAATTTTTATTAATTTAAACCAGTACTTTTCCTTTAAAAAATGTTACAGGTACTCTGAGTTGGACTCAAGAATATCACAGTTTTATCGTTAAAGTCAGATACTGTACTTAGATTGCACAGACATCTGTAATATGTTTGAAGTTAGTTTAGTGGAATTCTAAATTTAAAAAAAAAGTTATTTCATTTCATTAAATACACAAAATGTTAAGGTTATGTATACTTGTCAGGATTATTTAAACTGATATAGCGGCTTATAAAATAAACCCACTCTCGAGTTCGAGAAAGGTAAGATATATTAGGAGCCTCATATGAGGTTTTGGCCCGGGGCCCCCAGGGGTATAAATCGGGCCCTGAGCATAACACGAGTGAGCAAGTTTTAGTTTACACTTTCTCATAGGCAAATAGACCAGACGGCTAACTTGGTTGCTTTTCCCTTCACTGTAAAGTCAGCTCTAACGAAGACTTAGAATAAGGTAACAATATAACGCTCATGAGCAAATGCCACTTTACAGTCTTTCATGAGCAACCAGCACATGATTGTAGCAATACTCTTTTGTGGAATTTCTCATTATGTTTTCTTTCCCTTGTCGCCAGATTCCATCAGAGATCTTCGCCTGGACGATTCATACGTCGGCAGGGTGACTTTTCCTTTGAAGGCAACCGGCGATCCTCGTTCCTTACCCAGCCTGACATCCCTACTGCAGATGCGTTGCGTTTCTGGCGCACACCATCTGCGGGCCATCCGCCTGTCATTCCGGCCGCCCGTCACTGCCCGCAGCGCCATCGGATACCTCTCCATCGCCGTGCACGTCAGCCCCAGCGGATTCAAGATGACCGAGAAAATCCAAGTCGGCAACTCGGAGAGTGTGCGAGTCGAGTTCAGCAGGGCGATTAAGGCCAGGTCTGGCGACCTCATCGACATCGAAGTGGACGCCAAGGAGGTTCGATCCTACTACTTCCTGCAGTTCGACGACGCCGGTCTGATGCCGCAGAACCCTCACTTCTCGTGCGTGGTCACCAGTAGGCCCAAGGAGAACAAATACTACTTCATAAAGGAAATAGAATACGGCCCGCAAGTACCTGACCATGCAAACATAGCAAGAAATAGAAGACCAAGAAAGAAACCATCGTAACTGTAGAAAGAAACTTCAACAACATCTGGACTTTGAGTTTTTGTTTTAATTCAAATTGGCAGTGAACTGTCAAGTAGGCGACATCAGCCTGATAATTCGATATTAATGTTTCAATAAATTACCGACTGGGTGATATCTAGAGATGTAAAAAACCCGGAATTTTGAAGAGGTGGGAATAAACCCGGAATTTTGGGAACTTTGGGAAGAAATCATTTTAACAATGTGTACATTTATTTTTTAAACAGTGGCTGTTTAAGAACTAGCATATTATTTCTAAGAGATTTTTTTTTACTTTTGGCAATATATATATATATATATATATATATATATATATATATATATATATATATATATATATATATATATATATATATATATATATATATATATATATATATATATATATATATATATATATATATATATATATATATATATATATATATATATATTCAAGAAATAATAGCAATGAGCACGTAAATGATTTTATAGTAGTACTTATGCAATTAATTACCCTGTTAGTCTTATCAAACACATAACTGGTTGCTTCCATTTTAATTGCTAATATAATAATTACATATATTATTTTTATCATTATTTATTATGTAAATTGCTTTATGCTAAACTTTTTCCCCTCCTTTTATAATATAAAAATAAATATCTTTAAATTTAAAATAACAGTTTATTATTTTTTGTAATGCATATATCATTTAAAGGTGTAATCAAATGACACTGTAGCATTTTGTGTACAATTCCTACACACACACACGCACATATATATATATATATATATATATATATATATATATATATATATATATATATATATATATATATATATATATATATATATAGGGAGAGAGAGAGATGTTATCCAAGAAAAATAATGATTTATGGGTTTTGTGACACTACAGATTATTGCCTAATATTTATGTAATAATAAAAATATTGGCTATTTCTCAAAGGAAAAATATACTCATACTTTCATGCTAAACATGATACCTTGCCAAATATAGTTAGTTAATCCCAATTATTCAATTTTTTTTCATAGCATATAATAGTTAAATTTTGTGAAAATATCAACTTTTGAAGTCTACAACAAAGACAGAAAAAAATGGTGGTTCTCATTGTGTCATAGGAATTGGCGACATCAAAATACTTCAAAATTCCCATGTTTTGGAAATTTTCAAAATTCCCTTCCCAAAAAACCGGGTTTTTTCCACTGCTCACAACTCTCGTGATATCCCATGCCGGAAAACCCGGTAATGAGCTGGCAGATATAAATACTCCAAAATTAGAAGATAAAAGTACATTGAAATTTTCCAATTATATATTAAGGAGACACATCACCTTTAAGCCTTCAAAAAATTGATTTTTTTTTATTTATACATATTTTAAATTTCTAGACATGGTTTCTGCGCACCTGGAAAGTCAGGGAAAATCATGGATTTAGACAATGGATTAATTTGTCATGGAAAGTCTTGATTTTTCAAGTAAAATGAGTAAAAGTCATGGAAAGTCATGGATCCGCTAAACTACCGATTTAAAAAATGTATTGAATTATTTAATTCTATTTTTACTTGTCATTTAGCTGAAGTTACTGAGTTTGGTATTTATGTATTATCCTAATGACATTATTGCCAAGTAAAATTTGTTCACCGAGGAAACTCAAAGCAAGAAAGCTTAATGGGTGGGTAAATGTATATTATTCTGGTTTTTTCTTAAATTGTAGATTAAAATTTTATTAATACAATAATAATTATTTTTTAATAAAAATTAGTTAAGATTTTTGCACAAAATATAAGTTTATCTCTAGGGATATTGTATATAAACATTATAGCGTTATATTTGGCTATTATTCATGGTCACCTGGATAATACCAAAGTACCCTGAATTCAAATTGGAAACATTTGGATTGAAAAATTGCTATATGATCAAACTTAGGTATGTAGATACAACAATTTATTTTTATGTATGTGAGTTTATTAACACTTATAAAGTAAGTTTATAGTTTTTTTATGATAAAATTCCTGTAATTTCTCTAAAAGCATGTATTTTATTTGTATGTACATCAGAAGTTTTATTTAAATATACTTTAACGAAAGCTTTTTAAAGTCATGGAAAATGATCTGCTAAATCAAGGAAAGTCATGAAAAGTCATGGATTTGAAAAAATTATTTTGGCAGATACCCTGTCTAGACATTTTCAATTATTTACAACAAACACCACTGAAAGATTCATGAAATTAGAACCCATAAAACTATAGAGTCTTTACATTTAGTATCATATCTTTTAAGAAAAACTTTTAATGCATTTTACAATTAATTCAACCCTTTGGTGTAATATTTCTGATATTTTTAAAAATGTAAATAGGTGGAGATTTATACTTATAATTATTGCTTGCAAAAAATTATTAATAAAACCCACTTTGTGTTGTAAGCATGAGCATAGTATGTCAGAATTTTTTTTAAATAAGGCAATTTGTCGCAACGTCACGAACTACTATAATGCCCTTCCTGTTTAGGATTTTAAGTCATTAACGCTTGTTTTCATCAGAAACGCCACCTTTCATTTTCTTTAGTTTTTATCGGTTTCAAAAATTTTATTTTAGGTGTGTGGCAACCTGATTTGTTTTGTTGTTCTTTCTTTTTATATTTTTTAGAATCCGTTTTTGATGCTAAATTATTGGTTATTGAAGGATTAAAGTTTTATATTTGTTGTCATTCATCTGTAGAACTTGTAGTTAATTTGATTGATTGATTTTAAAATGCGTCCGCACTATTTATTTTAAATTTTATTAACGAGACTTCCCATTCATTTTCATGTTTACAACAGCCAATAGACAAACAATAAACTGCCCTTCCGTTTGAAACTAAAGCCAGAATTGTCATAATTTGAGTATTTGCCCTACTTGAAATCACCTTATTTTTTATACAAGCTTTCATTTTTTACTTTATAAAAAAAGTCTTTATATTTTAGAAACAAAGTAAATTAAGCTAAACTAATTATATAAAAGTAGAGAACAAAAGCTGAAAACCACATGTATATATGATAGTAATTTAAAAAACGATATGATAAGGCGAAAAATATAAACAAATCTTCCGGAACAGATACATTGTAGACGCCGGCCCATCCACCATGGTTTTTTGGCGACCAACAGAAAAATGCGTGTTTTGAAAAATCGCCAAGTAAATAAACATGGCGGCAGTACGCGTTTTTTGAAAGATCACAAAAAAAACTTAGCGGTAGTCACATGACATATTTGAAACACAATTAACAAAACTAAACTTTTTCTAAAAAAAAGGTAAAGAACACAGAAGATTCACAATTTATAGCATTATTAAAATAAAACTAGCATAATAATTATCATTTTTTACGTTATCTAAAAAATAAATAACAGATTAGGGATCTTTATGATATATATATCAACACAGCATAAACATAATATATAGCATTTTAATAAGCACTAATATTCTAAAAAATCTAACATGTGATTGGGGTTCCCCCTCAACTTCCCCTCCTTAATATTATATGTTAAAAGCATTACTTCTTCCATTGTTAATTTAGATTTATTGGACCAAGAACCCTCCCTAATTGACTTGATAACGCTACAAACGTTACCAAATAATCGCAAAATTTGGCGAAAAAGAACACGGCGTCTATAATGCATTTGTACCAATCTTTTATTTTACGTTGCTTAAAATTAATGGGCCCCCTTAAAAAATTGTATAAAGTTCAATGTTTTACAAGATTTACTAAAGGAATGGAAAAATATAAATAAAGGGAGAAATACATTTGATACATGTAGGAAAGTAGATTTTAAATTACTATGTTAAAAACAATATTTTATTTTACTTTATAACCGGTCATACGAATTTCCCAGTGTATTTAAATAAAATTAGTAAACTAAGCACTCCAAATTGTGAATGTCTTCAATTAAGATATACCAAACATTTTAAGCAAACTTCATGTAAATTATGAAATTTTGTATAAAAATAAAAATTTTAAAAATAGAAAATTGAAACTTCAATATTATAATAAAATCGATAACAGTAAAAATTTAATAAAAATGGTGAAGGAAATTTAAAATATACTGAACGAAAAATATTCCTTTATTAAATATAAATTCTAAATATATTTAAAAAAATTACGAATTTATTGTGAGTATATTAAATAGTAAATTGCTTGTATTAAAGTTATTGTGTTTACATTAAAAAGAATTACGACTGAAATGTTAAGTTTGTCCCATTGACTGGGAGAGTATGTAAATAGCTGTTGCCATATGTAAAAAATTTTTAAGACACAAATAAAGACTAGCACATTGGAGATAGGTAGATGGACCATTTATATTTGGCCTTATAGCTGCCATAAACCAAGGTTTGCGTAAATGTGGGTTCATTCTTCATTCGTGTCAGCAAATCATGAAACATAACTAACATAGAAAATCAAATTGCCTTTCTTACTACTCATCATCTTACAATGAATATAATTACTACTCTAACATTCAATATAATAATTATCTTAAACATAAAACGCTGTTGCCATGTGTAAAAGAATTTTAAGAGACAAATAAAGAAGAGGTCATTGAAGATAGGTAGAAGTCCCGTTTATATTTGGTCTTATGATTGCCAGAAACCAAGGTTTGTGTAAATGTGGTCATTCGTCTCAGAAAATCATGAAACATAACTGACAAAGAACATGAAATTGCCTTTTTTTACTACTCCTCTTCTTACAATGAATATAACTACTACTCTAACATTCAATATAATAATTGTCTTAAACATAAAACGCTTTGTCTGGATGCATGTAAGCAAGATTGGACTTAAGCTGTCAACACAAAAATAATTTCTACAAGATACAATATACGAGTTTGACACTAGAAAAGGGTACCTCACCAACGTGACAATAAAACATAATAACCAAACTTTATTTACTGATCTCGCCTTGTCGAAAGAATTGGTTTTGTAAACTATTGAGCGATTATTTGCCTCGTTATTTCTGTAGTTTGCTTGGCATGCTTTGTGAAGATCGCCGAGCCGTTGTATAAATTCACATCCAAACAGTAGATTTATTTTTTTTCAACATTAAGGTTTATTTTAAGACAGAGCACAAACTACTACCGAACAATTATATATACAAATATTACAATATTTACAGAAACCAATTAGATCAACTCAAGTATCTATCCTAAGAGCCCCGCTTACACGTCCGGAGTCTACAATCCCCTCCGACGTTCTCCCCAATCTACTTACTTTCTTCCTAGGCGGCGTTCTCTGGTCGTTCACTATTACTCGCCTGTCCCTACAGGCTTATGAAAGCTTTAGACTACTATACCGTTTTTAAATATAACTGTGAGCTACCAAGAATGTTTCCGCATCTGAATGGTTTCAACCGTCATTCTCCACTTCTTAAAGATTACAGCCGTCTTATTAAGGCTGTGTTATTTAGCATGAAAGAGTGGCAGGGAAAACTTTTAAGTGATCTCTTTGTAACACCATAGAAAAGTGGTGTCCAGAAAGGTTAGTCTCGTTGCAATAAATAAGCTCTCGTTCAGTGGTCGCTGTTAAGCGGAAGACCGACTAAGCATCTAGGTCAGCCGCACGTATAAGTGAAGTACTCGTGAGAAAATACAAAATGGAAAAACTAATTCCTCCTGCTGAATTTTGTTTGTTTTTAACATAAATAAAGGTGTAAATAGAAAATAAAAATGCTAATTAGATCATCATGCAAAAGGGATCACACTCGGTCCAAGGTATGCCAAACATGGCGCCTTGGTATTAAAAGAAAATGTTGTTCGAACTGGTGCAGAAGAAATTAAGCTCCACACTCCTTACTTGCTCTCTGTCTAAGGGGGCCCGCAGATCTCTCGAAAAAGTTCGTTGTATAGCGTTGTCTGGGCCAAAGATTGCTACTCCGCGGTTAACAACCTCTTGACCAATGGGGTCGAAGGAGGGTCACTCACTTCACTTTCGCCTCTAGGTCAGTTTCGCTCTGTCGCTGTTGAACTGAGCTATCGTGCTGTTTTTAAATATTATTGTGAGCTACCAAGAATGTTTCCACATTTGAATAAATTTAAATGTCATGTGACGGTTGACAGTCTCTGATTCTGTAAGATTTCAGTTGTCTTATCAGGACTGTGCTCTTTTAGCTTGAGGGAGTGGGAGGGGTAGCTGATATACTTATAACTACAATAGATAAGTGATAACTAGCAGGGTTACGTCTCAATAGATAAATAAGCTCTAAGCCAGTGTTCGCCAATCTTAGGAAAGCTCTATCCTATCGTTCCAATTTCAAATCATATTGTGAGCTACCAAGAATGTCTCTGCATCTGAATGGTTTCAAAATTTTTATGGAGAGTGATAGTTTCTGCCTCTGAAACATTTTAGCCATCTTATCAAGATTGTGCTTTACTCCTTAGATTGATGAAGTGGGAAAAGAAACTTTGAGATTACAGCCTTGTAACTACAATAAAGAGTAGCATCTGGCTGGGTCATGTCGCAGTCGATAAATAATCTCTAGACCAATCGTCACCAAATTTAGGTAGGCTCTATGCTACTATGCCACTTCTAAAAATTGTGTGTTAACAAGAATATTTCTACATCTGAATAGTTTCAACAGACATATGACGTGTGACAGTCTCCACTTTTGAAAGTGTTGGGAATTCGCTTTGGTGATAGCCAAGAGCTTTCTGAGCATTCCCACAATCCCTCTCTTTATTGCAATGTACAGTCCATTAACGATGTTCTTCGACGGTACAAATAAAAACAGCATTGCAAACAATCTTGTTATGCTTAAATCCAGCGCACTTACAGATTCCATCCGTCTCATCAGTGCCATGTTTTCCTCCATAGATTGAGGGAGTGGAAGGGAGGCTTTTAACTGATATCCTTCTAACTAAAATAGGTAAGTTGTATCTAGAAGTGTCAGCTGATAAATAAGCTCTAGACCAGTGGTCGCCAAGCTTAAGAAGGCTCTTGCCTATCGTGTCGTGTTTAAATTTTATTGTGAGCTACCAAGAATGTTTTCGCAATTAAATGGTATCAACTTCATATGGCGGGTGACATTTTCTGTCTCTGAAGCGTTCCAGATGTCAGGCACTTCGACGGAGGTTACTCGAGTGGAGTGGATTATTACTTGCGATCTACCTACCATCACCAGGAAAAGCCTGGAGAGTCTCACGGCCATATTTGGTTTTTATACTGGTTAGTCTCTCAGTTGTGGAACAAATCATTGAAAATAATAAGTCATACATTCAGCCAACAGAACCAGGACGTTCTAATATAAACTTGTTAAGACTTATGGGCTGACACTTTCCTGAACACATTTCACCAACGGAGAAAAAGACTACTCGAACCAGATGTTTCTTTTGATGTCGTAAAACAGATGAAAAGGGAAAAAGAGGATACGACTTTTGTTATAAAGACTGTAATGTAGGCTTGCCTGCATTGCCACGTATTCGTATATACCATACTGTACAGGATTTATGAAATTCAGATGATTCTGATGGACATAAAGTTCATGACAGATGATATTAATAATATTGTTATATTACTTTATTATATTTATTTTGAAAATGTCATTTCATTCATTTTCTAAACTTTGAGCAAAATTAGCGTAATCCATTAATATTATGATAATAACTAACAAAATTAAAGAGAAAAATAAATTTTCCCTTTTAGGCACTTTTTTTCAAATATATTCCAGAAACAAGGTGTTAAATATTCTGACGCATAATGTACCCTTTGAGACAGAAATACCCCATTTTGACATAAATCCACATTCCCAGTGTCTTCCAGACGAACGATGGCCGAATGATTAGGAGGCTGATCTTTGGTGCCGAAGTCCGTGGGTTCGAGTCCTTCTTGTGTTCGTACCCATTCAAAATTGATTTTAAGCAGTAGGTTCCGGTCTCATTATCCCTCGTGTTGCAAAAAATAGACCATAGTGATCCAAACCAAACATTATCCATTTGTCTTGTCGCGTTTTGGAGTGACCATGTCTATGAAAACATAAATGAAATTCTACGTAACAAAATGTCTCAGAATAACTTCACAGTCAATAGGTCCCGGTTAAGTGCATAAATGTCTCAATAATACGAATATTAGCGTTTTAGGTCACCTGCTAACAGTATTGCTTGAGCTCTATTTACAAAATCGTTACTTTGAGGAACGTGGTCTTTTTTTGAAAGTTGAATACAATGGGCGAATGATAATTCAGATGTCATATCATTCAAAAAGAAAAAAAGATGCCTGATATAATAGGCGTACAAGGAACTCATGTAGTGTTGGCATCAGATTTTTCTAAAGGTATCACTTTTCGAAGACTTTTGTAATAAATTAAATCTATAAGCTAAAGAAACTTGGAGAAAGGCGTAGATTATATGTTTTCCAGAATGTACTAAACCTACCTTGAAAGCTTTAAAAGCTCCCCTCAAGTCCATTGGAATGAGTAGAAGCCAATCAATAGTAGAAGATTTCCATTGCAATTGATAAGGGAAGCTGTTGCCCGTTTAAAGTTGAGTATTTAGCTGGTATTTGTGGGCTATAAATCAAACCTTTTTTTTTCTGTTTAGAATCCAGTTTGTTGTACTAAAGTACAACATCCAAATATTTACAAATATATTACTTATTTACAACAAATTATGGGATATTCATTACTTTCGACATGATCGTAAGTAAATCAGTTAAAATCAAAAACTTTTTTATTCTAATCTTGAATTAGTTGCCATTTCCTGGTTTGAAAAAATATTCATAAGATGGCAGATTCACAAAATCCTCTACACTATGAGTTTTAACAGAGAACTCAACAAAACAAACATTAATAGAGGAACACTAAAAATAACATTAAAAGTATACTTTTAATGTTATTTTTAGTAATTAGGTATTATCTTAGATAGTATACTATCTAAGATAATACCTAATTTTAATTCTATTCTGGGATTTCTTGAACTTATTGTTTCATTTTCAAATATTCCTTCTAGTAAAGATGTAAAAAGGAACTTCAATAAAATATATGATAACAATAATCACTGATTGATGATTTATTAAGATCCTTCTTTTCATGGTAATGTCGAATTGTTTCCATTTTTACTAAATTTCGAATTCAGTTTATTTTTTATTTCTGCCGCATGATGAAAATAATAAATTTGAATACTAAATTAAAATATTCAAATAATTTTATCCATTATAGTGTTTTCTATATGGTGTTAAACACTTTTCTTTCACATTAAATAAATTAATTTAAAGGATCGTTTTATCCTAGAAACGCAACGTCTCCCCACTATGCATTACAACCAATCGTTGATTATCTACAATATAAATTTGTAGTTTTTAATCTACAATTATGTATTGTTGACTTTTCTGAGTAGGGGCTGAAACTTGTAAATACTTTGGAAGGCTTTAGACTCCATAAAATATTCTGATTCTACCAATATAAAACACACATAAAGTTATATAGCATTAAAATTGTGAATAAAATATCATTTTTCTAACAGCAAAGTTTAGTAATTGTTATCAATCCTCAATCTATCTGAAAACTGTATAAGGCGATTTCAAACAGTAGGGCACTTGTCAAATTATGACAATTCTGGCTTTAATTTGAAACAGAAGGGTATTTTATTGTTTGTCTATTGGCTGTTGTAAACATGAAAATGAATAGGAATGGCATTATAGTAGTTCGTGACGTTGCGACAAATTGGTTTATAGTATCAGGTCTGAAAACGTTATGCAAGGAGCATGCACAGTAGAAAGTAACCTCTCTTTGCCTGCCATCAGATTTTTGTGTAATCGATATTACCTGCCGATATATAATCGATTAAAGTGTATAGAGACGTCATAGAGCCTCTACCAATCAGCACATAATGCCGCCGTGGGTTTTAATGTCATGCCTGTGTAGTATTTTGTTTGTATATCATGGCGACAATTTTTAGAGTTCACGAACCATTAGAATTTTTGCTTTATTATGAACGTTTTGTTTGATAGCATGCTAAAAGAATTAATATTGTATTATACCGCTTTTTTATGCCGCAGTATATTTTTAGCTACCTCTGAGGTACATTTCCTATGATTGTTCATGTTGACATAACTTTATTTTAATGTTGTTATTAATCACTCATCCCTTTAATTTTTTAAAACTCATTATAGAAGAGTTCTGTTAATTTTGATGTTGTACTTTAGATGTATGTAGTATAAGTTTTCAGAAATTTTATATTGTGAAGTTTTTAACAATTATGTATATATTTTATACATTTCATCTTTCCGCATGATATTTAGAAGTTGTATATTTAGAAATTTTAATCAAATTATTGTAAATTTAATTAAGTTGTTAGATATCTCGTAAATTCTTCTCAAACTATCAGAATAATTTAATTACCTTTGAATGACAACTAATTTATAGTAAGGTCTTGACGAACTTTTCAGATATTTTAAAAATTTTCATTGCATAAAAATTAATTAATTTTAAAGTGATGAGTTGACTTTAAATTTATTTAGCATGGATGTGGTCGTTTGTTCAGGATGTCACAAAAATATTGAGGATGAAGAATGTGTTCAAGCATGTGATAAAGACTGGCACAGCGCTTGTTTCAGGTAATTTTGTTACTTGTTATGATTGAAATTTAAAGTAATTATTTTACCTTAAAAAATATGTCTAGTTTGATTTTAATGAGGAATCAGGTAGATAAATACATGGTTTCCGCGCACCTGGAAAGTCATGGAAAATCATGGATTTAGACAATGGATTAATTTTGTCATGGAAAGTCTTGATTTTTCAAGTAAAATGAGTAAAAGTCATGGAAAGTCATGGATCCGCTAAACTACCGATTAAAAAATGCATTGAATTGTTTAATTCAATTTTTACTTGTCATTTGGCTGAAGTTTCTGAGTTTGGTATTTATGTATTATCTTATTGACCCTATTGCCAAGCAAAATTTGTTCACCAAGGAAACTCAAAGCAAGAAAGCTTAATGGGTGGGTAAATGTATATTATTCTGGTTTTTTCTTAAATTGTAGATTAAAATTTTATCAATCTAATAATTATTTTTTAATAAAAATTAGTTAGATTTTTGGTCAAAATATAAGTTTAACTCTAGGGATATTGTATATAAACATTATAGGGTTATGTTTGGCTATTATTCATGGTCATCTGGATAATACCAAAGTACCCTGAATTCAAATTGGAAACATTTTGATTGAAAAATGGTTATGTAATTACACGTAGGTATGTAGATACAACAATTTATTTTTATGTATGTGAGTTTATTAACACTTATAAAGTAAGTTTATAGTTTTTTTTATGATAAAGTTCCTGTAATTTCTCTAAAAGCATATATTTTATTTGTATGTACATCAGAAGTTTTATTCATATATACTTTAACGGAAGCTTTTTAAAGTCATTGAAAATGATCCGCTAAATCAGGGAAAGTCATGAAAAGTCATGGATTTGAAAAATTTTATTTTGGCAGATACCCTGTAAATAACAGTGCATAAAATTGTTATCTAAGTAGAGTAAGAAAAAAAAAATGAAAAAGTTACTTAAGTTTTACTATTTTTTCTTTCTTTATATTTATTTAGGTGTTCAGTATGTGTTCAAGAAATAGCTGGAACATTTTTTGAGAAAGATGGACTTATTTTCTGTCAAAAGGATTATTGGAATGTTTATGGTGAACAATGTCATAACTGTCAGCATATCATTTCTGGTCCTGTAATGGTGAGTAGATGCTTCATGTGTGGTATAATTGTAGGTCCATTAAGTCTTTTTATAAAATTTGCCATTTTAATTTTTCTTTTGTTTTGTAACATTAGATTAAGATTTAAATGTGATTATTTTTAGCTGTAGATATGAAACAATATAAAAATCTTTTAAGGATTACATTAAGGAATTTACAACCCAAGTATGAAAATTATTTTCCTTTTTTTTGGAATATTGTAATCGCAGCATTACATTGCATCAGATTTTATGTTTCTTTTATATTTTTGTTTGCTTAACTGTGATTTCTTCTGCATTTAGCTTTCTTTTAGTGTACAGTTTTATTGAATCCTTCTAAAGTTATAAATAATTGATGATGTTCTTTGTTCAATTCAGTTGCCTTGTAACCATTTAACATGTAACAATATATTATTTCGATCCGGCTTTAAATCTTTTATTTTATCTATTTATCACCTTTAAATTATACATACCAAGGCCGTAGGCAGGGGGTAGGGATTTGGGAGACTGATCTCCCCCCTCCCGAAATTTTGAAAGATCATTTTGTAGATAATGTCCTCGTTTGTGTGTGTGTGATCTGCCTAGCTGTTCATGAATTTGGACAGGTTTTCTCTTTAACAAAAAAGATAAAAAAAAAAAAACTCACAGACCATAAGTTTTGCTGGGCCACTGGCTGGAAATACAGTTCTATCCCTTTCATCATTTGAAGCACCATTCACAAATAAAGATATCTTTCTCGCTTGGTCTCCCTCTGAAAATAATTTCTGACTACGGCCCTGATACATACTAATTACTTTTTTTAAATCTCTATTTAAAGAACTGTTAAATAGCAAACATAGGGAAGGACTTTTACGAATGCAATAAGTTTATTCATTTTAACATTAAAATTAGGGCAATTGCCATACTAAAATAAGTTAATAAATTTGTTTATAAACTCAAACTCAGTGATTAATCCAGTAAAAGGATTAAAGTAAAAAAATTTTGGGGTAATTTTTAGCCTCTCTATATAAAACCTTATATTTCTTGCTTTGTTTTTATTTGAACATATTTTTTAGTAATTTCTGTAAATATACTATTATGAAATCAAAAATGCTGTAACACCATAAAAATTTGTAGCAGTTTAATAAAACACTTCCAGTATAGCTTATAAATAATCTCAGTAGCTCTGTATTCTACAACCAATTCTTGATTTTTTTTTTTAATCAAAAGCTGTATCTATACTCTGTTAGCCCTTGTCATACAATAGAGGAGAACGTAATGCACCAAACCAAATATTCACTATGTAGTCTCTCTCTAATCTCGTATTTTACACTACCACATCTTTTTCTCTTTTTTTCTGGGTATATAATTAGACATAAAACTGTATTTGACTTGACAGGGTGTCCCCTCCAACTTTGCGATACAGCTCTGATCATAGTTGCCTAACATTATCTCCTGATCTCTGTGTCCTAACAATCTGTATCTATATTTTAATTTATATTATATTTGTATCCAGCTCTTCTTGTGGAACCAATTTCTTATATATTAAATGTGCGTTTAAGAATATTAGATATAATGAACCCTTGTAGGTTCACTGTGGCTCATTTTTAATCATTTGGAGCTGTTTGCTTTGTAAACTGTTAAGGGATTAATTGCCCATAAATGTAAATGCCCTCTTTCTCAGTGGTTTTGGTTAATTAAGAAAATGTATATAATTCTGTTACAATGGTGCAATCAACATAAATTAAAGTTGCCCAAATAGCAAGGGATACAATGTTGTTCAGATGAAATATCTTTGTATTTTAGTAAACATCGCCAATAATTTCATTAAATTTGCAAGGGTCACCCTATTCTTCAGTAGTATCCTGTTTTTCATTTTTGAGTGTTTAGGTTTGAATCTCACTGATGATACTGTTGTTTGTAGTCATTCAATATGAATTTGAGACATAAGGTCCTAGTTTAATTAGGCCTATAGGAAATATGAGATAATTGGAATTAGCACTTTAAAAAAATCCAATCATAACTTTATATAGTAATGACATATCTATTAAATTATCAGTGTAAATATGGTTCTTGCCTTTGTTGTTTGTCAAATGTAATGTTATTACTATTGGGTATCAGTTTGACAGTAGTAGACATAAGGGTACTTTTGCTTATAGGAACTAATTGTCACCAACAATATTGTTGTGCTAAATGTCACTAATAGGTAATATAGGGTGACTAAATATAAGAGTTTGTCAATTGTTTCTAAGGATAAATTCAAGAATTAGAAAATTTCAACAGAATTATATCTAATGAAAACTTACTTAATACCCTTCATCAAAATAAATGACACAAAAATAAAATTTTCACAATGTGCATTAAAGTTATTAACCAAGGTACTTGTCCTTAGTTAATATTATCCAATATAGGAAAGTTTATTTTAGCATGTTTTAATTAAATATTATGTAATGCTACATTTTTAAACATGTCAGACATGCCAACTACTCCAGATCAGCTCCAGAGAAATGAGAAAATTTGATAACTCCGGAAACTTCTCAGATTTCTCCGGAAAATAACAAAACTTTTGAACAGCTGAAAGATTACAATTCAGCAATTAAATACAAAGTTTTGTAAAAAAAAATAATACTGAATATTACTCTTTGTATACAGTAAGGCTGCCTGTTAAAAGTTTTCATTACGGTGCGGAAAAACCAAACTACTCAAATTTGACCTTCAGGTCAAATTGAGTAGTTAATCTCTAGAATCCCCAATGTAGGAAAATGTAAATATTTTAATCAGGGTCAATGTTGCTGTGAGAAAAACATTTCTAAAAAATAAGTTGTTAAAGCCAAAACAGCTACTCATAAATTTTTAAATGTATAAATTTTAATTTACCTTTTACAGCTTACTAATGTGTAAATATTTTAAATTTAATTTTAATTTAGAAACCAACAAGATATGTACTTATTGTATAATCTGTAATAGCATGTTAAAATTTCAAACCACGCTGCTGCTCTGGACACAAGAGCCTGAATGTTCGCATGCCTGACATGTTTCCCCAGTCACTGAAAAATTCATTTAAAACTTCTGCTCAGAAATTTCATATAGTTGACTAAAGTTTTAAATTATTTTATTGAATTACATATTTTAAACCTAAGATATATTTATATTTTATTATAAATTTATCTAAAGTAATTTTAAAAGTAATAGATTTAGTTGGTTTGGTTTAGAGGGCTAGATTTTACTGTTTTGCTACACAAGGGCTAATCAGATCAGGACTTGCTGCTTAAAGCCCATTCTGAACACTAACAAACATCCGTAATAGCAGTAGGATTAGGGCCGTAACTAAGGTGTGGCAAAGGTGGCTTTTGCTACAGGCGCATCAGTCATAGGGGCTTAGCACCATGATGAAAATGGGGTCCAAAAGAGGATGATTCCCCCTAAGTAAAAGTAAGAAAATGTAGAAAAACAATTTTTTTTTATTATAAAATCCAATTTTACTTATAAAGTAAAATGTGTTTAAAAATCTTTTATTCTGAATTTTCTTATTTTTTAAAAGGCTTCTAGAGACTAAACTTGTTATATATTCTTACAAAATGTTTAACAAATACTCCTTATATGCCTTAATATAAATCCGGTTATTCATTTAAAATTTTTAATTTATTAAATTTATTAAAAATAAATTTAAATTTAGAAATTTGTCAGTTTTTTTGTAAATTCAATGTACAAATAAAAAAAAATTCCCCTCAATAAATTATTGAATTCATCAGCAAAATAATACCTCCAAAGTGTTAAAAAAAAATATTTTTAAGTGTTAATAAATGTAAAAATAAAGAAAAAATTAAAAATTAATATGCTAGGAACATTTGAAGAATTAACAAAATATTTTGTGAGTTCATTCTAAATGTATGATAAAGCAAAAAAATTTATATATAGATTTTTGCACTATATTTGGTGGTAGGTACACATACCAGTTTTTGCCACAGGTGCCAAAGGACCTAGTTATGGTCCTGAGTAGGATACAAACCCACAAACTCCAGTACTGAAAAACAGCAATTCTTCAGTTATTATTCAGCCAATCTTTTTGTATAATATAATCAAAGAACACATCTAATAATAAACAATATATTTTTTGAAAAATAAACATTTAATGTACTCATGTTCATTACATACTTCATACACCTGTCACTCTTTTCAGTGAAACTAAAAAATTGCCTTCAGAGTTAAAAAATCTCTGTGATATATGCATGTACAATCCCCTATAAAATAATAGCCTAAGTTATCTGTCTGTCTGTCCTCGAATTTATGAAGTGGCTGGACCTGGAATGGTTAGAGGCATCTATATTAAATTCTTGACGAGTTAGGATTAGCAAAATTCAAAGCAAGTCTTTAAACTTTCGAAATCCACCCCTTACCCCCTTTTTGAGCATTTATATCAAACCCTATATTCCCCAGTTAAGAGCAAGTGATTAAGGTTATCACATAATAAATAAGTAAAAATAACGTTTTTTTTTCTAGCATTATGACATCACTCCTTTAACCAACTCATTTAATCATTTATTTTTAATTATTTAAATATAATCCTCATTACTTTCATACTTTTTATCACTGAACTTAGATATGATGTAAATAATTTTCTTTTATATTTGGCATAAATAATAGATTAGGTACATATGTGATAATTTTAAATTAAATCATTGATTATTTTTTGTTGCAATGGAAATTTTATCGCCGGTACTACCAACAAATTCTTTTCATAAAAGTCTAGGAGTCTATTTCACGGACTAATAAATATCTAGCATTTAAGTTATATATCTTTGAAAATTAAGAAGTTTGTTCGTTTGTGTGTTTGTTTTTTATATATAACCACACGGTTTGACTAAATGAATTCAATTTGATTCTAAACAGCATGCACAGTATCGGGAGACTTTAGAGGAGTATGAAGATAAACAAATTATTGAGCGTGTACCATATAATTCTCAGCCAAAAAACAAACCTGTCTCTTAAAGTACTTTACTATTCTGGAAAATTTAAAATTTTACTAATTTCGTCATATGACGGGCTATAAGCTAGTCTTTAATATTGACTCTTTTATATGGAAGCTAAGAGTTTATTATGTTTATAAAATAGTTTTATGAAGAAAGATTTTGTGAAATTTAATTTCTGATCTCATTTAAAAGTTTATTTCTATATGTGTATTATAATTTTCAAAAGAATGATTATTTTATAATTATAATGCTAAAATCATAAACTATATTTGTAGTAAATATTTCTTCCGTAGGTTGCTGGAGACCACAAATTTCATCCAGAGTGTTTTAAATGTGATAACTGCAATTCCTACATTGGCGATGGTGAATCCTTTGCTTTGGTAGAGAGAACCAGACTTTACTGGTAAATATTGAGTTTATTTTGTCCCCTATTTCTAAGAGTATAATATATTAACACTTAGCATGCGGGTGTACTTCATTGCCAACTTATTCGTTATAAGTTCAACATTTGAATACTATAAAAATCATAATTCCAGTTCTCAAATATAAATTGAACTGAGTTTAAACAGGCTTAATTTAAGCAAAAAAATTTAGTTTGAGTTACTGCAAAGTTTGAATCAAAATAATTTCTTTTGCATCAGTTCTGTATTTATTCATGAATATTTTATATTTTAATAATTCAGAAAAATGCTAAAAGAAGAATGGAAATGTGCAGCAGAACTTTCAAGTCTTCCTCAGATTTTTTCAATAGTTGCTTATGGTTTTAGAGTTATCACTAATTTTTCTATTATGTTGTGTACATTAGTAATTGAAATTTTTTTTCTAATCATAAATTAATGCATAAATATTTCTTCAAAATCTTAAACTTTTCGTGGTATATATTTTTTAAACTTAATTTTGAGCACCCATTCATTTTTTAGACTTTGAGATATTTTTTTCTTTTTGTTTTTTAGTGCAGCTTGCTATAAGCAGCAAATGGCACCATTATCCCAAAGATTACCTTTTACAAATGAACCTCACAGTATTAAATTAGTAGAAATTCCTGCTCATTCAGAAACTTCAAATAAAAAAGTTAAGATATCAATTGGATGCTGTCAGAATCAAAAGTTAGAACATGGTTTTCATGAGCTTCACATATCAGAGTAAGTATATAAGTGGGTAATATTTTTGCTGTTTAATCTTTTCTTTACTCTTTTTGTTATTGTTTCTAATACCAGTTGGATGAACTGAGGGTACTTACTTATTTTCGCAACCAGGTTGGTCCGATTTGTAAGTTTGAGTAAGAAAGTATGAATAGAAAGAAAATGTACATTTATTAATTACAGATAATTTTTAATACAGTTTTTTATATTATTTTGTTTTAAAATATAAAATAGCAATTAAACCTTTCCGGTTTCGAATTTGAATAAATTGCAGAATTATTTTTTCGGCGGAAATCTTTTGGCTATTGCTTTTAGCACTGATTGAAAATCATCTTCGCCATTAACAGCTTGGCGCCATATAAATTCGATAAGGTATGAGTCAAGATGATGACGGGCTGTTCCTCTCTGTTTTTTGTTGCGCCATTTGGCTGAGCCCCACATGCGCTCTACATGTTGTGTGTGAACGCCCGTGTCGGGATCCACAAAGTTATATTTGTGACTAACAGTTCCATGCAGAAATCCAGCATTTTCCAACTCACTTGTCTTGTATCCTTTCCAGCAATCTGAATAAATAATGCTTCCTTCCTTAATATTTTCGCAAATTTTTTCTATGAGGGTAACGGCACTTCTGTCTTCAAATTTGGCGATTTATGCAAATTTTGGCCTGGTTGCGTTAATACGTAAGTACCGAACTGAGCTTGTAAGCTGGACGCTATAAGGTTTAATCTGTTTGAGACTAGGATTATATATGTCATGTCTGGAATATCAGTCTCTAAATAAACAGGGCTTTGATTTTCCTTCCAATTCATTCTTCATTTCTGTCCAGAACATGAGGCATATGCTGGTTTGTGTACTGTCACATCAGATATGGCTGGTTAGAGCAATATCTAACTGACTGCTCAATACCGAAGATGATCCATTCTAAGTGCTGGCGGAATAGAGAATGTGTGAACTCTTTACTGAAAATATAAAATCTTACACTATGGGGTTTTGGGGTGTGTTTTTGTGGCTGACCATTTAGAATTTTCAAGGGCGTGTTTTGGGCATTCTTGAACCTCTTCATTGGCCGTTGCACTTTTTCGTTTTGTTTTTAGTCTAGCCTAACAGATAGCATGGGATGCTATCTTGTGGGTGCAGGTGGCTCACACCTGAAAGTTATGTGACTATATAATGTCAAAGGGGATTAGCTCGTTTGATTTTATGACTTCTGTAATGTCAAAGGGGGATTGAAATTACGTCTTCATGGCCCACAGGTGGTTCACATCTTGTTTGTGTGCTGGAGTTTTTGTTTTCCACACTTAGGGTTCTTGTAGGGTTTTCCCTTTCTTTTTTTTTTCATGGGGCTTATTCCTAGATTTGTTTTTCCTATACTACAATATTCCCATATCACAATATTATTCCCTTTCCTATATTACATTTATATTTGATTACGAAATTCTCCCACCAGAGCCCATATGTTCAAGCAGTTTATGTCCTTATGACCCATGATCACATCGGTGTGATGTGAAATCTGAATGTTTTATTTTTATATAGCACTAGATAGTTGTTGATGTCCTTCACATTTTTGTATTATATTCCCCAGAATGCTAACCTTCAATGGACGCTTTTGTTTCTAAGTTTTTTTTATAAGGGGGGAGGGCTGGATCATGTAACAAGAGAATGTGTTCAAATCCTGTAAAGAGCTGTAATTTATTCCACACTGTTTATATTTTAATTAAGTAAGGAAAGGATAGAATATTTTTTGGTTAAAGGGAAGAATAGAATTATTGTTTGCAGTTTGGAGTTTACTTATTAATTTTTTATATATTTTGGGTCAAGTTTTATTTTAGCTTTCATGATAAATAAAATTATTGTAATTTCGCACATATAGTCTTCAGACTATCTGCTGGTGTGGACTATCTGTGGTTATTCATTGCTCAAATCATCAAAATCAGTAGACTGGGCAAAAAAGAACGAGGGGGTTCTCGAACAGAGAAATGTAGTCTTCTCTGTTTCTTCCATTAAAATTTGTCTCCGAGGCTAATGGAGAAGAAATTATTTCACATTTTAAAGTTGGAATTAATTGAGTCTAATCCAGACTTTTTGGCACTCTACTGTACTTAAGCTTTTATTTTTAAAATGATTTAGTATTGTCATACTAAAATACATATTTTTGCACATACAGTTCGCAGATTATCTAGTGGTGTGGACTATCTGATGATTTATGAAATTACTTAAATAGAATATTGTTCCAGACTATACGTGCGAAATTATGTTATATACTTTGAGAACCAAACTTTTCAATTGATGAACGAATCGGATAACAGAATGGAGAAAAGTAATTTTCTAATACAAGTTACAGGAAAAGCAGACTATTCAGATGACATTGAAATAGTTGATCATGTGGATAATAAAGAAAACAAAGTGATAGCATATGAAATTTGCCAAGAGATATATATATAATTTAGTTTTACTAGTAACTTGTTCAAATTTTAAAACATTAACTTGGTAAACTTAACATGGAAAATCACATGGTCCCATGCATGTGTATTTTTTTGGGTCGCTTAGCTTGGGCAAAATACTTGTACCAGTCCAGAACAGGTTAAGATGGAGGGTATTTTGTTTTGATGAATAGTGCTGGAATGAAAGAACAACTTTCAGTTCAAAGTCAGTCTTTGTTATATGGAAGTAGAGAAAAAGCAAAAAACTTCCATTCAGGTATTATTTGAACTTGTAGTACATTATGATTGTTTTAGGTGCCTCTGCTACTGTTAGTGGAGATATTACGTACCCAATGACTTATACCAGCTCCTGATGAGATAATACAAAGAGTTAAGACACCAGATACAAATGAGCGAATACTTACCGTTTTGCAGACTTTTTTTTATTTACAAATTTAATTTTGCACAATCTGGTGACACAAATAAAATATATTCAATCTCAATATGGAGATGCCTTAATCCACTGAAATATGGAAGCAGCTCCTGCTAATGACACTATCTTCATATGGACAAAAAAAAAGTTGAGCGTTCCCTGCCTCTGCTGAAGTTTTCTTCACTTCGTCTTTTTTCCAAAGGGGCCTTCAAATCTGCTGAGCAAAAAATTCAAAAGCTGCAGTTGCGTAGGTCTAAGACAACTGACCCGCATTAGCCACCCCTCTTGTCCAATTGGGTTGAAGGGGGGGAGGGGAGGTTCACTGACATCACCCTCGTAACTCTGTCAGTCTCCCGTGCTGGCATTGTCCAGCAGTGTAACTCATTGTTACAGATCACAGCAACAGTATTTAGCCAGCTCAGACCTCAAACCTGCAAGCCTCTGGCTGTAAACTTGACATTTTTGCTGACTGAGCAAACTCATCTCTTACCCTTAGTATTATGCCTTTATAATTTGTACAGAGATTTAAACCTTTTGTACCTTAACATTTTTGAAACAATTACAAGTTTGTAAAAAGTATTTATCATTAATACTAGTTTATAGTTCTTTAAAATATCTCATCCTTTAAAGAAAGGAAAAATGCTGTAAATGTAATTTCCTGGTGCTTTAATAACTTTTTTTTAAATATTCAGCCTTTATTTTTAAAAATAGGTTGTTTTCGACATTAAATATATAGTTATTTAAAATATAAATACTGCATGATATTAGTTAATATTGTGATTGTAAACCAAAAGTTTAATTGAAATTTTGAAATTTATCTAGAAAAAGTTTAACCCTTTAATGCCCAAGTCATTTCTGCTGATTACGTTTTGGAGCCTATCTTAAATCTAAGTTAATATGGACTGTACAGAATGAAATAAAAATTTGAAGATCAAACAATTTTGACTACTAGAGCATGTCACGTTACTGATCAGTTATCGTGTTAAACATAGAGTGACATTTATTAAAAAAAAAGGAAAAACTTCCTGAAAAAGATTTATTTGATATTGCAGGTAAAAATAATCTCTGTAAAATACTGTAGTGTAATGGAAAAAGCAAATTTGTCATGATCTCAGTCTGTACCTGCCGAAAAAGTAAACTTATGAGCGCTGATCGAAAAATCATAAAATCTAGATCTAAATGAAAAAAATATAAATAATAGAAATTACTTGAAAATTTCGTAGATTGTTTATAAGATTGCCCATTACCTACTCTCAAAAGGAAAATTTGTTCTAAGAAAATATAAAAACTCTACAAGCTATTTTTAGCCGTATCTAAAATGATACTCCAGGCATTAAAGGGTTAATGACATAAAATTTTAAAAAAAATTTTGAATTTGCTAATTTTTAATTTCAAAAAATTTTCTACTCACTTTCAAATGTAGCATTTTTCATCCTATTTACACAATGATGTTGAAATTAAATTTTAGCTACTAGGCCCAAAATATTTCAGTTAAATATTTCTTGTTTAATTTTTCTAGTGTGATTCCCAATAAAGATTTAATGTCACTTCATATTGGTGATAGAATTTTGGAAGTGAATGGTACACCTTTGCAGAATCACTCCATTGAAGAGGTAAGTTGTATAATGATTAATAAAGTTTGTCTATTATTCAAAGTTTCAAGTTTATTTCAAATTTCAAAGTTTAGACGATAGCTTAGTATGTTAAAGCATTCTTTCAATTAAGGATATAGCTTTGCTTAGTCATAGATTCAATTCATGGTCAAATCAACTTGGAAAATTATATAGTTTTACTTGATTTATTTAATTTTCTCTGAACAAAGTTTTATTCTTAAGTTTTTGAAATGTATTTGTTTTTTCAAAAAATTATTGATTTAAATGATTTTTTTTCACTTTTAAAACCTATATTCCAAAGACAAGAGAATTGGAAATCAGTCAGCACAGTAATACCAATAAATAAATAAGTATAAAAAGATAGCATGTGCTTTCCAAGATTATAGGGGTTGTTATCAGAAAGTATGTAGTAGGGGTAGTACAATGATTATGACTGGTGGAATTCATTTTATGTAATGGGAGGTAAAAATAGTATTGCAGAACTTGAAATCCAGTTTGTCTACCAAATAACAACAGCCGTGGCTTCATCTGCTGGAATGGAAAGACAGTTTTCTTCTTTTGGTATTGTTCATTCTAGCCTTCATAATCAATTAGGAGTGGATAAAGAATCGAAGCTAGTGTTTTTATTGAAACAATTAAATCCATAATTCAGTGCTTAAAAATATTTAAATAATTGTGATTTGCTTTTTAAATAGTTTGCATTAAAAGAATATTTAATTTGTTCTTTAAATTTACATCTTATTTAGTTTGCACTATCCAATTACAAAATAATGGAATGTATTTAGATTAAAATTTATATTTAATTTTAGGTAATCAGTGTGTAGAATATACTAGATAGATAAGATGTTACTTCTTATAACAAACTATTCAATGTATATTGCAAAAAAAAAAAAAAAAAACATAAAAACAACAATTAAAATTAGTATTCAGAAAAAAAAAAACTGATTTAAATCAAATAAACCTGATTTTTTATATCTTTTTCCAACCCTGCTACTCACTCTATTTTCCTGAGGGGAACTTTATTTGGGGATTTATAGCACATATATGGATTTGTAGTTTTTATTTGTCATTCTTGAAAGCTCATTTTATAAACTGAGTCATGGGTTACATAAAAGTATGAGTTATATTATCAAGTATGAAATGTTTTGTTTTTGTTTTTAATATACTGTTAATATGTGTGTAAAGTGAACTGTTTGAAATTTATTTTAGATTGAGAAATTGATTGAAAAACGAGATAAACCAGTTCAAATCACAGTTGAACATGAACCGGCTGTCCTGCTACGCTCTCGGTCTATGAATTTTTTTTCTCATATGGAGAGTTCCCCTTTTCTACCTAAATCAATGATTCCTAAGTGCTCTTTATCACACAGACCTGCTGAGCAGAAATTACGAAGATCGTCATCACTTCCTAGGTCTTTTATTAGGTAATGTTCTTAAATGTAGAATAAAAAAAAAACTTTTAAAATTACTAATTATTTTTACATTTGCAATTAATGAAAGATGCTTAACTTAGGTATAACTTAATGGATAAATATGAAATGCCTTTATTTAATTGTATGAAGTTGTATGAAAGTTGATGCAATAACTTTTTACTTTTAGTATAGAAAAAATATCCCTTTTTAATTCCAACTAGTTTTATCATTTAATTGATCATAATTTTAAACTAAAATTGTTTCTAATAAACATATAAAAGTAAAATGCATGATCTTTTGTGAAGTAATTGTTATTTTGGATAAATAATAATTTTTAATAATATATTTATGAAATTCATATGGAAAAGATTTATAAAGTAAAAAAGTACATTATTTTGTCTTGTTAAATCAGTTCAATCAAATTATGCAACAGTTTCATAAAGAGTCAGTGTAAATTGTTTTAACGTAGAAAAGAATTGTGTGTGGTCGAGAAGGTTTACATAATTTTAAAGAATTCTTTTTCTTGTTAATTCTCTTGATACTGTGTGGCTGCCTGTCTATCCCTCCAGGCCAATGCACTAGTCCTGGCTTACCCCTAGGTCGACCACCCAAGAGTATTCCATTATTTGATGATCACCTGCTGACAAGATGTATTTAGGTTGACCTCTTTTCCCATCAGAAGCCCAAGTTTGGGTTATACATGTTGGATTTGATGAACGCTTTTGTAAAATAGTGTCCAATACCATCTGCATTTTTGTAATGTTCTGCATTTAAAATTAATTTGCTTGTATATTTCAACATTTAATATTGTATTAATTAGATCAGTGTATTTTAAGAATTTTTCTAGTCTGCACTGAATCTTTTGCTGTCTACTCCAAAAAATCTGAAATTTAAGTATTATTTGGATATTACCCAAGATTTATTGATACTTTATGTAGCATTTTCTTGGCATATTGGGGGTTTTTTTTAATTCTTGCATCAACATTTCTATCAGTCCCTCCTCTGGTACATACAGGTATAGGACAAAATAATAGGAACACGTATTGAAAACTGAGTCGTCCTTCAACTGTCCAATAAATGGCTGCCTCGTGTCGCAATAGTGTGCCACCTTGTGGCAACAAAAAGGAAGGTATTAGTCATGTGTTTTTCAGTGGGAGAGTTACCCAAGAAAATTCTGTTCCCAGCAAAGCATCATTATGTCCGACCTCTCCGACAGGAAAAGAGCAGGGGTGGGAATTCTGCGCCTGAGAGCGCCAAAAGTGGTAGTCTGCGCCATGTTGCTACAATACGCTATTTATGTGCGATTTTGCGCCAATTCTACCTTTAGCACCTAGCTTGATTTTGCGCCAAAATGCGGCTATCCGAGTGGCCGCCAAACTATAGATTACGGCAAAATACTGCGCCAATTTTGGTCCTGCAGGGGTGAGAATTCTGTGTTAATAGCGCATGAGAGCGCCAAAAGTGGTAGTCTACGTCATGTTGTTACAATACGCTATGTGCGATTTTGCCCCAATTTTATCCTTAACACCTAGTTTGATTTCTCGCCAAAATGTGGCTATCCGAATTTCTACCAAACTATATAATATGTTAATTATTCTTTTCATTTTATTTCATTCTTACAAGACCTTAACAGTGCAGGCTTCCCCCTTCCTCCAAACTGTAAGGAAATACATTTGTTTAGGCGGCGAAATTATCATCCAACATAGAAAAATAAAGAAGGTTTGTAAAAAAGGACGGCCAATTTTAATTTACATTAAGTGGCCGTATATCTAAGATCGGTACCTTCCGAAAATCTACGATTTTATTTATTTATTTTTAATTCGTGGAATTCTACAAATTTGTGAATATCCGCAATTCATTATTTTTTTTAATTCGCTGAATTCCGCGAATTGTTTATTTTCTGTTGAACTTTTGAAAATTAGTACACAATTTTTCTTTTTTTTTCTACCATTTCTTCTTACACTTTCTCCTTAGAAATATACGACCGTTTTTAAGCAGAAATTGCGCCGAATCGCTTATTTGTTTCTTTATTTAAAACACCTACCATAATTTCCGGTAGATAAGCTGACCTGCTGTATACGCCGTACACATGTTAATTGAACTAAAAAAATGAAAGCTCATCATTTGATAAGCTGCATCGGTGTATAGGCTGCATACCTAAAAAAAAAAAGGAGGGGGAATTCGGCTATATTATCTGCTATACTGTACAGCTCGCTACATCGCTATGATACTACAGGGAAACCTTATTTATACGAAATATTCAGTTATACGAAGTAATTCTCGTTCCCTCGCAAAACTCCCTTAAGTTATCTGTGTACATTAAAAACGTCATTTTTTGCCAAAATATCATTTTTTAAAATTATAATTTTAATTTCTCTATTGTAAAATTTCAACTTTTAAGCTTCTAAATCTGTTTTTATTTTGTTTCTACGACATTTTAAAGAAAAGTTACAGTGGTTTAAACATCAGTGACAGTTGTCAAAACAAAACGGAAGTAGCGACTTCGGTACCGGAAGTTGTGAATTTAAAGCCTAGAGCATTTTTTGGACAAAACTTTTTAAATTTTCATGAAGATTAGTTTAAACATTTTTCTAGTATTTTTAATACTTGGCAATTAGAAAGTTTTGAAGCAAGAAAGTGTGGGGAATTTTAAACATGTATTTTAATTTTTTAATAGTTAAATTTGCATTCATAAACTTCAAATGCTTTTTTCTCAGAATGGTATTTTTAATAAAATGTTGAAACTTGAAATGTGATTTCTCAAAAAAGTTCTTAAAATATTTTGTTGAAAATTATTATGAATGCTTTTGATAGTATTTACTAGTAAATGACCTAAAAGCTTTAAATTTGGATAATTTTTAATGATGTTACACTCATAGTTAGATATAAAGGTAATGAAAATTCGTTGAAAATTCAATGTGTATGATTTTGAAGGACCAAAATTTTTTACCAAATGTAAATTAAGCAAAGATTTTAAGTGATTCACTAGTCCAGTGTATAAGAAATGTGTTGCGTCAAAAATATTGAAATAATTTATTAAAAAATTAGACCTTTTGAAAAAACCCTATTTTTTTTTTTTGTATTAGAAATTTTATAAAAACTTCTCCAGGAATAATTTTTTAAGTGCAATTTTCTATGATAATATAAAAAATAAATCTAAAAATGTAAAAACATGAAATAGTTTCTAGGTTTAAAGAAAATAGTTTTCCAAACGTAGACGGATACCTCACTTACACGATATTCAGCTATATGAAAAAACAACTGAAACAAAAGAAACAATTTTAATTTGTGCTTCCTATTTCTCTTAGGGTTAATATTTTAGCATAAAAATGTTTTATAAAAGGTGTTCATGCATACAACAACGTTCTGTAATTATTATAGACAAAATTTTTCATCTTTGTTGTTAAACTCCAAAGATATATGTAAATGGCAAATTTTTGTGTTTTCAACTTGTACCATAACTATTTTACCCTCAACACATCCAGTGTGCACAATGCACTTGAACTGGAATTTTCTGAAAATTCACCTTGAAAAGTCAGGGAATTTTATTCTCCTGTTTGAGTGGCAAGCTGCAAATGGTGTATAGCAGTGTCTACCTATTAATTTATCTGTTTTATTTAATATCTTGTCGTCAATTCGTACAGCTGACTTTTTCTGCAAAACATCAACTTAACTTTTTTTTTTAAACCATTCTGGTTAAGAATGGACACTGGTAAGGGCTGAAAAATTTCACGTTCTTCAAATTCACCTCCCCCCCCAATCGATATAATCAATAAATTGATATGTATGATAATTTTGTGTGATTTCGTTTTTCTGAACACTTAAACTAATTTTCTGATAGCTTTTGGTTAACTGTAATTCGAAATAAAGAGATGAGGTAAGATCTTGGAAGTTATATTTATATACAAGTATCTTATATACATTAGAAATTATATCTACGCATGTTTTTTTCTTTCTTTAATCCAACTTTTTCTTTTAACACTACTGAATTTGTGTTTTTTTTTAAGTATTAAGATTTCTTTATATTAGTTGTTGAAATGGTTTTTTTCTTCTTTATATTAGTTGTTGAAATTGTGCGTTAAATGTTTTAATTGCTCTGCTGCTACAAATCTTCAAATTTATTGCTCCAAAATCTGCTCCAAATTGAGGTGTACCACTTCCCACCCCTGAAAGAGGCATGAGCATCCGTGCCCAGCACAGCCAACCTTGTGGATATTTTGAGGACCACTGTGTCAAGGGTTATGACAGCCTACACAAACCTCAGTAAGGTGTCTTCTGCAAAGCACAACAGTAAGCAAAAATCAAAGTTGAAGGACTGTGACTGACAGGTGTTGAAGAGGATAGTTACCTGAAGTCACAAGAGTACACTGCCACAGATACAGTATGAGATGAATACCCACTTTCTGAATCCTATAGCCATAAAAACTATTCAACAAGAATTGCATTCTGAGAACATTCATGGCCAAGTGGCAATTACAAAACTGTTAGTTTCAGCATGGAATGCTATGAAGAGACTACAGTGGTGCCAAGACCCCCTAAACTGCTGCAATGGGAACAAGTTTTCTGGTCTGATGAATCCTCATTTACATTATTCTAGACCGCCGAAATTGTGTTCATCTGGCAAACACCAAACATTTCATGTTGACTGCCTGGTTTCAGTTGTGAAACCTGGAGGAGGTTCTGTGATGATGTGAGCAGCAATATCTTCCTGTGGATTGGAGCCCTTGTTGTCTTGGGGATGATCAAAGCTGACCATTATCGAATCATTTCTGCAGATCATCTCGTCCTATGTTTCAGACTCTCCTCCCAGCAGAATGCCCCATGTTCCAAAATGATAGTGCCCCTTTCACACATCTTGCTGTGTTCAAACATGGTTACATGAGCATGATGATGAAGTGAAACAAATAACCTGGTGTCCTCGGTCCCCTGATCTTAATATCATTGAGTCTTTTTGGGGTTACTTAGAGAACAAAGTCCATACTTGGTTTCCTCCTACCCACACTATCTGAACTTTTGACAGCCTTTCATGATGAATGAATGCAAGTTCAATGAACTTTGTTCCAAAGTCCTTTTTTTCTTAATCCTATATTGAATGCAAGCTATCATTCTGGCCAAAGGAGGACCAACCCCTTACTACTTAAAAACTTTCATTTTTTCACAAGTGTTCCTATTATTCTGTCCTATACCTGTATGTAAGTTGTAAGGTATACAAAGGTCTCTGTTTCTTCAGTTACTTTCCTATGTATATAAATAATTTTAATGAATCCTACTTTATCTCTGTAATAAAAACTTATTTCACTTTTATTTCAATGCATTAGTATGTCACTAATGATTTCTTGTTTTTGTGTATTTCAGGGATTATCAGAAAAATAAAAGTCAACATGATTTGACCCGAACACGTTCATTTAGAGTACAGCCAAGAAATCAACAAATATTTCGACCTTCTGATTTAGTTCTAGGCAAATTACTTGGACGGGGATTTTTTGGTCAAGCTTTTCTCGTAAGTTTGGAATACTCAAAAATTACTTACTGCAATCTTTTATTGTGTCATAGATGTTTCTCAACAATTTTAGAATAAGTTTTTAAATTGTGGTAAATTTAAACTCCTAAAGTTTGAAAAATAATTACCTGAAAAATCATAAATTCTCAGATATCAGTTTATTGAGGTTTTATAATTGAGATTAATACAATATTAATAAAAGAAAGGCTTGTAGGAAATTTGTAAATCATTAAACTTGTATGTCACCAATATAAATTTGGCTTAGTTTAAAGCACTACAGTCTTCTTCTTTTTTTTTTTTTTTTTTTTTTTTCCCTGGTACATGTGGGACGAGACTGGAATCTGTTGATACTAAATAGCTATGAACTATGAACATCCTTGCCAGCAGTAGGATTTGAATAACTTATGTAGAAAATATAAAGACAATTTTGATCTTAATTATTCAAAGTTTTCTAGGAACATCTTTTTTCCAGTTATCATTTTTAAGAATTTTGCACATAAAAAGTACTTTTTTCGTATACTTTTTATTAATCTTTACTATGAAAACTGTGTCATGATCTTACCAATATCTCATCAGAAAATCGTCATAATTAAAGTGAGCTTTTAATAAAAGCAAAGTAAATATATAAAACTGTGAATTTATATATAAAAAGTGTATAAACATATAAATTGTATGTAAATATTTGAACCTTTTTTTCAAAATATTCAACTTACTTCAGCCACCTAGTTTCTTGTACATAGAGCTAACTTAGCATATTGATATGAAAAATCATGGTATAAAAATCAGATAATTAATACAGTACTTTCTAGGATATCTCAACAATGGGTTTAATGCATAAGCTTTTCCTTCAGTATACCTCTATTGGACGATTGTCAATCTGGGCTGTATACAGAATCCTAACTGAAGTACTCTGAAAATCTGAAAGAATTATCAATTTATGGTTGCCAAGCAATCATTGAGCTTTTCCTTATAAAAAATACACTCAGTAATTTAAGACATTATAGTTATCATGAGTTAGCTACTTTATCAACTGTCACAGATTTCCAGCTTATTAATGATTCACATTAATGTATGCATTTCCATTATTAATAACTAGTCAAGTGTGTACAGATTTCTCATGGGGATAAAAATAATCATTGATTTTATCAGTCATCCTCTAAACCAATTTTCTTAGTAATGGACTATAACAAAAACTGAGAGAGCATACGTAACCCAAAGCTGGAATTGTAAAGAAGAATTTTTCCAGCTAGTGATAGTTGACTGAACTTGGCCTTCTTGACAGTTATGGAGTCAGTTTTTGATTAATTTTTACTGAGCCTTTGTGCCAGTGTTTTAACAGCAACTCTTCTGCGACCCTTCCTCTCAGAACTGTTGCAGAACAAAAATTGGATTTTTAAGCATCTATTTGCATTTATATTAGAATTGTTCCTTGACTTGTGATTTCACTGAGCCCTTGTGTCATATTTTATTTTTTCTTTTGGGTACAGATACTTGGTCTTCAAGGAAGCACCAATTTGCTCTTAGTTTTAAAATTTCCTCTCTGACCTGTTTATAAAAGGTAGTATATATATATAGGTAGTATAGAGCACTCATTTTTTAGACCAACAGTTTGAAAACTGGACCATTTCCCAAGAGGATAAAAATTGATTAACTAGATAAGTAAAATCATACCGCTATGTAAAAAAATGGATAAAAATTTAATGATCTCTAAAATTATTTTACTTTTGATATTAATTCCAACATTTATTGATTATATCAATAGAAGAAGTATTAAGTCTGTCTCTGCAGTTTTTATATACAGTTGCAAATTTTATCATAATTAAAAGTAAAAGTTTCAAACTGAAAATTCCTACAGTTTTTGTTTGAAATCATTAAACTGTCCATGTTTTAAATTGTAAAGGTATTTAACAACTGTCATAAGCATACAACTGTTATACAAGGGCTGAATAATTTTGTACTGTAACTGTAGATTTATAGGATTATAATGGATTTATTATATTTCAGGTAACGCACAGGCATACAGGTCAAGAAATGGTGATGAAAGAGCTCTATCGTCTTGATGAAGAAGCTCAGCAGAATTTTGTGAAAGAAATTGCTGTATTGCGTTCGCTTCAGCATAGAAATGTCCTTCGTTTTGTTGGAGTTTTATACAAAGATAAAAAATTGCATTTGCTGACAGAATTTATTGCTGGTGGCACGCTTCAAGACTACATTCACAATCTTTCCGTTGACATATCTTGGCTGCAGAGAATTAATTTTGCAAAAGATATTGCTTCTGGAATGGTAAAATTTCTCTAAATATATTTTTTTCTCACATTATATTTAAAATTATTTTGTAATATGTTGTTATATAAGACAAAAAATCTATTAGAAAATAATTTTTGATTAAAATGTGAAATTATGTAATAAGAGTTAAGTATATTAATTGCATGGTTTCCGCTCACCTGGAAAGTCAGGGAAAATCTTGGATTTAGACAATGGATTAATTTTGTCATGGGAAGTCTTGATTTTTCAAGTAAAATGAGTAAAAGTCATGGATCCACTAAACTACCGATTAAAAAAAATGCATTGAATTGTTTAATTCTATTTTTACATGTCATTTGGCTGAAATTACTGAGTTTGGTATTTATGAATTATCCTATTGACCATATTGCCAAGTAAAATTTGTTCACAGAGGAAACTCAAAGCAAGAAAGCTTAATGGGTGGGTAAATGTATATTATTCTGGTTTTTTCTTAAATTGTAGATTAAAATTTTATTAATATAATAATTTTTTAATAGAAATTAGTTAAGAATTTTGGTCAAAATATAAGTTTAACTCTAGGGATATTGTATATAAACATTATAGGGTTATATTTGGCTATTATTCATGGTCATCTGGATAATACCAAAGTACCCTGAATTCAAATTGGAAACATTTTGATTGAAAAATGGTTATGTAATTACACTTAGGTATGTAGATACAACAATTTATTTTTATGTATGTGAGTTTATTAACACTTATAAAGTAAGTTTATAGTTTTATGATAAAATTCCTGTAATTTCTCTAAAAACATGTATTTTATTTATGTACATCAGAAGTTTTATTTATATATACTTTAACGAAAGCTTTTTAAAGTCATGGAAAATAATCTGCTAAATCAGGGAAAGTCATGAAAAGTCATGGATTTGAAAATTTTTATTTTGGCAGATACCCTGTAATTGTTGATAATTAAGTAAATTAAGTATCAACAATATTCTTAAAAATGTTTCTAGTGCATGGCTCGCCTAACCAATTGCTTTGATTTTTTATTTTATCTTCAGAATTTATTTAGAAACAAAACTGGGTATTTCTTCTGATTTTCACTTAAGTTAATTACTATAAGACAAACCATTATTTAAAATTATGCCCCGTTTTAGCAATTGTTTTTATTGTTTCTTGACATTAAATTCTCCGTAACTCAAGAAAAGGTTTTATGATTTTGAAAAGCTACAATTATGATTGGTTTCCTAGTTTATTAAATGTATGTATTAAATGTATGTTTTTTCTCCTATATTTAAAATTATTTTGTATTATGTTGTTATATAAGACAAGAAAATCTATTAAGAATTTTTGATTAAAATGTGATTGTAACTTGGGTTTAGCACTTGCATTTATACATGTGATATATAAATATTTGTATATAAATGTATATATGCATATATCTGTAATTGAGAAATGCAAAAAATTATATAAATAATGAGGTACACTTTTACACTTTCATTTTAGGCATATCTTCATTCCAAAAATATTATACACAGGGACCTGAACTCTAATAATTGTCTAGTGAGAAAGGTATGTTTTAACTGTATGAACTAAAAGATAATGTTCATCAGTTATTTGTATTTATTACTTTTGTAGTTAATTGAGTTGCATGAGAAAAACAGAAATTTTCATTTTCCTCCTTGAGATTATTCTGCTCTTTTGTACCAATTTGCATGCAAGAAGTTTTGAAATTACAAAGTGTTTGTATAATTCTTTTCTTTTCTAAATGTATATATAAATGTGTGTTTGTATGTACATATGTTTATATATATTTATATATATATATATATATATATATATATATATATATATATATATATATATATATATATATATATATATATATATATATATATATATATATATATGTGTGTGTGTATATGTATATATCAACACATATACAACATTTTAATCATAATTAACCAACTTAATTATTATATTCTAAAATAAATTTTTGACCATTCTATCCTTAAAATTACAACCTTTTTTTAATTGAGGTTACCTTCAAGAACACCAAATTAATATCTTGTCACTCTGATTGGCTAGCTCACTTGCACTCTAACAACACTATAAGTTAATGTAAGATGTTTTGGTGGTACAGTGGTACATTTGGCTTGTCTCAATAAACTTGCAGTTTTATCTTCAAATTTTCAAGATTTCTCTCATGGTCTAATGACTGCTCCTGTAACTTTGTGGGTTAAAATACCTATTATATATATATATTATGTGTATATGTTATATGTATTAAAAATTACCCTGATAAGTATCTAAATTATCTTCCCCAATTTTAATTCCACATCAGCCGAACGCTGGCCGATTGGTTAGGGTACTGCTTGTTGGTATCGGAGTTCGTGGGTTCGAATCCCACTATGGCATGGATGTTTGTAGCCGTTCAGAATCGACTTTAAGCAGTAGGCCCCGGTCTCATTAGCCCTCATGTGCAAAACAGTAGACTGTAGTACTCCTAACCAAACCAAACTAATTCCACATCATGAGGGGGAAAAGAACCTCAATGTGTTCGGTTTGTAGCAGTGTTCATTCTTTGGGAATAAAATCATTAGCTTGCATTCTAGTAATACTAAGGTTTTTATTTGTAGATTTCTGTCTACAACTGACTACTTTTGAGTTAAATGAAGATTTGAAATTGAGTTAATCCTTTGACAGTCTGTGCTTGCACCACAAAATAGCATGTTAAATATTTTCTCTGCTTTATAAAGACATGAAAAATTTTGATTTTCTGTTTTTAACACTTCATACTGGCAACAAGCTGCAGCACTGCACTTAATATTTTGGGATTCAGTATTTTGTGCTTATTTTGTGCTATTATTTGGGATTCAGTATTTTGTGTGACTCCAATTAAAATTACTTTCAAAAGTAACATTTAAAAATCATTTAGCTATTTAATTACATTTTTTAATGAAAATTATTCATTGCTCTCCAATAATAAATTTAAAAAATACTATTTTCTTTCAGTACAAGGTAAGGTATGTGAATTATTACCAATGGGAAAAAAATCATATTTTCACATTTACAAGGTCTATAGCAAACATTAATTAAAGAATTTCATTAAATCTCAAAGAATTTTTAATCATGCTTGTTAGTGTTAGTTGATGTATGTAGTCCCATCAGCCAGATAAGAATAGTTTTATTTTCTTAAAATTTAGACATAAAATGTCTAAATGTCAGGCATGTCCTGTATACATACACACACACAAATAAATATGCATATAATCTAAAATTAGGTAATAAAGGACATAAGTGAGGATTTGGCTGAGATATTTTCTTAGTCATAACAATTTCTTTTTCAGTTTATGGTAGTATTTGACTGAGTAGACTGATTTATTCAAAGATATTCAGTTTAATATGCCATATCTTAAGTTACTTAACAAATGTTCTACATTTCTATCTTACCTTTAATTTATATTTAAAAACTATTTTATTCCTGAAGAATATTTCAGTTTTTGGTTTTACAAGTCTAAATAAATTATTTTTAGGACAAAACTGTTGTAGTAGCCGATTTTGGCTTAGCTAGAGTTATGCTCGAAAAGCAGTTAACTCGAAAGCAAAGTGGTTGTGGAGCAAGACGTCCTGAAAGGAAGAAACGATATACTGTTGTAGGTAATCCATACTGGATGGCACCTGAAATGATGACACATAAGAAGTATGATGAACGTGTGGATATATTTTCATTTGGCATTATTCTTTGTGAAGTAAGTTACCAAAACTTTTATTAATGTTGATGAATTCTCTTAATTTATTGTAACTAGAAACTGAAGACTATCAAATAGCCTTAGGTTTTGTCTAAACTTTGGAATATCTGATAATTCCCAGTTTTTAAGGGTACAAAAATTAAGAGAATTCTAAATTAAGTAAATTGAAAATGCATTCATAATACAATTATTGCTGCATGATGAATGAAGAAATATGAGATTTGTACAGGTGAATACTTTGTTTTTCATGCAAGCTGCTTGTAGCTGAAAGTTCACTTATTATATCTATAGTCACTAAAGCTGTTTTTGTAAGATCTCTGTAGGCGTCTCGCGTGTCCACGGCTATCTTTCCCAATGACCACAGCCTCGTTTCTGTGTCTGCTCGCCTATTGTTACTGGAGCAGGTATCATGGTTCACTGAAGGTATCTTGCAGACAATTAAGTACTAAAATGATTAAATCCTAGTCTAAATATTTATTATTTTACAAATTTTGTTGAACACATGTACACTGAACATCATTAACCAGAAACATGGCTGAAAAAACCCGAGAATAACCAAATAGTGCCGAGCAGCCTGCACCTCTCTCTCGGTTTCAGCTCTCCTTCATGAATGTCCCTTCTCTCTCATTCCGAGCAGGCATCCCCTCCACTCTTGGTCAGGCTTTCGTCTCCATGGGAAAATGTCCTCCTCCTCTGCAGCTGGCATGGGCAGGGGGGCATTCTTCCCCCTCCTGATGAACTTTCACCTCCCCGGAGTAGGGCTTGTCTACAGTACAATAGGCCTTTGGTTGCAGTGCTGGTGACCTTATGGGCTGCCCCACCCTAATTATAGTTCTTGTCTACCCTCTCTCAATGTGTCCAGCTTGACTCCTTAGTGCCATTAAAAAAAATGCAGGTGTCCATGTAACACAAACTCGAGTCGTCTAGTATTACAATCTCTACTGAATCAGGAAAGACACAGGGATCTCTCCTTGATGATGAGTAAATAAACAGTTCATAGAAACTGTAGCTACTTGTATCTAACTCCAGTATTCCATAGTTAAATGGCTATCTGGAGCATAAGAGCTTCATGAAATATAACTGGAGATTGATGTCTCTCAAAGCTGGCACTCTAAAATTTCACTAGAACCCAGGTGGTGCCCCTTAGCTTCACTCCTCTAAAATATAATGGAGTTTCCATAAACTCCCTAGTGGAGAGTATTGGTCTCTCCAAAAAAACTTAAATGATCAAGACTTGTCAACATACTGGTTGAACACAATCCCTTTCTGAATTTAGAAATAAAAGCCTAACATCAGAATTAGTACTTCCTTTTACAGCCAAACCTAATTTTTTCTTGAACATTTAAGAAATCACTCTAATGATTAAGAGAACAAGGGAGTGACCATATACAGACCAAGATCAATTTCTGACTTCAAGGAGCCATATTTCTGTTTTGTGTCTGGGGACAACAGACGTTCACACAAAAAGAAGAGGGGGGAAGCACCAAATAGATCACCATTATTGTTTCATCTGTTGTGTATCCAATCTTTTTGTTTGTCTCTTTGTCCCCTCACTTAATGAATTCTCTAAGTTGATTGCACCTTTCTATTCTCAGGAAACTAAATTAAAATTCTAGATATTTCAGATTTGTATTTGTCTAATTGGGTAGCTTGATGATAGCATCTCCTCATTAATGATCTGTCACTTTAGTCTCACTGTGCAAACTTGTTTTCCTTCAATGGCTAATAAGTTTGCATAGACCAAATTGATTTTCTTTTATAAGTACTGCTGTAACAGCTTTTTTTTTTTTAACTAATCACTTAAGTGCCACTTCCACATTGTAAGGGACTTCTGCAGCTAAGAGACCCTAAGGTCATTATTGTTCATTGGGCTACAGCAAATTCATTTTAATATATATATTTAAGTTTTAAATTTCTTTTTAAAACATGCCATATAATTATTTCTTTCTAGATCATTGGAAGGGTTCCTGCTGATCCAGATTATTTACCTCGCAGCTCAGATTTTGGTCTGAATGTGACAGCATTCAAGGAAAAGTTTTGTAATGGCTGCCCTGAACCCTTTTCTGAAATTGCATTTAAATGTTGTGATATAATACCAGAAAAAAGGTATGACTTGAATGTGCCTAATGCATCACATTATGTATCAAATAATTTAAATATTTTAAAACACAGTAACCAGATATATAGCAAAAAATCGGTTAAGTTTATTGCAATGTAAGAGGACATACTTATGAGTAATCCCTCATCACACTAGGCCAGTTTCTGAAAATCTCTGTGCATAGCAAAATTTTATAGAATAAAAGAACTCTGGACTGCTTTCTTAAAGCTTCAAACCCATAGCATTGATTTGGATAAGGCTGCACTCTAAGAATTAGTTATGATAAAAAGTTAAATGAAATATATGGTGGTCATTGTTATCTAAAACTAGTTGTACAATAGAATAAATAATAAAACAAATTGTGTAATAACCTGGGATAAAGTGTATTAGAGACCAAAGAGCTTGTATCATGTCTTACTTTTGAGATTTGGGAAATCGGGATATTCCTTTCAATTGTCTGCTGAGGTTTGCCTTAGTCACTGGCCTCTTTTCTTAGGTGCTCTTGTGGTTGTGTTTTCTTGAATTTGGGTATGAAATGAGGTCATTCTTGCTATATAGCAGGGGTGGACATTGACTGGGAAGACATTTTAAGTAGTCTGTGCGACCATCCGGATAATGACCTCAGATATTAACAATTTAATTTATGACTTATGACATAAAATTAATGAATTATTTAAAATAAAAATTTAATACAGTTTACACTTTAAAACCTAAAGCAAACTGTGCAAAATAATACAACAAATTTGTCGTTTTACAGTGGAGAATCAAATGGAAAAAACTTGACAAAGTGGGATGCTTAGATTATAATATAATTGAATCAGTACCATATAATCATTATATGGTACTGATTTGATATACAATTTTTGATGTATGAATACTTTGATTATTTTTGTCAGTAAATTTTCATTTTGTAAATATTAAAATTAAGTTTTTTTTAGAAGAATTAGATAATTTACCATTTTTTCTTGTTATCAAAAATATATAAACATGTACGTTATGTTAATTTAGCTCTGCCATTGGTAGACCACCTTCGATTTTTTAAATGTGGAGTAGACCATGGATCCCAAAAGTTTAGCCACACCTTCTATATAGAAATGTTTTGTATAGTTAATTTTTATGTGTAAAGGCCATATTTTTGTGGTAATTCACTTCTGATGCTCATAATTCTTAACTATAACTCTACTAAATTTTCTATAAAAAAAAATTTTTTTCTCTGCACCATCATGTTAATTTAAGCAAACTGTTTGGGACATTCTCCAAAGTCTGTTCCTTGTTCTTCAATGTCATTTAGAATACAACCTTGTATTAACTAACCCAAAACACAAAGATCCATTAAAGAAGCATCAGTTGATTTCAGATTTGTAAATTTGTATATTTTCACAAAAACAAGACCCTGTTTCCACAAATTCACAAATCTTGCTGAAAGAACTAAATTTCATATTAATTTGTTTTATAAAATCAAATAAATTTTTCAGAATTAAAAAAAAGACTTTGTCTGAAAACGTTTAGACACATCCTGATCTTCAAAAGTTTAATCATAACTTAAGTAACCTCATTTGTAAAGTGTAGAAAAAAATTAAAGTTTGATGTAAATCTATAAACCTAGTTTAAATTTTAAAAAATCAGATTAATATGTATATGTAATGTGGAATTTGACCCATTAATTATAATGGTATCCATGCTAGATACATTGCAGCATTTGGATGTAAAAAGTTGAATTGTACATTCACTTATATAGTGCAAGTGAGCCAGCCAGTGAGAGTGTTAAGAGTTTGGTCATGTGGGGGACACTAGAAGTAAAATGGAGTTACCGAAAATAGTTATATAAGAGTAGTTCAGCTAAGCAGAAATAAATTATGGTGTTCTGGAAGTCCCCAAAGGTTACCACAGTTAAGGGAGAGACAAAGGTATATTGCTGAAAATTGTCATTGCAGGAATAGAAAAGCCAGAAATTTACTTTAGAATACAATTATAATAAAGTTAGTTTTGGTTTAAAATGTCAATGCATATATTTTCTTAATCAAAATTTTTACCATTTAGCAACAAGCCTATCAAAAGCCAAAGTTCCAGCTTGTGTCACATAGCTTCTAAAAAGGGGGCAGGAGATACTTGTCAAAAAAGGGCACTTTTTAGAATGAAAAGGCATGTTTTATATAAAAAGCCACTTTTTATATAAAACAGAGATGGGCAAACTACAACCCGCGGGCCAAATCCGGCTGGCCAGAAGGTTTTATCTGACCTGCGGATAGAATTTTAAGTTGCCAGTCTAAGGCAAATTAAAAGAAATATATATTTATTTATTACATATCCATCTTCTTTTCTATTTTGTTTAAATATTATATCCCTAAGTTATTATTTCACATCCAGAAGATCAGCGCTATGTTTGCTTCTTATGTGAATAAGTGTTTTCAACTTTGAACCTTAGGAAGAATAATTTCATAAGTAGACTGACAGATGAGCATTTAGCCTCGTTCCTTAAAATCAGTACATCTCACTTCGAATCTCTGTTTAAGGAACTTTTACAAATGAAATCCCAATTTCATTCATCTTGTTAACATATTTAAACCGTAATACTTGTATGTTGTTTTTTAAATTTTAGAAAAATTTATCGTGGCCCGCCAAATTTATTTTCTTTTGATTTTTGGCCTGTGGCCGAAAAGTTTGTCCATCCCTGATATAAACATGCCTTTTTCTCAATTTTTAATTTCGAAATTTATATAAATTTGAAAAGGGGTGGAAAAAAGGGGGCAGGACACTTCAATGTTAAATTCATGGTTTCCGCGCACCTGGAAAGTCAGGGAAAATCATAGATTTAGACAATGGATTAATTTTGTCACGGAAAGTCTTGATTTTTCAAGTAAAATGAGTAAAAGTCATGTATCTGCTAAACTACCGATTAAAAAAAATGCATTAAATTTTTTAATTCTATATTTACTTCTCATTTGGCTGAAGTTACTGAGTTTGGTATTTATGTATTATCCTATTGACCATATTACCAAGTAAAATTTGTTCACCAAGGAAACTCAAAGCAAGAAAGCTTAATGGGTGGGTAAATGTATATTATTCTGGTTTTTTTCGTAAATTGTAGATTAAAATTTTATTAATATAATAATATTTTTTAATAAAAATTAAGATTTTTGCACAAAATATAAGTTTATCTCTAGGGATACTGTATATAAACATTACAGAGTTATATTTGGCTATTATTCATGGTCAAATGGATAATACCAAAGTACCCTGAATTCAAATTGGAAACATTTTGATTGAAAAATTGTTATATGATTAAACTTAGTTATGTAGATACAACAATGTATTTTAATGTATGCGAGTTTATTAACACTTATAATGTAAGTTTATAGCTTTTTTTATGATAAAATTCCTGTAATTTCTCTAAAAGCATATATATTATTTGTATGTACATCAGAAGTTTTATTCATATATACTTTAACGAAAGCTTTTTAAAGTCATGGAAAATGATCTGCTATATCAGAGAAAGTCATGGATTTGAAACATTTTACTTTGGCAGATACCTTGTAAATTTAAACAAAGGCAGCGTTCATCACTCTTCAAAAACTGTGAAATGTGAACACTAGTTCCAGCATCATTTGGCAAGGAATTGGTTAATTAATATGTATTCCTGTGTAAAATCTAATTCCAGAGTTTATTAATGGCTAAACATTAAAAGTTTTGAGTGTTTTCTTTTTTTGTTTTGCAGGCCCCTTTTTAGCACTCTGGAAGAGTGGCTTGAAGGCATGTCTGTCCATTTAGGAGTGAAAAACAAATTACCCGAAGATTTGGTGGATGCCATTCGTCACTTCAGGTCCCAAACTGATTCAGATGATTCTAGTCCCGAGGTCTTCTTTCTGACCCCCCCTTTTCCCCTCTTACGCACAGTGAGTGAGCAAGGAACTTACAGGTTGTCAACAGACTCATCTGCAGCTGCAATCGATTTGTAGCACCAAAGTTACAGTATTAGATAAATTTATATATTATATATATATTAGTGTTACTTGTTTATGTTAAAGTTTTGTATTTATTGTAAGTATTGTTCCTTTTTTTTCTTTTTAAAAATATATATCTATATACATTCCTCTTTATTTGTATTTATTTTTATGAAAATGATGTATTATATTAAGATGCTTGTATTTTCCCAATTCTGTTGTATAGTTTAGCTGTATATTGAGCAAATTTTATGAATGTTTTTGGCATTTAAAAATTCTATACTTGGGTATTTTGTAATCTTTGAGGGTTTTTTTAATGTTTTGTATATTTTCACTCTTGTTTATTATAAACCTTGCTGCATGTGGCTCCCGTAGGTGGCTTAATTTGCAAACCCCTTGCAAATAAATTTAGTTACAGCTTGTACTTTGTATCTTGTTTCGAAATTTATAAATCTCATACATCATATAAAAATTTTACTTTTTTATGAGAAAATTAATGCTATTTCTAAAATAGTTTGTTCATTAATAAGTATCTAAAACCAGAGGTATTTGTTTGGGGAAATCATGGAATTCTAGGAATTCCATTCTAATTATCTCTGTATTTCTGAAAAAATAAAATTGCGAATTACTTCCTTTTATTATTTCCTGTGTACTATAAAATCAATGAATTCAGCATGCTCTTTATGACTCTGAAATTATCCAAGAACTGCTGATAGTCTTAAAACAATAGATTGAAACTTGATAAAGCTACACTGCTGAAAGTACTAATAAAGGTAAGAGTCATTTACAGTTCCGATAGGTAGCTGCTTCCCATACAGCACATAATGTATCATATACAGTGATAAATATTTAATATTTCATAAAATCAGTGAGGATTAGGTGAAGAAAAATTCTTTAATTTACTTGAATAAACAATTTAAAAATCTAAATATACAGTGAAACAAACCTATCTGAACAGCCACCTCTCCGTACTGAGAATATTTGGCCGCTTAGAGGGGTTAGCCGCTCTGAAGGGTTATAATTACTATAATGCGTAATATAAACAAGTTTGACATATATTCCTTATGTAAATGAAATTTAAAACTTATCTAAAGAGAAAATAGTACTTTATTTCATGCTTCTTTCAATATATTTTTTTTAAGGCTACAATTTGTTTCTGTTCTAAAGTCTTCTTCAAAATCAAATTCTTTTCTTTCATGACTTTGATTTCCGTTCTTCTGCAGTGAAATAATAATTCAGCTAACTTTCATGCTGATTTGAAATTCTCATATTCACGCAGAACTTCAATGCTCTGCTCGAAATTTAGAAAAGCGCATTTCGACATCATTGCAACTCAGATCACTGACCAACTAATGAAATGAAACTGGCGTTAATGACATTTTTGCTGACCGAGATGCAATTCTTCCTTTACTGTACCTATTGGAATTCTAAACAAAGGCCCTAGGACACCTTCAACCCTTGATTGTCCAGTTCCTCCCTCAGTTTCTGTGGATGGTGCAGTAGGGATTCCCTATCTGAAAGGTGGGGGGAGAATACAAAAGAGATAACAGATTTAATCTTTCTGAGAAAGGGGGGATCATTGAAATGGACTTATCAAGTTATTCTTTTGTCTTATATCCGACCATAAACCTGACCTTGACTTTTTTTTTTGCTTAAAATTAAAACATGGAGTAAGTAGAGTTTCCCAAAAAAGGAAAGAGGCAATCTCACTTGGTGGCCATTTAGAGGGGGTTGGGTGGCTGCTGATACAGTTTATTTTACCATTAGGTCTGCGAGTTCAAAAATCCATGCCATGAAAAATTGACCATTTAGAAGGTGGCCGCTCGGAGAAGTTTCACTGTATTTTAACTTAAAAATGTGTCCTCACATATATTGGCCATTCTGCTCTAATAATTATGCACAAAAATTTCTGTAATTTCTTTCAATGATTTTATGTAATATATCAAGAAAATGATTCAGATAGTTCTCCCTAAGGGATGGCTGTCCCAGATTTGATTAATATTCAAATAAAAAGCTTTATAATTTTATAAATTAAAAAAAAACCTTCACCTAAGTGTACTTTCATGTATATTTTACTGGTTTTTATCTGTATTCCAAAGCATCTGCTTTGAATCTTTTATTCATATCATTGTACTCGTTTAATTTAATAAATGTCTGATGTTTTTTAGGATTAAATGTTAATTGAAAAAAGTTATTCTTGTGTGTAATAATGTGCTTTACATTTCAAAACAAGTTATTTTATAATTTATCTTAAACATTTTATAAATTTGCTTTGATGTTGCTTCATATGCATTTATTATCAGTGTATTGTACTAAGGAAAGAATTATTCGAACAAGAGACCAAATAATGTATTGCAGTTGAACTGTGTTATAGTGAACATTGCAGTCTCAGTAAAAAGTTTGCTGTAACATTGAAAATTTCTTAGCATTTCACAGTGATTTTGTTACAATCATTGCAATAGCATAAAATTTGCTAATGAATTATTAATTCTTTAAACAGACACTTTATCAGGTTACAAATGAAGAATTTTGAATTACCTTATTTACTTTCCTTTTTACAATCTGTGAAAAAATGTAATTTTTAATTGAGTGCATTTCAGCTTTAAGTAAAATGTGTCATTCGTATGACTAGGGAAGATTCCATAAATTCACTTTTTCTGTTCAAAAAAGTATTTAAAATGTTTGAAGGCACTCTACTTCTATTTTTACATTGAAAAATTTGTAATTTTAAATTGAGTATATTTTGATTTTAAGTAGAGTGCATTAATTTTCGTACTAATGATGGGGAAAAGATTACATGACTTTTGGTTCATATATTCTGTAAAAAAATAACTTTATCTGAAGGCACCGACTATTCACTTTCTTCTTCTAAGAGTCAGGAATCTTCTTTCTCACTTGCATTATTGTTATGCTTTACTTCAGGTTTAATTTCATTGTAGGTTAAAATATCAGAAGTATATACCTCATTCTCACACATTTCAAAATCAATTTTGTCTCTAAAAATCATACAGTCTCCAAGATTTTCCAGTCATCAATTATTTGTAAATTTTTATCTTTGTCATCTGCAATGCTCTCTTTACTTTGTTCCAATTTATTCTTAGACCTATATATCAAAAGAAGATCCAAATAGTTGCAATATGACTTAAATAGAAGACCTTTCCTGTAAAAGGATTCTTTACCAAAGAGATGTCACAATGGGTGTTCGCTTTGTAGCTTTGCAAAATATGCAGAAATAACTGCTTTTTGTGGTGAGATCTGATGCTGGAAATAACTCTTTGAAACATCGGTTAAAGAACAGATGTATTGTAAGGCATGGAAACAAGTTTGAATGCTGTTAAGAATTTTTAAGGGAGGATTGGCAGTGTAATTGTCTATCAGAAGTAAATTTACCACTAAATAACTTTTAGGAGTAAGATTTCAGCTTACTACAATTGGATTTTTATATATTTTCAGGAGTGCATTCCATGCATTTTAAATAACATTAGTTAAAATAGGAGTTTAGTTGGGACCAGTAAAAAGTTCACTATTGCAAGGTTCAACTGAGTACACACTTTTATTTTGACGCATTTTGCTGAACCTTAACTCTGTTCTTTCAAACCCTTGAGCAGGGCTGGAACCTAGATCCTTTAGTATCTATGGCAAAAAAACAGTCTTGTACCCCTACCACTAAAAACGGTGGGAGAAATATGCAAACATGTTTTATATATATATATATATATATATATATATATATATGAATATATTCAGAATGAACTTACGGCTAGAAAATTAAGGTACTAACAATTTTTTAAACTTCATAAAGGGGACAGATATTTACAGCATTACTTTCCTATATTTAGTATCCATGCATAAATTGATGATTTCATCGTAATTCAAGATGTTCGATTTTTTTTTTCAATTTATGATAAAGGCATTCTTTAGTTGTTCCTGCCCCAGCAAGAAGCATAGATATGATTGTCATTTTTAGCTTGCTGAAAAACTATTCACACACACTATTGTTACATGAAGGCACAATATTATTCTGAATGCAGTTACTAAATTTAAATAGATACTTTTTAGTTCTAGCTGATGAATTCCTTCTAAAATATTTTTTATAGACTTCCTAAATTTTAGAATTATTAAAATCTATTCTGATATATGTAAAAACAAAATTTCCTAAATGCCTTTTGCTGTTTTTATAACAGTTCTAATTTATTGTCTTTTGACCCTAACTTTTAACAAGAATTATGAAATCTTGAAATTATTTTCCAATTTTTTGCTATATGGGGACTCAACTTTTGCCTATACACACACGACTGAGTGCCCTCATCCATATCCTGTTTCCATTACAGGGTTAGCATTTTGCTGACAAAGTGTGGTACTCCTGAGAGAGATGCACCTGTAGCAAATGCCTTGTGTACCATGCTCTTGTTCTTGCCCTGCTCTTGAGTGACTGTCCAAAACATGTTATCAACCCACTTTTAGCAAGTTCCTTATTTCATTATTGATGGCTATTGAATCCTTTGGTCATCCTGTAAAGATAATTAAATTTATTTGTAATCTACACAGATAAATCTATCTGTAGGGAAACGAAGAATGCAAATTTAAAGACGACATTGTACGCAACATAGTTAAATCAAGAATTAGTTAAATATAATTTGCAATTTCTATCTAACGGGTTGAAATTGTAGGACGCTAACCATGGTCAAAGCTTTTATTTTCTAGGGGAAATTCATCTGAAGGGAAAGCTAGGAATGTGAATTTAAAGACTAAACTTTATAATCAACACAAATCAAGAATTTGCTCCATGTTGTATCCTAAATATATTTTACGAAGCTGTTGCAATTTCTATGCTATGGATCAGAATTGTAAGCAGCTAAATGTGGTCAAAGGTTTTATTTGCACTCTATTGTATAGAAACAATGTTATTAAATATAACACTTTATGGTGAGGGATAAATTACTAATTAATCTGAAGATTTTAATTGAAACTGTGATTAGGATAGAAATAGTCCCATTTCACCATCTCCTTATGACTTTCCACTATATCTTTTTTTTTTTTTTTTTTTTAATTTGTTGTATTTTCCTTTTCTTTCTTTATAGATTATTTTGGTTGTAATGGTTGTAATAAATTAATTTGCTAAAGTGACAATTTTTAAAATATGTCTTTATTTTTTTAAGCTGATTGTTTGTATAAGAGTGCCTTCTCTTTTGCTCTTTCTTTGATTAATGTAATTGCTAAAAGTGCCTTCCACTTGAAGAAGAATGATTTTATATATTTATAAAATGTACTTGCTTATAGAGAAAATTATTTTTATATTTTTTAGATACAATGATTCCATTTTTAAAAGCGTGCTTAAAAACTTTTAAATATTAGCTTTATAAGTGAATGCAAATTGTGTATAGTATCTTTAAAAACCTTTGAGAACTTATTTCCAGTTTCTTGTTTATAAAATCTTTTATTTTTATGTCTCCTTATAATATGCACGGAACAGATGCATTATAGACGGCATGATTTTTTTTTTTTCGACTAACAGAAAAATGCGTGTTTTGAAAAATCGCCAAGTAAAAATACATGTCGGCCATAAGTGTTTTCTGAAAAATCCACAAAAATAAAAACATGGCTGTGGTCATATGTTAAGCTTGAAACACAGTTAACAAAACTAAACTTTTTTTTTAAAAAAAAAAAGAACTAATATTATAAAAAATCTAACATGTGAGGTGGGGGTTTACCCCTTCTTAATATTATGTGTTAAAAGCATTACTTCTTCCATTGTTATTTTAGATATATTGAACCAAGAACCCTCCCAAATCGATTTGGTATCGTCACAAACTTTACCAGCCACAGATTTTCGACAAATCGAAACAAACTCATCTCTTAACCCCTTTTCTAGATTAATTTTCATATTTTCCCCACACTAAGCCTAAGAATATCATGATACATTTTACCAATTTTAAAAGAAGAACCTAAATAACTAAATTTCAAATTCCAGAATTTGATAAGAACAAAAAAATACAACCTGACCTAGGCGACACCAAGAATATCCTGAAATTTCTCCTATAGTGTCGGGTACTGACGTCAGAAATAACCGCCAAAATTACACCTAATTTGGCAGAAAAAAACACGGCATCTATAATGCATCTGTACCATATGCACTTTTCTAAATAAATACTTTTGTTTAAAATTAAAAATTTGCAATTTAAAATTATTGGTTATTGCTCTTGGAGAAAGCTTCATATTGTTAAATATAAGTAAAAAAATTTTTACATAATTACTGTTACTATTTACTTTAAATTATTTATTATCTTACTGGTGTATATACATAGAGTAGTTTGGTGCAACATAACAAACTACTATATTGCACTTCCCATTCATTTTCATGTTTACAACAGCCAATAGGCAAACAATGAACTGCCCTTCTGTTTGAAACTATGCTAGAATTGTCATAAGTTGAGATGTACCCTGCTGTGTGAAATCTCCTTATTGACAAAATTAAGTGTCAAATAAACTGATAAAGTTAGTGAAGATTACTTCTGCAATAAAATTATTGGTTTAATGAATCTATTTATATTTAACTAAGATTAGTTTTAAACTCAGTGTTTAATTTCATAATCTCTGACATGGTTCCATATACGGTCTTCTGTATTTTATGCAAGTTCAAGGTCTAAACACTGGGGGAACTTATTTATATTTTATTACAATTTGTGAAAATGATTTTGAGTACTATTTGTCTTGGGCTGCTACCATATTATAATTGACAAATGTCACTGGTGACTTCTGCGTCATAATGATGTTAAAATTCACCAGAGATGGGAATTCGGTACCATAAATTTATCCCTCTGACATAATTATGACGCAGAAGTCACCAATGACATAAGTCGGCTGTAATATGGTAGCACCCTTGCATTCTGTATTTAAGAAACCAGTTGACTTACATTTTAACCATAACCTCATCTCTATTACCAGATTTTTGTGACTAAGATATCAGTACGTTTTAACACTAAATTAACACCCATCATTTTGATAGATTTCAGACTTCATGAGCAAAATTACAAAAACCATTATTTTTATGGTTTTATGACTTATGTGATCATATATTAATATGAAACAAATACAAATTTTCTGTTCAGCCAATTTCAGAGTTCTGTTTGATGTATACCTATCTGTATGATATCCATTATTTTAATCAATAAATTAGTGTCATACAGGGTTCATACACTCCTTAAAATTTCTCTAATTTTAGGTACCCTTTCAAAAAGGCCCATAAAGTCCTTAATTTTTTTTTAACAGCAGCCTAATTGAAATAAGGTGATATAAAACTGTAAGTCAAGTAGCTTTCTCTAAGAAATTGTATTGTTTGACCCATTATAAATCAAAGTTTTGAAAGGATATTTGATTCGATGTTTTTTGGATGCTACTGCAGAAGATATTTTATGAAATCTCAATTCTAAATTCTTTTAAAGCTTTTTTCATGTAATAATAGATGGTTATATTATCTACTGGTTAAAAGTTTTTTTTTTTCTTATTAATTCCACAGCCATTTGACAATAGATTAGCTAATTTTCTGTAATATCTGTTAATTGCAATTACAGTATGTGTTTTCATTTGATTGTTATTACAATCTTTATTTTGATGTAAAATTAATGGTTAACCATAATATTAGTCTCTTAATTTTTTTATATATTGTCAGTTTACATTATGATATACATAAACAGTAAAATTTAGAAGTTTGCTTTGATAACATTGTATCCATTTAATGTATTACCAAAAAGATTTTCAGAATACAACCAATGCAGAATTCTAGTAGCTAAATCTGCATTACTGTAATGTTGTGTCAGTAGGTTTTTATCCTGCCAATTAATATGAGCCTTGTTAATAGAATAAATGTTTTACTCTTTGTTATATCATTTAGGTTTACATTTATAATGCATAAAATCAGTCAAAAAATGCTTTACTCTTATTGTTATATCATGTAGGTTTACATTTATAATATATATTAATCAGTAAAATTTGAAAAGGAGCAAGAGTATACTAAAAGTTTGCTTAAATGCTACATTGCATAAAAATTATATACATTAAAAACATTATAAGTGTTATAACTGAATCTAGGCTGCTAAGATATTGTCAGTAAAAGCTTTTTCTTAATTTTTTTTTTCCCAGCTGAGTATGAACTCTGATCTGTTTTGAGGAAAATGAGAGTGGAAGATTGATACTGAAAATATTAGGTTGGGGAAAAAGAAATCCATTATTTTTGTGTGAAGTTAATGACTTTATTTAACATGTTTTGGATTGTCCAATTTGGGTCAAATATGCACCGTTTTGTTGTATAATTTGTTGCTATTTTTAAGGTAGCTTCATAATACCTCTCTCATAGAAGTCTTGGTCCTTATTGGCAAAAAACTGTAGTAATCGATTTTCACTATCTTCTCTTGATCCTAATTTCTTATCACTCAGGAAGTTTTGCAATGCAAGTAAAAGGTGATAAACGCTCGGTGCCAGGTCCGGACTATATGGTGGATACATTATAACTTCCCGACCAAGTTCCTTGAGTTTCTGGCGAGTCACTACAGACCTGTGTGGCTTGCCGTTGTCCTGATGGAACACAACACCTCTTCTGTTAACCAATTATGGACATTTCTGGTCAATCACTAGCTTCAAACTGTCCAGTTGTTGACAGTAGAGATCTGAATTTAATGTTTGGCCATACGGAAGCAACTCATAATGATTCCCTTCCAATCCCACTAAAAACACAGTAAAACCTTCCTGGCCATTAGTCTTGGTTTGGCCACCATTTGAGCTGCTTCACTGCACTTTGATGACGATCATTTTAGCACAATATTGTCGTGTTTGACCCATTTCTCATCCCCAGTCACTATCCGTTTAAGAAATGGGTCGATTTCATTCCATTTGGCTAAGACTTTGCAGACGGAAATTCAATCCATTCTGTTTTTAGATGGTAATTAGTGTGGCACCCAAACATTGAGCTTCTTTTTTAATCCAGCTTTGCGCAAATGGTTTAAAACTGTTTTATGGTCAATCTTTAGCTCTTGGTCAGTGCTACGACTAGTAAAATGTCGTTCAACTTTGATTATTTCTGTGATTTTATCGACATTTTCGACATTGGACCTGCGAGAGATACATCTTTAACATCAAAAATGCTTGAAAGGAATCAACGTAACCAAAATTGCACATAATTAGCTGTTACACTGTCGGCACTATAAACACCATATACAATTTCAGCCACTTGGCTTGTATTTTCACCTTTATCAAAGAAAAACTGTAAAATGTACTGAATTTTCTCAATGTTGGCTTCCATTTTTAACACCCTGTAACTCTCAACTGAATGGACCAAACAAAAAACAGTAAAAAAAAATTTTTAGTGTGATATGTCACCTTGACAATAAGTATTATTTTGAAACTGTTTCATCGATACTTTACGAGATATCAATCACTACAGCCATCGACTGAAAAAAATAATGGATTTCTTTTTCCCCAACCTAATATATTTTTCCCCGGTATGGGGAGATTTCTCCTTGTACAGTACTGTAGATTTTGTTGACCATTTCATTATAGATTCATATAGATGGCCAACATTATGCCCTATGAGTAGACAGCACAAATACCAGCCTTACTCAGGAATCAAGCTTAAGCCCATCCAGTAGAAGCCCAATATGCCGGTCACTATACATTCTGGGCATATTGTATAATGGTTGATAATATATTCAATTTATAAGCTGATTGATATATACCGTAATTTCGTACGTATAGTCCGCGGACTATCTGTGTTTTAAAAGCAAATGTCTTCAGCAACGAACTATCTGCTGGTTGTTCATTGCTCAAATCATCAAAATCTGAAGGCGGAGAGGGGAAAAGCACGTCGTGTGAATAGCTGATGATCAAATGTAAACAAAAGTATGACTCATGAGATGCCAAGAAAACACCGTATCGTATCAATAATAAACCATGAAACAAAATATATAACCCATGAAGCAGAACAATTCAGTAGTAGCCAATAGTGCAATCTTAAATTGTATCCTGGAGAACTGGAAAATATTAATAGTCACTATTTTTACAGCTCCGATTGACAACACAGAGTAGATGGGTTCAAGATCGTAGGTTGAGGGTCGAAGATTCTTTCACCACAAGGATCACTCGTAATGGCGGTTTCAAAGTTTTAATTTGCGGTAATATTGGTCATTCATTATGCCTTTAAAATGCTGCAGTTTTACTGCTGGTTTCAAGCTGAAAGAAATTCAGAAGGTCAACTATAAACCAATAAGAAATTGGTGCAAGCAAAAAGTAACAAAAAATATGAGAAGAAAGCGATCCAATCGTCGTGGAAAAATACAATGGCCTGCATTAGAAAACGATTTACATAGATGGGTTCTTGAACAGAGAAATATAGGCTGCTCTGTTTCTTCCTTTAAAATTTGTCTCCGAGGCTATGTCAGAAGAAATGATTTCAAATTTTAAAGGTGGGATTAATTCAGTCTATTCCTGACTTTCCGGCACTCTACTGTATTTAGGTTTTTTTCTTAAAATGGTTCAATATTGTCATACTAAAATACATATTTTTGCATGCATAGTCAGCAGATAACCTAGTGGTGCGGACTATCTGACCATTTATGACATTTTGAGACTATACGTGCGAAATTCCAGTATTTGATTTATAATCTGAAAATATACTTAAAACCTATTCAAATACATATGTTTCATGCATACAAGAAATGGTTAAAAATTTTTAATTTGAATTATGATCAAAACATAAAATAAATGAAGATACTTAAAAACTTTTTCATAAGGATATAAAAATATAAATACCTGGGATATGATCATAAACTCAGCTAATAACTGCCATGAATAATTCTGAATGAAAATTAAAATTGCAATTTAAGCCCTGTTTAATGTCTCGTACCAATGCAAATTTTTATTTTAATACTTTATTTTGTAATAGTATTTATTTTAATGTTGAAGAACAGCTATTGTACCATCATTTAGAAACACAAACTGTGTGTTCAAGTCCTAATGGGGACTTGAATATAATGTTTTTATCTATTTGCAATAAGCTTCAAGTAGTGAACATTATTCTTTCTTCCATGATCTGAGATTGAGGCATATGTCATACAGAAAGTTTAGCCCTCGTGTTGCAAAAAGTAGACCATAGCACTCCAAACCAAACCAAACCAATCATACAGAAAGTGTTTTAGGAAATTTTGCTTATGCTACAAAATTTCTTAGGTTGTGTATTTATTAATAACTTTATAATCCGTTCATTGTACTTTGACTCTGTGAGTTGTTATGAAGTTCAGAACTTTTCATATCCAATTCTAATCTTAAGTATTCATATCCTGGTAGATATACAGTAGAACCTCGGTATAAGAACCCCCTGGGGTACCAACATCATATGGTCATTGTAACGAATTGAAAAAATAGTAAAAAAAAATTAGCAAATAAATGATACAACAGTTCATACCTAGAAAACACTTCTATTTATTTGTATTTCTATTGCTGAATTTTTGAAAAAAGTCTTTGATTGACGCCTGTTTGAAGTTCATGTGGGAATTTTTCATTATCACTGATTCCATATCCGTTAGATTTTGAAGGAAATCTTCAGAATTAAATTGTCCTTCAAAATATTGACGCAAGGCATTGATTACATTGAAGGCTTCTTTTTCATTCACTTTTCTAAAAGCTTAGTTGATTTCTTCTCCGTCGTCAGAATTGCAGATTTCTTCATTTCTGGTAATACAGGCAGTAAAATTGTCTTCATTCAAATTTTCTCTACACCACTGCAAAGTTTCATCTACGGCAACAAACTCATCAAAAGATAATTGAAGATTTAGTTCTCCCCTTTTTGTCATGTCTCCTCCCCTCATTCAAGCAAACACAAAGAGAGGAGTACAGGTTTCTTGAAGTTGCACCACAGTACAATAATTTTGAAATAGCCCACTTGCTCATGAGTTCTGCAGACTAAAATTAGCAGTTGTTCTAATGAAAAGTAATATGCTTGGGGTCGTTGTAAGGATTCTAAATTAACATTATTCCTATGTAAAATAATTGGGACTTTTTAAGATGGTCATTCTAACGAAGGGGTCGTTGTATCGTGGGGTTGTTAAAAAGAGGTTCTACTGTATATTGTTGCACTCATAAATCATGGCAGTAGACTTGCAAGTAAATCAATTTCTCCTTCATTTAAATTGTGTGTGTATATATATATATATATATTTATATTTAAATAAGAAAACGAGATAATCCTTCAATAAGACAGCATTCATTACAAATATCCGAAGTTCCACAGAAAATAAAGTTACCAGAAATGAAATATGCAGCTTTATATGAAAAATATTTGCTTTATTAAAATTGCTTAAACATTCTTTCTTGAGTTTCTCTTAAAGCTACCAAAAAATACATTTCTATATGATGCAAGATTTTGTAATGTGTGTATTTTGTAGATCTGTATTGTATTTTTAAAAGATCTGTGTATTCATTTATTTATATCTTGTACTGTTTCTTGTATTATCAGTTTTATTTATTTATCAAAGCACTTTTTTTTTGTAGGTAGGATATATTTATCTTATCAGTGACATTCAAAACAAAAAGGTTTTACTGTAAAACTGCCTATATATATATATATATATATATATATATATATTCTGTTAATGGATTAAACAAAATATTTTGTAGAAGAACAATTTAAGAATTTCTAAATCGGTAATAATACATTCCTCTAGCAGAGTTCAATGATCACTTATTTTGATATTCCCGTGAATTTGTTGATATTGTAACTTAATCAAGATTGTTTTGGTGTCACTTTTGTAGCACATTTTTCTGTAAGGGTTGAAATAGATTGTGATATATTAATATTTTTTTATTGTTCTAGCTGAAATCCCAAAAGATTTTTAATTAGAACAAATGGCATCTTATTTGTAATGCAAGCAAAAAAAAAATTTTCAAGATTTTAGGGCAAAAATTCTGTTGGTTATATATATATATATATATATATAAACTTCTGAATTTTTAGCTGTTAGCTTCCGATTCATTTTATTGTATATAGGAAATTGTTTGTACCTCTTGTGTTTTCTACATTTTAAATTGATGAGATTTATTTCCAAAAATATGAGCTTTTTTCCTATTGTATGTTGGGTATTAATTATTTTCATTGCTTGTAAATTTAAAAATAAATGCATAAAGTTTTAGTGAGGTTTTTTAAAATTTTTTATATACTGATTAATGGAAAACAGAGCTGATGATCTGCATAAGTAAATTACTGTATAATTTTTAGGGTATAAGAAATAAACCCTGGCTTCCATTCTCAGTCTAGAACTCTAGACTGAGAGCATTGTTTTAAATACTTTATTTCAGCTTTCCTATCTATCTGTCAAGATTAATGCAGTCTTTTTCTGCATAGAACTTTTATTATGTGAATAGGCTGAAAGTTCATCACTTCAGTCAATTTAATTGTATAATAATCAGTAAAATAATAAAATGTTTTTACTTTGGACTAAATTGTTATCTTTTTAATCACATAGATTTGTGACTTTGGATGTAATTTATTTCAGAAAATTTCAAATTGGCTTTTTCTCATCTCGTTGTCAATAAGGTAATGATCCTAATAATTTTAACCATCAAATGTTATACCCGGACATATTCTCCAAAAGACTGGGGATTTCGAACTGTATGTCAATTAGCAACAATCACAAGAGTGCATTATTGTAGTATGTTCGTGGCTAGGCAAAGGCCTAAAATCTGTACACAGTCTTTACAAACATGTATGATGAAAAACAGTTCACAGTGTTCCTGAATACTGAAACATTAGTGCGAATTTTCTGGTAGAATCCCAGTTCCGATGACCGGCTGCCATGTTTTTGGCTCTAATTTTGTACAAGTGATTGCTAAATTGTCGCTAAGAGATGTTTACAATTTTTGCTTATTGTTGTATTAAGTTTGTACCCAATATCAAAGCATATTTTAAACAAAAAAAAAAGGTTTGAAGTTTTTTAAAATAAATACAAATTTAAAAAAAAAAAATAGAGCAAGGTTTGCCAGAAAACTGGGTTCTAGAATTTGGCGACATCGCCCACGCTTGGCGTGCACACTGAACTTGGTTCGGCGGGCCCCCTGAACTGGGATTTAGCTGAATTTTCTTATCAACGCGATTGGTAAGCACTTATTTTCAAAACTAATATTGGTCAAAAATGAATTGAGAAATCACATGACTCAATCATATTTGAATAATTTAAGCTGGGTGAGTATTCGAAATGAGATATTATCAACAGCTTATCTGAAACGTTATCAATGGTTTTGCAATTTTAAAAATTAAAAAATAAGTTTTCCAATAAAATTTCATATTATTATGGGTTTTTTACATGCATATACACCGAATTCGAAAAAAAAGGATCGCGAGGCCCACTTTTGTATACAGGTCCAGGCCATCAAAATTTCTTCAGATATTCGTAATGGAATGCGTATTAAAAAGGTTAAAAACAACTGGTATGAGGCTGTGAAAATCTTACCTTTAAAACACCCAGAAAACCTGGTTGCACAAACATTAGTTGTGGTAACCAGAAAGCTGTTATATGTTGATTATTATAATAGGCGTTTCCCTAGGAATTTTGAGATTATCGATCAAGTTACATTAGATTAAAGATTCTAACAAATTATATACATAATGGACTGGATCCGGAAAAATAAACCAGTTTTACCATCCATACTCTCTTAGGGCCGATCCCACCAAAGTCGTTAATCGCTATCCGCGATTAATCTCAGTTTAAACGGAGAATTGCGTTCCCTCATTGGTTGGCGCCAAAGTTAATCGTGGCTAATCGTAGTTAGCCTGTTAAACGACTTTGGTGGGGTCGGCTCTTAAAGTGAAATCACCTTATGGTAAAAACGAAACGCGCACTTAAACTCAAGGCTTCGCTGAAGAACAGGGTTCCCCCCTCGAACTTGGCGATAAAGCTCTGAGCATGGTAGCATATTTTTTCCTAATCTCGCAGTGTCCAAACAATCTGCATATATATTTTAATTTATGTTTGTATCCAGCTCTTCTTGTGCAATCCATTTCTTATATATTAAATATGCTTAATGCTTAAAAAATCAGATGTAATAAACCATTAACGGTTCACTATGGCTATTTTTTAATAATTTGGAGCTGTTGGCTTTGTAAACTGTTGAGGGATTAAATACCCATGAATATAAATGCCTGCTTTCTCAGTGGTTTTGGTTAATAGGGCACGGGCTCCTGACGTCACGGGTACCTACGTCACTTGGCAACCATCATAGCAACAATGCTGGGGGTCAAGCTAATTGAAAAACTGCGCTGATTGAAAAACACGTGGATCACAGCTTGAACTTCGCACGTTGGTGGTACGTTGTGGTTCGCACGTTGTTCACTTGTGTGCTGAAGAGTTATAACTGAGTAACTTAGTGTTTAGTATAACTTAGTGTTTATAACTGAAAATGAATGATTACTTGAAGAATTTAGATCAACTGTCACAGAAGCGGTATTTGGATAAAATATCTGTAATAAGTAATATAGATCCATATATTATAAAAGACTGGGAAACGGATATTGACAAATTACCAGCAATTTGCTATGGCGACATAAAAAAAGCACAATCTTTTTATGTTACTTACTATCAATAAGCAAAGAAACATGTTAACGTGCCGGTCGGAAAAAAACCTTCGGTTTACAGTTATAAATAATCTTTCGATGAATTCCTCCTATTCAGTTTCTTTTCAATATGTGATGATTATAATTACAAAAAAATAATTCTCAAAATTTGTAACTGAAAAAAATACCACGACATTAAAATAAGACTGTTTACATGTAAACGTCCATAGCAACGAGTTAGCGTGCCTACCAGAATGGTTGTTAGGGCTCGGCGATCTCAGCGATCAGCTGAGTGCTCGTGCCTTATTAAGAAAATGTAACTAATTCTATTGCATTGGTGCAATCTACATTAATAAAGTCGTCAAAATAGCAAGGGATACAGTGTTGTTCGGATGAAATACCTTTGTGTTTTAGTAAACATTGCCAATTTCGCTAAATTTGCCAACGGGCACCCTATTCTTCAGTAGTACCAAACTCAATATCATCCAAGAAAAAATGCTATCGGCGAAGTGTTTGGCAATGATATTAAGTTTGGAGAAATTTAATCTACTCTTAGAATACAAGATTAAATTAAAAACAAACGTAGAATATAATATAATATGTTTATATTAAAACGATCCGTTACATGACCCGCACGAAAGAAGAACTGAAGGTGACCTTTCACAGTGGATAATTATTGTTAGCGGCAGGTAAAAACTCGTGGTCCGAACAAAGCCATTTGTTTACCAGGTTTCCGACACAAACCAGAGGTAGTCGTTTAAGTGGAAGTAAATTAAAAACTGTTAGTACGTCGGAGCCAGTGGGTCTACGTCTTTATGATATCTATTGCCATCAAGAGACTCTGATAATAATTATAAATCGAGTGACGGTGGGTCCCCAAATTATCGGTGCCACTAATGGATTTAGGATGGTTGGTTGGTTAACTTAAAGAAGAACTTCGGCCACATCTGGAAACGCGTCAGCTGATCCAGGCGGGTCGGTTGACCGCAAAATTGCGTCACCCTGGTTCTGAAAAGTTCCGGAAGAATCACGAGGGGCAACCGGGACCCCTATATAAAGAGATTGGCTGAGCCAAGAGAGAGGAGTTTTTTGTTTTGGTGGAGCTCGAGAAGAGTCCACTTGTCTCTCCGAATTGCCGGAGCTTGCTTTCCTTCAGAGACCGCCAGCGTCTCTGCTTTTTGCTAAGGAGTCGACCTTCGACTTCGGGATCCTCATTGTAGAAGTCAACTGTTCGGATCTTCAGATCGGTATATTATAGAGTTAGAGTCCCGTACCGGCACTCATTAGATAACTGTTCCTGTGTTACTAGCTTCACTGTACCCACGAATTGTATATTTTTAACATTTATTTCAGCACGAGATCGCAGAAGTAATTGAATTTACTGAATCCTGTACATAATTATTCCCATGAATAAAGCATTTACTCAAGAGTAAATAGATGTTCAGCCTGTATCTTTGACGGCCTCGCCTACCCTTACTCCAGTACGTCACAATATAGAATACCTGAAGTGTCGAAACCAAAGGTTGAAGTATATTGAGGAACTTCTTGTTTTTACATTAGATTTAATAAAAAAGAAAAATACTTCCTATAAATAATGAGTTGCACAGCTTACAATTTATAAGTCGACATTATATTTTGTTACTTTGCATTTAATTGTGGAGATAATTAGCACTTAGCTAATGGAAAAAACACCATAGATCCTCGTGCAGAAACATAGATAAACACATCACTGAAACGTATCCGTTAATCCTACCCATAGAGTAAAGATCTACTCTCGCATAGTCTTTACTCTGTGAATCCTGCCATTAAGACTTGCTTTTAATACTTTATGAGAACGTGAATTAAACAGCAAAATATAAATAATCAAACATCTCATTAGTGTTAATGTTTTGATGGTAAAGTTTGCTATTGTTTTGCATATTGAGAACACAATTTATACATTCGGGTTCATGGCTATTTGAATCAAAGCGACTTCAACGAATGACTGATCTATCATCATCATCTGCTTAATAAAAACACTTTCATTCCCATTTAATTTTTTTAGGCAGAAACGCGAATTTTGAAAACCTTCACTGCACTTTTCAATCCAAAATGGCAGGTAAGTATTTTATATCGAATATATCTATAAATGAAAATAATTACCGATTTATTAAAGCTAAGGTGTTACTTCAAAATAGAGTACCCTTTAGCTGATTTGTTGAAATTATTGGCGATGTTTGCAAAAATACAAATACATAAAGTAATTTCACTTTTAATTTTGATTAACAAGCAAAGTACGGTCATATCCCACTTAGAGGGGCCTGCCGAACCTAGTTCCGAGGACATGCCAAGCGTGGGCGATGTAGCCAAATTCTAGAAACCAGTTTTCTGGCAAACCTTGCTCTTCTTGATGACAAAGCTAATAATTTCTAGAAGTAGTTTGTACAGGACATAATAACTTTTTAATCTTTTGATAGTTTTAAAATAATTTCCTTAAATAGCAATCGTATTTTATAAATATAACTAAATATTTTATAAGCATAATTGCCTAAATATAACCAACTAATGCTTATATTTTGCTTAATTTTCACCTATTGCAAAAATTCTGCACTGTTTAGTTCAATAAACAGTACAAAAGCGCCTTTAAAAACATTAAAAACTGATATTTAAATTTGTATTCATCTTAAAATTTCAAGCCATTTTTTTTTTCAAAATATGCTTTGAAATTGGGTATAAACTTAATACAAAGCGAAACACAAATTGTAAACATCACTTGGCGACAATTTGGCGATCACTTGTACAAAAATAGAGTCAAAAACATGGCGGCCGGCCCCAAGAACTGGGATCTACCCAAAGTACAGCTATCGGAAAGTAGAACCGTAAATTAGTATTAAAAAAAATACCTCCAATTGAAAATAATAAAACAATTAGTTTAATCGCTTTGGATTTACGGTAAAATCCCCATTTTTCACCGAAGCTTACCTTATGAGAACGTGAATTAAACAGCAAAATATAAATAATCAAACATCTCATTAGTGTTAATGTTTTGATGGTAAAGTTTGCTATTGTTTTGCATATTGAGAACACAATTTATACATTCGGGTTCATGGCTATTTGAATCAAAGCGACTTCAACGAATGACTGATCTATCATTATCTGCATAGTAAAAAAAAAAAACTTTCATTCCTATTTTTGTTTTGTTTTTAGGCAGAAACACGAATTTTGAAAACCTTCACTACACTTTTCAATCCAAAATGGCAGGTAAGTTGTTTATCACGTATATCTATAAATGAAAATAATTACCGATTTATTAAAGCTAAGGTGTTACTTCAAAATAGAGTACCCTTTAGCTGATTTGTTGAAATTATTGGCGATGTTTGCAAAATACAAATACATAAAGTAATTTCACTTTTAATTTTGATTAACAAGCAAAGTACAACTGTCGGAAAGTCGAACCGTAAATTAGTATTAAAAATAAAAAAAAAGACCTTCAATTTAAAATAATAAAATAATGAGTTTAATCGTTTTTAATTTTCCGTAAAATCCCCCTTTTTCAACGAAGCCTATCATTTTAATTTAAAAAAATTAGTAACAGATAAGAATTGGGCACATTTTAAAATGTAAAAAGACGGTTTCAAAAGGAGAAACAGATACCAATATAATATAAATCAAAATGTTGACACGGATTCTTTGGACAAGGCGAGATTAGCAGAATAAAATAAAGTTACCATGCTTAAGTTTTATAGCCAAGTTGACGGGGGCACCTTTTTTTTTTTTTTATTTTGTGTGTGTGTGTGTCAAACCATAACTAATCATTCATAAAAGGCTAGAATTGATTGCGTTCTGCCATTTATAACAAAATCATTATTATCCGCCACTCATATGGGAAATATGCAAATAATTGTTAAATATAAACTGAAAGTATTGATGTAGTCTAATTCTCTTTAGGCAACGAGATTTTCTGGCCATCATCAATACGCTCCGTTTAGTAAATCTGGCTTCTCACAGTCTAATGACTTTTCCCATATTTACCATACATAAAATTTGAACATGATTAAAATGTTGCCGAATTGTGAATTAACTGAAAATGGTCAGTTGCCACTACGAATTCCACTAATGTCGTTTGATCACCAATGTTGTGTGTCAACGAAAGAATTTTGGAAATCAACAAGCTTTTTAATTACTCTAGAACTCCGTTAGAGCAAATCGTATTGGCAGAAAATAAATGCTACGATATTGAAATTAAAAAATTATATTATGATTGCTACATATGTATAAAGTATAATGTAGAAATCTACATACATATATGTGTGCTAGTATTGATGAGTAAAATACATTCCAATATTTACGAACGAGGAGACAGTACTTAATATTTATTCTTATTTATAGTTATAAAACTTATTGTGTTGTGGACTCACGAATCCACCATCCTATCTCCCTCTTTTATCTTTTAGTTGTTTTAATGCTCTACTCGTTGTTAATTTCTCTGCTCACTGTAAGAAATCTCTAGATTAGAAGGCTCTGCCCAGCAAATCCAGTTGGCCTTTTACCTTGTCGACCCTGTATAGTTATAAAACATAAGAAAACTAGTAATCGCATGACCACAGTGGCGTTTCGGATATTTGCCTTTTGGTTTGAAATTGCTGGGTTCTTGAGCAAATTCGTTTTATATATTTCTCTGTCAATTGTATGTTTTTGGTCACTTTTTTCACTTACGAAAGAAATGTTCCCAATTCCTCTAATGCAGTTGTATCCCCTACTACTATAGGGACGGTATAAACAAAGACATAGACATAAACAGTATCGTGGCACCTAAGAGCAGCAGGTTCATACGGTAGTAATTTGTTAAACATGTAGGATACATTAAGATACTAATTTTAGTTGACTGATGGCATAAAAAATTTATAAAATTAAAGTAGGAAATTATTATTAGTAGTAGTATTTGCTTTAATAAATTTTAAATGGTGCAAAGCTGGATTAAAATAGATCAAATTCAAATAAATTAGTATTCCGAGATAGCATGCATACTTGCAGAAAGTTTGATTATTTCTGGATAATATCTTGTCATAACAAATTTGACGCGACTAACTTCCAGCAAAACACTGAAAGTTAGACGGAACATAAGCGACTACTCCTTTGCAACGCTATTTTGCTGCAAAACTGTAGCAACCTTGTCATAACAACCTTGAAGCAAGCGAAAATTCTTAGACTTCCTGCAGTCTTGTTTCAAACTTGCAGACTTGTCATGCTGAACTTGCTGCAAGTTTGCAGTCTTGCAAAACAAGACTGCAGCAAGTTCGCTGCAAACTAAATTTGCTATCTGGGTTCAAAATCCAGAACGAGGCATCAACATCGATGAGACTATGTTGGAGTAGGTTTAATAAAGTGATATAAGACTGCTGCAGCTCTCAATCTTTTAAAACATTCTTTAGAACCATATTCCGATAAATTTGCTATTTTTTCTTTACTTACTTTGTTTTGTACAAGTTTACAAAAAAGAGCAAAGCAAGATTCCTGATGACTGATCTAATTGGATCCATTTTGGTATTACGACGTACTAATTCACTGGTATGGTACTAGGGAGCTCTGCGAATTGGCCGAAGTGCTTTCTTTTGCACTGTTTGCAGCTTTTGAATGAGTGTTTGCCACCGACCCCTAAATCGGGGCAGCATAGAGAAGTACAAGCCTAAGGACAGTCTGGTATAGAATTAGCTTATTTCCCATACTCATCCTATTGTGGTACAAGAGGTATTCGGAGCCTTTGCAGTGACTATATTTCGATTTAAGAACGATAAATAGTTTTGAGGTACCATTTCGCTTTTTGGGGAAAGAAATTTGTGTCGTGTCCTGTACCATGTTTCATTTTAATGGATAAAAGAAGCTTATGCATTTCTCTACGGTATAGTACTCTGCATTGTAGATGCTTATTTAAGTTTTCCTGGGAAATAACTAGAATCTTTTAAAAACTAGCATATAGCCCATCATATCATGGGATTAGTAAAATTTTTAATATTCCAGAACTGTGAAGTAACCAATGAGGCAGGTAAAAAATGGTTTGTTTTTTGGCTGAGAACTATCTGGTTCACTCTCAATTTATTTATCGTCATACTCCTCTAGAGTCTCCCGATCCTGTAATGCAGTTTAGAATCACGTTCAATTCATTTAGTCCATCGGTCGGGGAACTTTTTTAATCATTACCCCAAAATAATTTTTGTTAAGTTTATATTACCCCATGGCGAAGAGGGGAAAAAAAAAAGCGAAATCGCCTCTTTTTAGCATCATTCATATTAAAAAGAATTTATTGTTAATACCCGTGGTAAAAGTTTCATTGCAACAAAAAATAATCGATGATTAAATTTAAAATGATCACATATGTACCTAATCTATTATTTAAGCCAAATATAAAAGAAAATCATTTATGTAATATCTAAGTTCAGTGATAAAAGATATTAAAATATTTAAATAGACGATATATTTAAATAGACGATATAAAATATTTAAGTAGACGATATTTAAATAGTTTAAAATGTGAAATGGTTCAATGAGATGTTTAAAGGAATGACGTCACAATGCTAGAAAACATTGTTATTTTTACCTATTAAGTGATAAATGGATAAGTTTAATCGGCTGCTCTTAACCGGAGAAAATAGGGCTTGAAATAATTTCATTAAATGCTCGAAAAGGAAGGAAGGGTTGGATTTCGAACGTTTTAAATACGACAGTATTTTTTGCTGTGATATGAAGCATATTTATACAAATTTATTTTAGAATCGGATCGATAGTTTAGGAGAAAATAAACTTTATTCGCTTTGAATGGATGCCTCTATCCATTCCAGGTCCAACCGCTTCATAAATTGGAGGACAGACGTACAGATAACTTAGGCTATTATTATATAGGGGATACGTACGTTTATAAGTGGACTAAGTGTCGTCTATACCTGTATCCTGTGGAATAATATATTCTCAGTTTAAACAAATTCAAAAAACAAACTTGTTTCCTCTGGTTTGAAATTCGTTTTTATTCTCTGAATAGCTGACATACCACGGCAACTTCAAACAACATCTATTGTCTGTTCCATCGAAGAAAGACGACAGTTTCGGAAGAACTGTCTTGAGGGACACAGTTTGAGATTTCTTAATCTGACAGTGTCACAAAATCAAAAGAAAAAATTGATAATAAGTAGGACACACGTGTTTAAGGTCGGCAGGTTTGATTGTAATATCTGTTTGTCAACAGCAAGCCACAGCGGCACTAAATATTCTCACATATTTCATTGCTTCTTTTGCTTACCTCTGTAAAGTTTCATTCTTCAGGGGTTGGGCTACATTAAACTCTGAACCATGACTGGCTTCTCGTGGTCAGCAGCATATAGGTCGCTGCTTTGAGTTTCTGTCGTAGTTTCAGGTCCTCCAATGTTAGTGTGGGATATCCAAAGGTCTGTATCGAGTTTCGAATTATCATATCTCTCATTAACACTTCTTATGTTCGATTCTGTAACCTCTATTTCCTACCTTCTGAGTTCTTAGACTGTCATGCCCTATGATATATGTTTATAACTGTTGAATGGCGGTATTTATGTAATTTACTAACCTACGTTCCAACCAAATATTAGTAAAACCCTTTTAGTAGTTTTTGAGATAATCTGTCAAATCCGAAAATTCTCTTAATTTTCAAATGTATATACATGCATACATATCTATATAATAGAGTATTTCAATATATATGTACGTAATGCATAAGAATTGTAATTCTTATAGCAATACTTAAAACAAAAAAATAAATAAATGATACCATAAATTAAGGTAGAAACAAAATACAAATACAAAATTTGAACCCTTTGTTGTTTGCATAACTAATGCGTTTCTCGAAACTTGTTATTTCAGACGAGCAGGCGAACGCTAGCAGGGCTCCCCTTTACGAGGACGAGGAAGAAGAGGAAAACTTCCTGACAAGTAAGTATTCTATTTCCTCTCGAGTCGGGGTCCTCCGGTGGAGAACGAATCCGTGATAGAATTCCCAATTACTGACTCTTTTCACGAAGTACACAAGGAACAAAATTGAAATTATTCAACAAGATCAACTCTCTCTCTTTTTATTAACAGATGCAACTTGAGAGTGGAAACATTTTAGCCCCCTTCACAGAGTCAAACCTCATGAAAACGAATTTCGAGGGACTATTAAAATTTGCTAGTCTTAACCACAGTTTGTATCAACAGTAATAAAGAAATTGAAAATCGGAAAAATGGGGAAAGACACATAATATAACACCATGCAAATGCCTCAATGAAAATTTAGTACGATTTCACATTCTGACTTCGTATTATATATATATATATATATATATATATATATATATATATATATATATATATATATATATATATATATATATATATATATATATATATATATATATATATATATATGTGTGTGTGTGTGTGTGTAAATAAATTTATATATATTGTAACTAATTAACTAGGGATCACCTAGACGGGAGTGCACAGGTGATTAGGGAGACAACTCAAACAACCAGTACACTAAAATTCCTTTTATTGAAGGATCTTAGATATATGGGTATATACACAAGCTATATACAAAGGTCCACCGAAAGGAAATCCTCTGATGTCGGTAACAGGTGTAGACTGCTTTCGCTGCTTCTCGAACGAGATGAAGTTGATCGCTGATCAGGCAACTTGTTCGCAAAAGGAAGAGAAACCTTCTCTCCTTAGACTCTAATAGTCTATAATCAAGACTTGTCTCACAGCCCAAGTTCTCAAAAGAAAATAAAATCGACCAGCGACTCACCAAGGCTTTTTTCTCTGTAGAGGGGTGGATACATTGCTCTGCAAGTTCCAACAAAACCAAGAAGCTCCGAGCGGGCTCGCTCCCGTTTTTAAATCTCCCGAAGTGACGTCGGAACAGCAGGACAACAGTCAATTTCCGGGGCCCTCATAGGCTGGGGAGCTTTGGAGGGCTATCGATATGCCTCGATATTAATTTTTATCGACCAGCCATCTGGGGCGTAATCGACATTGTGTCACAACCCTAGACTTTATGGCTCTACTCCATTGATACCGACGTCCCACCTACCAGAGAAAAAAAGCAGGGCATCAGCTGATTTCCTCGCCGGCAACAAGTTGGCTATTGTACTTCGAGGCATGCGTCTGGAACTCCACTATATATATATAGATATATATATATATATATATATATATATATATATATATATATATATATATATATATATATATGTGTGTGTGTGTGTGTGTGTGTGTGTGTGTGTGTGTGTGTGTACAAATGTATATAAATATGCATACATATATTTACACATAAGTTCAATAATACATACTCGTATTACCCTAACAAGCATTGCTAGAAGCTGAAATGATTTCGATGAAGTTTAAAAGTCTATTTCTTACATACAGCAAATGTGTATCATCCTTTATTTATATTTAACCATTCACTTTGCAAAGTCTTAAAACATTAAGCTTCATATAATATTTTTTACAAAGAATTGAGAAATTTTCAGTAAACATTTGTATTTGCTGCCCTGTCTCTCTTCTCTCAGGATGTCTCCAGCAGCGCTTTATCTTAGCGGGCATGGGTTTCTGGTGCTTCTTCGTGCTGAGCGCTCTCCGGTTGAACGTCGGACTGGCCATCGTCGCCATGGTCAACTGGACGGCTCTGCGAGAGGACGACCAGCACATCAACATCTCTACTGGAGACGAGTGCCGAGAGGAGGACATTGAGGAATTGGCAAAAGAGGTATGCCGTTTCTCTCGAATGTTGATGGAACAGGCGATTTCACAATAGTCTCGAGGAAGTTGCATGGACCATGAATCCTAATTTTGTCCCCTTTCAAAATTTAAAACGAGACAGTAAGCCAAAGAAGTGACCCCCATTATATATACACACACACACACACACACACACACACACACACACACATATATATATATATATATATATATATATATATATATATATATATATATATATATATATATATATATATATATATATATATATATATATATATATATATATATATATAATATATGTATATGTATATATGTATATGTATATATATATATACACACATATATATATATATTTACATATATATACATATATATATACATATATATATACATATATACCTATATATATATATATATATATATATATATATGTATATATATACATACATATATATATATATGTATATACATATATATACATATGTATATATTTGCATATAAATATATATATATTATAATTACATATATATACATACATATGTATATATATATATATATATATATATATATATATATATATATATATATATTACATATATATACATACATATATATATATATATATATATATATATAAATATATATATATAATATATATATATATATATATATATATATATATACATACATATGTATATATATATATATATATATATATATATATATATATATATGTGTGTGTGTGTTACCGTTAATATTCGAAATCTGGAGAATGCTGACACTCACTAGTGAATGTCGACATATAATAAATATCTCGGTGAAAGACCGAATATTTGATTACAGTCTTATATAGTCGGACTGTCACATCAGTGTATGTCGACGATCACCATACGCTGATGGTGAATGTAGAGAAAAATATTTTTGTTACGTATTTAACTGATACTTTATTATTAAAACATATTATGAATGGTATATGATAAAATATTAGAAAGCTATAGTAATAGCACATCTAACTGTTGAACTTAGCGAACAGAACATTCTGAGAACGGAAAATAACACCAATATTAAACTTAATGATGTGATTGACGTTATACTATCTTATTTGTTGTAACAATTCAAACTGTTGTGGCACTTTGAATTGCACAAGAGTCTCTTGCTTTTAAAATTGCATTTAGTAGTGAAACATTTCTTTGTCAATGACAGCGTGTATAGTCTTGCCCTCCACCTCTCCAATTAGTTGAATCGGCTTCTCTCAGCGACATCCTTGAAAAGAAATCTCATCTATAGCAAGTAACTTTTTTTTAGAAATTACAATCTGATTACGGGTATAAAGCTGCTTGAAGGGTCCATTTTTGTTTACTAATTTATAAAAGTCTTTTAATACAAATAAACTTCTGTTGTTCAGTCAGCGCTTGATATGAAGACGTGGTTGGTTGAAGCTCCTCTTCGGTATTTTCCTTTGGAATGGACACTTCGGTATGCACACTGCTCAGATATTCTTCAAAAATTTATTCGATCTGTTTCTTGGTTTCAATATTTGCGATTTGATAGCCAGGCAAAGATAACGACGCTGTACCTCTCTATGGTTTAACTCCAAACATGGATTTTTGATGAATTTGGCGTATTCTTTTATGGCATGTACTATTCTTGGCAAATTGAACGAAGGCCAAACCATCTTACCACTTATTTGTATCGTTATCGTTCATCCATGCAGTTACCATATTCTGTAAATCATGATTGGCCCTCTCCACTGAGCCTTGTGTTTGACTGTGACGAGGCTTTTCAAGAACAATCTTAAAGTCTTTCCACATAGTTCATAGTTCGAATATGACTTGATTATTGAATTCTCTACCATTATCTGAATGCAATATAACTAGGCCACTAAATGTTTAAATTATTTGAAGAAGATGATATGCTACTTCTTCAGCTGTCTTAGTTTTTGGAGGTCGTAGCTTGACAAATTTCGTTAAATAATATTGATACACCATTATGAACTTATATTCGTCATCCCTGTGTGACTGCAGATCTATCATATCAACTTAACATCTTGGGTTTAACTCCGAACTGACCATTGGTTTCACAACAGTTTCTTTTTTAGATGAAAAAACGTCGTAAAAGAATACTACTAATAGTCCGTAACATTTTTGTCTTCTAAAGAAAACTCTTCATTGTGGAAACGTCGCCATTTTTTCGTTCCACCGTTGTTGTTTTTGTTGCCAATCTGCAATCCCAAAACTTCGCTCCGGAGTAAATTCACTCACTGAGAAGGGCCAAGGACTCCCGCTCACATGTGTGTGTGTGTGTCACAATGCTTTCTAATATAATTATTTATGTACAGAACTTCCCTTACGTTAGAACTCACGTCTCGTCACTGATAAACACACATAATAAGAATGTTATGTATATAGATATGTTTAAGTGTGTGTATATAAAATGCTCTGTGTTTTCGCAGGACGGTCCTTTCCTGTGGAGTACAGAAATGCAGGGCTACGTCTTGGGCTCTTACTTCTACGGTTTGTCAGCCACCCAGTTGCTTGGCGGTCGCCTATCGGAAGCCGTCAGCGCCAAGATGGTTCTCTTCGCTGGCACATTGCTCGCCACCATCAGCACACTGCTAATGCCCCTGGCGGCGGAAGACGACCCACTTCCAATCGTAGCTCTGCAGGTCTTCAAGGGACTCGGACAGGTAGCTATTTCTCGCAGACGTACTAAAGGCCTGATTAAGTGTAAGACTCGTAAAAAAGTTAAAACACTAGTTACAGAATAAGAAATTAATAGGTTAATAAAAAGTATGGTTAACTTTTACAGATATACAAACCTCACACCATGTAAATAAAATAAATAAATACAGTAATTAAAACAATTTATAAGCTCCTGTGACAGTTTGGTTCTATTCCTTGAGCAATGTTGTGTTTCAGACCCTGGATGGCTCTCTGAGGAGGAAAGGGGTGTGAGTTGCAACTGCCCTGTATGCTTTATGAAGTTGAGGTCCGGAAATCTGACTTGCTAATCCGTTCAATGAATATTTTCAATTTCCAGAAAAAATGTCCATCAGATGAGCTCTATCTAGCCACACGTTTTGTTATTAAAATGATACGTGGGCCAATTATAGACCTGAATAGGTAAACATATAGCTCAGAGATATCATCCATATCCCTCACATCAGTCATAATACTTCTTCTTTTTCAAAGACAAGACTTAAAATGGTGTGCGGCTACACAACATGATTTCGGCCCAGAATATCAAAACTTCTGTTTCTACAAAGGTCGATTTCTCTTAACTTATGAGTACTAATTACTGATCCTCGACTAAGGAGAGAAGCAGGGATCAACTACTGATGTTCCAATGTCCAATAATTCGACAATTATGGCAGCGGTGGTTTTAGGCAACCATCATGTCAATTGGCCACATACCCTTTCATGCCTTGAAGATGTCTTGAATATTTGTTGTAACTGGCATGAGGTATAATGATTAGATTTTGGAGCCCTATGTTTTATTTTTCAGGGGTACATATGGATCTGAATCCATTTTAGACCTGATTAGAGATGATTCATTAGAGCTGATTGGGTTGAAGATTTTCTTGAAAGCCAAATGGACTGGATATTCAGATCTCTAGACTTTATAGAGCATGTATGGCAAGCTCAAGGGAGAACAATTTCAAATCGCAACACCCCTATAAGAACTATTTAAAGTCTAAAATCAGCTTTGTTGAATGAGTTGGACCAACTGCTGCAGGAACTTAAAAATGCCTTATTTCCATCTTGCAATCAAGGTGTAAACCCAATATATAAGTGAAAAGAGACCATACCTCCTATTAATCGAGTTTCTGGCACCCTGGGAACCCGAGTGATCATTTCTCTGTTCCACCTGTAGTCACGAGCTTATCTCTTCAGAGATTACACTTTACCAGGTTGTGATAAATCCAAATAGAATCATGATGGGTCTCTAGTAGATTAGAAGAAGTTATATTTATTTATAATTTGTCATTCGGATCGGCTTTTTAGGATTTTTTTATCTTCACAAATGAATTTGCTATTTCTTCGGGTTATAGGACCAAAATCATGACAAATAACTTTACTACTTATAAAGCTTCACTTTACAGTATTGTCTTTACACCTAATAAATATCTTATCAGTAAGTTTTTCTTTTTTCATACATACCATCCAATGACGTTTAAAATGGCTGCTCGCCTTAAATTAGTTACAGGCAGTAATATTCAGAGTGGCGACCTGATTGTATAGCCTGTTGTGTTTCCACTCGATGGGCTTCGGTTCGATTCCCCAGTAAGGCTTGGATGTATTTTTTGTTCCTTCACATGGATCGAAGTTAAGCTACCTAAACGGTTCTCCAGAAAAAAGGGCTAGAAAAATCAGCAGTTTTATACTATGAATTCTATTAATAAAGGCAAATGCCTTTATTACCGTTACCATTTATTTTTATTGAAAAACCAATATTCTGAGTTATTTAAATTGCCTTTTTGATTCCATCTATGCATTTCATATCAATCTAAATTTAAGATATTCATCAATAAATATTGTTCATAACTAGCAGCGGTTTGCTGCAAAATATATTATCATATTTTGGACAGCGATTTTTGGAAATGTTAAGAGTCAATATTTTGTACTTCTATATTTTGACCTTATACCTAAATATATTGATCGAGTACTTTGTGCCACAGCCTTGTAGGATTCCACCTTATATTACATAGATGGAATTTACTTCTTTATTAAACTTTTAACTAATAACATAATATCACAGTTTTTAATAAATGATATAGCGGTATGAGGCTTGCTAAAAAAAATACCAAATTTTTGCTATAAAACCTGTAGTATTGAATTTACAACATTTAATTAAAGTAATTACAAGTACTACCCCCTCAAAATAATCCTCTTTATTAGCAATAGAGTGGTTCTAATGTTTAATCCTGTTTTTTAAAGCATCCTTAAGTGTTTGAATGGCGTGCAGATCCCTTGTATCATTTTTCTGAACCTCCTGTATTGATTGTAAACGGTGTCTTTTCCGATGATTAAGAAAAAATTTAGACCTATTGGTTCGAGTAAGTGCTGTCATTTTGTTACTTATTCTACTAGTATAGGAAAATCTACTCCAAAAGACTCAGTCGCAATATACAATTGGTACATAGCTAAGGATAATAAAGAGCTTCACTATAAGCAAGGAACCATGGGATATGGAGACTAATATAGCCTCAAGAATGTGTTTTCATAATTTAGAAGCAGACTACCCAGGATTGAGTAAGTGTGATTCTCTCTTTCCACAGGGCATCCTGATGCCTTCATTTAGCGTCCTAATGGGCAAGTGGATCCCTGCTGTGGAACGAGCCCGCTTCATGTCCTTTATTGCTAGTGGAATGCCTGTCGGAGGATTCTTCACAGTCCTGTTTTCCGGCTACATCTGCAAGGCCAAGAATCTAGGATGGCCATATGTATTCTACATATTCGGTACGTGACACTGTGTCAGGGTTGTTTGACTTATACCAGTAGCATAAATATTGCCACGATTGTTTAAAACGGGGGTTATTACAGGGCTTATTTTAGTAAGTCCAGTCCAAGAATAAAAGCTGGTGGGAAAATGTAGTCCTAGGACATATGAAATTATTCAAACAAAGAAGAAATGTTCGTACCTTTGTATCATCAACGACACAAAAGGAAACATTCACTTGGTTTATATTCATAAAATAGGGGGATTCCACGTTATTGCCTTAGCTCCTTGATGAGTGGATCGGGACAGTCAATTTCCATGCTACAGTTCTAGGGGAGAAATGCTTGATTCACTGGCGCCATCTATTTACTAATATATTAACTAAAACTATCCAAGTAATTTTGTAAGACCTTGGGCAATTTTTGTATTACTTTATTCCCATTTTTGACAATTTTTAAATTTAATTTTAAATTTTAACTGTCAATTTTTAATTGTCAATCTTTTTTTATTTTTTTTATTATTTTAAGATTTTAAAATCAATTTTTGCCATTATAAACTTTATACCTCGAGCTGTCTATACTGCTCATCAGTAATCAGCATGGTTTGGTTTGGTTTTGGAGTGCTACGGTCTACTTTTTGCAACACGATTGCTAATGAGACCGAGACCTACAGCTTAATGCAGATTCCGAACGGCTACGAACATCCATGCCAATGTGCCTTACGCTTGATTAAACACTGGTTGATAACCATTTCTCTGTCCTTAAGTTTGGAACTGTGCACTGTATTGTCCCTGACTAGGATCGTCCCTGCAGGCAATAAAAATGAGTTGGCGTTACGCGTTTTCGCAATGAAAAATCAGTCTACTCCACTGAACCGTAAGATAACCTAAAACTTGACATAAATAAAATTATTACTTAGAAAGATTAAAAATCTTTGTGTTATCCTAAATCGCCATGCTTTACTGTCTCACAGGTAGCGTGGGTGCTGCGTGGTGCCTGTGCTGGATGCTGTTTATCCACGACTCACCTCTGTCGCACCCAAGAATAACTCGCCGGGAACTAAACCGTATTATGTCGCTGAGATCGCAGAAGGCGCCGCAGCTGGTGAGTCACTTGATTCACGTGTAATCTGTTACATAAATGCGAAGAAATCCGCTTGTTTGAATGCTTCGAGGAAAGTAGTGCAGAGTGAACCATAAAGTTTGAGCGGTTTACTATTTGGGATCAGTTTTATCTCCAATAGTTACCTCGGAACTTGAAAATTTTTTTCTTCTTACCCAATAACTATAGTGCTTGAACTACTGTGGTGAGGAAGTAATTTTAGGGCCTGGGTTTCAACTCCCTCACGATTAAACTATAATTATATTATTAGTCTAAATTTATTTATTGACTTCCATTTTCTATCTCATCGGTAAATGTAAGCATCGAAATTTCCAACTATTTATATCCCCTTCAACCCCTCTTAAAAATAAATTCCATAAACTTAGTCTGAAATTAAAGTTACATCCTACACCACTGAGAAAATTTTCACACTAACTTTCAAATCCAGAAAAAAAAACCTATCATCTCCGATTAACGGGAAAGGGTTTCTGAGAACATTTCTACTGTCCACGATGACTCATGCTTTTCCCGCTCCGAATTCCGAGCTGACTAGTTGACCGACCCTGGAAAACACCCTCGTCTGATAAGGAGTCCCACCAGATCTGCACGATCCGTCAGATCCGTGGTGAGCCAGTACCCCTACCAAACACCTTCGGCTGATAAGAGATCCGACCAGATCCCGGTGAGAACCGTGGTGAGGCAGTACCCCTACCAAACACCTTCGGCTGATAAGAGATCCGACCAGATCCACGCGATCTGTGAGAACCGTGGTGAGGCAGTACCCCTACCAAACACCTTCGGTTGATAAGAGATCCGACAAGATCCACACGATCCGTGAGAACCATGGTGAGTCAGTACCCCTACCAAACACCTTCGGCTGATAAGAGATCCGACCAGATCCGCACGATCCATGAGAACCGTGGTGAGCCAGTACCCCTACCAAACAACTTCAGCTGATAAGAGATCCGACCAGATCCGCACAATCCGTGAGAACCGTGGTGAGCCAGTACCCCTACCAAACACTTTCGGCTGATAAGAGATCCGACCAGATCCGCACGATCAGTGAGAACCGTGGTGAGCCAGTACCCCTACCAAACACCTTCGGTTGATAAGAGATCCGACAAGATCCACACGATCCGTGAGAACCATGGTGAGTCAGTACCCCTACCATATCCCTACTTCTGAAGCATAAATGCGAAGAAATCAGCTTGTATGAATGTTTCTTTGCAAGGAGAGTAGTGCAGAGTGATCTATAAAGTTTGAGCGGTTTATTATTTGGGATCAGTTTCATCTCCAATGGTTGCCTCGGAATTTGAAAAACAATTTCTTCTTACCCAATAACTCATGAATAGTCTTTTCTCGTGGCATGGACTCGAGTGACTATATGTTTGGGATATTGTATACAATCCTCTGTTTTCGGTAAAAAAAAAAATCCCGCTTGGAACTCGATCGTTTGCAAAACATGCACCATAAACGTTTACTCAGTTTTGTTCCACTACAACTAAAATATCTTCACACATAGCATTTATGCTTAACGTTAGACACAGGGTACACACAACTATATAATCATTGCAGTAGAATTGAGTTTAAATGTAAGCCAGTTATTTCAGTGCGGCAGCATTGGGTACATTAGAAAGAGTGACAAGAAATTTTCTCACCTTTTAAAGCATTGTATGCGGGACACGTACTAGTACGTTTTCTGACGATTGATACTTGAGCGTGGGTCACGTACTAATACGTTTTCTGACGATTGATACTTGAGCGTGGGTCACGTACTAGTACGTTTTCTGACGATTAATACTTGAGGGCGGGTCACGTACTAGTACGGGTTAGTGTAAAAACATGGTTTGTTTGCGGGTACAAAAATAACGGTATATACAGGAAAACGAAGTCGAATGTTCTTGTCGACTACATAGATTCTGGAAAAATTTAGACAAAAAAAACTAGTTTTTACATTATTAGTTTTGTCTTTTTATTTTTTATAATGTAAAAATGTTTATACATAACATAATTCGAAAAAAATTAAAACTATATACTACTATTTTTATTTGATTTTTCATATGTATGATACTATTATAAATTTATCTACTAAAAAATATATTTTTTGTTTACAAAAATCTTATGGTTGTTATTTACATATTTCTATTTATATTTTTGTTTATATATTTCAGTATAAAATACGAAAAGTTGGTTAAAAAATTAAATAATTTTCCTATCTATTGAGATTTATCTGAATAACTAAGTTTACTCGCAAAACGCCCGCTCTCGGTACAATTCCGCTGCGAAATGTATCCGCACACAATGTATTAAATGCGTTATTGTCTTTTGTGTGTGTGTGTGTGTGTGTCAGCTGATCTGGAAGGAGCTGACACATATAATAAAAATATAGCTGGACTAAAAATTAATTCTTTGTTTTGGAGTAAAGGTGCGCGTTACAGTTTTACAAAGTTTGTTTTTCAGCATAAAGAAGTTTTCCTTGACACACGAAAAAGTGTATAAGGAAGGAAAGCATGGTTTTACAATAACGCCACAGTCTGTATGCAAGAACCAATAAGGTCGGTCGAGAATATGGGGATGTGTATTTGTGTAGAAAATATATGTGTTCATATTCATATTTTTTTGTTTTTTCAGTATCTAGCCGTCCCGTTGGGTGACATTTTGACTTCGAAACCAGTGTGGGCATACATCGTAGCCGGCTTCGCAGCGTTCTGGTCCCTTAATGTATACGTGTCCGTAGTGCCCTTATTCATGGGTACCGTCCTTAAGTTCGACATCGAAACGGTGAGCAACATATATTCTTTTTTTCTACATCTAAAAAGTAAAAAGATCCGTAGTACTAGGGTGTTTGTGCATCCGGAAGAGTGATGCCAACTCAACATTTCTCACAAATCTTCTCCGTGATTGGGCGTTCTAAAGCACAATTGTTCTCTTTATTCAAGGAATTACTGGAATTCGTCACCATTAAAGTCTTCTTTCATACCCAGAGCCAGTCTCACCAAAGTCGTGTAACCCCTTCCCGGTTTTTCCCGAGCTGAACTCGGGCAGGCGAAATGTACCATCCTGGCTCATCCCGAGTGTAGCTCGAGCACTGTGAAATTTTACGCTGTGCAATCAGTCTTTCCCGAATTATTTCACATGTGCTTTTTATGGTTTCGAATGCTTTTGTTTACTTTTCTGGCTATTAGATTATTTGCTGCTCAAAGAGAGACAATAGGTTTGGTTTGGTTTGGTTTGGAGCGCTACGGTCTACTGTTTTGCACACGAGGGCTAATGAGACCGGGACCTACAGCTTAAAGCCGATTCCGAACGGCTACGAACATCCATGCCACAGTGGGATTCGAACCCACGAACTCCGGTACCGAAGGTTAGCATCCTAACCAATCGGCCATCGTTCGGCGACAGTAGAGGGAAGAAGTTAAGGGGAGAAACAAGGTTCTACTGTCCAGATTGGAATGTTGGACATGTAAATTTCTAATTTATTTAAATTGATTCTTTTACATTAATTTTTAGAAAATTTTGTATGCGAATGATGCTATTATGTTTAAAAAAGCTATGTGTGTAAAAATAAGCATAAAAATTGACATTATTTTACCCATAATCCCGAAATAAAATGAACCTGGAAGGGGTTAACGGTTAACCGCGATTAACCCATGGCGTCAACCTATGATGGGACGCAACAGAGCACTTTGTCGCAGCGTCACGAACTGCTATAATGCCCTTCCCATTTATTTTCATGCTTACAACAGCCAATAGACAAACAATAAACTGCCCTTCCGTTTGAAATTAAAGCCAGAATTGTCATAAGTTGATATATGCCCTGCTACGTGAAATCACTTTATTGCTCTTTAAACAGAGATTAATCGCGATTAGCAGTTAAACGACATTGGTGAGACCGGCCCTAAGCTAATCAAAATTAGTCAGAATTAAGGGGATTTTTGAATCATGATTTCTATGACTTCACAGCAGCTATGTCAAAACAAGTCAATCTTAACGAAATCATCTTTTTCTTCACCTTCTCTTAATTGCAATAAAAGCAATAAAAAATACTATATCATTTATTCTGATTTTCTGAGCGCTTTGGAAAGCATTACATGTGGCACTAATTGTTGCAGCTACATCTCCTGTTCTATAAAATTATATAAAAAACTTAATTTGTCGGGTTTTCCCATTTTACTCTGTTGGGTTCCCAGTCACGTGGGTATCCCTGGCAATGAAAAGGCTGACGACCTTGCCAGAAAGGCTACTGTCCCCTACCTTAGCCCCATCCCCTAGGAAGATATAAAAAAGTGTATTGCTCTGGTCACCATGGACCACTGGAATGCCGACTGGAACCTGAAAACGGGGAACAAACTTCATCCCATTATGCCAACTGTTACATTCTGTCCATCACTATCTAATCGCAAATTAGATGTTATATTATCCCGTATTCGTATTGGTCATAGCAGACTAACCCATAAACAGTTATTACTGTCTGAGCCTACTCCAAAATGTTCCTTTTGTCATACTCAACTCACTATTCATCATATTTTAACTCCATGTACTGCTTTAAAACGTGTTTATTATATATATTTTAAAACTGATCATCCTATATTGAATGAACTTTTAGTCAAAATTCCTCATCCCAAACACTTTGAATTTCTCATCTGCATTAATGTTTTAAACCTCATTTAATGTTTTAAAAATTTTTAATGTAATTCTTTATCTTCATGTGCTCATTTGTTTGTCGCAGCATATCCTCACTTGGATCTTGCTCAAGTAAACACCAACCAGCCAACTCTCTTAATTGCTTTCCAGAAAATGGTCGAACGGCTTTTGGGGGCTTTTTCGTTCGTAGATTAGAATCTCATTTCTGGCATAGATGTTCATAGATGTTTGAAATTGGCTTTAAAGAGCAGGTCCCGGCTTTATTATTCCTCGCGAAGCATAAATATAGACTAATACAATCCAGAGATAAATACAGACTAATACAATCCAGATACATTACCCAGAGCATAAATATAGACTAATACAATCCAGAGGTGTAGTTTGGAATGCTAGGGGCACTCCAAACTACACCTCTGGATTGTTTTGGGCTTTCAGCATAAATACAGTTATAATTAACATAATATTTCATAGAATAAAACAACATAAAATGTGTAGAACATAAGCTCATACCTCGTAAAAGATTTTGGGCATATATTACATTTATTAATATAAATAGTACTTTGTAATTATTAGTATAATTTTACTTGCAATAGACAAATCTTAGCTAATTTTTCCTTCACACAGAATGAATGAAATTTTTGTTATTGCGGTTTTAATCACTGGCGTTTTAAATCATTCCTTTTTTTTCTTTTTTTTTTTTGCAAGTTTATGATTACCTTCTACGTCTATTGTGTCTTGTCGTTGCAATAAGGCAATTTGTCGCAACGTCACGAACTACTATAATGCCCTTCCCATTCATTTTCATGTTTACAACAGCCAATAGACAAACAATAAACTGCCCTTCCGTTTGAAATTAAAGCCAGAATTGTCATAAGTTGATATATGCCCTGCTGCGTGAAATCGCCTTATTCTCTTTAAACAGAGATTAATCGCGATTAGCAGTTAAACGACATTGGTGAGACCTGCCCTAAGCTAATCAAAATTAGTCAGAATCAAGGGGATTTTTGAATCGTGATTTCTATGACTTCACAGCAGCTATGTCAAAACAAGTCAATCTTAACGAAATCATCTTTTTCTTCACCTTCTCTTAATTGCTTGCCAGAAAATGGTTGAACGGTATTTGGGTGACTTTTCGTATTAGAGTCTATAGATTAGAATCTCATTTGTGGCATAGATGTTCATAGATGTTTGGAATTGGCTTTAAAGAGCAGGCCCCGGCTGCTTTATTCCTCGCGAAGCATAAATACAGATCACAGCAGTCTAAACCTCTGGACTGTTTTGGGCTTCAAGCACAAATAAAGTTATAATTAACATAATATTTCATAGAATAAAACAACGTAAAATGTGTAAACATAAGATCATACCCCGTAAAAGATTTTGAGCATATATTACATTTATTAATATAAATAGTACTTTGTAATTATTAATATAATTTTACTTGCAATAGCCAAATCTTAGCTAATTTTCCTTCACACAGAATGAAATTTTTGTTATTGCGATTTTAATCACTCGCCTTATAAATCACTCCGTTTTTTTTTTTTTTTTTTTTTTTTTTTTTTTTTTTTTTTTCATGTTTATGATTATTTTTTAGAAGCCTCTCCAAAAACGTGCTTTTGTGTGGTTGTGCCAGATTTGGCGCTGTGGTATTTCACAAACAAAAAATAATTACCCACCAGATAGTTATCCCATTCCCCACCCCTTCACATATTTTCCAATCAAGCTAAAAGTTGTCTTTCCAGTGCTATCGGGATATCTCAGTCCCGAATATGTTGTTATCGCCAATTTCCCTGATTGACTCGCATCTGATTGGCCAACGCGTTGGAGAACATAATTTGGCACGATTTTCCTTGGCGATCTTTTCACTCAATTCGGTTGGCGAAGAAATTAGAGAAAACATGAGTCAGGGAACATCGAGAAGTTGAAAGATGAGGTGAAGATCACGCCATTTTTTTTCTTCGGAATTCTACACCTAGTGGAACGAAACGATAAGTTTGAAAGATGAGGTGAATATCCCGCCATTTTTTTTTTTTATTTCGGAATTCTATTCTAACAATCTAGCCTTCCGAAATTAGATGGTTGGTTGGGGTTTATTGGCGCAAAATCCAAGTTAGGATATGCTCTGCCAAACAAGAGAGCACAAATTACAACAAAGTTACGAAATATAAGGTATAAGAAAATGGTTAAAATTCAAAAGAATAAAACAAGTAAAAATGTGGTGAAGAGTCACATTAAAACATTTTATAAAAAAACTAAATGAGGTTTAAAACGCCAATGCGAATGAGAAAAATAACTTTGTGTGAAGAGTTTCGCCTAAAAGTTCGTTCAAATTAGAGTGGAAAGTTTTAAAATATATAAAATAAAAACGTTTTAAAGCAGTACGTGAAGTTAAAATATGATGACCAGTGAAATGAGTGTGACAAAAGGAGCATATTGGAGTAGGCTCAGGCAATAGTAAATGTTTATGGGTTAATCTACTATGACCGATACAAAGACGAGTTAAAATGATATCTAATTTTCAGTTAGGGAGTGATGGCCAGAATGTAAATTAGAAATAGCAAGTCCGAAAATTAGAAGTAGCAAAAATAAATAAATTAATAAAATAAAAAAATCTACGATGAAAATAACTTTGCCTCCAAAATAATGACGTCACACCAATAAGATCACAAACTACAAAAGGCACATTTATCATTTTTTCTATAATAGCGCTCGTTCAAAGTTTAAAAGCAAGACAAGGTTGTTCTAATGCTTGTATTTGGCATATTATGCTAACTGTCTCTGTGCTTATTTATATTTACGCTCATAGCAACTACCATATTTCGGAACAAGAAAGACAGGGTGTAGAAGGATACGGACGTATTCTAGTGATCTCAATGTACCTATCTCTTCATCTACAGTCTGTTCCATAAGAGCGTATCGCTCATAACTTCGTAAATAGATAGCTCGCAGATACCGGCTTAATTGTACGTATTCTTCAAACATTAGAGAAGAATGCTTTATGGGTATATTTTTTATTCGATTTGTTTTGTTGTGTTTTTAAATCAACAATTCCAAAATGAGTGCCGCGTATGCGAGCCGTTTTGGGGCAGTGTTTCTCTGTAACCATCCAATAGGACCAAAAATGTCTTGTGTAGTTGCAGCCCGGTACACGAGAAAGTCGGAGTCGTTCGTCAAGAAGTGGGTACAAAATTTCGACGACATACCGGAATGGGGTAAATGCCGCTCAAAGTCAAAATCGAATGATAAAGTGATCCTTGCATAATCGATAATAATGGGGACTGGACAACTTATTAGATGAAATGCATTTCAGTTTAATATGTTTACTACACGGTACAAATGTATTTTTAACTAATTCGTTTGTATTTTCGGAGAAATAGACGACACTCTCTTATGGAACAGGCTGTATATATCAGATAATACGACCTCGTTTTCGATCCAATTTATTCGGTTGAGTAGGCTACGAAATATCTTCCTTGGATAGTGAATGTATTTATTGTTATTTGTTGTATTTCTGCTTAGAACGGGACCATGTCAGCAATCCCTAATCTTGTGGAGGCATTCTTCCTGATTTGCACGAGCCTGGTGTCAGACTACCTTCTGAAGCAGAAGCTGATGAGCCCAACTGTCATCCGAAAGACTGCTATCAGCACAGGTAAGTAACAACACTGTGTAGGGTGTAACATTTTCTCGGTAACAGCTTGTCCGCAGGGCCATTTCCGACAGGGCAAACAGGGCAAGCGCCTAGGCCCCCAGTCAAAAGGGGGCACCCAAATTAACTGCCATTTTAAGTTAAAAATATGATGCGTATCTCTAAAATTCACTCTCAATTATCGACAATTTCTTCTTTGAGTTTTTGACTTATTCAGTATCATTAGAGAGCTTGATCACAACTGTAAGTGCTGTCAAAAAATGTAGAACATTCATCTACATTCTGTTTTGGGCAGAAAAATTCCCCGGGTAAGGACTTACAAAATTCTTATATACGATTTACCTTCTAGGATTTTTTTGTTACTTTTTTTTATAATTTTATTTATTTCATAATTTTTCATTATATTTCAACTTTTTCAGAGGGATTGGGACAGCAACGTCCCGCAGATGAATCAGTTCTTCAGAGAGCCCCTTTCAAAAGGTTAAACTAATCTTATTTTACTAACTAGGTTGGTGAGTCAACTTTCAGGCTCTGCTGGACATAGTTTAAGCATCACTGCATATAACAATCATCTTGTAGACACCACCTGTGTACAGAAGAGTGAGGGGTGGCAGGATAAATGGGTTTGCCCTGGGCCCCCAATTCTGTAAGTCGGACCCTGCTTGTCAGCGCGCATCGCATTCAAATAAAACTGACTGTATAGCTCACTGCCACTTATTTGTAAATATACTTAAAAAAATATTGCCTTTGAAGTTTTTCAGTATTCTGTAAATTCACAATTCTATTTTTTAATCTTTAATTTCTTATCCAGCAAAAATAAGAAAGGAAGTGATTGACTGAGACTGAACTTTTTCCACAAAATCATGAGCAAAAGTAATAAATGCCAATGTGCCATTTCTGAATATATTTCGCTACACTGTTGATGTGATGGGAAGAAGTAAAAATAGCAGCAGCATTCGCGTACAGTTAAATCTAGCAGAAGTTAAATCTGTTAGAGAAATATCATTTACATAAATATTGAAAAATGTGGGACCAAGAATGGAGCTCTGTTGGACTTCAATCATAATTAATTTACAAGTTGAGCAAGTTGTTGTATGAGGACTTTAAATTTTCTGTCTCGAAGGTAATTGTGTATCAAATGTGTAAATGCATCAAGTTGTTGTTGTTTCTCATGCCAGTTGGACAAACCAAGCACGATTGAGCCTGCAGGCTCTCATATTAAGGCCAAGGGGTGCGCCTTTCGTTTTTTTTAATGAGTAAGTACTGTTAAGGTGAAAGAACGACTTCCCTCCAGTAGGTTCTCGTAATTTTAAAACAGAGACCAAGCAGAAAACCCAATGGCTTGGCCTGCCCCAAATGCATCAAGTACATTCACGTACTGTTGAATTAGTTCGTAAATAAAGCCCTCGTGAGGGATGTAATCAAAGGTTTTTGCGGTATCCAGAAAAGATGTACCAGTTTGTCTTTTGGATTGTAGGTGCTCGCTAACAAGTTTCCCATTTTTAAGCAACTGGTGAGTGGTACTGTGATGGCGACTAAAGCCAAACTACTCTGGAATAATAATATTAATAACTATATAACCGGTTGTACAATACAGGTTTGGTGATTTTGCTGAGACAACTTAGCAAACTAATCGGCCTACAGTGAGAAGGAAAACAAATTTCAGAGTTAGATTTAGGTATGAGGTTGATAACAGCTGCTTTTCGAGGTTTGGGGAATCTCTTAAATACTATGATAAAAATTTATAAAAATTCAAAAACTAAATAAAAAAATATATAAAATATTAAAAATTGGTGCTTGCACCCACTAAAATATTCTTGTTAATTTTATTATAGCACCGTGTATCCTTTATTATTTTAATTTATGCATTGAGTTACTTTTTAATTCTATTTGTCTGCATTGTGTTTAGTTCTTATTTTATTGCATCTGCTCTGCCTACACTCAAGCAACCTAACCGTCTAAAGTTTATTAATTCACTTAAATACACTTTATTTCATGTTATATCACCATCATTTCAACATATTTTATGTGTATACTTTGTCAGTAAACTCTGAACTAGAAGGCTAAGACTAAGGAGTTCAGACCACTTATCTTCCTGTGAACATGTCCTATGAACTTGGATATTGTTCTTGTGTAGAAAACCCCTTTTTACGATCATATTAGGTATAATAGTTCCAGTAACTTCCATAGCCTGAATCATCACGGTGTTTGAATCATTTATTAATGTTTTGTATTTTGTTTTGTTGTTTATCCTCGAACTCAATGTCTTACATTTTGTACTGTTATGTTTTATGCTCAGTGTGCTATGTTTTGTTTTGTAGTATAATTTAGTTGCATTTTTGTGGCAACACTTTTTTTTGCAGTTTTTAAAACGAGAACAATTTGCGAGTGATGGCCGCACGTTGCTGCTGGCATTATGATTATTAAAATAAGTTTAAAGACAAATGTTATTGTCTACGTTTGTGTATGTCTTATTGGTCCGCGTCGACACAGGGACAAATCAGAAAACAGTAAGTGACAAATGGCAATCTTAGAAATTGACCCTTTTCAAAATAGGGAAGAGATGCTTCACTTTGGAAACACTAACAGGATAATTTGGGATATGTTTAGGAGAGTTTTTGGGAAGAGTTTTAGGTTAAAGCAAGGAATTATATTCACATCGGTTACCTACTTTGTATGTTATTTTTCTGGGAAAAAATTACTTTTAAATCCCAAGTAAATCAGTATCCAGATTATCATTTACTGAATTATTGGAAAATAAAATAGTGTTACGAACTTCCAAAACTGGGTTCGGGGATTGAATGGACTTTAAGCAAACAACACTGCAGCACGAAGACAAATACTTTATTCGCAATCAGTTGGAAAAGATACAACACATCGACAAAATCACCGCGGAACAATTTGTGCACAATGCCGTCGGCTCACGTACCAATTTCCGAAAGTAGACCGAAAGATCCTCTTAACGACGCTCTCTTCAAGGTACTCTGTCTGCCTTATATAGGCCCGAAGAAACTGCTAGAACACTCCAGAAACCGGAACAGGAAGTTGTCACGTGACGCCACACTTAGCAACACTTGGCGACAAAAATTATGGTGCCAAATATGTCGCCAACGAGCCGATATCTCGCCAATTTGGCGAGATACCCATAGAGTCCCATGTTAAATTTAAATTATACTAACAAATTCGTAACAATAGTAAATTTTTCAAGTCCTACCCTCAACTATCTTTAACATAGATGTTTAATTTTTCCCCTTTTTTTAGGGGAAAAAAAGGGGGGGAATTAAGACTCCTCTTTTGACTTAGACTTAGATGACCCACACCCACATCCAACTGAAGAAGTTTATGGATGCATAAGCCTAAGTGGGTGAGGAGAACCATTCGACATTAAAAAAAAAAATATCACAAAACTGTCGCCAAGTATCCTCATTTAAATAAATTTAGTGTATATAAGAGTAAGAATTTAATATTATATACTTCCTTTAACTTTTTAGTATGATTACGATTTTTATCTATTTTTTTTTAAATATTCGATCTGTGTTTCGTTTTCGTATTTTTTAATAAACATCGGAACGAGATTACATCTTACTTCAATGTCTTCTTTTGACTCGGAATCTGGTGAAAGGGAATCCGCAGGGATTTTTGCGTGTATCTGAAGGGTGTATCTGGCGTTGCAGGTCTGCTGGGCTACGCAACGTGCATGGTGGCTGTGACCTTCTCCGGCTGCCGACGGTACCTTAGCGTTTTCTTCCTGGTGATGGCGCTAGGCATGAGCGGATTCAACTTTGCCTCCACAGCTGTCGTACCCGTCGATATGTCACCCAGATTCGCAGGTACGTAATCGTAACACACCACCTGTACGAAAGGTACTATAGGTGTGTATATATCATTCTCTCTCTCTCTCTCTATATATATATATATATATATATATATATATATATATATATATATATATATATATATATATATATATAATATTATATATATATATATATATATATAATATATCTATATATATGCGTGTGTCTTAAAAGTACGGCAGATTCGTGTGTGTAAATTCTCTATCTATATATATATATATATATATATATATATATATATATATATATATATATATATATATATATATATATATATATATATATATAAAAAAAAAATTTTTTCGATATATATTACATAGAAGTTGCCCAAAGACTATATCTCTTGAACCCGTAATTTTCGAGAAAAATGCGAAAGAGAATGTTTGACATCATATCCATTTTACAGAAGAAAAAACAACCTTTATTCGAAACATAATCATCGGTATTTACGTAAATTTAAATAGAAAATGTTCGAAAGATCCCCGGAGCATATGAAAGCATGCGTCGTAAAATGACTGACTAAACAAGTTCCAGAATCGAAGTGTCCACTAAAATAAACGCACCACGGAGAGGAGCAACTAAGTCTATTTCTGAAGTAACTGAGTCTCGATACACCAATTAATTCAGATAGCCCCATAAGAAGAAATCTAAAGGGATCAAATCTAGGAGATCGTGGTGGCCATAAACAAAGACTCCACTCACAATCCAGAGAGTTGCGTATTCGATGACCACCCCAAGAAAGCTGAAATGCACTGAAGCTCCATCCCGTTGGAACTTTAAGCCACATATTGCCAAGAGCATGTCATCTAATATATCGCCTAATAGTACAACCCGGAGAAACATCAAGTATGAGTGTCCCGCGAATGGTTCAGGCTGCAGATATGGTTCAGTTAATGGATTGCCAAGTATTCCTCCAGCCCATACATTTACAAACCAGCGGTCCTGTTTGTGAATACAAAAGCTAGTAGCCTGACCACACATGACTATTGTGACTATTGAAGTCCCCCCATTACGTGTAAATATTGTTCTATCCGTCGACAAGATATGTACAATGAAAGCATTATAGACTTGTTACAACAATCATTTACAAGAGTCAAACAAGCAACGGCTTAACGTTATTTCCCGTGCCTCAAAATGAACGTTGAGCATCTCGAACATCTATCAATGTAAACTTATGCAAATACTAAAACAACTATACATAAGTTTGCTACAGTTTAAATAAAGGTTAATGAAGTTACTTAGCTGTTAGCACTAGATTTTCACCGTTGTTACAGGGGCGTAGGAGGGGTGGTTAGGGGTTTAATCTCCCCCTTCAGTTCAGACAAAATGACAGAAATTAGAATTTTAGTAGAAATTATGCGGGATATTATTCTTTAGAATTATGAACTCCCTTGAAAATGATGAACCCCTCCTTTGAAAAAATTCTGCGTACGCTACTGGTTGTTCATATTTCGGATAAAGGTTTATTCCCCGTAAACCGGATATTTTGTCATACATTTTCTTTCGCATTTGTTTTCTAGAAAACTATGGGAGTACAGTTTTTTAACATTTTTTATGCATTCCAAACAAAAAAAAATTTGGCTGTGAAGAGCAAAAAGAAAAATAAATGGTATAAACATGCTTATGCAATTAAAGTGATAAGGAACCAATCAAAATACGAAGCTGTGGTCAGCAACGCCTCTATAAGACAACAAGTGTCTGGCACAGTTGTTAGATCGGTTGCTGCTGCTACAAGGGCAGGCTATCAATATTCAAGTGAGTTTGAACGGGGTGTTATAGTTGAGAGATAGGACAAAGAATCTCCGAGGTAGCTATGAAATTTGGATTTTCCCGTACGCCCATCTGACTAGTATACCGTGAATATCGGGAATCCAGTAAAGCATCAAATCTCCAACATCGCTGCGGCCGGAAAAAGATCATGTAAGAAAGAAACCAACGACGACTGGGGAGAACCATTAAACGTGACAGAAGTGCAACCCTTTCGCAAATTGCTGCAGATTTTAGGGCTGGGTCACCAACAAGTGTCAGCATGAGAACCATTCAACGAAGCATCATCGATATGGGCTGTGGGTGAAGTCCCACTCGTGTACCCTTGATGACTGCACGACAAAAACTTTACGCTTTGCATGGACCCGTGAACATCGACATTGGACTGCTGATGACTGGAAACACGTTCCTGGTCTGGCGTTCAAATTGTATCTAGCGGATGTACGTGTACGGTTATAGAGAAAACCTCATGAATCCATAGATCCTGCATGTCAATAGGGAACTGTTGGAACTGGTGGAGGCTCTATGATGGTATGAGGAGCGTGTAGTTGTAGTAATATGGGACCCCTGATACGTCTAGATACGACTCTGACAGGTGACACGTGCGTAAGCCTCTTGTCTGATCACCTGCACCCATTCATGTTTATTGTGCATTACAATGGACTTGGGGAATTCCAGCAGGACAATGCGACACCGCATGCATCCAGAATTGCTACAGAGGGGCTCCAGGAACACTCTTCTCACATTTCTGCTGGTCACCTAAATTCCCAGACATGAAAATTATTGATATCTGGGATGCCTTGCAACTTGCTGTTCAAAAGAGATCTCCACCACTTCTTACTGTTAGGAAATAATGGACAGCCCAGCAGGATCCATGTTGTCATTTAATTCAAGCACAACTTGAGACATTAGTCGAGTCCATGCCGTATCATATTGCGGCACTTCTGAGTGCTCACGGGGTTCATGAGTGATATTGCATTCCTGATACGTCTAGATATGACTCTGACAGGTGACACGTACGTAAGCATCCTGTCTGATCTCTTGTACTTATTCATGCCCATTGTACATTCCGATGGACTTCGGGAATTCCAGCAGGACAATGCGATACCCCATAAGTCCAGCATTGCAACAGAGTGGCTGTAGGAACACTCATCTGACTTTAAACACTACCGCTAGTCACCAAAATCCCCAGACATGAAAGTGGGGCTTTTTATATATGCAATCGAGTAAAATGGAAGTAATTTTCTCTATTATAGGCACCATTTCGGGCATCATGAACACTTTTGGTGCCATGTCAGGAGTCTTCATCCCTTCGTTTGTTGGATATCTCACAAAACACAGGGTAAGTGAGAGTGTTCAATTAGAATTCGATCTAAGACCTTTTTTGAATGTTTTAGCAAAATCGTCACTGTTTTCCTTTAAAAAGCTATGAACAGGACATTGTGTCTTGCATAGGAATCCATGAGTCCACTCCACTGTTGGCGGAAATGTTATTAGCCGTTATGAATGCCCGAAGCACCCGGTTAGGTTGTTAAAAAGCAAAAAATGAGATAAATTATTGATTAAGTAGATAACGTCATTTATGCAGGGAAAAATAAAGCAATAATGTACCTTCAAGTTATCCTAATTTTCCGACACAGTGAGTTGAACGTTAAATTCAACCTTTTTTTCACTTTACGATAATGCCATTCTTTCTCTTACCTATGAATGTCGAATTACTTTCCAAGTGAATATTTGTAAACATGCGTTTATGCTTTATACATACACATATATTCTTAGAATTTGTATGGGTATCGATATATCGGAAAATATCGTTATAACGTTTTGAATAGCAACACAGAAATTTTCAGTATGGCAAAGTATCACGGTGTGGAACGAAAGCTAATAGTTAAATCGATTTAAACTTCTCAGCCGATCACCGATGTGAAATCGCCTTTTCGATATCCTGACTTAGTGCGATGAAGTAACAGCGTGATATAATCCGATCGCCGATTTGTCTACATCGGGAAATCGTTTTACCATATATAAGCACGTGCAGACGTTAAACAAAGTTTGGTTTAGTTTTAGAGAGTTACAGTATACGTTTTATTACTCTGTTATACTTTTTAACACTAGATTGCCCGAGATTTCTTGTATACCTATATTGCCCAAAAACAGTCAAAATGACTGCATTGTGAAAAAATAACAAATATGTAAAGAAATTTGTTTAAAATTAATTTTTAATATTATATAATAAAGGAGGGCGGAAGTAACTACAATTATTCATAAACCCATTTATATGTTATAGAAAAAGTCACCAAATTCTAAGAAATTGTGTCATTATATTTCATAATTGTTTTTCTAATTGAAATTAAAAAACAGTCAAAATGACTGCCTTGGGCAATCTAGTGTTAATACGGTCTTCTTTTTAACAGCAAGAGGGCTAATGACACTGGGATCTACTGTTTAAAGTCGATTCCAAACAGCTACGAATATATATGACACAGTGGTATTCTAACACACGAACCTTCGGTACCGAAATCACCACTCTTCTCATTCGGACATTGTTCAGCTAAAACGTTATATAAAAATTTGACTTGTAAGACATGAAAAAAGTCATAGAACTTCGTTCCCACAAATGCAGAGTAGCTTGTATTTTTTAAATAAAAAAATTATATTCAAGTATGTTACTTAATTGTTAATAAAATTGCTAAAATTTTTTAACGTATTTTGCTTTCCTGCACCCAGCAAACGATGCGCGAATGGTCGATCATATTTTACGCCTCTGCCGCAATCTGCGTTTTTGCCGTCATCATCTTTATCAGTTTTGGATCCAGCGAAGTCCAAGTGTGGAACGCACCCACGGTCCGTCCCTCCGAGTCGGACGACGAGACGATTACCGAACAGATCCGGAGAGTGACGACAACGGACGACAGCGCCACCGGTCCCTCCGACCTGGTGCCAGAGAATGGAAAGAAGAAAAAATCTCGCCACGAGGAACAGAGGCCATGGAGGACAGACTCGTTTCCGGACATTGAAGAACCTCACTCGCCGGCCGTTGTCCTCCGAATCGCGTGATATTGTGGGAATTAAACCCTTATTTGTATATAAATAGAATTAAAACCTCTTTTTTTCTCTTTGTTATATGTTATAAGGGTAGTTCCTTATTATTAATTTAAGGTAACCGACCACGTTCGGAGCGAAAATTTTTAAATAAGATTTTATGGAAATATTTTTTTAGTTATTACAGTAATAGATTATAAAACATGGAAAAATATGAAAATAAACATAAATATTAGGTTGGGGGAAAAGAAATCATTATTTTTGCATGAAATTAATGACTTTATTTAACGTGTTTTGGATTGTCTGATTTGGGTCAAATATGCACCGTTTTGTAGTATAATGTGTTGCCATTTTAAAGGTAGCTTCATAATGAACTTCCTCATAGCAGTCTTGGTCCTTATTGGCGAAAAACTCTAGTAATCGATTTTCACAATCTTCTTTTCATCCCAATTTTTTATCACTCAGGAAGTTTTGCAATGCGAGAAAGAGGTGGTAATCGCTTGGTGCCAGGTCAGGACTATATGGCGGATGTATTAAAACTTTCCAGCCAAGCTCCCTGAGTTTCTGGCGAGTCACTACATACGTGTGTGGCTTGGAGTTGTCCTAATGGAACACAATACCTCTTCTATTTTTCAGTTTGGGCAGTTTCTGGTCAATCGCTAGCTTCAAATGGCCCAGTTGTTGACAGTAGAGATCTGAATTTAATGTTTGGCCATACGGAAGGAACTCATAGTAAATGATTCCCTTCCTGTTCCACCAAATACACAGTAGAACCTTCCTGGCCTTTAGTCCTGGTTTGGCCACCGTTTGATCTGCTTCACCGCGCTTTGACCACGATCGATATGGTCGTATTTGACCCATTTCTCATCCCCAGTCACCATCCGTTTAAGAAATAGGTCGATTTCATTCCTTCTGGCCAAGACTTCGCAGAAGGAAATTCGGTCCATCATGGTTTTTGGTGTTAATTGGTGTGGTACCCAAACATCGAGCTTAATTTTGAATCCAACTTTGCGAAAATGGTTTAAAACTATTTTATGGTCGATTTTTAGCTTCTGGGCGATGCTACGATACTAATATGCCGGTCAATTTCGATTATTTCTAGGATTTTACCGACATTTTCGAGGAAGGGCCTGTCTGGATTAGGTGCATCTTTAACATCAAAAATGCCTGAACGGAATCGACGAAACCAAAATTGCACGTAATTAGCTGTTACAGTATCGGCACCATAAACACCATTCACGATTTCAGCCGCCTGGCTTGCATTTCCGTCTTTATCAAAGAAAAACTGTAAAATATACCGAATTTTCTCTTTGCTGACTTAGATTTTTAACACCCTGTGACTCACAACTGAATGGACCAAACGAAAAACAGTAAAAATATTTTTTTAGTGTGAAATGTCATCTTATCAACGAGCATAAATTTCAAATTGTTTGATCGATACTTTACGAGATATTGAACACTACAGCCATCTAAGGAAAGAAGTTATAGATTTCTTTTTCCTCAACCAAATACATACATATTGTCTTAAAAATTGGCAAAAATAGGGAAAAAAACAAGCATTTTTTTACTTTACGCCATCACTCCTAACTAAAAAAATACGCAAAACATATCACTTTTACTTGGATAAATGTAGACATACATCCATTATGTATGTATTGAACCTCCAGAATGAAAATATTCTAAAGTATAAATGAGTTATAGCCAATCAAGTAAGTTAGAGCAAAAATTCAAGAAAAAAATAATGAAGTTTCTAACATAAATGCATCTGAAAATTAATACATTTATAATCCTGAGGTTCAATGCATACGTAACATCATTAAAAACATACAGTTAAATTCTAATTAAATTCTAAGAATTATTTTAGCAGTTAAGACTGTTGAGGTGTGGTAGTGTAACAAAAATCACAGTTTTTCAGAAATTCAATTTAAAGGTTTTATTGGTGCTTTATAATTTGATAAACATTCACAAATATGCTGGAGTAATTTTTTTATTTATTTATTTATTTAGAAGTTATAATACGCTCTTTACGACGTTTTTCAAGCTAACACTCAAAATCAAGCCCTTTTACTGCCGACTTCCGATATCTTTTGGACACTTCCGGGGATGATTAAATAGCTGTATCATGACTTCTAATGACTCTAGAAACAAGCTGAAAACTGTTTTCGAAAGCTAAAAGTCTGATCTTTAAAATAAACGAATAAAATGTTTTCGATATTTTTCACGAAAATCTCTATTTGAACGTGGTCGGTTACCTGAACATAAAGTTTTCTTTTTCATAATAAAAATTAAACAAACAAACGACAAGCAACAATCTGCAGTTACAAAATCGAGGGATTACATTCTCTTACATGATGTTCTTTTGATATTCTCGTACAGATAACTTGTATAAAGTTTCTTTCCAACGCGGAAGCACTTGTGTTTATTCATGCATTACCCATTACAATGTCGCTGGTTTATCAACCATTTTATTACTAGCATATAGCCCATCATATGACGGGATTAGTAAACTTTTTAATGTTCCAGAACTGTTAAGTACCCGATGAGGCAGGTAAAAAATGGTTTATTTTTTGGCTGAGAATTATCTGGATCACTCTCAATAATTTATTTATCGTCATACTCCTCTAGAGTCTCCCTATACTGTGAATGCAGTTTAGAATCACATTGAACTCATTTAGTCAAACTGAGTGGTTATGTATAATAAACAAACACACAAAAGAACAAACTTCTTACTTTCCAAATATATATTAATTAAAATTTAGATATTTATTAGTCAGTGAAATAGACTCCTAGACTTATATGAAAAGAATTTACTGTTAATACCGGTGGTAAATGTTTCATTGCAACAAAAAATAATCGATGATTAAATTTAAAACTATCACATATGTACCTAATCTATCATTTAAGCCAAATATAAAAGAAAATCATTTAAGTAATATCTAAGTTCAGTGATAAAACGTATGAAAATAGTGTAGACGATATTTAAATAGTTTAAAATATGAAATGATTAAATGAGATGTTTAAAGGAATGACGTCACAATGCTAGAAAATATTGTTATTTTTACCTCTTTATTAAGTGATAAATGGATAAATTTAATCGCCTGCTCTTAACCGTGGAAAATAGGGCTTGAAATAATGGCATTAAACTCTCGAAAAGGAGGGAAGGGGTGGATTTCGAACGTTTTAAAGACGACAGTATTTTTTGCTGTGATATGAAGCATATTTATACAAATTTATTTTAGAATCGGATCGATAGTTTAGGAGAAGATAAACTTTATTAGCTTTGAATGGATGCCTCTATCCATTCCAGGTCCAACCGCTTCATAAATTGGAGGACAGACGTACAAATAACTTAGGCTATTATTATATAGGGGATGGGATTTATTAGGAAATGACTACTAAGTGATATTATAAATTTTTTTTTAAATTTTAATTGGAAGATAAACCCATTTTTAACCTCCTTGAATCTGTAAATGCATGTATGAAATGTAAAATGTCCGCATTATTAGGAATATGGAAGCAGTTCTTTTTGTTGTTGATCCACGGAAAGAAAAATAAAGAAGAATAGTGTTAATACAAGCTAGTTTTAAAGAATATACTTTCGATTTGAGATTAAATATATTTCATATAACCTGTCTACAATTATGGGTACAGATACATTATAAACGTCGTGTTTGCTTTTTTTCAAATTTATCGATCTTTTGGCGGTTTTAGGAGGCGATGAGTTAGTGTGTTTGCCCTGACTTTGGTGTTGGATATGGCAGCTCCGATGTGTTCTTGCACCCCATTGGTGCACGTGATTTCTGACGTCAGTACCCGACACTATTCAAGAAATTTGCATCTTAGCTGTTCTTTTGGCTTCCGCGCGGTTCTTTTGGCGAGTCTACAAATCACAAACTTGGCGAGAAAAAACTTGGCGTGCTAGTTACATCTGTACCAAAACGAGTATATGTTTTTATAACTATTTTCTTTTCTACACATTTTTTTCTCAAGTGCTTACGATTATTTTGGAATCTGAAAGGTATCCTGTAAATCAAAATGGCTAAATTATATACAAAAAGAACATTTTTAAGCATTTAATAGCAGCTTCAAAAATATTTAATTTCAACTTTAAGCATTTCTACACTAAATATATTGCTAATGACATTTTCAAGAAAAAAAAAATTAACAAAAGCTAATTTTTAAAGAGACCGTGGAAACACAAGATAGCAAAGGTATAAAATTTGAATTTAAATAATTTTTTTAAATTTTGAACAATTTTTTACATGTAATAATATTTATATAAGAACATATTTTAGAGAAAACTTCCATTACAAATTGATTATAGCTTATAAAAAAAATAGAATTTTGTGTCCTGGACCTTTATGATGATATTTTCAAAATCAACATTAAGCGCCATTTTGTAGTAATTCCATGTGCGAAATGTAAAGGCCTCTTAGCATTTTAATTTTGATGTATGAATGCAAACATACATAAATACATGCATAAATATATATATATATATATATATATATATATATATATATATATATATATATATTCTCATCTTTACTTAAATTCCCGACATGTATTATTTTACTGTTCAACAAAGTCACTTTCCATTATCTCAAACTTCCTTAAGAGGCACTTATTTTATTCAGAAACTTTTCCCCACAATTGCATGACGTCAGAGTGGGCACATTTTTCTCGTATTCTGGACTGCAGTCTTTCCCTTTGTTCTTCAGACAAAACAATTTTGCCGTCCCCAACTCCTCCTTTTCTGATAAAATTTCCAATCGGTTTATGACCAGCTTTTGTTGCTTCTACAAACTGAGCGGCATAATGTTTCATGGTAGGAATCATCTTCTGAATTTCTTCCGAAGGAAGATGGCTGAATCCATCTTCCCAGTATTTGTCCACTGTTTCCTTCATGAAATCCACGGTACTGTATTTCAACACATCCTTCAAGACCTTCCCTTCGTCCGCTTTCAGATTTTCGTAGTATTCGTCACCGAGGAACTTAGCGATCTTTAAAATCATTCCGGGAGGATCTGCTTTCAGTGCTTCGAACGTGATGAAAAATACGTTCGGCTTGTTTCTCTGCTCATACCAAGAAAGAAGGTGGTCAAAGTAGTCTCCAAAGTCGGTCTGACCGGTAACAAAAATCTCGAAGAAGTCATCGAAGGTAGCGTCCGAGAAAAAATAAATAGGAAAGTACCTCATGTGGTGATAAAACGAAACCGCGCAATCTGCGGGGTGTCTGGCGACGTAGATGTACTTGACATCCTCCGAGAAACGAATTCTGTCGAAAGGCAAGTGTGTCTTGATGCATCCATCCTTGCGTAGGCCTTCAAGCATACTCACCGGAGTCATCTCCATGAAGGGCAGTAGTGAGAAGTATTCGTCTGCGTTGGCTGGAGGCACTCCCTTTCTCATGATCAGCATCACGATCTGCAGAGTCCAGGTGGTCCCGCATTTTGGGAAAGTGGCAACGACCACTCGACCTTTCTGCGGTTTGTAGTTAGCGACATCACGGAATGTCTGGTGGTCGAAGGTAGGAGGCAGTCGGAAACCGTCTACTTCGGTCAGTCGGGGAGTCTTCATTGTTTGCTCTTTCAATCTGTAATAACAATAATAATAATAATAGTAATCTATATAAATAAAGTAATGTATGTGTTCAAAATAGGATAAACTGTAACCGAGTTCCCAAACAGACTATAAAGAATGTGTTCATGACGTCAGGTGCAGCAAAAATTGCAGCTCAACTTCCTCGTTGGTAAAACATTTGAATTTCTTACGAATTGGGTTGTTATTGGGGTTTTAACTTTGTCAATTATCTGAAAATGGTAAAAAGCTGTTGTACGTATGGCTGTACTAAGCTTTTCAAAAAAGGTGAAAATATTGGATTTTATTGCTTTCCTGAAGATTCTACATTGCGAATGTTTTGGATAAAAGCTTTGAAAAATTAACGATTTAATGCAGCTGTAAGAAGATATAATGCAGAATTATCTCTGGGAAGAGAGGAGGTAAGACAGCTTTTTTTGATACTCAAAATAATTCATTTTAATATAGATGTTACCAATCTTAAATATTTTCCAAGAAGTTTAGTTTCTGACAGTGTGATACTGTTTGTTATAGATTAAAAAAATACTCGACCGATTTCGATGAAAGTTTCCCAATTGTTATTAGTGACGGGTGTATTCCTAATTTTTATTCAAACACTCTCTTAGAGAGTGTTTGAATAAAATTCAATAACTTGAGCTGCTTCGTGATTTTGTTGTTTGAATAGCTCGTCTTAATATCGACACAGAGACAAAATGCCTGAAACTAAAAAGTGAAATTTGGAATGTGAAATCGAGAGAACGAAAATTCGGAATTGAAAATTTTATATTTCTTTTATTTTCGACAATTAACTTTCAAGCACGAGGTAAAACTTCATTTGGCGCTAATTTTTATTTTTCCCTGATTTTACCAATTTGGCATTAAATATACAATGAAGAACCAAAGAAACTGGTATACCTGCCTAATATCGTGTAGGGACCTCGCAAGCACGCAGAAGTGCAGCAATATATGCGGCATGGACTCGATTAATGTCTCAAGTAGTGCTGGAGGTAAATAATACCATGGATCCTGCAGAGGTGTCCATAAATTCTTAATAGTACGAAGTGGTGGAGATCTCTTCTGAACAGCACGTTGCAAAGCATCCCAGATATGCTCAATCATCTTCATGTCTGGTGATTTAGGTGACCAGCGGAAATGTTTAAAGTCAGAAGAGTGTTCCTGGAGCCCCTCTGTAGCAATTCTGGACACGTGGAGTGTTGCTTTGTCCTGCTGGAATTCCCCAAGTCCATCGGAATGCACAATGAACATGAATGATCAGACAAGATGCTTACACACGTGTCACCTGTCAGAGTCGTATCTAGGTGTATCAGGGGGCCCATATTACTCCACCTGCTCCCCATACCATCACAAAGTCTCCACCAGCTCCAACAGTCCCCTGTTGACATGCAGGGTCTATGGATTTACGAGGTTGTCTCCATAATCGTACATATTCATCTACCTACAATTTGAAATGAAACTCATCAGACCAGGCAACATGTTTCCAGTCATCAACAGTCCAATGCCGGTGTTGACGGGCCCAGGCGAGGCGTAAAGCTTTATGTCGTCCAATCATCAAGGGTACATGAGTGGGCCATCGTCAGCGAAATTAATTATGTTTCTCTGAATAGTTCGCACGCTGGCACATGTTGATGGCCCAGAATTGAAATCTTCAGCAATTTGCGGAAGGGTTGCACTTCAATCACGTTTGATGATTCTCCTCAGTCGTCGTTGATTCCGTTCTTGCACGACCTTTTTCCGGCCGCAGGGATGTCGGAGATTTGATGTTTTACCAGTTTCCCGATATTCAGATGCACTTATGAAATGGTCGTACGGAAAATCCAAATTTCATCACTACCTCGGAGATGCTATGGCCCATATCTCGTGCGCCGATTATAACACCACGTTCAAATTCACTTAAATGTTGATATCCTGCCGTTGTATCAACAGTAATCGTTCTAACATCGTGCCAGACACTTGTCTTACATAGGCGTTGTCAACCGCAACGCCGTATTCTGATTGGTTTCTTATCTGTTTATTTTCATACGCATGCCTATAAGGCGATTTCACGCAGTAGGGAAAATTCTCAAATTATGACAATTCTGGCTTTAGTTTCAAACGGAAGGGCAGTTTATTGCTTGTCTATTGGCTGTTGTACACATGAAAATGAATGGGAAGGGCATTATATTAATTAGTGACGCTGCGACAAATTGCCTTATACAGGTTTTTTTTGGCTTCTCAGAGTATATTTGTCCAAAATTTTTCGGTTTAATAATACCTTATACATTGTCCAAATAGATTTCATCCAGAACATTAAATGTAATTATCGAAAGAGAAATAAATTAGTGACAAGTACTGCTAATATGCAGTATCAACTACATAGACCAAAACGTTTTTGGTGCTTATGAATGTAATGTGAGACATATATACATTGTCTTTAATTTACATGGATAAAATATGACTAATATATTTTCCTTGTCTTTCTTCTTTTAAGGGTGCAGTATGTTCTTACACACTCACGGACTCAATACACCTTATTACCCTCTTAATCAGTAGCTTTTGTTTGGTAAAATTTAATATATTACGTATTCAAAACGGACAATAAAATAACAGAAAAAATGAATGGACTTCTGCTTTTGGTGGTGCCAATCTACGAAATAAATTCTGACATACAAGTGGTCAGAGAACTAATGTGACATGTTACATTATCTGTACATCTAATTATTTTTTTATAGTGGTATTTAAATATATTTAAATTCTCTTATTATTTCCCTCATGTATTATTTGATTCTCTAAATGTCTATTACAATAGATATCCCATGAAACATTTGATCCAGTTTTGTTATTTATAAATAACAAACTTCTTATCTATTTACTATGTAGAAGTTAAATGAACAGAAGAATAAAAAACAGATTTCTTTTTATTTAACTTTTGTGAGTGAAATATTATTTTATGTCCTTAAACAGCTGCTTAATTTTTTACTTTTTTAGGAAAACAGAGTTTATTGATCTGTATCACCTTAATTTACACTCATGTCCATAAATTAAGGATAATTCAGAATCACACAGAAATTGAGCTCTAAAACAAAAATTTCACCTGTAGAATTATCACACACATCTTGAAGAAGAATATGCAAATTGCAGGAAACCACCAAATGGTGCGGATAGTACATCACAATGACGAGAGTGTATGAAAGGGGTATATAAGGAATGGTAGCAAAGAAGTAAAATTGTTCACAAGCGCTTTAAAAGCCTTTAAGTGCAATAACCGCATAGTTATGGCACAAAGGAAGCATTTGGATGATTTTTTACGTGGTAGAATTATCGGACGACTGGAATATGGACGTACCCAGCTGGAAGTATCCGAGGAACTTGGAATCGCCCAGAGTGTCATCTCCAGGCTTTGGCAACTATTCAAACATGATGGTAATGTGAGTAGATGTTACAGCACAGATCGCCCCCGAGTTACTACGCCGAATGATGACCGGTATTTGGCAGTTACTGCCAAAAGGAACAGACGGAGCACAGCATCAGACCTGTCTCGTCAGCTCTCTTCAGCTACCGGTACGACAGTTTCAAGGCAGACCGTGTACAGACGCTTAGGGAACATTGGTCTATATGCTCGTAAGCCTGTCAGATGTGTTCCCCTTACCGCAATTCACTGTCGCCTGCGATTATGCTGGGCTAGAGAGCATGCATTGTGGACACCGCAACAGTGGTCTTGTGTGATGTTTTCCGACGAGTCCAGGTTCAGTTTACATTCTGATTCTCGCCGGACTTTCATATGGAGAGCGCCAGGTACCCGTTACCACCAAGAGAACACCAATGAACGACACCGTTACGGTGGTGCAGGATGGATCGTTTGGGGAGGAATTATTCTTGGTTCCAGAACTGACCTGTATGTTCAGAGTGTAACGATGACAGGCCACATCTATCGGGATGTCATTCTGGAACAACATGTACGTTTGTTTCGGGGCGCCATGGGTCCTGAATTTCTGTATATGGATGACAACGCCCGACCTCACCGTGCAAACATTGTAGACGAATGCCTTCAATCGGAGGATATCACCCGTATGGATTGGCCAGCATACTCACCGGACTTGAATCCAATAGAGCATGTGTGGGACATGCTTGGCCGACGAATTGCAGCCCGTCAACCCCCTCCCAACTGTCTATCGGAACTTCGGAGGGCATTGCTTGATGAGTGGTGTAATTTTCCCCAAGATCAGATTGATAATCTGATACTCAGCATGCGTAGGCGTTGTAACGCTTGTATTGCATCGTCCGGGAGACATACTCCGTATTAACCATCATACTAACCATGTTATACTGTTTTTTGTAAATAGGTTCTTTTTTAAAATTTGCTCCAGGGAGTAAAAATCGCAATTTTTATTAATTATGTCAAACATATAGCATCTTTTTTGCTCTTTACCTTTTGTTTAATAAATAGACTTTACAAATAAGTCAAATTTGTTTTGCTTTTGTCTCTTTCATTGCCTGAACTTCATTATCCTTAATTTATGGACATGAGTGTAAATCATTTGATTAAAAATAATCACTAATCAAGAATACTTTTTTTAAAATATTACATATGCTTACAGCAATATATTGCTTATTAAAAAAGGATAATAAAATAAAAGAAAAAAATTAATGGACCATCGCTTTTGGTGGTGCCAATCGACGAAATAAATTTAGGCATACAAATGGTCAGAGAACTAATGTGAAAAGTTACTAAAAATATTAATTTTTTTTCATAAATAAAGATTTAAAAATTGTGTTAATATTGAAAAAATATTAAAGTCTGTGATTTCCAAAACTTTTTATTAAAAGTATAATACCTTTATTGAACTGAGATTTTTTTTCCCAAGATGCTTTTAGATCCTCATTCCAACATGTTTGTACGTGTTTGTTTAATTACTCAAGTACAGCACTTTCTTTACATTTGAACTAACGTTTCCATTGATATTAAATACGGACTATTCACTCATGGAAAATGTCTTGCGTAATAATTGTAAACTGTTTGTAGAACGATTGACCCGTTTTAACACAGTTTATACATTATTAATAATAAGTATTGTTGATATATTAAGAGGACTGACTACGGTAAAATGGCCATTTTCGTCGACAATTTCTAAAAAGAAAATCTATTACTTCATATGATAAATAACATAAATGTAGATCTAGAAATATCCTTTTATTTTATTTCTACTTGAATTAGAACAGAAGTTATGCAACTAACCTGGAAGTAGAGATATAAAAAACCCGGAATTTTGAAGAGGTGGTATAAACCAATGGTGGGGGAATAAACCAGTAATTTTGGGAACTTTGGGAAGAAATCATTTTAACAATATTTACATTTATTTTTTCAATAGTGGCTATTTAAGAACTAGCATATTATTTCTAAGAGATTTTTTTTTTACTTTTGGCAATATATATATATATATATATATATATATATATATATATATATATATATATATATATATATATATATATATATATATATATATATATATATATATATATTCAAGAAATAATAGCAATGAGCATTTAAATGATTTTATAGTAGCACTTATGTAATTAATTACCCTCCTTGTCTTATCAAACACATAACTGGTTGCTTCAATTTTAATTGATAATATAATTATTATATACATTATTTTTGATCATTATTTATTATGTTAATTGCTTTATGATAAACTTTATCCCCTTCTGTTATAATATAAAAATAAATATCTTTAAATTTAAAATAGCAGTTTATTATTTTTTATAATACATATATCATTTAATGGTATGATCAAATGACACTGTTGCATTCTGTGTCCAATTCCTACACAACACACACATTATATATATATATATATATATATATATATATATATATATATATATATATATATATATATATATATATATATATATATATATATATATAGAGAGAGAGAGAGAGAGAGAGAGAGAGAGAGAGAGAATCCAAGAGAAATAATGATTTATGGGTTTTGTTACACTACAGATTATTGCCTAATATTTATGTAATATGTAATAATAAAAATATCGGATATTTCTCAAAGGAAAAATATACTCATACTTTCATGCTAAACATTATACCTTGCCAAATATAGTTAGTTAATCCCAAATATTCATTTTTTTTTTCATAGCATAAAATAGTTAAATTTCGTGAAAATATCAACTTTTGAGGTCTACAACAAAAACAGAAAAAAATGGTGGTTCTCATTGTGTCATAGGAATTGGCGACTTCAAAATACTTCAAAATTCCCATGTTTTATAAATTTTCAAAATTCCTTTCCCCAAAAACCCGGGTTTTTTTTTACTGCTCACAACTCTACCTGGAAGTGACATTTTAATAGATGGGAAATGCCAATTATAATTCCAAAAGGAAGGTAAACATTGCCAATATGTATTAATTTCTTAGATGAATTTTCTAAAAAGAAAACACAATATTTCTTCTTAATACATTTATCTACATCTGACAATTGATATCATAATTTCGTTTCTTGCATTGGCTAGCACTTTAAATGCTTTTTCTGAAAAACTTGATTTTCAGTTATTTTGGTTCACAAAAAAAGTCATTCCTCATAAGTTTTTAAAAATATTTCAACTAATTATTTGTTAAGGGTTTTATACATTACTTAAGAAGCTTTGAATTTCAAGCTAAACTCTAGGTGTCAATACGTAGTGTTTACGTGTATTTTTATGTAAAAATGAGATAATTTTCAAAATAAATTCAGCATTTTCCCATAATATTCAGCCTATTTCAGTGAACTATTAAAGTAGAATAAAAATTGTAGTTCATTGCAAAGGTTAGTGTGTTACTAAATATGTGATATCAACAGAATTCAAATATATTTAGTTAAACTCATCATAGAGTGTCTAGTATTATATAATATTCTGACACATTTTGTACAAAATTGCCTTCTCTCAAAAACTTTATAAATTCTTTCTTAAGTATATGTTTCTAATATTTTATACTACACCGAGATCAAAATTTTATGCGTGTAGTAAATATAGGGTTGGTTTGGTTTGGAGTGCTACGGTCTACTTTTTGCAACACGAGGGCTAATGAGACCGGGATCTACAGCTTAAAGCCGATTCCGAACGGCTACGAACATCCATGCCACTGTGGGATTCAAACCCACGAACTCAGGTACCGAAGGCCAGCACCCTAACCAATCGGCCATCGTTCGGCAGTAAATATAGGGAGTTTTTGAAAAATAATACTCTAGTCTCTGTAACGGTATGCTACACAATTCTTTTATTTTATAACACCAGATGATTAAACAATTCCATGCATGTTCACGAACTATTTTAATGCCCTTCCCATTCATTTTCGAAACGAAGAAAACGAAAAGCTGCCCTTCCGTTTGAAATGAAAACCAGAATCGTCAAAAGTTGAGATGTGCCCTGCTGAGTGAAATTGCACGACGTGCTTATGTTTCAGAATAACTATTTTTGCTTCCAAGAACAAGTGAAGGAAGTATTGTATTCCCGATAAATTTCAGGGCTCCAATTTCAAAGAAAATATCTAATTTGTCTATGACTGATTATGCACACATACCGCACAGACACTCTTTTACATGGGTACGGTAGATTAAACTCTTCTTATCCGATATTTAAAACTTGCTCACAGGCGATAGTGACGCAGTTTATGGTGGAATGAAAATGTGAACATACTGCAAGAATTATTACTAGAAGTTACTAAAAGAATTATTGTATAAAGTTCATTTTTCAGGCCTTTAACTTCTATCCCCCTCAAAAAATAAATAATAATAATAATAATAGGGGCTTACTATTAATAATAATAATAGGATTTCACGCATGCGCAATTACGAGGATATAATTCGGCCGGTAGATGCTAGTTATAATTCTATATTTACGGCAAAAAACACATGTTCCTAGTAAAAGTAGCAGACCCTGAGAATGAATGTTGTCATTTTGCCGACTAGATAATGTGATGGGAATAAATGATATAACTTCCCTTTTTTTCTTAGTTAATAAACAGTTGAGAAACGATAAACTAATTATTTCGTGAAATGTTTCAGAAATGTGTTATATGACACATCTTTCTCAGTGTATTATCGTGTTATTTTCGTAATTTCGCTTTGACTTCAACAGCATTTGTTCGAAAATAACTATATTTTACTTATAAAATTATTTCTTGTCCAAGTCAATGTATTAATATCCACGGGCATTAACTCTGACCTTCAGTATTTTGCAAAACATTTCATTTCAACAAAGATCTTATCAGCGTATACTTTAACATTAATACTTGAGGTGTTTGAAGAAGTTATTAAGTTAATTTAAAATCTGGAGAATCAAAATATTACTTACCTATTTGATATGTGGATTTATACTTGTATGTTGGGCGTTTTGAAATACGCATGCGTTAACGGTAGCGGATAATCATTGTCCTCAAAGTAAGCACGCTATCATAAATTAAGAACTTTGTTACCCAACGCAGTGCATACTGTGATCATTATCATGATTACATTGTTGTTTTGATTTCCCTGTTCAAATTTCTTTCAGTTTCATATGTATATGTGTATACATATAAAATTACAAATGACTTTCAATGTTTTATAATATAAGTTTTAATTTTTTTTTTTTTTTTTTTTTTTTAGTTATAGTAACATTTTTTCTCCCCCATATAAGTTCCCCCTTTTAAGGTCTAAATATTTACTGAATTTAAGGGATTAGAGAACTGAGAAAATATTAAATTATTTTGAAAGCGTTTTCAATTTTATTCAACTGTAGTTATTATAATCTCTGCACATTATCTTGTCATTCACTTTATTTATAATATTGAATTTAAGGTTTTCTGTTACATTTATCAATTTTTAATTTTAAAATGCTGTAAAAAAATTATATTAAGCAAGAAAAGATTATATAACTACTAGATTTTGGGTTATTTTTATAATACTAGTAACATTTTACTTTCTTTTGTTAACAATATATTGTGAGATTTTCTAAGTGTGTTAATAATATACATAAGGTTATATTATAAATTAGTAATTGTTGATGAGTCACTATTTTAAAGTATAAAAGAAATTTATGATTTTAATTTTAAATTTAGACATTATATATGACAAAAGAAGAAAGTCAGAGATTAAAATTCAATTTTTAAATAGCTAAAGTTACAAACTAATAATTTCAGTACTTTCTACTGATTTTTAATTTTAATAAAATAGACTAGAAGTTATATATTATACATGAATGCTTCTCCAAATTTCTCAAATTTTAGCAGTCTGACATTTTAAAAGCCTTTAGATAATATTTGTTTTAGTGGCATACACAGACGTCTTTTTATTATGGAGAGGGGGGTAGATAAAAGTACCACAAGCAGATAAATTTTTGTATATAATACCCTTGCCATTTTGTTAAATTATAATATAAAACAAGAGCATATTTTGATTTCATAAAGTATAATACAAGTTCATAATATTAATGTAAAAAATTTATGAACTTTCTCTTTAGTTCACTGGATCATCTGGGCTATTGAACCACTAATTAACTTCATCCACTAACAAAAGTATTTTTGTATATAATGCCGGAACCATTTTGTTAAATTATAATATAAAACAAGAGCATATTTTGATTTCATAAAATATAATACAAGTTCATAATATTAATGTTAAAAATTTATGAACTTTCTCTTCGGTTCATTGGATCATCTGGGGTATTGAACCACCAATTAACTTCATCCACTAACAAATCCAGTGAGTGTTGCTTCTGCTTAGAGCTATTTTGCCCTATCCCTAGAGCTAAACTTGAATTTTTTAAAATTAAAAAAGAATTAGTACATTAGATTGTCCTTTACTCTCCACTTTACCTAACTTTCAACATTACTATATGACAAACATGAAAACTTTTTCACCTTTGTAGGCATATCACTTATAGCACAGAAGTATTTGAGAACATTTTTAACTAGTTATTTCATCATCAGTGTTCTCACTAATACAAGTTCATAATATTAATGTTAAAAATTTATGAACTTTCTCTTCGGTTCATTGGATCATCTGGGGTATTGAACCACCAATTAACTTCATCCACTGACAAATCCAGTGAGTGGTACTATAAGGTTTCTGCTTCGAGCTATTTTGCCCTATGCCTAGAGCTAAACTTGAATTTTTTAAAATTAAAAAAGAATTAGTACATTAGATTGTCCTTTACTCTCCACTTTACCTAACTTTCAACATTACTATATGACAAACATGAAAACTTTTTCACCTTTGTAGGCATATCACTTATAGCACAGAAGTATTTGAGAACATTTTTAACTAGTTATTTCATCATCAGTGTTCTCACTAATACAAGTTCATAATATTAATGTTAAAAATTTATGAACTTTCTCTTCGGTTCATTGGATCATCTGGGGTATTGAACCACCAATTAACTTCATCCACTGACAAATCCAGTGAGTGGTACTATAAGGTTTCTGCTTCGAGCTATTTTGCCCTATGCCTAGAGCTAAACTTGAATTTTTTAAAATTAAAAAAGAATTAGTACATTAGATTGTCCTTTACTCTCCACTTTACCTAACTTTCAACATTACTATATGACAAACATGAAAACTTTTTCACCTTTGTAGGCATATCACTTATAGCACAGAAGTATTTGAGAACATTTTTAACTAGTTATTTCATCATCAGTGTTCTGAATATCAAGGTCAAGGTAATTGGTTTTTACGGAGTACCTAGCAGTGAAAAAAGCACTACTTCAACCTCCGAACGATAACAGAACAAAAACATAATTTGGGCCTCAAGAAAAACAGGTTAGCCAAACAAAAATTTAGTTCGCTTACAGCGGCTTCCGAAAGATCGAAAGAAAAATGCTGTAAGGTGTAAAAATCGTTCACATACAATGCATATGTGAAAAACAACACGTTGAATGATTAAAAATAATCATTCTGTACCTTGAACAATGACAAAACATCAAAAAACATAGCAAGTAATCAAAAATGCACTCGGCCAGAGCACATAAAAGTAAAATTAATCAGTGTTCTCACTACAGCATGAGAATATGAGAAACTTGTACATATATTTTCTTTTCTTTCATATAAATATTATTACTTCTTGAAGTTTGTGCTCTTTGTAAACCAGCTCAGGGCCGTAGCCAGACATTATATTCAGAGGGGGAACAAGAGAAAATGCAATATTTTTCATGAGTGATACTTCAATAAAACCAAAGGTTTTTTTATGTATGTACCCCTAATGAGTATAATAATACAATGTGGTTTTAAAATATCAAAATGATTTTTAAAAAATGGCATAATGAACAAATTTAAAGATAATGAATTTAATAGTAAAATTAAGAATGAAAAGGTATAAATTATATATGGTATTGAATTCTAATTTTTAAAACATAAGTATAACCAAATAAAAAGAATAATTTTGAAAGAAAATGAACATGCTTAAATTTTTTACTTGTGCGTTATAAAATATACTCACCTTGAAGATTTGCAAAAAAAAATTTCAAAATTTCTTCAAATTGTGCATGAGTTTGCTAAGAGTGCTAGTCAATATGCTTTTACTTGTCGAATACAATTTGCACCTTTTTTTTTTAACTCAATGTCACTAAACAAACTGTTGTCTATGCACAGCTAGGCAGATGACACAATCACACATATGGTTAATTTTCTTTCCATGAAAGATCTTTATAGAATTTCGGAGGGGGGGCCAGTCTCCTAAATCATCCCCCTCCCTGCCTATGGCTTTTAACCAGCTTCATTTTGTGCAAAGATCTCTCGTTTTGAAAAATTCATGCACTTGTGACGTAGTAAGTGAGCCGAGCCAAGCTTCTTGGATTTTCTGGGTTTTATTCCTACGCTCACTGCTAGGTACATTTTTCATCAGTATTTACACATTTATATACAAGTAGCATTATAAGCATTTAACAATCTCCGTTTAGCTAGACACGATCATACCCTGAAAAAATAAAACAACATTCTCCCCTGAATGTCGGGTCACGAACTTTTTCCCCGTCCGAGAATAACCTCTTCGGACAAAACCTTTCTGGCTAATCCCTGGTCCCCTAATTTCTCTCCAGTTAAGCGCTTAGCTTCACCTACACTCCGAGGAGGGAACAGACTGTAAAGATTTCCCGACATTTCAGAGAGAGGAAATATAACGTTGCAAAAGACGCACCCAACATTCCTGGAGAGGGAGCTAGCTTTTGGCAGGAAAATATAGAATATGTTACACACTCTTTCTGTTTTGGATAAATAAGTTTCCTTATATGTGAAATTCTTGTATTTTTTGTTAAACCTTTTCATTTTGTGCAAAATTCTTATATTTACTTTTTTTTTAACCTTTGTTCTTATTTTTTATTTCCCTTGCTATCACTACTCATCTTACTATAATAGGAATACACAAAAATTTGTCATACATTGCAGATGAAATAAGTGGAGCATACCAACACTCCGTACTCAGGGTAATTGACATTACTTCCTAAATGTGACCTTTTCTCTTTCTGTGGGATCTGAATATAAAGTGTGTGTAAACAATAACACACACTTCATATTTAACATGTGCAAAATTTATTTTTCAGAAGAAACAACTGTAATGGATCCCATTGTACAATAATATCCACCCTTAACTATGACACAATTTTTGCGGCAATCAAATTCACTATTTTATACATAAAGGAAGTCTTATTTAACAGTGGATAATTTTTTTTTTTTTTTTTTTTCCAATGCCTATTCATGTGTTTTCTTAAGGTATCCGTCTACGTGTGGAGAACTTTTTTCTTTAAACATAGAAACTAGTTCATGTTTTTACATTTTTAGATTTATTTTTTATATTATCATAGAGAATTGCACTTAAAAAAATTATTCCTGGAGAAGTTTTTATAAAATTTCTAATAAATGAAGAAAATTTAGTAAAAAAATCGGTTTTTTCAAAAGGTCTAATTTTTTAATAAATTAAATTATTTCAATATTTTTTTGATGCAACACATTTCTTATACACTGGACTAGTGAATCACCTAAAATCTTTGCTTAATTTACATTTGGTAAAAAATTTTAGTCCTTCAAAATCATACACATTGAATTTTTAATGAATTTTCATTACCTTTATATCTAACTATGAGTGTAACATCATTAAAAATTATCCAAATTTAAAGCTTTTAGGTCATTTACTAGTCAATACTATCAAAAGCATTCATAATAATTTTCAACAAAATATTTTAAGAACATTTTGAGAAATCACATTTCAAGTTTCAACATTTAATAAAAATACCATTCTAAGAAAAAAGCATTTGAAGTTAATGAAAGCAACTTTAACTATTAAAACATTAAAATACATGTTTAAAATTCCCCACACTTTCTTGCTTCAAAACTTTCTAATTGCCAAGTTGCTAATTATTAAAAATACTAGAAAAATGTTTAAACTAATCTTCATGAAAATTTAAAAAATTTTGTCCAAAAAAATGCTTTAAAAGGCTTTAAATTCACAACTTCCGGTTCCGAAGTCGCTACTTCCGTTTTGTTTTGACAGCTGTCACTGATGTTTAAACAGCTGTCACTTTTCTTTAAAATGCCGTAGAGACAAAACAAAAACAGATTTAGAAGCCTAAAAGTTGAAATTTTACAATAGAGAAATAAAAAAAAATTATGATTTTTGGCAAAAAATGACGTTTTCAACATAGACGGATACCTTAATTTTTAGAAACTTACTTAACATAAGAAATCTCTGTTTTGGAAAAAGAGTAAATAGTTCACATCTTTTTCTTTTCGTTTTTTTTTTTTAATGAGAACTGTATGTGTTTTTATTAAATTATTAAAATAATAATAGATTAAGTAAACACTCTTGTTCATAGCACTTAATTTTATATATGCCATGACAATACAAAATTACTTCCATTTGGATTCATTACTAATTTTACCATTAGTTACTTTTCCATTGATAAATCTGGCTTCTATATTTGTATGATTGGTTAGGGTGCTGGCCTTCGGTACCAGAGTTTGTGGGTTCGAATCCCAAAGTGGCATGGATGTTCATAGCCGTTCGAAATTGGCTTTAAACAGTAGGTCCTAGTTTCATTAGCCTTGTGTTGCAAAAAGTAAACTGTAGCACTCCAAACCAATCTATATTTGTATGTTTACATTTGTTAAACGCTATTTCTATTGAGTTTTTATTACTCAATTACAAAATAGCTTAGAATTTTGTATCATATAGTTATCAATAATAAAGTGTTCAAGAATAAAAGTTCTTTACAGTATGCAACTGCAATAATATATTCACTTTTTGTACTTAATAGAGATATAATGGTTTGCTTTTTTCCCTGATGTTTAACTAATAGTACCAAGATAAAAAAAAATTTACTTATCCAGTTACACTCTTTCTGTTTTTGTATTACCATCAAAATTATTAGTAGTAGTTACATTATCTGTACATCTAATTATTTTTTTACAGTAGTATTTAAATATATTTAAATTCTCTTATTTCCATCATATATTATTTGATTATCTAAATATCTATTACAATAGATATCCCATGAACCATCTGATCCAGTTTTGTTATTTATTTATAAATAACAAACTTCTTATCTATTTGCTATGTGGAAGTTATATGAACAGAAGAATAAACAACAGATTTCTTTTTATTTAACTTTTGTGAGTGAAAATATTATTTTATGTCCTTAAACAGCTGCTTAATTTTTCACTTTTTATGAAAACAGAGTTTATTGATTTACATCCCATTGATTTAAATCATTAGATTAAAATTAATCACTGATTAAAATTAAGAATATTTTTTTTAAATATTACATATGCTTTCAGCAACTGGTTCCTCAGTACCTTTTATAAGACTATTTCCCGCTTCAAGCTTGCTTGAGTCAGTATTTGTAAATATAATTGAAAAATGGAAAAGCATCTAAGCATGTGTCTTTAGTTTTCAGCAATTTTACATGAGCATATGCACATTTTATTTTTTACAACAAGCTGTTATTTTAATGTCATGGACACACAAAAAAAAACAACAGAAATGAATGGATATTGATAAGAAATATTTTAAGAAATTAACCTTAATGTTGCAAAATGAAAACGATGTACATTCAAATGAAAGTGAATAATTTTTAGAAACATACTCATCCTGGTAGGAAAAAATGTATGTTTAGCATTACTTATGCTAGCATATCTAAAATGTAGGTTCAGTATTCTGCAAGAAAATTTACATCTATGAAATAAGTCGTCTACTAGGATTTAAATAAGATAAAAGAGAAAATTTATTCACTTTTTATGAAAACAAAGTTTATTGATTTATATCACCTTGATTTAAATCATTCGATTAAAAATAATCACTGATTGAAATCAAGAATCCCTTTTATTAGTATTACATATGCTTACAGCAACTGGTTCCTGAGTATCTTTTATAAGACTTAAGCTTGGTTGAGTCAGTATTTGTAAATATAATTGAAAAATGGAAAAGCATCTAAGCATGTGTCTTTAGTTTTCAGTAATTTTACATGAGAATATGCACATTTTATTTTTTACAACAGCTGTTATTTTAATGTCATGGACACAAAAGAAGAACAAAAATGAATGGATATTGATAAGAAATATTTTAAGAAATTAACCTTAATGTTGCAAAATGAAAACTATGTACATTCAAATGAAAGTAAATAATTTTTAGAAACATACTCATCCTGGTAGGAAAAAATGTATATTTAGCATTACTTCTGCTAGCAGATCTAAAATGTAGGTTGTTTAGCAGTCTGAAAGAAAATTTACATCTATGATACAAGTCAAGAAAATAAATGACTGTTTACAAAAACTGATTTTAAACTAACTTCAATTTTAATGTTTTTATTTATTTATAAAAAATAGAAATAACAGAATTGAAACCTTTACTCAGATTGCTATCACTCTCAAATTCAAATGTTACCACCCATTCTTTTTCTTCATCAGATAATTCTTGAAGAAGGGGGAGAAAACTCAGTTTGCTTTATGTATTATTTCCTCATGAAATGTATAAATTATGGATTCAATGCTATATATATTGAAATACTACACATCAGTTATTAATGCAGAATTATAACATGCCTATTATTTTTACAACTGAGAAATTTTTTCATTTTAACAATTGAGATAAAAAAGTTTCTTAATTTTCACTTATGATTTGATGAGTGTCATTGTAAAGACAAGCTACTATATAGTAGAAAAGCCAGATTAAAAATAGAAATTGTCATAGTCCTACTTGCAAATTACAAGATGTGGGGAAGGGTTGATGAGTGTCATTGTAAAGACAAGCTACTATATAGTAGAAAAGCCAGTTTAAAAATAGAAATTGTCATAGTCCTACTTGCAAATTACAAGATGTGGGGAAGGGTTGATGAGTGTCATTGTAAAGACAAGCTACTATATAGTAGAAAAGCCAGATTAAAAATAGAAATTGTCATAGTCCTACTTGCATATTACATGAGGTGGGGAAGGGTTGAATAGAGGAAGAAATTATCTTCAAATGTTCCAGCTGTAACATGCGTAAGAATGACATTAAAAACTGAATTTGTCATAAAATTTCTGTAGATGTATGAGCTGGAAGGTTAAAAGACTAAATGAAGATCAATTATAAGTTTTGAATCTATTTGGTTTGGTTTGGAACACTACAGTCTACTGTTTTGCTACACTAGGGCTAACTTTTGAATCTGTAACTGTAATTTTTTAAATGGAATTGTTACAAGATTATCTTCATTCTTCAAAAATTCAATGTCAATGTTTTAGAGTAAGAGAAGGATATAATATTTTTGTTTATGTTTGAAATTTTTTTTACTATCAAATCATTAAAAATGTATTCCCTTATTTGTTTTTGTGTTTATTTAAATACTAGGCATTTACAACCTGCTTTGATAAATAAATAGTTTCTATATAAGAAGTTTTTGTAAATAAGAAAGAAAAACATTTTATAAGAGTTTGTTGAGGAGGGATAAAAAATGCAAAATAAATAATAATTACACATTTTAATAAAAAAAAATAATTAAGACAATAAAAACTTAATCATTAATAAAACAAGTTTAATCATAGTTTAATTAGTGAAAAAAAAATTTTTAAATCCAAATCAATTTTTTTAAAAATTTATATATATATATATATATATATATATATATATATATATATATATTATATATATATATATATATATATATATATATATATACACACACACACACACACACACTCAAGAGCCAAAACATTATGACCACCGGTCAATAACGAGTCCGCCCACCTTTGGCGCGCAACACAGCTTCAACCCGCCTTGGCATGGATGCCACAAGTCCTTGGTAGATGGCCAGAGACAGATTGTACCAGATGTTTAAGCAACGGTTACGCAAATACGAGATATTGCAAATTGGTGGTCTTTGAACTCGGAGCTGCCGTCTCGTGATATCCTAAATGTGTTCTATCGGATTAAGATTCAGTGAGTTAGGCAGCCAGGACATTAACTGGAATTCAGCATCATGCTCCTAAAACCACTCCAACACAATTTTAGCCTTGTGACACGGGGCGTTGTCATGTTGGAACATTCCATTTCCAGCTGGAAAAACAGAGGCCATGTAAGGGTGCAACTGGTCCGAAATGATGTTCAGATATCCTGGAGAATTCATGGTCTGCACTACGACAACCACGGGTCCCAGAGATGCCCAAGAGAACGTCCCCCAAAGCTTAATACCGCCACCACTGGCCTGTGTATGACCTACTGTACATTGAGGGAGCAACTGTTCTCCTGGTAGACGGCTTATCCTGACACGGTCATCGGTGTGATGAATGACAAACCGCGATTCTTCTGACCAGGCAACTCTCTTCCACTGATCTATGGACTACTGCTACTATCGTCTACTGCTGGTTTCACTGTCATTCATCCACTTTGCATAAGTACTAACAACTGTAGATCGCGAACAACCCGCGAGTCATGCAGTTTCGGAAATATTTGTTCCGAACTTTCGATCCATTACAATCTGTCCTCTATCAAAATTGCTTAGATCCGCAGCCTTTCCCATCATACACAGAAGTAAGTGAAAGAATGATTCTCAGACTCTCCAGCAGCAGTTAATTACCCCTTCCACCTGATCACATGCCTTCCACGCAGGGCCGTAGCCAGAAATTATTTTCAGAGGAGGACCAAGGGAGAAAGACATCTTTATTTGTGAATGATACTTCAATTGATGTAAGGAAAAGCACTATATTTTCAAAATACAATGCCGAAAATACAGTGTTGTATTTCCGGCCAGCAGCCTAGCAAAACTTTTATGGTCTCAGCGGTTTTTTTCTAAGAGAATAACTGTCCTTGTTCATGAACAGCTATTCAGATAGCCCATAAACACACAAACGTGGGACATTGTCTATCAACAAAATGGTCTTTCAAAGTTTCAGGGGGGGGACCTGTCCCCCAAATCCCTCCCCCTGCCTATGGCCTTGTTTCCACGTCATCCAGGCAAGTTCATTGCAAAATGTAGGGGTGGTTATAATGTTTTGGCTTTTTTAGTGTATATATAGTGTAACGATTGTTACATGACCCTAACGAAAGGTGACCTAAACGACCTTGCGCATCTGACATATGCACCAAGTTAATGGTGCCGCTCATGTATTTATGATGGTTGGTCAGTTAATTTAAAGAACAACTTCGGCCACATCTGGGAACATCAGCTGAGCCAGGCGGGTCGGTTGACAGCAAAATTGCGTCACCCTGGTTCTGGAAGTTTCCGGAAAGAATCACGCTAGGGACAACTGGGACCCCTATATAAGAAGATGGTTGAGCAGAGAGGGGGTTTTTTGGGAATTAGGACTTCGGCCCAGGAACCCCGTACAAACTTCAATCACCAGAGAGGGTTTTTTTCTGGATCTTGAGAAGAGTCCATTTATCTCTCCGATTTTGCAGAGCTTGCTTTCCTTTAGAGGCCGCCAGCGCCTCTGATTTCTGCTAGGAAGTAGACCTTCGACTTCGGGATCTCATTCCAGTTACCTTTACTAATTTTTTTATTTCATGCTTTAAAGTAGGTCGCTGAGAGTGACACTTACTCTCATTTTTGGGTCGTCTTGCATCCTTCCATTCCCAACGAACTCCAGCGAGATACGTACTCTGAGCTCTTCGAGCCTCAATATAGAAGTCAATTATTCGGATCATCAGACCGGTAGATTATAGTGTCAGAGTCCCGTACATGCACTAATTAGCGAACTGTTCCTGTGTTCGAGAATTACCAGCTTCACTGTACCCACGTGTTTTATATTTTTAATGCTCTCAGCACGAGATTTCAGAAGCAATTAAATTTACCGAATCCTGTATATAGATATATATAAATTATACCGATGAATAAATCATTTACTCAAGGTTAAACAGATGTTCAGCCTGTATCCTTGACGGCCTCGCCTACCCTTACTCCAGTAAGTCACTATATATATATATATATATATATGTGTGTGTGTGTGTGTGTGTGTGTAAAGTCTTGGTGGTGCATAGTTAAGGCGAATGGACAACAGTCTTTATTAACTCATAGTTCTTACGGAAAGCAACAAGCGCCATTTTCAATGTTCGTGGAGGAGCTATGCTTGAAGGTGTTGACCGCTCCATGTCCACGCTCCAAATCAAACTTATCTGTTTGCAAGCTCATCAAAAAGCTGAAAAATGCTTCCGCCTGACCGGATTATCCTGAAAGCTTACTCGAGCGTGGGTCTTTTTCATTTATTTTATTACTATAAAAGAGTTCTCTTTTTAGAATCGTTTCTAACTTACATAATTTCCAACTACCCCTTTTTTAGACCTAACACACAGACACACACACACACACACACACACACACATATATATATATATATATATGACATGTTCCACTAAATGACATTAGAGTCCTGAGTACATTTTCATCGCTTTATTTAAATTACAAATCACACTACTTGACAATCATCTTCAATGGCGTCTCACATTGGCGACCAACTTTTAACAAAGGCAGGCTTAGCTGCTTCGGGTAACCACAGCTCTGTCCGGGGAATGTGCCAACACCTCCTATATCGGATATAGGAGGTGTTGAATGTGCACACTTCTCTCTGCTCTAGACTATTGCGCGTGAGCCGTATTTATCTCATCACGCCGCGTCACTCCCAGTAATGAATTCCTACTTAAAATCTTTTAAAATTAATCTACAATTTAAATCCTGACATATATATATATATATATATATATATATATATATATATATATATATATATATATATATATATATATGTGGTGATCACAGGACACAACAGATGGCACCACTAGACCACCGTGTACCACAGACTGACCGGTACTAACTAGTTTGACCAGTTCACGACTGGTACTACAAGCTGTAGGTACTCTCTTAGAGGCACGTTCTCCACTTGGATGTTATGCACATGTTTTTCTCCCTATTTGGTGATATATTCGATGCAGAATAAAATTGTTAAGTTTTTATTAATGTTGTGCTTATTTATAACAGTTCTCTCAAACATATCTGCTTTGCCCAACACGAACCGTTATAAGTGGTGACCCGGACGTGATGGTGGTCGGAACTCCAAATCTGGCGATCCAGTGGTGTAGAAATGCTTTGGCTACTGTTTCAGCTGACATGTCAGTGATTGGGATGGCTTCTGGCCAACGTGAAAATCGATCAATGCATGTCAACAAATAGTTGAATCCGTCGGATGGCGGTAAGGGTCCCACCAAGTCAAGATGTACATGTTCAAATCTGTCTGACACAAGGGGAAATTGTTGGTGTGGACTTTTTGTATGTCGCACTACTTTCGAAGTTTGGCAGTCTTTGCATGTCCGTGTCCATTCGGTAACATCTTTAGAACTTGCCGGCCAAACATACCGGTCCAAGATCAACTTTTTTGTAGCACGGATACCAGGGTGTGCAAGATTATGCAATTGTTGAAAAATCGTTCGTCGCAGGGCCGTAGGGATAAATGGACGGATTTTGTTGTTTGCAACATCACACAATACACTAAGTTTAGAAGTAACAGGCATCGGTTGTAAATTTAGCGAGTGGTCTTTATCACGCAGGAGATTTTGTAACTCCTCATCGTCTTGTTGAGCTCTGGCAATGGACTCAAGACCAATCGACGAACTCTTGATTTCGCAGACTCGAGATAATGCATCAGCCACAACATTGTCCTTGCCGCTGATGTGCTGTATATCTGTACAGAATTGAGCAATATAGCTCGATTGACGGATTTGTCGTGGAGATGCCGAGTCAGAATTTTTTGTAAATAAATACGTTAGAGGGCGATGGTCCGTGAAAATTGTAAAGGTGCGTCCTTCCAAGTTGTGTTTAAAGTGTTTCACCGCTGCGTATATTGCCAGTAGTTCCCTATCGTAAGTGCTATAACGTTTTTCGGTAGGGGATAACTTACGCGAAAAAAATGCTAAGGGTTTCATGTTACCGTCTTTAATAACATGCAAGGCTGCCCCTATGGCGGAGTCTGATGCGTCAACCATGAGACAGATACTTTGATTTGGCTCCTGATAACTTAAAGTAACAGCGTTGGCTAAGGATGTTTTACAATTATTAAATGCGGACGTAGCATCATCTGTCCAGGGAATTTGTCTCCTGTCATTCTTCTTCGAATCTTTTAAATACTCGTGTAAGGGAGCTTGCATATGTGCGGCATGAGGCAAAAAACGGCGATAGAAATTTAACATTGCTAAGAACCGTTTTAGTTCCACAAAAGTTTGTGGTTTAGGAAATTCCCTGATAGCCTGCACTTTTTCGGGCAGTGGTTTAACGCCTTCTGGTGTAATGAGGCATCCTAGAAAGGTTACAGAAGGTTTTCCTAAAACACACTTAGCGGGATTAATTTTTAAGCCATGGTGAGACAAACGGGTGAAAACTTGTTGTAGATGCATTTTATGTTCTTCCGGCGTCGAGGAAGCAATTAAAACATCGTCAATTTGAATCATTCCTTTTTACCAACCTGAACAAGATGCTCGGCATTCGCCGAATAAGGACAACTCCATATCATCCTTGTGCGAATGGAATGATTGAACGTTTCCATCGTTCACTTAAGCAAGCCCTCAAGTGTCACAACAATAATAAGTGGACAGAAAGTTTGCCACTTGTACTTTTAGGTCTCCGCTCTGCCTTTAAAGAGGACCTGGGAGGTACGTGTGCTGAGATGCTCTATGGCATCCCCCTTAGGCTACCTGCAGATTTTTTTCAACATTCAACGACCAACTACAACAACCCGTCGACGTTCCTTAAATCTCTGTCTGAACAAATGCATCGATTGGCACCTGTACCCACAACAAATCATAACCGACAGACCTCATTTGTGCATCCAGCGCTGACGACGTGCACTCACGTCTTCGTGAGGAACGATGCTGTCAAATCTCCTCTTACTCGTCCATATGATGGTCCTTTTCGTGTCATCGAAAGAAATTCAAAACACTTCACCCTGTTTATTCATGGAAAAAATTCGGTGATAAGTGTTGACCGACTGAAACCTGCTTTTCATCTTGGAGAATCAACTTCACACTCTAATACTTCAACTACAGATGTGTCACCGAATCCTACAGCTGATGGTCCATCGTCATCTACAACAGTTCCTGGACACCTTGACCAACGTCAACCGACTCCTTCTTCACCTGATCCGGGTCAGCTGGAGCAGAAGCCTCAACTTGGACGTAAGAAATGGACATTTAAAGACCCGATGTCTGCAGCTCCAACTGTTACTCGTTCCGGACGTCACGTCAGATTCAATCCACGGTACCTTCCCAGTTAGCCTCTCGTGTCTTTGACACTTGGGGGGGAGTACTGTGGTGATCACAGGACACAACAGATGGCACCACTAGACCACCGTGTACCACAGACTGACCGGTACTAACTAGTTTGACCAGTTCACGACTGGTACTACAAGCTGTAGGTACTCTCTTGGAGGCACGTTCTCCACTTGGATGTTATGCACATGTTTTTCTCCCTATTTGGTGATATATTCGATGCAGAATAAAATTGTTAAGTTTTTATTAATGTTGTGCTTATTTATAACAGTTCTCTCAAACATATCTGCTTTGCCCAACACGAACCGTTATATATATATATATATATATATATATATATATATATATATATATATATATATATATATATATATATATATATATATAGAGAGAGAGAGAGATAATTAAAAATCATTTTTGGCATGATTTGATTTTTGACATTCTACAAATGCATAACATATGAGTATTTTTATAGTCAGTGTATTTTCGGTAAGCAATTCAAAGAGACACTTTCTCTTTTCCCTAGTCATTACTTTTATTGTATGGACTAAGAAGCAGGTGCACATTTATTTTTAGTTTTTCAGTTTAGGATTTGATACCTATACATTCAGAGGATTTGCTTTTCTTTCCTTTTTTAGATATTTATTTTGTGTTTGTCTGATATTTCCCTCTTTTTAAAATTTTTTTAAAAGGTATAGTTTTTTTTCAAATTTTGTTTTATATTTATATTTAATGTTACGTTTAATAAACATTTAATATTCTACATAAACGTTTATTTCTCAGTGTGCATTTTTAAGGTTTAAATGTATAATTTTCAACGTATAAACCTTTAATTTTAACGATTATTTTAAATATGAATAAGTGTTGTAATTTAACGTTTATTATTCAACTTGTAAACAATTAAATTTCAACTTTTATTCTTAACGTTTAAATGTGTAAAATTTTAGGTCTTAATTTAATCTTAAACCTTTATTTCAGCGTTAATGGTAAGAAATTGAATTTTTAAAGCGTAAACCTTAAATTTTGCGATGCATAAAAGTTAATATGTGAATGATGAAACGTAAAATTTTCAACGATTTAAGTTTCAGTTTTCAACAATAAGTTTTCTGTGTTTAATCTTAGACCTTTAAATTTCAACGTTTAATGTTCAACATTTATTTTTCACCGTGTAAAAGTTTATTTCCTAACGTCCAAATGTTTTTGTTTCAGTTCATTTTTAACGTTTAAAAGTTGAACTTTCCAAATTTAAAAATTTTATTTTTAACGTTAATATTCACTATATAAATTTGAATAAGTGTCATTGTTTGAAGGATGCTTTTTCAACATGTGAACGTTTTATTTTTAATGATTAAATGTTTAATTTTAACGTTTACTATTCAACGTGTAAATAATTTTCAACGTTTAATCTTAACGTTTATGATTCAATGTATAAAGTTTTAGGATTAATCTTACACATTTAAATTTAAACTTTAATTAGTAAACATTGAATTTCTAAAGCATAAACGTTAAATTTTCCATTTGTGTACATGTATATATTGATGATAATACGTATAATTTCAATGTTAAAACGTTTATTTATCAACATGTAATCGTTGATATCGTATGAATGGTTAATAATTAATTTCTATTCCTCCTCTTTTTTCTGGCCGAATGGTAAAGCGCTGCTCTTCGGCACCGAATTTTGCGGGTTCGAATCCAGCTGCGGGTATGGATATTTGTAGCCGTTGGGAATTGGCTTTAAGCTGTAGGTCCCGGTCTCATTAGCCCTCGTGTGCAAAACAGTAGACCGCAGCGCTCCAAACCATACCAAACCAAACCCCCTTTTTTTAAGGTAATTTGTCAGTCTCCATAGGTTCAGTCCATTTTATGCAATTTGTGCGCAACCGGCATGTTCGAGAACTAACCATTCAGTTGAATCGTTCTTTGTATTTGATTCTTGTCAAATGTGATTGACTCATACATTCAACTGTTCTGATCCATCGCCATACCTGAAATGCGAGGGTATACTTTAAATGTAAACATCATATTTTTTTTTAAATGTTTGAACCAATAAATTTTTAATGTGATGAATTTTAACCTCCTAGCTGTAATGTAAGCATTTGTAATATCTTATCCGATATGAAATGTATCTTTTACTTTGTAATAACAGTATTAACTGCTTATGAAAGTACTTTAGTGCTGTCGTATGTTTGTTTATTTTTGGCAGACTAAGATATTTACATTATTTGTGTCATTAGTGAGTTTATGAGATATGTTAGTTTTCATTTTTTAGTGCTTAAAAGTGAGTCTGAAGAGAAATTATTCTTATTAATCTAAATATATTTAAGTAGTAAAAATAGTAGTAGAGCCGTATACGGTAATAATGAAATAAGGGTAGGTAAATAAATATTAATTGTACAAAATGCAATTAAGTTTAAGTATGCAACATTTAACTAATGGCCATTTTAAATTTTGTTTGCTTTTCTAGTGTCTACATTAAATAATTTGAATGATAATAGATGCTAGGGAACAAATGAACACATTGATTTATAACGTATGTTTTGGAAGTAACATGTCTTTAATCTTTGAAGAAATTAATTTCTTATTTGATAAATTTTAAGTATATAGTTGTAGTGTTATCTATTACAGCATTTTTCTTATATAATAATAATTGTCCTTTCATATTAACTGCTTGAAGAACTTTAATGTTGTATAAGCAGTAAATGTAATTTTTCGAGATTTTTTTAGGTTTTGCAGCAAAATAAAAACTGTGTTAAACATTTTTGAATTGTTGAGACAAGCATTTAAAATTTATCACTTTAATTATTTATTAGACTTCTTTCTCTAGAAATTAGACATAAAGTTATAGTATAGAATAGAAAAAGTTATGAGGTATCTGGTATTGAAGTAAAAGAATATATTTTTACATTGTGAAATTCTAGAATTGAAACATTAAAACATTTTTTTAAAGTTAAAATTTTGTAGAATTAATTTTGTTTGTTAGCATAAGTGTGTGTTTAGTTATTTGCTTTAGGAATTATTCCTAGTAAAGAAGAAAATTGTAGTTGGGAAATGAAATTGTCTTTTTATCTTCTTTTAACCCTTTAGCGGACAGTGGTTTCGTAGCGAAACCGCCTATTAAACATCTTTCTTTTAAACTTTACTTTTTGGAGTACTTTACTTTATCTTTGCAAAATTATTTACAGCTCCAATCCCATGCATCTGTGATGTATGGAAGCCAATAATGTAGATTCAAGAGCTTCTGCAATTAAAAAAGAACTTTTTAGAGACATGGATGATTTTTCAATTTTTTTTAATGTTTTTGACATTTTAAATTTACAGCAGATGATAGCTCTACATTTATTTTTTCTTTTGAAATATATGTATTTAAACTTGCTGTACATGAGAAGTCAGTAATTCAATTTATCCTTCTTATGACCCCAAATAAAAGTATCTATAGAAACCCCACTTATAAATTGTTAAGCTATTTATTTATTGTATCATTTTAAGGATTAATATTTATTGTTCTTCTAGTATAGTTAAACTTTTAAAAAGTACAATGTTCAAGCTTTACAAGGGGAGGAATTAATCAGTTAAACAAATCCTCAAAACCTCCTTGCCTAACGATGGTTGATTGGTTAGGGTGCAGGCCTTTGGGACCGGAGTTTGTGGGTTCGAATCCCACTGGGTCATGGATGTTTGTAGCTGTCCGGAATCGGCTTTAAGCAGTAAGTCCTGATCTCATTAGACCTCATCTTTCAAAAGAGTAGATTGTAGCACTCCAAACCAAACCTTTCTTAGGTATCCTCTAAGGCAAACCCTCCTAAGGAATGTAAAGAAAACTTATATGTTATATTTTACATTTACAAGGTTCATAGATAGCATTTATAAACTAATTACACTAAATTCCAATGAATTTATTTTGGTGACTTTTAAAGGGTTAAATAATTTTTAAATACACATACATATATATTGCTAAAATATGTTAAAACAGTATAAAGTATTTTTCTTTCTGCTTATATAATTTAAATTCTGTTATTCTGTTTTATTTAATTTAAAAAAGTTTTCTATGAGTGAATTTTTCTTAATAAAAATGACACAAAGTTAAAAAAAAAAAAAAGAATCTCAGATCAGGACACTAACAAGTGCTATGATCTACTTGTACTTACAGACATAGATATATAGCTTTTCTAAGAAGGGCCTTTTTTTATTTTTATTTATTTATTTATTTTTTTATGAAAGGCTGGAAATTCCTTTCACTTCAGAAAAATTTTGTTTGGACTGTTGGAAGTAGCATGTGAAGCTTTCTTGATGCTGCATTTTATTTGCCAGTATTATGGCTTTTTCATTTCATTTTGTAACTTTGTTTTATACCTACATTGGATACAGTGAGTAGAACTAGTCTTTGACTATTTCTTGGGGGAAAAAAGAAAAAAAAAAAATCAGCAACTAATGGGGAGGGTTGTCAAACCTCTACCTTCACCTATGCTCATGCTTACGTTATGGAAGTAGAACAACTGTCTGCAGTCTAAAAGAATTTTTAAAAATAATAATGTAAATTAGCATTTTTATTCATAAAATCTACATACTTTTGTGGTATTTCATGTATTCAATTTAGCGCTATATATCATGTTAATTTACCTGTAATACAAGAAACAGTTACTTAAAAAGTGGTACTCTAAAATTAGGGAACTATCCTATTTTGTCTAATATTGATGATGATTATATGGAGTCTAGTTGTATTTTTTGTGTATTGAGGAAACCTAAATTTCATAGTTGTGGATAATATTTCTTTATTTGAATATTGTGACAATATTTTTCTATTCAATTTTTTGTTCTCTTTGTTTATTTTCACAATTTTCCTTTGATGCATATATGTTGGAAAATTTGGGTGTACGATGAATACGATAATATTATACACCATCTCCGACAACTAAATACACTTGGTCAATAGGAAAGAAGGTCGACTCTATAAATTATAACTTAACAAATATTTAATCAGAAATAAAGATAAGCCTGCACGTAGGATCGTTCTACAGATAGAACTGCATATGGTACACTAGATCACCATAACAAAGCGGGGTGATTCTTTGATGACTGAAAGTCAGTTACGGTTGCTGCACCGAGAGTCCAGTCATGCTGCGTATTGTGCAACCGTGTATTGCAATTCCGTCAGGTCAGGAGTGCGGTGATGTAGTTGTTCATAGCCACTGCAATGTATTCTTTAACTGAAAAAAAAAAAAAAATCTGAAATCATATATAGCGAGCTTTAAGATAACATTTAGATTAAAAAAAAAAGATATTACACTTGCCTATTTATCTGTGGATAGTAGTTGCACCATGAAACCACCATGCATTCAGGACTAACTGAGACAGGAGGGGGGAAAAACTTGTCACACACCATTTGTAATAAATGACAAAATTTGCAAATTTAAAAGAAATTTAATTTAAAAATTACATTATTTAAAAATAAGTCATAAAAAAGAATAAAATTATATACATTTATGTAATTTTTTTTTTAATAATGTGTTAAAATATCTTAAATATACTGAAATGAGGCTGTTTTATTTTATGCTTAGTATTAATGAATTTTTATTGAAATATGCACTTTAGTACAATCCCAATTTTCTCCCACCATAGGGAGAAATAGTATCAATACATGCATAAAAAATATAATGCTATTAAAAGGTATTTTGAGAAAATTTTAAAATGCTATATTTTCAATTTATATCGTTCAAATTCATATAAAATGCATCAGAAGTTTTATTGAAATTTTATAGTTACATTTTAATATGCTTTTTATCCTATAGTCTGGTTTGAGACAAAAAGTGCTTGAAATTTATATGCTAAACATTCTATTCTTGTTGTTTTTATGATTTTATTTTAGGTACCCTACACTATATTTTCCTTGTGATCATGAAGTATGTGAAACTGTTAAATTATGTTACTTCTAAGAAGTTACTAAAGTGTATATAGAAAATATATATAAAGATGATGCATCTTGTTACAATATTATTTTTACTGAGAGGTGCTTGGGCTGGTAGGTACAAAAAATATTTATGAATTTTTTTTAGAAATTATAAGTTTCTTGATATCTCAAGGAAAATAACATGAACATTTTTTAAAAACATATTGTAGATAAAGATTAATCTTTTATTCTGATTATTTTAAATAAATTTACTAAAAAAAGTTATATTATCTTAATTAGGTGTTTTAAAAAATACATTGTAAATATTAATCTAAGAAAAATGTTAACCTACTTTCATCTGTATTCCCTGTATATGTATATTTAGTTATATGTGTGTAAGTTCATGTGAATGTATATATATATATATATATATATATATATATATATATATATATATATATATATATATTTAAACATTCTTGAATATAATCAATTAATGACAAGGAAAATTGAAAAGTGAATTAATGGTTTGTCTAAAAAACTGGAAAAATTCACCTTTGGAAAAAAAGGATGACAATTTAAAAGGGAAAAATGTATTTAAGTAATAAAATCTTGTATATACTATAAAGTAAAATTAAAAGTTAAAACTGCATTAATGTCCAAAATTATTTTATATGCATAAATTCATGGATTTCTCAGAAATAGTGAGCTATAATTATATGAATTTTACTGAAATGACATATCATTTCTAATTACAAAGGATAAAACATAAGTGCACTGCATATGATATATTATTGTATCATGAAGTCATAAAAATTGTAATGAAAAGTTTCAAACAAAATTCAGAAAATAGAATAACTTAGAATACCTTCATTCAAAGGAATTTGTCAACAAGGTTTGCTTGATCTGAAAGAGCATTATTGTCCATAAATAAAAAATTAAATCCATATGCACCTCTGAGAAGTCTTACATGAGTCTTCAAGGCATCATTTTGATATCTCTGTGCAGTGTAAGGTTTGCTGTTGAAAACATGTAGGGGCATATATCTACCGATCATTATACCTCTCTATTCTATCAGACTCCACTACAAAAACAGTCAAGGTCAAGTTCTATAATTAAAAGATATAATTTTGAGTTCTTGATTTCCTAAAGATGTAAACACATTTAGAATCACCTGTAAAACTAAACCTTGACACATCGGTAAAGGGAACAGGGCACCATTGCTGTTTACTCTAGTTCTATATTCTTTGCATTAGTTAAAGCCATCCCCTTTTTTTTAAAAAAACAAACAAACAGCAAAACCTATACTCTTAAGTATCTGGTATATAAAAACCTTTTCATTAAACATTCTATGTACTATTGCTGTCAAACAGCAGTTCCAGTGGCAAACTGTAAACTCTGAACAGTAGACTTTCTGTTACAGTGGGTAGTTATTGCCAGATATTGATCTTCAGAAGCAGTTATCATATGTTTCCAACCTTATTCAGGCCTTATAACAGTTTTGATGTTTATAAATTATTTTCATAACATTAAGATTGTCATTCTCATAATATTCAGATCTGGCTATTCTGCTTCTAAACAGTCCATGAGATACCTTTTCACAGATTCTACCAAATTATACTGTTGGAGCAAAAACTCTTTTTTACAATAAGAATCTGTAATAGAAAAACAAAGTTCTAACACTAAGGAAATAACTAAAGAATGTCTGCTTGATTTTACTTGCAGGTTCATTTCTAAAAAATCTACAATAACACAAACATATCATAATATATAAGCTTCTCATTTCGCTCATATCAAATGGGTGAGTACCAGAAAAATGAACAATAGTGTATACATGCTTACCTGGGTAGTAATGCTGGAATAGGATATCCATTGTAAAATGACAGTCATGGGACCTATAAATTACACCTATAAACCTATAAATATTGTGCAAACTAGGCATTTTTATATTTTATTCAACATACAACACGACTTATTTACAGGGGACTTAGAACTTTTCCCCATTAGACAAAAGCACTCATATATACAACACAAAAACAGAACTCACAACAACTTATGTAATTAACAACTAATCAAAATAAAAACAACATTCTTTAGAACATTATCTGTTCCTCTTTTCTTCTTCTTCTTCTTCTTTTTTTTTTTTTTTTTTTTTTAAACACCTGGTGCCATCTGTAGGTACTAGTGACTACTAGCATCAATTATGCAACAGATACTTTGAAGCATAACAAACTAGTTTGAGTGTTTACACACTGAAATCAAATGCTGTGTTGCTGTGAGCAAAAATTTACTCATTTTCTTTAAAGCTGCTTCTGATGACATAAGCTTAGATTTGCATATCAGAAACGATTTGATTACTTTTGATTGGTTACTGCTAATAAGGCTTGTTTTTCCTACATTTCCGGCAATCGGGATCATATGGATTGAATATTTAATTGAATATCATATTTGTGAATGTGTAAAAATAATTTTGGACATCAATGTTCTTTAAAATAAATAATTTTTTTATTTTGACATAACTAGCTATTGTTTTTTAACCTTTTGCCTTAAAACAATGTATGATAGATGTGATCGTACTACTGTGCCTAAAATGAGAACCTCGTATCACATACGTGATTATTCTGTCTAGCCAAAAGTGAAAAGCTCGCGTCAGATGGCAAAAAGGAAAATTGATACTAATAAGTGTGCTGGAAAGTGTCCTGATTACACCTTAGAAACTGAAACAGATACCGATTTGGATACATCTGAAGATAGCATTGTAGTTTGTTCTGTAAAAAAACGTGTGCAAAATTTAGTTAGTGATGAAAGAGTAATGAAGAAAATATCAGGAATCAGCTATCAGAACAATGGATTTGGGAATCAAAAATTAATCAACCGAAGATATGGAAGTATACAGAAACTCCTGGCCTAAAATTAACATCTACAGGTGAGTTAAATGAAAACAGTGGAAAGTTAGACTTTTTTTATGCAATATTTGAAAAAGAGTTTTGGGAAATTATTGTAACTGAAACAAACTGCTATGCAGAGCAATGTATAAGTGATGAAATGCAGTATTATTAATGTCCACTGGTTTGTTCACAATTTAGCCTGTGATGAAATTGCTTCTGGTCACAACGCATGAAGAAAGCTTTCATCAAAAGTGGCACATACAATCGTCGCTCGATTCATAAGGCAAGAGGTTAATAAACTGAAAATCAAAGCGTATGAAAACCAGATTTTAGAAAAGAACCAAATGAATCTAATTGCATTAAGTCCATACTAAAACAGCTATAACTGTTAAGTTCAAATTAGGCATTCACTTTTTGAAGAATAAGAATAAATAGGAAAACTATAGGTATAAACAGTTATTACTAATGTTTTTGCAATGTGGTTATTCATATCAATTTAATTGCATTATAGTAATTTTGTTTGCACTGTCCTTATGATCACCTTTTTCATTTTTTCAGATTCTCATTTAGTTTTAAGTGTTTTGCCGTTTGGCAAAAATATAGTGTTGGAAGAGAGTACAGATTTAAATTTAACATGTAAAGTTAAATCACAAGGTTCACCTCATGAAAGGTAATATAAAATTGTTTCAATGAAGAATTTTAGTGTTTAGTAGCATAACATAATATGGATTAGTAATATAAATTTTTTTTAATCCAGTAATAAAATTGTTTTGACACATAAGATTGAATCATATATTTTGTATTTTGAATGAAAATAAAAAGCAAATTATTTATTTTAAAAAAATTATTTCAGTTTTGTAGTGGTCAATCGTTATTATTTTTAAATTATAATTTTGTTGTCAAATGAAAAGTTTTAAAATATTAATATTATTAATGCAAATAAAATAATACAAATAAAATATGGATTTGCAATATAAAAACTTTCATTATTCAAATAATAAAATTATCTTGACATTTGAGATTGAATCATATATTTTGTGTTTTGAAGAAAAATGAAAAGCAAATTATTTTTTTAGAACATTGTTTCGGTTTTGTAGTGGTCAATCTTCATTATTTTAAAATTATAATTGTCAAATGAAATTTTTTTAATATTACATTACTATTATAAGTATAAAAGGGTTGTTTTATGTTAAGAAAATTAAGCTTATCATGCATAGAAATATTAAAATCTTCAAGATAGACTGTTGAATAAATCAAACTATCATTTATATGTAAAATTATCAAATATTTTGATAGTATTTAAAATGTTTTTTTGAGCCCTTTGTATTGTTTGTATGAAATAAAATTACATGCTTTATTGTATGTTTTGTAACTTATTTTTTTTATCACTTCTTATGTATATATATATATAAAAGGGGCTTTGAATCAATAAACTGTAGAAGGTTTTGAATGACCCAATATTTTCGTAAGTGTGTGAGAAAAAAGTGAAACCCTAGATTATCAAAATGTAACAAATATTTTTTAAACTATTCATAAATATATATTCATAGCTACTAACTTGTATGATTTTGCCATACAATGTACAAATTGTATGGATCATTTAAAAAAAAGAGAAGAATTTAGTCAAGTTAAAAAATAAGATATACTTTCAAATTCTGGATTAAATCATCATTAAAAGTAATTAAAAAAATTTCCTGTCATTAGCAAAAATTTATTAATATATTCTTGAAGGATTTTAAATCAGCAACATATAATTATTTTAAAAGTGAAAATTGAGTGACATACGATGACTTGAGTTTCACAGAAAGCTAGCTGTACATTAGTGTTTGGTTGTTTGATGGGACAGAAACGACTTCTAAGTCAGTTTACAGTTTTGACACTGTTAGTGGAAAGCCCATCAGACCTTCAAGGCTGTACCACATTGGATGGGGAAAATTGGTTTTTAGTTGTCTTTGGAACACTTTTTTTTCGTATGTCATGCTATTCCCCTTTCCAGGGCCAAACAAGGGCCGAATGGTAGAGCACTGCTCTTCGGAACCAGAGTTTGTGGGTTCGAATCTCGCTGATGGCATGGATGTTCGTAGCTGTTCAGAATCGGCTTTAAGCAGTAGGTCCCAGTCTCATTAGCCATTGTGTGCAAAACAGTAAATTGTAGCACTCCAAACCAAACCCACTTTTTAAAATCATTCTGATCAGTAGTTTTTTTTTTTTTTTTTTTTTTTTTTAAATACAGCTTTACAATTCTGTCTTTTCTCACCTTTAGTCACCTTTTTTACAATTGATCACTTTTAGTCACTTTTTTAAGTAAACAGTCACTTTTAGTCACTTTTTTCATGGTGTATCACAGCAAAAATCTGTTGTTAAAAAAAGAAAATCTGAATTAATAACAAAATATTTTAATAAAAGACCAAAAATGGGATGCTCTAATCTTATTTTTCTCTTTAAAATGTAATAAGTCATATGGTTTGCAGCATTTTGTGAATTTAATAAGTCATAAAGAAGTTTCTGAAATCTACATTTAAATACATTAAAGTAATTTATGTCAAAGCACACATTTCTCTTTTTCTTCAAATTTTTGTTTAGATACTCTAATCTAGCTGCGTACATACTTCAAAACATCATTAATATATGCAGAAAATTGTGATTATAAAATTAATTTATTGTATGTATTCAAATCTAATTTATAGATTTTCTTGAATAAAAAGCAATGTTGAGTTGTGTTAATCAAAATTTTTAACCTTTTTTGTATTTGACGCTAAAATCATGTCTTGCATGAATCATTTGATTTATACATGGTTTCCGCGCACCTGGAAAGTCAGGGAAAATCATGGATTTAGACAATGGATTAATTTTGTCTTGGAAAGTCTTGATTTTTCAAGTAAAATGAGTAAAAGTCATGGAAAGTCATGGATCCGTTAAACTACCGATAAAAAAAAATGCATTGAATTGTTTAATTCTATTTTTACTTGTCATTTAACTGAAGTTACTGAGTTTGGTATTTATGTATTATCGTATTGGCCCTATTGATTAAGTAAAATTTGTGTACCAAGGAAACTCAAAGCAAGAAAGCTTAATGGGTGGGTAAATGTATATTATTCTGGTTTATTCTTAAATTGTAGATTAAAATTTTATTAATATAATAATTATTTTTTTAATAAAAATTAGCTAAGATTTTTGCACAAAATATAAGTTTATCTCTAAGGATATTGTATATAAGCATTATAGGATTGTATTTCGCAATTATTCATGGTCATCTGAATAATACCAAAGTACCCTGAATTCAAATTGGAAGCATTTTGATTGAAAAATTGCTATATGAGTAAACTTACGTATGTAGATACAACAATTTATTTTTATGTATGTGAGTTTATTAACACTTGTAAGTTCATAGTTTTTATGATAAAATTCCTGTAATTTCTCTAAAAGCATATATTTCATTTGTATGTACATCAGAAATTTTATTTATATATACTTTAATGAAAGCTTTTAAAACTCATGGAAAATGATCTGCTAAATCAAGGAAAGTCATGAAAAGTCATGGATTTGAAAAATTTTAATTTGGCAGATACCCTGTTTATAGCTAAAATAAATAGAAAAATCTTAATAATAGCATCTGCAATCAAGAGGAGAAAAAATCGCTTTTCTTTTTTTCAATGTTTAGTCACTTTTTAGTCACTTATTCTGTATTATTTGTCACTTTTCTCACCTTTTTGAAAGTACCTCAGCAGTTGCAAGCCTGTAAATATTATTTTGAATTGGGACTTCAATCATAATCATCCTGTATATATTGGATAATATATTAAAATTGCATGCATAATTGTAATAATTTTAAAATTGAAATGGTGGCAGCTATTTATGTTTTTTAAACATGCTTAAAAATATTAATTCTTTTATATTTATTATTTTTTTCCTTAGATTTGACTTATCATGGAAATTACCTACAAGAGCCAATGAGGATGGCGATCGTATAAGTGTGTACGAAACCTATGATCAGTTAACAGTTACCATTCATAATTTACAAGATGATGATTCTGGAATTTACATTTGTGAATTACAGAATAAAGGGATTAGGAGAACTAAAAAAATAACTGTCTTTGTTCGATCAAGTATGTTTAATTTAAATTCTTAGAATAAAATTTTTAACTCTCCTCCCCCTAAATTGTGTGTTGATATTAGTAAAATAGGGTGGTCACACATCAAGGAATACTAAAAATCATAAAGTTGTCAGTGTATTTAATGATCCAGGAACATATTTAGTACTTTATAAAATTCTGCAAAAATTAGGGAATTTTCCAAAATTTCATCAATTAAGGTATATGTCTACATTCGGAAACTTTTTTCTTTAAACATAGAAACTAGTTCATGTTTTACATTTTTAGATTTATTTTTAATATTATTATAGAGAATTGCACTTAAAAAATTTAATCCTGGAGAAGTTTTTATAAAATTTCTAATAAATAAAGAAAATTTACTAAAAAAATTAGGTTTTTTTTTAAAGGTCTAATTTTTTAATAAATTAAATTATTTCAATATTTTATGATGCAACACATTTCTTATACACTGGACTAGTGAATCACCTAAAATCTTTGCTTAATTTACATTTGGTAAAAAATTTTGGTTCTTCAAAATTATATACATGGGATTTTTAACAAATTTTCATTACCTTTATATCTAACTATGAGTGTAACATCATTTAAAATTATCCAAGTTTAAAGCTTTTAGGTCATTTTCTGGTAAATACTATCAAAAGCATCCATAATAATTTTCAACAAAATATTTTAAGAACTTTTTGAGAAATCACATTTCAAGTTTCAAAATTTTATTAAAAATACTGTTCTTAGAAAAATTCATTTGAAGTTTATGAAAGCAACATTAACTATTAAAAAATTAAAATACATGTTTAAAATTCCCCATACTTTCTTGCTTCAAAACTTTCTAATTGCCAAGTTGCTAATTATTAAAAATACTAGAAAAATGTTTAAACTAATCTTCATGAAAATTTAAAAAGTTTTGTCCAAAAATTACTCTTAAAAGGATTTAAATTCACAAATTTCGGTTCTGAAGGCGCTACTTCCATTTTGTTTTGACAGTTGTCACTGATGTTTAAACAGCTGTAAGTTTTTTTTTTAAATGCTGTAGAGAGGGGAAAAAAAAAAGATTTAGAAGCCTAAAAGTTGAAATTTTACAATAAAGTAATAAAAAAAATTATGATTTTTTATGACGTTTACAACGTAGACAGATACCTTAAAAAAGAAATTTAATGATAAAATTATAATTTTAGATTCAGTTGAAATAAAACTGTAAAGAAAAGTTTTGAATTTTATTACAAATTTAAAAAAGTTTTACATTTAATTAAAAGTTTCAAGGAATGTTATTTTCCTTTAAGGTAGGATCATTTTCATTTTGAGGCATGGTAAATTATTTTAAAATATATTCATTATGTATGTTATTTTTATATTTCTTTTACCTCAATTCAATTTGAAGAAAAATATTTTATTGCTTTTAGTTATACCATTCACATGCATGCCAATTTAGAATGTTTGTTGAAGAGGAATACTGTCAAACATTGATAATTCAGTATCAGCATTTAATTAAACCATAAATCTGGCAAAGAAAAATAAATACTGTAAGTGAAAAAAAAAAAAAAAACCAAGCAGAATTTTATTAAAAGTAAATAGAAAATATCATGCCAGATTATAGGTTTCCAGATTATAGATGCTTCACTGTATACCCACTGTATATAGGCCTTTTGACTTTGACTTCTATAATTCAAAGAGTGGCAAAATCATTAGGTGCATCCAAATGGAAAAATAACCAGAATTAAAGGGAAAAAAATTCAGCAGAATTTCATTAAAAGTAAAAAGAAAATGTCATGCCAGATTATAGGTTTCCAGATTATAGATGCTTCACTGCATACCCACTGTATATAGGCCTTTTGACTTTGACTACTCTAATTCAAAGAGTGACACAAAATCATTAGGTGCATCCAAATGGAAAAATAACCATGCATTTTCATATACCTAAAATGATATATTTTTTAGCACTGCAAAAAAATGACAAACCTCTCGTATATACAAATGCAATCTTTGCTGGGACCAAAATTTAGTATATTTTCAAAAAGTTTCACATAACTAAAATATGCCAAGGCATTTTGGAAATATAGGCATGGTTTCCGCGCACCTGGAAAGTCATGGAAAATCATGGATTTAGACAATGGATTAATTTTGTCATGGAAAGTCTTGATTTTTCAAGTAAAATGAGTAAAATTCATGGATCTGCTAAAGTACTGATAAAAAAAAAAATGCATTGAATTTTTTAATTCTATTTTTATTTGTCATTTGGCTGAAGTTACTGAGTTTGGTATTTATGTATTATCCTATTGACCATATTGCCAAGTAAAATTTGTTCACCAAGGAAACTCAAAGCAAGAAAGCTTAATGGGTGGGTAAATGTATATTCTGGTTTTTTCTTAAATTGTAGATTAAAATTTTATTAATATAATAATTATTTTTTAATAAAAGTTAGTTAAGATTTTTGCACAAAATATAAGTTTATCTCTAGGGATATTGTATATAAGCATTATAGGGTTATATTTGGTTATTATTCATGGTCACCTAGATAATACCAAAGTACCCTGAATTCAAATTGGAAACATTTTGATTGAAAAATTGCTATATGATTAAACTTAGGTATGTAGATACAACAATTTATTTTTATGTATGTGAGTTTATTAACACTTAAAAAGTAAGTTTATAGTTTTTTACGATAAAATTCTGTAATTTCTCTAAAAGCATATATTTTATTTGTATGTACATCAGAAGTTTTATTCATATATACTTTAACGAAAGCTTTTTAAAGTCATGGAAAATGATCCGCTAAATCAGGGAAAGTCATGAAAAGTCATGGATTTGAAAAATTTTATTTTGGCAGATACCCTGTATAGGAAAAATATTAATGTACTTTTTCTTGATTTTCTGGTCACCATGTAAAAATAGTTTTATTTTAAATACATTGACATTAGCAATATAATTATATTAAAAAATAAAATAACTGTTAAATATAACATATGTAAAGTAATATTAAATAATTAAAATTATATTAAATGTTATTATATTAAAAAAAATAAAAGTTGAAGAATCTATTTGTATCATAGTAAAAGGAAATTATGTATAGTTTAAAATTTATTTTCATCAAAGAACATTATATAAGCATTATAAAAAAATACACAAAGAAAGTGAATCTTACATATATTTAAACTTATTAAATTACTTTCTTGGTATTAGTTAAATGCTAGGCATACATTGAATGAAGTATTTTTGTAATTCCATGCATTGTTAATAAAAAGAAAGTTAAACATTTTGGAGGTGTAATGTCACAGTAATAGATTACTTATATTTGCTCTTGAAATTGCAATTTACACATGAATAATAAAATGTCTTCAGCAGAGCTTGAGCAAGAAAGGTCTTAGGGCTAGTGTAGAAAGAAATGAATTTAATTGGATGCATTGTAGATATTTCACTGAAAGTTTTAATTTATAAGTGTAGAAACAAAAATTTAAATTATATATTTCTAATTTCTAGAAAAATGTGCAAAGAAGTTTTTTGATTGTGGCAATGGAGTATGTGTTCCTAAACATTATGTTTGTGATGGCTATGTAGATTGTCCAAGTGGCTATGATGAATCTTTTAAGCACTGTGGTAAGTATATTTACAATTTAGCTTTGTAGAATGTTTCTCTAGATTTATATATTGATATAATATTTCCTATATTGCTATATAGTATAAAACATATTTGTTCTGTAGATTTCAATAGGTTTGTACAAATATTTATTTTTTGAAAGAATATTAAGAAGCAAAACATTTAGTGGTCTTTCCTATTTTAGTTTGTTTACCAAGATGAGAGATCAAAACTAAACAAAGTTATGTGATATTTGTCGACTTAAGTAACACGTTGGTGTCAATTTATAGCTAACACAGTATTTTCTCTCTTTCATAAGAGGGTCAGTCAGTGTTATAATTGTAAGTTTGTGAAATGGATGGCGCTACCTGTAGGTGCATTGCTTCTAAACAGTTAGTAGGATATTGCCTCCGTCTCTGCTAAGATGCGGTGTAGTAAGCGGCAATAGAAATCTTGTTAAGTTGACTATGTTTCTGAACATTGATTCTTGGGGTAACACTTTTACCTGGTTGAAAGGTTACTTCAATCAGAAAGTTCATTTCACTGCTAAAGAAAATAAAACAATAAAAAATTTGCAATAACTGTATTTATATCCTAAAGTTTCATGTGAGACAAGAGACTTGAAATTTCAATTTTTAACTATTTTATGTACTAGTGTAAAGTTTTTGATTAGCTGTGAATTTGAAAAGTCCATAACATTCATCTTGTTTTGAGAATCATATGTTTCAATTATTTAATTGGCTTAAAAAATAGTGAGTTTTCCAAACTTTAGTTAAAAATACTTGGAAAGTAATGAAATGACTCAAATAGTGATGAATACTCATACAGGCAATAAAAAAAAAGGTAGACATTGACTTTATATATCAACTCCCTCTTATAGTATTAGATAGGCTTTTATATAATAACTTTCATTTATGCTAATTGAGAACATACACTATAATATTTACAAATGGATTTTTGATCTATAGCTATAAGGATGGGGTTTTCAAACTGAGTACTACAGCCTCCTGAGGTGCTATAAATGGAGGCTAAAGGCACTGCAAGGCAGTCATCACCTTTCTTTATGGAGATACAAGATTGGCATTAAATGCTCAACCATATTTTCCATAAAATTTTATTTTGTTTCTAGAAATAGTTAAGTTTTTATGAAAAGAGTTTAATTGTGAACTTGCAACAATAGCAGCAAAGCAAAATTTGCATGCTCAGATTTAATGGAAATTTGGATTTCAATCAAAACTGGATTTCCAACTTAAGTACAAAAAAAAAAAAAAAAAAAATCTACATTCACTTTACTACATTGTATCCATAAGAAGTTAAATTTTCAGCTAAGAAAGATCAAAATTGAAAAGAATAATAAATCAAAGAATAAGAAGTTCAAAAATCAAAAGTTGTGGAGTAGTTATATCAATCCTTTTTTCCTTCTTCAAAGAAATAACTCATCACAGTAATAATTTCTGTGCAATAAAAGAAATGTTTATGTCTGTAATAACAACTGTATTCGATAGATGACACATACAAGCTGATATGTCCAAGTATTATGTAACTAAACACAAGCTTGTATCATGTCATCTACTGTCTGTGACTAGTTGTCATGATAAGTCCAAATATTTGTAGTTATGTACTAGACATTTTACTGAAGATTAATATATTATGTCGTCAATATGGAACTAATCTCACACCATGTGATTTCTAGCTCTTTCCTCAGTTCAAGGAACTACCAAAAGGCAGCTATTTCAAAATCAAAGCATGTATTAAATCTGTGAAATCAGTTTTGAAACAGCTAAAAAACCCCCTGAAACTTTCACATGTGCTAAGTGGACAGAATATTAGGACTAATACATTGTCTCAGTAGTTATTTTGAAAAATATCACATAAATAATAATTAGGTAATCTTTTTTTTCTGTAAAAATATAGTCTTTTTGAACATCCTTTGTAGTAGACACATTGCAATTGAGGTGTCATGAAAAAATAACAAAACTCTAAGTGTACTAAAAAAGTTTGGGAATCCCTGTTATAAGGGACATTTTAATGAGAGAATATAGTAAAAAGATAAAGACAGACATTGTTAGTATTTTATTAGGTATGGTACATAGTAGAATAAAATTGTGTATGGGATTCTGATAAATGGGACTTTATATTATTATATATTATTCAGTAAATAATAAAGGATGTATGGAAATAAAACTTAATAGGTATTTTTCAATTTGATTTAGAGTACATAAGGTAGTTTCTGCATGAAGTTTAATTACATTAAAACCTTCTAATCAACCAATTCCAAATTTCCAAATGCATATGAACTCTGCAATGCATACATGCTGACATGCATATGAACTCTGCAACTGAAAACTGAAACCCACATACTTTGCTTGCAAAAAGCAGTTTCCCTTGTTTCATTATTTTCCTGCTGTAGATTTTTAGAATTTGATTATGTTTGATGTTAGGAATTGTTTCCTTTGTGGAATGACATGAAATCGCAAAAAAAAGAAGGGGTTTTAGAAAAGTACAAGTTCAGGCAGGATAGACAAAATTCTTTTATCCATAAAGGTATAATCACCATGCTGTATTTATAAAATATATCATTTACTTACACTACTATATATAGTTAGTTACTAAATGATGGGCTTGAGTCCCATTGAACTACTATGTCCACAAGGCCAGATAATAGGATTACATTATCTGATGTAACAGGTAAGCACATCGTCTATGGGGAAATATGAACTCTTGCCACATGGAATACAGTATATAAATCCTGTCCCTTAAAGTTTCAATATTAAGAATGAAATATTTGTTTATCATAAAATGAAATACTTAAAGGCAGTAAGCTTTTTCAGAGTCAAAATATAAATATTTTTATAGGTCCTGATGCATGCCATGGTAAAATTTTATGTGATGGACGCTGTATACCAAAGGAATTTTGCTGTGACCCAGAAGTTGATGTCAACTGTTCAGTAAATTATATTATGCCATGTTGTCAAGGAATATTACATCCAGGTTTGTGGCTTGTTTTCTACTTTGATTTATTTTATAGTCTTTCTTTTTTGTCATGTTATATACATTTCTGAAATTTTATTCATCAACACTCCATTGGGTGCATGTAATCGCTCAGATGCATACCATAAGTTGCTTGTTTTGTGGCAGCAAAAACTCGTCAATAATTGCATCTAAATTCTTGTTGGAAATTCCTCCCACAGCTGTGCATGCACGTGCTGACCATTGTGGGAAAGTACCTCGGTACAATAAGATATATCTTTTATATAATTTTTAATAAAGCTTGACACAGCTTTTTATAAAAAAGAAAGCAAAGTACTTAGATTTTTCCTCCAGGAAAGTTAAATTTTCAGTGATTTAGATCTGCTACCAAGAAATTTAGATGTTAGACACTGTTTTAATTATTTATTTCTTGACAAATTGTGATCTAAGAAATATAAATTGCATTTATTTTACTACTGTTTGAAAGTATTTTAATACATATAAAAGTAATTAATATAGATCGAATTCTTTAGAAAGTTTTAGTATTTAGTAGTAATTTTTTTTGGCAGAGAAGTAACTTATTTATGTGTTTACTGTGACAGGCTTGCATCAATATGGATCTGTCCAACCACATGGTAAGTTTTTCTGAGATAGCTTTTGAGAATAGAGATTTTAAATAGGTATTTAGGGTTATAGAAATTAGTTATTTGTTTATGTAAATGAATGTGATATTGGTGTTCTATAAATCAGTTTTTAAAGTAAAATCTGCGTAACATATTTCAGAAGTGTTTGCGTTTCAAGGAAATTACAAAATTACAGGGATTTCACCCTAACCATTTTCCTTATATCCAAAGAAATAAAATTTTGAATTATTTTGTCTTTCTATTTTGAAAGCAATTAAAAAGAATACTTTTTGTTCTCCATAATTCTCTAATAATCCTCATCTGCTGTGATGTGGTCTTCAAGATTCCAAAATTTAAAATATCAGGTTGAAACTTTGTAAACTAAAAGTAGTTTACCAAGTTTTAACCTTTGCTGTCAAAGGACAGCAGGAAGGCATTGAAAAAGACAAAGGGCATGTACAATAATCAGAGGTAAAAATGTGTTGGGATGAAAGTTATAAAATCTATGAGAATATGCCACTGGTAAATCTTAAAACTATAAAAGAATTGTTTTCATTGAACATGGACAAAAGACTAGGCAGTGCTTGAGAGAGCATAGTTCTATTATTAGTAAACACAAAATTGAATGCATATCTTTGTCTTAAAAGTAGTAAATTTGGTAATTAAATATGTTTTTAGCATATTTTCGCAAGATTTTTTAAAATTTCATTATTTTTGTAAAAGAGAATTAATACCCTCTTCCCAAAAAATCCAAAATGTGATTAACTAATACTTACTTTCACATCCCTCTTGCTGTATAAATTTGTAAAATTTTCTGAGAATTTTTTGTGGCCCCACAAACAGTTCTGAAATGTGATCCTGGCACAAGCATAAACTAAACAATTGGCTACCCAACATTTTGTTAATGTCATTCATGCAGACACTGCAGCTCTCCTTTTTTCCTCTTTTTCTAGAAATCTCTCTTTTTTTTCCTTATTTCATGGCATTCCTCCTTTTTTTTTTTTTCGGCTATTCCCATCTTTTATTCCTTTTTTCTTTGGGCCATTCACTCCTTTTATTCCTTTTATCTTTCTCAACAGTTACGGAGTTATGTAAGGGTGGAATGGATTGCACACACCGTCTTTCCCATGTTTTGATAACATCTTTGTTTTTCTATAATTTTCTTTCTGTGGGATATCCCCCTCAAAAAAAAAAAAAAAAGTCTTAAACTATTTATTGGCTGTACTGGTGTTTGAAAGTTAGCAAATAATGATCAAAGTGTCAAAACCAAAGGGGACCCTAATTTTTCAATTGTAGTGTCGATAAATCGTTTCTGAACCCAAGAGGAGGAAAAAGAGCTGTTAATCCGAGCCTATGCTCTTAAAAATGGACTGACACATCGAATATTGAATTCAGGGATGATTCTGATCTGAAATATTTTGTGGGTTTGTTCTAAAAACACAGATTTTTTTCGGAAATTAAAAAAATATAAAGAAAGGAAGAAGCCATTTTTTTTATCTCACATATATAAATTTTGATAATAATCTGAAAGTTTTCTGTCTTTTTCTGATCCTTTTTCTTTTTGCCATGTCCACAATTTTTTTCTGACAAAGAGAAGGAAAGTGTTATCAGTTGATTATCACAACACATGCTTCAAGGTCAAAAGGTTAGGGTGCTGGCTTTCGGTGCCGGAGTTCATGGGTTCGAATCCCACTGTTGCATAGATGTTCATAGCCGTTTGGAATCGGCTTTAAGCAGTAGGTCCCGATCTCATTAGCCCCCGTGTTGCAAAAAGTAGACCATACTGGTCCAATCCAAACCAAACCTAATCTTATTTTTCTTATTAAAATGTAATTAGTCATATGGTTTCCAGAATTTAGTGATTTTAAAAAGTCGTAAAGTTTCTGAAATCTACATTTTCACTGAAATGTACATTTAATACATTAAAGTAATTTACGTCAAAGCACACATTTCTCTTTTTCTTTTTCTTCACAATTTTTGTTTAGATAATCTAATCTAGCTATGTACATATTTCAAAACATCATTAATATATGCAGAAAATTGTGATTATAAAATTAATGTATTGTATGTATTCAATCTAATTTATAGATTTTCTTGAATAAAAAGCAATGTTGAGTTGTGTTAAACAAAACTTTTAACCTTTTTTGTATTTGACGCTAAAATCATGTCTTGCATGAATTGTTTGATTTAGAGTTAAAATAATTAGAAAAATCTTAATAGTATTTGTAATCAAGAGGAGAAAAGAAATCGCTTTTTTTTCAATGTTTAGTCACTTTTTATTCACTTATTCTGTATTATTTGTCACTTTTCTCACCTTTTTGAAAGTACCTCAGTAGTTGCAAGCCTGATTTATGTTAAATGTCAAATATTTCAAATTAGTTGATAACAGGTACAAGCATAGAAGTGGTAGAGTTTGAAATTAATAGAATATATACATTTTAGTTCCATATAAACCATTTATGTCATTCAAATGTGACATGCATCTCACTAATGTACTGGCAGGGTGCTAAAAAAATTTTTTTTATTCAAAAACCTGGGTGCCCAGAAACCAGGAAAACTGGGAATTATTAGAAATTGTGGGAGCTCAGCATTTCTGGCAATATCAGGAATATTATGAAAAAGATTTTTAAAATCATGAAATTTTTTGAAAAGTAATGAGTTTTGCCATTTAAAGTTATTAAAAAAAGAAAAATTTCCAATCAAAGATCTGTTGTTGATTATTTTTAAAATGCTTATTCACTCTGTTAAATAAGAATATGAAAAAAAAAAAAAAAAAAAAAGGAATCTTCAGAACATCAAGCAATTAAAGCTCAAAAGAAAAAATCAGTTTTGATTAATAATCAATTGGAACAAAAATGTCAATGATTGAAGATGTTACCAAGAAAATTAATGCTATTGGGAGCAAATTGAATCTTAAAATAATAATGCACATTTTTTTTTATTAAAATGTGAGGATGCTTTATTTAAATATAAATAATATGCAAAAAAGCTGAACTGCAGCAACATTCACAGCTTTCTTTTTTAATATTTATTTTAACAAAATTGATTAGTTTTCTGTTAATAATACAGGTTAACCTCAAAAACAGAAAAGAATATATCGTAAGTTTTAAATGGATTGGAGTTCTATTAAAATTTATAACTTTTATTTAAATATCAATTTAGACCTAAAAATAGCTTTATAAAAGAGTTGAAAGAAGTTGTATATTAAATACTATAAATTTATCAGGAAGAAATTGCAAATTATAGGGTTTTCCCTGTAATTTGCAATAGGAACATGGTTTCCGCACACCTGGAAAGTCAGGGAAAGTCATGGAAAATCATGGATTTAGACAATGGATTAATTTTGTCATGGAAAGTCTTGATTTTTCAAGTAAAATGAGTAAAAGTCATGGAAAGTCATGGATCCGCTAAACTACCGATTAAAAAAAATGCATTGAATTGTTTAATTCTATTTTTACTTGTCATTTAGCTGAAGTTATTGAGTTTGGTATTTATGTATTATCCTATTGACCCTGTTGCCAAGTAAAATTTGTTCACCAAGGAAACTCAAAGCAAGAAAGCTTAATGGGTGGGTAAATGTATATTATTCTGGTATTTTCTTAAATTGTAGATTAAAATTTTAGTAATATAATAATAATTATTTTTTAATAAAAATTAGTTAAGTTTTTTGTACAAAATATAAGTTTATCTCCTGGGATATTGTATATAAATATTATAGGGTTATATTTGGCTATTATTTATGGTCACCTGGATAATACCAAAGTACCTGAATTCAAATTGGAAACATTTTGATTGAAAAATTGCTATATGATTAAACTTAGGTATGTAGATACAACAATTTATTTTTATGTCTGTGAGTTTATTAACACTTAAAAAGTAAGTTTATAGTTTTTTATGATAAAATCCTGTGATTTCTCTAAAAGCATATATTTTATTTGTATGTACATCAGAAGTTTTATTCATATATACTTTAACGAAAGCTTTTTAAAGTCATGGAAAATGATCTGCTAAATCAGGGAAAGTCATGAAAAGTCATGGATTTGAAAAATTTTATTTTGGCAGATACCCTGTAGGAAGGAAAACATTAGAAATTAGGGAATTTTTAAATGTTTTCCTCGTGGACACCCAATACATTATTTTTTGTTTGTCTGTTTTCATAAACCAAAAGATTTTTTTTTCTTCTTCTTTTAGAATTGAATTCTATTCCATGTCCTCCTTCAGTTGAATGTCGTTATGGCCGAATTATTGGATTTGGGCATTCAGTTCTGTATATAGTGACTGGATGTGCTGCAGTAGTTTTTGTTGTATCTGTAGTAGTTATGTTCCTAGCTTGCAGAATTTGTTCCAAGCGATCAGATGAAATTCGTATATCAAGGCATTCAGACAGAGAATTTCCTAACTATTTATCAGCTCTCCATCGTGGAGTAAGTATATATAAAGTCTTTATTTTCTAAACATAAGATTATCCATTTTTATCTTTAGGTATGCTAAGTATGTTATGTTTAAAGTGCAACTAAATGCAAATAAAAAAAAGAGAAATATAGATTATTATAAACATTTAAAAAATGATGATCAGCATTAAATATTTTTACGATATACACATGTGTGAGCCTGCAGACCAAGTTTAGTTTTCTTTGTGTTATCTGTCCTTGATTCTGGTTAAATTTCTACATTGAATTAGGAGGAAAAATAAGCATTAAAGTTAAATAATTTATTATGCTTATTTTTATATTAAACATACACAATCATACACTCAAGATCCAAAATTTTATGACCACCTGTTAATAACGAGTTGGCCCACCTTTGGTGCTCAACACAGCTTCAACCCGCCTTGGCATGGATGCCACAATGATGTGCAGATATGCTGTAGAATTCATGATCTGCTCTACCACAACCACAGGTTCCAGAGATGCTCAAGAGAACGTCCCCCAAAGCATAATACCACCACCACCGGCCTGTGTATGACCTACTGTACATTGAGGTAACAACTGTATGCCTGAAATACAGCATATCCTGACACGGCTATCGGTGTAATGAATGACAAATCGTGATTCTTCTGACCAGGCAACTCTCTCCCACTGATCCATGGACCAGTCGCGATGTTCCCGGGCCCTGCATAGGTAGAGTTGGTGATGACACCTGGTCAGCAAAGGCACACGAGTAGGACGTTCGCTGTGTAGCTCCATATTCAACAGTGTCCGCTGAACAGTGTGCTCCGATACTATTCTAGCCGAGCTTGTAGGGCAGTTGAGTCACTGCTGCGTAGCCCCATCAAACAGTCTTCGGTCTTCAACACATGTCAGTCTGGTACAGTCATTCTTCTTGGGTTGTCCACACCATGTCGTTTTAGTGCTGGGTTTCAGTTTTCATTCCATTGGTTGAATACTGTAGCGCAGTCGTGTACAAGTGCAGATGCTCCTTGAGCCATTTCAATTTAGAAAAATCACAAACACACAAGGTGCATGAGATGCTTTTTCCGAGCCTTTCCATTACAATGTAAAAATCCATTCGCCTCTTCCATTATACAAATTCAGATGACGTAATGTAGAGGTATAAATTTTATAGTGTAATATATATAAATAAAAATAATATAATGTTTACATTTAAATATATAAGAAAAATGAAATACTGCTATAGACATATTAAATATTATTGAAAATACTAATTATATATATTTAAAATAATTACTAATTTTCTGCAGAGATAGAAATATAATCTTGATATATTGAAGATATGATTAAGCTGAGATCGAAAAATTACATTATGAAGATGAATTTGTGGATTTGGAGATTGTGGACCAAAGCCACCTCCTTATACTGAAAATACAACCGGCATTCCTCCACCTCCATATGAAAGCATTGCTGACATTCCTAATGCAGTTAAAGATGGCCTGCCACAAGCTGAAGATACCAGAAATAATGAAACAAGTGATGAATAATGTTATTTTGCATTTATCTCCTTTTATAGTACTTATTTTGTATTTAGCTTTAAAATTTTATTTATAGAACTTGTTGTGTAGATGAGAATTTATATTACATATACAGAATTGAATGGTATTTGACTGTTTGCTTTTTTATTATGGACTTCAACTATCTAATATTGCATGTAGAGTTTGCTCTAGAGTCAGACATGAAGCATTTATTTATAAAAATGTTTCTTAACAATGTTACTTTTAGAAATTTAGAGTATTAACCATATTTCAGTCGAAATATGTCACATCCATGTTATATTCATAATGATTATGTCATTATGATGAGGCAGAGAGGGGCGATTTTGTTAGACATATACCATCGGTAGACAAAATAAGGTAGTGAAAAAATGTTCACTTACCTTTTCTGTAGGTTCTGGTTTCAATCGCCTTAGATACTTCGGAACTTGTTGTACTCAAATTGAGCACATGACTAGTACTATGAAACTATATATAATATGATATAGAAAAAACATTTAATTAGCAAACGAAAGTTACATGACATAAAACAGCTACCAACATGGGACAGAGCAAAACTATTTCTGAAAAATAATATACAGAAAGAAGGATTAAAAGAGTTGATAGATTTGGCGATAAATTGCCGTTTTATGGGGTTGTTATTGATCTTTAACAATTCTCATCCAACAAATTTATGGTACCAAATTCTTGTCCTGGTGACTTCTGACGTCATTATAACTAGGAAGTCGCCTGTGACATATCTTGACTACTATATGGTATTATGATGTTTGATTGGTTGGTTCAGAGCACCTCAGCTTACTGCATATAGCTGATTTGGTATACTATATACAAAGATGGTGAACCTATGACATGTTTGCCACTAGGTGGCTTGCTGCAATTATTTCAATGGCACACAGCAGGTGTATATTGAATTTTTTTTATTGCTTCTTTAATTATTGTTATTAAATTCACTTGCATTCACTGAAAGCAACCTTTTTTTTGTAAATAAAAACTTACTTTTAAGACTAGCAGTCATCAAAGGCAAATTAGAAAATGATTACAAGCTTGAGCATCGTTTTGACATTAAAAATCTGAGATATATGACTAGTATACCCTCCACCATAGATGCCCCTATAGGGTACACAAATGTTTTCTTGGGGCAGTTACATGAATGTGATGGGTTATTAAGAGAGAACCCAAAATAAATTGTAATTTATGACAACTATGGTTTTGGTTTCTTATTAAAATAAGGGTGGTATGCAAACTGATGTTTTGATATATGTGAGAAAGAGTACTGATTGTGGCTATCATCTCCTTTATTGATTTAGACCAGGGATGGGCAAACTAAGGCCCGCGGGCCAACTCTGGCACGCCAGAAGGATTTATCCGGCCTTTGATGGAATTTTAAGTTGCCGGTGGGAGGCAAATTAAAAGAAATACATATTCATACATTATATATCCATCTCCTTTTCTACTTTATTTAAATATTATATCCCAGATGTATTATCTCATGCCCAGAAGATCAGCACTATGTTTGCTTCTTATATATGTGAACAAGTGTTTTCAACTATGAACCTTAGAAATGATAACTTCAGAACTAGAATGACAAATGAGCCTTTATCTCACTTTGAACCTCAATATAAGGCAACTTTTAAATATGAAACTGCAATTTTGTTCATCTCATTAAGATATTTAAATCGCAATATTTGTATATTGTTTTTCAAATTTTGAAAAAATTTATCTTGGCCTGCCATTTTTTTTTTTTCGATTTTTGGCCGCGACCAAAAATGTTTGCCTATCCTTGATTTAGATAATTTGATTTTTATGAACATTAGTCTAAGGTGACAAGACAAAAGGCTTGTATACCAAAACCTGAATTTTTAAATAGATGTCACTTAAAACCTGTATATTAGATCAGTGATTCTCACATTGTAATATGAGGGCAATGGATGATTTAAAAAATGTAACTTTTTATGTAGATTGTAGGGTTTAAAGATGATTTTCAAAAGAAACATAACAAGTGGCACATTGGACACTTGAAAATAATAAAGCATAACTTAAGTGCCACACTAATCGAATAAAGTTCATCATTCCTGGATACATACGTGGTAACAGTGGCTAACATTGAGTTTTAATACAAGCTATCTAATTTGTTTTTATTTATTCCTTTTGTTTATGAATTTGTTTTGCATCTCATATTCTTAACTACCAACATGTACATTTTATCCATTCGTAACATTATGTATAGATTTTAATTGTAATGTAAGATTGTATAATTTTGAGCTCTTTTAGATGGAACTGCCATAGATTGCTAGTTTATTAATGGAATGTAAGTTATATATAAGTTAAAAAGCTGAGAAGAATATCATTTTTACTTGAAAACTGTCAAGTTTTAAAGGTCTATAAAATTTTTCTTTTGGGGAAAAAATGCCAGTAGTTATTGTACATATTTCCTACTTAAAAGTAATTATATTATTTATCATCTTTAAAATTTCTGTGCTCAGTAATAATTTGTTTTCCTTTAAATATTAATTGTTTATTTGAAAATTAATTATTTTCAAGTTGATTATATTAGGTTCTTATTGTTTTAAAATGCTTAAAACTTACTCTAGAGTGAACTCTCTTATTTGCTGAATGGTCTTGTTGAAATTGAGACAACATTTTGGTGGCTGAAATATTTTTACTTATAGTGGTGGTGTAGACATATGCTTCTGAGTGTAACTTTAGTTTTTATTAATTCAACTTGTTCATTGACATTAAGTGTTATTGGTTCATTTTTCATTTGCAAACATATTTCTATTAATTTATGATAATGCCGAGGAGTTATTGAATGTAATAAATTAATAATCTTAATATTGGTAATTAATTATGAAAATAGTAATTTCAGCTTTATAGAGTTTCCTGAAATTAATTTATTTGAAGCAATAATTTTTCTTCCTCTCCTTGTCAATTCATTTGATAAAACTGTCTTATTATTATACTATTTATAAATCAGTAAAGGAGGTTTCTAATTTGTCTGTGATCATTATCAGTTAAACCATTTATATATATATCCATAAGGGTTCAGTTTTATGGTTTAATTATGCATTTATTTTAACATTGATAATACATATATTTGTGGGATTTATGTTTTTATAGGCTACATCTTTTAGAGTAAAATAGTCCTAAATCGGAGTGTATGCGCAATACTTCAATAAAATTCTAAGAAAATACTTTCCTGAATTTTGCATCAAAGAAGGTGTGGTTTATAAATGTGCAAATATATGTATCCATGTGCAGTATATGTATCCATAGGTTTATATGTATGCATGCATATAGTATTAGAGCATGCCGGTAATTGCTAAGTATACCAGTTACTTACCAGCAAATTAAAATATTTTCATTGGTAATCCCCAAATAAAAAATGTGTATTTTAAACTTTATTTACCATATAAAGTCATCTAATCAACATGTTTTGAACACAAAAGATTAATTTGAGTTAGATTGTCGAGTCAAAATTAGGTGTTAATGAGGTAATAAAATTTTTGGACAAATTAATCTAAATTAATTAATCTAATAAATTAATTTTTGGACAAATTATGAACACATATTTTAGAACATGTTAAGCATGGTGTTTGTTGTACACATTAACAATAACCTACCTGACTTGTATTCCATTCTCTTCCCCCCTCAATCCATTTTTCCAATCCCGTTAGATTTACCTTTCTAGCGATACTGGGTTATCCCTGGGTCTTGAATATGTTATTATCATTATACTGTTTGACTCTTAGCTGATTGGTCAATGTTCTGGTTGATGTAACTTAGCACAGTTTTAAAAGCATGTTAAGCATGGTATTTGCTGTACACACTAACATTAACCCACCTGACAGGTGTTCCAGTCTCTTTCCCCCTCGATCCATTGATTTTTCCAATCCCGTTAGGATTGCCGTTCTAGTGATACTGGGTTATCCCTGGGTCATGAATGAGTTATTATCATTTCACTGTTTGACTCTTAGCTGATTGTTCAATGTGCTGGATGATGTAACTTAGCACTGGTTTTTACTTGAAGCAAATTGACCAACATGGTGGAGAATATAACTTGGCTTAATATCTACCCTAATTTCCTGCATATAATCTGCAGATTATACGTAAAAAAAACTTCAAAATTTCTTTTAATGCATATTATACGCCGCTGCATATTATCTACTGTTAAAAATCCTCTATATAATAATAGCCTAAGTTATCTGTCCGTTCGTCTTCGAATTTATGAAGCGGTTGGACCTGGAATGGATAGCGGCAGCCATATTGGATTCTTGATCAGTTAGGGTTATCAATATTCAAAGCAAATCTTTAAAACATCTGAAATCCCCCTCAGCTGCCCTTTTCAAGCGTTTAATGCCATTATTTCAAGCCCTATTTTCCCCTGTTAAGAGCAGGCTATTAAGTTTATCACATAATAAATACGTAAAAATAACATTTTTTTACTAACATTATGATGTCATACCTTTAACCATTTCATTTAATCATTTCTTATTTTAAATTATTTAAATATTGTCTGCATTATTTTCATACGTTTTATCACTGAATTGAGATATTGCGTAAATAATTTTCTTTCATATTTATAATAACTAATAGATTAGGTACATATGTGATCATGGATTTTTCAAGTAAAATGAGTAAAAGTCAGGGAAAGTCATGGATCCGCTAAACTACCGATTAAAAAAATGCACTGAATTGCTTAATTTTATTTTTACTTGTCATTTGGCTGAAGTTACTGAGTTTGGTATTTATGTATTATCCTATTGACCATATTGCCAAGTAAAATTTGTTCACCAAGGAAACTCAAAGCAAGAAAGCTTAATGGGTGGGTAAATGTATATTATTCTGGTTTTTTCTTAAATTGTAGATTAAAATTTTATTAATATAATAATTATTTTTTAATAAAAATTAAGATTTTTGCACAAAATATAATTTTATCTCTAGGGATATTGTATATAAACATTATAGGGTTATATTTGGCTATTATTCATGGTCACCTGGATAATACCAAAGTACCCTGAATTCAAATTGGAAACATTTTGATTGAAAAATTGCTATATGATTAAACTTAGGTATGTAGATACAACAATTTATTTTTATGTATGTGAGTTTATTAACACTTATAAAGTAAGTTTATAGTTTTTTATGATAAATTTCCTGTAATTTCTCTAAAAGCATATATTTTATTTGTATGTACATCAGAAGTTTTATTCATATATACTTTAACGAAAGCTTTTTAAAGTCATGGATAATGATCTGCTAAATCAAGGAAAGTCATGAAAAGTCATGGATTTGAAAAATTTTATTTTGGGCAGATACCCTGTTAGTAAATAAATTGATTTTATTGGTGAATACTTTGCTGAGGTTTAAATATTTACTATTTATATTAATTGCTAAGCACACAAGCAAATTTACCTAATGTTAATGTTAGCGAAAAAATTACCGGTAAGCCAGTATTCAGATATTCATTTACCAAATTGCTGGTAAACAAAAAAGTATAAATTTACAAATCCTAGCATACATATACTCACACTTAGAATCTTCTCAATGATTATTTATAAAATTTTATAATCTTTAGTGTTACTGTTATAGTTCCAGCAAAAGTTTTATGTGCTTGTACAACTTAATTATTAATTGCATTATTAAAGCTAATTAATATATCAATAATTTTGAGTTAATTCATGTGTACTAAATTAAAAGATTGTTATACAAAATTATAAATGGTTTTTGTGTGTTTTAAAATTTGATCTTTTTGCACAATATCCATTCAAAAATTTGTTTTCTTTTTACTTGTGTGTATGTCTGTAATTATGCATGAATGTGGAAAAAGTTTTGCAATCAGTGTTATATAAATTGTCTCTTTTGATATATTGTCATGCTTTTTACAAATATATGTAGTTATAAAATACTAAATCTCTTGAGATCTGTATTTTGTAGACTGTGTGATATATTGTTATACTAAAGAATATTTTTGTGCTTTGACAGCTGTTTAAAGTGTTTTTAACTTCAAATCATTTATTGAAAAGTGAATGAATTTTTAAGATATGTGCTAAATAAATTAGTGTAATATTGTATTTTATGAATATAAAAGTCAAATTATGTGCATTTCTAGAATGAAAAAATGTACTTTGATTGTTTTCGAAACAATGCATCTAGAAAATCTTATAATGTTTAAATTGATTCTTACTAATTTCAATTCAGGGATTATATTATGAAATTTATATTCTTAAATATCTAGTATTAATCTACCCCTGTTGAAAAGATACTTGCTCATTGCAACAGTGCCAAAAAATATTTTACAGAATGAAAAGTAATATAGATCGATTCTTATTTAGTTAGTTAATAGTTCTATGGTTCACTTTTACTGTATGAGGGCTAATTAATCTGGAACTTATTACTTAAAGCTAACTTTCATTGGCTCTAATATCCATGCCAACAAGTAAAATGAGTAAAAGTCAGGGAAAGTCATGGATCCGCTAAACTACCGATTAAAAAAATGCACTGAATTGCTTAATTTTATTTTTACTTGTCATTTGGCTGAAGTTACTGAGTTTGGTATTTATGTATTATCCTATTGACCATATTGCCAAGTAAAATTTGTTCACCAAGGAAACTCAAAGCAAGAAAGCTTAATGGGTGGGTAAATGTATATTATTCTGGTTTTTTCTTAAATTGTAGATTAAAATTTTATTAATATAATAATTATTTTTTAATAAAAATTAAGATTTTTGCACAAAATATAATTTTATCTCTAGGGATATTGTATATAAACATTATAGGGTTATATTTGGATATTATTCATGGTCACCTGGATAATACCAAAGTACCCTGAATTCAAATTGGAAACATTTTGATTGAAAAATTGCTATATGATTAAACTTAGGTATGTAGATACAACAATTTATTTTTATGTATGTGAGTTTATTAACACTTATAAAGTAAGTTTATAGTTTTTTATGATAAATTTCATGTAATTTCTCTAAAAGCATATATTTTATTTGTATGTACATCAGAAGCTTTATTCATATATACTTTAATGAAAGCTTTTTAAAAGTCATGGAGAATGATCTGTTAAATCAGGGAAAGTCATGAAAAGTCATGGATTTGAAAAATTTTATTTGGGCAGATACCCTGTTAGTAAATAAATTGATTTTATTGGTGAATACTTTGCGGAGGTTTAAATATTTACTATTTATATTAATTGCTAAGCACACAAGCAAATTTACCAATGTTAATGTTAGCGAAAAAATTACCGGTAAGCCAGTATTCAGATATTCATTTACCAAATTGCTGGTAAATGAAAAAGTATAAATTTACAAATCCTAGCATACATATACTCACACTTAGAATCTTCTCAATGATTATTTATAAAATTTAATCTTTAGTGTTACTGTTATAGTTCCAGCAAAAGTTTTATGTGCTTGTACAACTTAATTATTAATTGCATTATTAAAGCTAATTAATATATCAATAATTTTGAGTTAATTCATGTGTACTAAATTAAAAGATTGTTATACAAAATTATAAATGGTTTTTGTGTGTTTTAAAATTTGATCTTTTTGCACAATATCCATTCAAAAATTTGTTTTCTTTTTACTTGTGTGTATGTCTGTAATTATGCATGAATGTGGAAAAAGTTTTGCAATCAGTGTTATATAAATTGTCTCTTTTGATATATTGTCATGCTTTTTACAAATATATGTAGTTATAAAAATACTAAATCTCTTGAGATCTGTATTTTGTAGACTGTGTGATATATTGTTATACTAAAGAATATTTTTGTGCTTTGACAGCTGTTTAAAGTGTTTTTAACTTCAAATCATTTATTGAAAAGTGAATGAATTTTTAAGATATGTGCTAAATAAATTAGTGTAATATTGTATTTTATGAATATAAAAGTCAAATTATGTGCATTTCTAGAATGAAAAAATGTACTTTGATTGTTTTCGAAACAATGCATCTAGAAAATCTTATAATGTTTAAATTGATTCTTACTAATTTCAATTCAGGGATTATATTATGAAATTTATATTCTTAAATATCTAGTATTAATCTACCCCTGTTGAAAAGATACTTGCTCATTGCAACAGTGCCAAAAAATATTTTACAGAATGAAAAGTAATATAGATCGATTCTTATTTAGTTAGTTAATAGTTCTATGGTTCACTTTTACTGTATGAGGGCTAATTAATCTGGAACTTATTACTTAAAGCTAACTTTCATTGGCTCTAATATCCATGCCAACAGTGAGATTTGAATGCCCACAATTAACTACTGAAAGGCCCTATGTATTGGCTATCACATAGATATTCTCTGATTTATGGCTGCATGTTAGCTGCTTTATAGTCATTTGAAAAAAGTGATTTATACAGTAATTTATACAGTGATTTGAATGCCCACAATTAACTACTGAAAGACCGTATGTATTGGCTATCACATACACATTTTCTGATTTATGGCTGCATGTTAGCTGCTTTATAGTCGTTTGAAAAAATTGATTTATACAGTAAAATTTCTAAAAAGAGTGCACACCAGGTCTAAGGAATTAGTGTACTATTTAAGGTGTAGAATGTGGATGGTCATATAAATTTTGTGGCCCGTGATTGAATTTATGAAATATATAATTTAAACAAATATTGTATTTATTATAATTAATGTCTTTCAATTGACATAAAATTATATATTTGATATAAAATATAAATTTTTATGCAGATATATAAATTTAATTGTTCTGTGGTTAATTTATTAATTACTACTGTAATAATAGTGTATTGATTTTAATTTTCAACTATATATATATATATATATATATATATATATATATATATATATATCAACTGTGTATATATAAATACAATCTGAAATTATATATCTGCTTTTTAGTTGTTAAAATTTTTTTCCAAAAAAAAAAAAAAAATATTTAATCATTTTCAATTAATATTAATAAACATTCCATAATAATTTAATCAAATAAATTAATTCTCATTAAATTAAATTTGAAAAAAAAATCAATGTTTTAGAACTTGTATGTTTTTAAGTCCTCAAGGAATTGTCAAATGTCAAATATGGCTTAAATGTGTTTGGTATTTTGGGGGAACATTGGAGGTAGTGCCTCTTTTTCTATAATTATGAAAATAATTAAAAAAAAATTAGCGAAATATTTTTTTTTTCTATTTTATTAAACTTTAGTAATATATGATAAATTTTTGGTATATATGACATTTTTTAATATTTTCATCACATTTGTATAAATGCTTGTATTTTAAGAAATACTCATTTATATAGTGGCCTTAATAAGTCCATATCAGTATCGTATAAAGCTTTAATTTTATTAATATTATTTATCAGGCTAATCATTATTAAGGGAGAAGTAAATTAGAAACTTGCTTCACCAAATGCAGTTATACTAAACTGTTTCATAATTCTTAAATTAATAATCTAAAACTTTAGTTATTAACAAAAAATAATTTTATCAATAATTACTGCAATTCTGGCACTATGTTATGTTTTATAATTGCTCCTGTTAACAGTTAAAAGGCAAAGTTACAGTTTACTAATTTAAAAGTATATCATTAACTATCAAATTACCTATATTCTCTATAAGTTCTGGTTTCAGTTTCTATACTAAAAGTTATGCTTTATGGTTCATATGAACCCTGTAAACAAATATCTAATTTTCTACAATGTTATAACATGTTTATTTTTTGATTAGGTAATCAAACATTAAATTCATCTTTTTGATGCCCTTAATAATTGGGCCATAATTATGGCTTAAAGTTAATTTATTTAAAATTAATTTCAAATCATAATTATGGCAATGTTTTTAGCTCTATATAAAGTTTTTTTAATTCTGCAATTTTGGCACTACGTTAACTTTTATAATTGCTCCTGTTAACAGTTAAAAGGCAAAGTTACAATTTACTAATTTAAATGTATATGATTAACTATCAAATTACCTTTATTATATATAAGTTCTGGTTTCAATGGCTGTACTAAAAGTATGCTTTATGGTTCATATGAACCCCATAAACAAATATCTAATTTTCTACAATGTTATAACGCTTATTTTTTGATTAGATAGTCAAACATTAAATTCATCTTTTTTTATGCCCTTAATAATTGGGCTATAATTATGACTTAAAGTTAATTTATTTAAAATTAATTTCGAATCATAATTATGGCAACGTTTTTAGCTCTCTATCAAGTTTTTTTTAGTGCTTAAAATTTCTGCTAGGCATATACACTTAACCCTAAAATGCTATACATATCAGAAACATTTTATGATTACAATAATAAGCTGTTTAAAGCTGAAAATAACTATAATGTGCAATGCATAATTCTTGTTAAATGAATGCATATGTACTTGCTTTAAAATTATTTTTTTAAAAAGTTGTCTTTCACACATAACTATAACAGCATTCAACAAAAGCAAGATAGCGTTCTAGGGTTAAAAAAATCAGTTAATTTAAAATTATAATTTTTCTATGAGATAAAATGAAATCTCAATACACTCCATTCAAGATATTTAATGCTACTCACTTAGAGAGACTTAACAGTTTCTTCTTTTTCTAAAGCACTACAGCTTGTTACAGGCCAAGGCTATCCCAAGCAGTTTTTTCCAGCCGTTCCTATCTGCTGTAAGACTCCTCCAGTTTCCCTTTTTGACAGTAGTTAAATCCCTCTCTACTGAGTCAAGCCACCTAATTGGTGGTCTTCCTTGTTTCCTCTGCCCCATGGGATTAGTGAAAGTGAGCTGTTTTACTGGGTTTATGTCATTGAGTCGGAATAGGTGTCCAAGCCATCACAGTCTATCGATTTTTATGACTTTAACAACATGGGGTTGCTTATAATTTTTATAAATTTCAAAATTGAATAAAGATCTCCCAAAATTATTCTTGAACTGCACCAAATATTTTTCTTAAGATTTTCCCTCCAAAAGCCAGCAATTTATTTTCATGCAATTTGGTTATTGCCCAGCATTCACTTCCATAGAGCAGAACTTAACAGTTTGGTGATGCATATAAAAAAACTATTAATGTCTCACTTTCTTTCCTCTCTCCTTATTTTAAATTTCATATTGCATTTGATACTGTATAGACATGTTTTGTATTCTATAGTTATATGTAAATTTATAAGAAACAAGTGATATCTTAGGTAAATGTTCTTTTATTGGTTACTTTTTTTTTTTGAAAAAAATCTATAATAAAAAGTAAATCTTATAAGAAAGCCTAATATCTGACATGAAAATAATGTATATTACAGATATGGGGCCAAATGTATGTTTTGATACTGTTAGAAAAATGACTGATATACTATCAAAATTTATATATATAAATAACACTTTTATCTATAATTGCATAAATTTTGGTAGTATTACTAATTACCATTATGCAGATGTGGTTAAAATTTATTCAACCATCATAATGGTCTGTTATATACAATGATTAGCAATACAGTTTTAAAATCCAATGAAAAAACTAGCATATACTTCAAGTATATGTAATACTTGCCATATTTAATAAAATGCCAAATATTTTTTGTATGATATATTTCATGAACATAAAAAGGTGTATTTTGTATTGCTAAGTTTTTCATGCCAAATTTTAACTAAATGCATCCAATTCTTAGCACATATTTTTAAAATTCTCTAAATATTTATATACATCAATATGTGTTGAAGATAGCAATGGCTTCAGTTACATATTCAGCATATAATTTTTTAAACACTGGATTTGTTATGAATGATTTTGTAAATATTTGTTTTACATTTAGAATGCATAAATGTGGCTGTTTTAAATTAAATACATATCCTGTATAGTGTCATTTTCATCTTTTAAGTGCAATTGCCTGTCATTTTTCTTGTAAAATGTGACCTCTGATGTTTTAAATATGCCAAAATATTTGCATCTAATAAAAACTGTATCATCTTCTTTTTATGAAAAATTGATTGAATTTGTTTTGTTTATTGATTTCTTTCTTTCCAAGGTATGTCAATAAATATACATTTAGTTTTGAAATTAAACATTAGGCAGAAGTAGTTTCCTATTTTAAATAGCTTTATATTAATATCAAATAATTTAAAATTTAAAACTGTTGTTAGGAACTTTGTGCCTTATTATTTAAAGATATATCTTTGTATATCCTTTGTATATTTGCCAAAACCCTAATGATTAGCAAATTTAAACTTTAAGTTTAAATTTGATAATCATTAGGGTTTTGGCATTGTGTATAAACAGAATAGGTGTAAAATTCAGCAAATTTGATTTAAAAAGCATGTTATTACTGTTTCTAATGCCATGTGGACAAGCCAAGCTTATGATCCAGGGACTATATGAATTAGGTGAAGGGAGGTGCCTTTCATTTGAAGAGCACCAATTGGGTGAAAGTATGCCTTTTTTGCTCAAAATGGGCCCTTGTAATTTAGAAGCAGAGACTAGATGGAAAACCCTTTGGCTTGACCTGTCCCCTCCAGAGGTAATGTTTGAACTTTGAGGACATTGCAGACACTGTTTTATGCATTTGAACTACCATTAATTAACATAACAGATTTTTTGCCAGTTAGATCCTCCAATTATGAGATCGATGTCTTTGCTGATTGGGCTACAGTGGTTCTTAAAAGAAAAAAAAAAGGAATTTGTATAATACATATGGTGTTTACACATTTTTGTAGCAATTTTGCAAGGACAAAATAAGAATTTTATTTTCTAATACATTCAATTTGATAATCCATTTGTTGAACTATCCTATTCATCTTGATTTCTAAGGTAATAGAGTATGTTCTACTCCTTCACAATCTTCTAGAGCAAGGATGGGCAAACTATGGCCCAGCAGAAGGTTTTATCCAGCCTGCGGATAGAATTTTAAGTTGCTGGTCCTTGGCAAGTTAAAAGAAATATATATTTATACATTATATATCCATCTCCTTTTCTACTTTGCTTAAATATTGTATCCCAAATTTATTATCTCATGCTCTGAAGATCAGCGGTATATTTGCTTCTTATATGTGAACAAGTGTTTTCAACTTTGAACATTAGAAAGAATAATTTCAGAAGTTGACTGACAGATGAGGATTTAGCATCAATCCTCAGTATCGTTCCTCACTTCGAATCTCAGTATGAGGAACTTTTAAAAATGAAATCGCAATTTCATTCATTTCAATAACGTATTTAAACTGTTAGGTACTTGTATATTGTTTTTAAAATTTTAGAAAATTTATCTTGGCCCGCCAAACTTGAATTCTTTCGATTTTTGGCCCACAGCCGAAAAAGTTTGTCCATCCCTGTTCTAGACTTATGTTTGGGATTCTGCTAAAAAAGTGCTCTTCCAAAAGTTCAAATGCACAGTCATCCATTGGAGATATGTCATGCGATTTAGGAAGGATGCTTCAATTCCATTTCATTCCACATTTAAAAAAAGAGCAGTAGATTTAGAAGTTTGGTTTTTATCCTTATCATGATATAACTCCATGCAGTGAAGATTGAGTAAAGGGATGAAATTTCTTCTTCGAAAATAGTGTTGAAACATATTTCTGATAGTAATTCAATTTTGACTTCAAGTTTTCTATTATGAGACAATTTAGCAATGACCATACAACTTCTAGGAGGAGTTTTCTTGCTATCTCAACCCACATTTTAAATCTTTCTCCTCCTTTTTCAGTTGTAAATCAATCTTTTTCTATTGCAATCAGATAGATAAATCCAAGCCTCATCAACATAAGCATATATTTCTATTTTTCACCTGACAAATAATTTTTGTACAACAATTTGCAATAAGTCATGCTGAGAAACATGTTTTTACCTTAACACATTGAAGATGGTATGCACTGAAAAGTGTCTAGCCTCAGTTCCTGCAGATTTTTTGTTAAAGTAATAACAAAAAAATCCCAAAAATGTGAATTTCTGTCATCCATTGCCAACAGTTGAAAAATGAAAGACTGGAATTCCCGTCTTCAATGTGTTAAATGGTGAGCACCATGATTTTTGTTTTGATTAACTTCATATCAAATTTTATAATTTTATTTGCAGTATCCCAAAGAGATAGCTAAAGATTTTATGGCAGCACTTTGTGAGGTTGATTTTGTTTTAAAACGTAAGTTTACGATTAATAAATAAGTTTTCATTATCCTATTTATTTTAAGTCTGCATTGCTATTTGCTTATCACAAAATCTGTATTAAATGCATGAAATATGATTTGATTTAGTCCTCCTCAACAAACTCTTCCAATTTTCGTCATTGTTTACAAACATAAAAAAACTTTATCAAATCATTTTTCAAAGCACTCATACTTAAATGTAAAAACATATATAGGTGAGAATATATATATATATTTATTTATGTATGATATGTATAATATATGTGTGTATATATGCATATATACATATAGATATCATAGATATACATATAATATAGTATGCATTTCATTTTTTAAATCTATATAAATTTATATATATGTATATATATACATATATATGTGTGTATATATATATATATGTGTGTGTGTATGTATGTGTATATATATATATATGTATATATACATAGATATATATATGTGTGTTAGTAAATATATGTGTATGTGAATATATGCATATATACACATACATATAGATATAACGGAGATATACATATTATATAGTATGCATTTTATTTTTATATTTTAGTTTTATATCAAATTTATTAAAAACTAATAAAATATATAATTTATTAGAACGTCGTTACTATAGATTTGTGATAATGTAGAATTATGTTTATGTATATTTTTATACACACATGAGAGATTGGTTGATAAATACTGCTAGATTTTAGTGAAGAATATACATGTTTTGGAGATGAAATAACTCTAATGGGCATTTAGTGTTAAATTTATTATGCTTAATGATTGAGTTTTCATTATCCAATTCATTTTCTTGGTGAGTACAATATTATATACACATGACAACTTATGTAGTAAGTGCATAAAATATTTTTTTATCCCTCATCAACTATTACAAACTGGTCAGAAATTTTTTCATTGTTTACAAACATAAACTATTTTTCGAATCAACTTTTGAAGCATTAGAATTTCAATAAACACAAACAAATATAGGTGAGAATATTATGAAATTTAGAGAAAATCCTGTAAGGAGTCTGATTAGACCAGAAATTTCGTTACTAAAGGAAAGATAATTAACCTTATTTTTTCTTTGCAAATGTTTAGTTAGGAGTTACTGTGCATACTGTTGCTGGTGGCACCATCAATTCATGCAATTAAAAAGTCATGCTTAAAAAATTCACAAAGTGTAAAAAAGGTATTCATTTAAATCAAAAATATTTTAAAAGAAAAACAGTGATTTATATGAAGGTGATATATATAAAGAAAACTCGCCTTAAATCTGACTCTTAACTGCAAAGGATAGGGTGGGCTCCGACCCTAAAATATTTTTAATTTATGCATATGAAAATTTTTTAGACTTTGCAACATTTGTGTACATTATTAGTTTTGACTGCGAGTGTTAACCCTTAGCACTCCACACATTTTTGTACCTTATGCCTACCAGCAACTCCGACAGATTTTCGCAGTGGAACTAGTGAAATGGAGTTTTATTTTAACTGAGAAAAATCCCCACAAGCTTGTGAATGTTTTTAATTTTGTTTATTTTATACATACCACTTTCTTCTTGTAAATGAAAGATAAATTTTAAATTTTGTACTTCACCATGGTGTGATATCTTTGGAAACAACCTCCCATATGCATTCTGAGTTTACTTGGGTAGTATAATTTCAAAACCACTAAAAGTATCAGAATTATAATGAACATTTGTCTTTTCCAATACCTTTTAATTCTTCACTACCACTCAACTCTAAATTGTCATAATTATTTTTCTCCTTCCTACTTACCATAAATAATGTCAAACAATGGTTTAATCGTAACTGTACAGAGACTGAGCACATTTTAACTACAGATAACAAATGCCAAAGCCAACAATTCCGCAGTATCTTAAAGCATAATCATGCTAAAAACATTTGGCTCTGCAGTGGAGCACTAAGGGTTTAGATAATTTTCAACCATGAGAAGAGTAAAAGCATTTCTACATAGTAGAATTGGTCACAAGAGGTTGGCAAATTTAGCATTACTTTCAGTGCCTCTAGAGGCATGACTATAGATTGTGATAAAGGTTTGAATAAGTTAGCCTTAAAAGACTAGAAAAATTAATTTACAATTATAGAATGGTAGTTTATAAATTGCTCATTATGCTATACTATTTTCAAATTTTATTATTATGCAAGTTAGTAAAGGAATAAAAATGTCATAATTCCTTTCTCAATATTTTCTTTATTTTTCTAGTAATTCATAAAATTAGTTTAAATTCATCTGGCAAAGTTTACAGCAGGGATGGACAAACTGTTTTGGCCGCGGGACAAAAATCGAAAGAAAATAAGTTTGGCTGGCCATGATAATTTTTTCTAAAATTTTAAAAACAATATACAAGTGCCAAACAGTTTAAATACGTTAATGAGATGAATGAAATTGCAATTTCATTTTTAAAAGTTCCTTATACTGAAGTTTGAAGTGAGATGTACTGATTTTAAGGAACGATGCTAAATGCTCATCGGTTAGTCTACTTCTGAAATTATTCTTTCTAAGGTTCAAACTTGAAAACATTTGTTCACATATAAGAAGCAATCATACTGCTGATCTTCTGGATGCAAAATAATACATTTGGGATATAATATTTAAGTAAAGTAGAAAAGGAGATGGATATATAATGTATAAATATATATTTCTTTTAATTTGCCGCAGACCGGCAACTTAAAATTTTATCCACGGGCCAGATAAAACATTCCGGTGGGCTGTAGTCTGCCCTTCCCTGATTTAGATAGTTTTCAACCCTGAGAAGAGTAAAAACATTTCTACAAAGTAGAATTGGTCACAAGAGGTCGACAAATTTAGCATTACTTTCAGTGCTTAATGGTATGACTATAAATGCTGATGAAGGTTTGAACTAGCTGGCCTTAAAAAGCTAGAAAAATTAATTTATAAAATGGTAGTTTATAAATTGCTCATTATGCTATACTATTTTCAAATTTTATTATCATGCAAGTTAGTAAAAGAATAAAAATGTCAGAATTCCTTTCTCAATATTTTCTTTATTTTTCTAGTAATTCATAAAATTAGTTTAAATTTATCTGGCAAAATTTAGAGCAGGGATGGACAAACTGTTTCAGCCGCGGGCCCAAAATCGAAAGAAAATAAGTTTGGAGAAGCAAGATAAATTTTTATAAAATTTAAAAAATAATATGCAAGTGCCTAACAGTTTAAATACGTTAATGAGATGAATGAAATTGCGATTTCATTTTTAAAAGTTTCTTATACTGAGGTTCGAAGTGAGATGTACTGATTTTAAGGAACGATGTTAAATGCTCATCTGTTAGTCTACTTCTGAAATTATTCTTTCTAAGGTTCAAAGTTGAAAACACTTGTTCAAATATACCGCTGATCTTCTGGGCATGGGATAATAAATTTGGGATATAATATTTAAGCAAAGTAGAAAAGGAAAAGGATATATAATGTACAAATATATATTTCTTTTGATTTGCCTTGGACTGGCACCTTAAAATTCTATCCGCAGGCTGGATAAAACCTTCTGGTGGGCTATAGTTTGCCCATCGCTTGTTTAGAGCATAAATTAAACATGCTCCAGTATTTACCAGGCAAATTTAAACCTGTTTAAATTTAAAGGTTCAATGTGGTTATAAATATCAATATTCAATGAAATTATGTATAGTGTTGCTAATTTGTTTTATAATTAATGCAAAACTATGGATGGATGGATGTATTTTGTATGTGTGTGTAATGAATTTTTTATGATATTGAAAGTTTACTGTACTTTGAATTAAAAATTTTATCTCCCCCCCCCCTCAAAAAAAAGAAATTGAGTATGTTACTGCTGACAGCTGTGAACATACATGCAAACAGGAACATGTGCAGACTCATACCACAAAGAAAGGTCACTACGCATTAAGTCACCATCCAATTTTTTATTTGGTAAAAACACTTAACATAAATTTGCTATTAGATTAAAACAAAACAATATTGGCCATGTAATTAAAAAACAGTTGTAGGAACAGTTGTAGAGAATTATTTACAGCTATGGCTTAAAACTTTGTTTTAATAATTCTTTTAAAAGCTGTTAACATATGTTTGTTATTACAAAATATTAAGAATGAATTTTTAATATGTTTTTTAAAATATGTTCTTTTAACAATGCTCTGCGTTCAAAAGCAAGTGCTTTTCCAGGAAACTAATTTTTTTTTTTACATAAAAAAATTTAAAATATTTTAAAAAGTTATTGTGAATGATGCAAAATTGTTAACAAAATTTGTTCACTGTGGTGACTGTGGAATCTGTTGTTGATAGAATCGCTTAATATCTTCAATAATGTCAGCTTTTTTTGTTCCGCTGCGAATTCCATTTCTTCTGCAGAATTCTTTTAGCACATTCACTTTGAATCTAGCAAGCTAAAAGAGAAAAAAGGCAAAAAAAAGTTTATATTGTTTCAAGACAAATTTCATTACTAACCAAATCTGATACATATCAAACTTACTAAAATCAAATAATGATTTCATGAACTGCTTTTAAACTAAATATTTTATGAAGAATTATTTTCAAAGAGGTTTAGAATTGTTCTGTTTTTTAATATTGAGAAAAAAAACTAATTGGTTTATTTCATTCTAATATAGTATGATTAAAATTAAATTTTACTACAACACAAACAATATTTTGCTTACATTTGAATGAAGTTATCATTAGTTTTTATATTGCTAACCTTTTTAAAACTGATATGTTTAGAAACTAGAGTTTGATAAGATACTTTAAAGACTTTTGGAGTTAATATAGAATACTATACTGCACATTTCATGTACAGGTTGACCAGCAGTGAAATGGGCAGTTATTATCACATGAAACTATGTAAACTAATAATACTTCTTCAATATATTATGCTAACAAAATTAACAAATATTTATTCACAAGAAATATGCAGATGGAATTTTCTGTAAATAATATTTATAGGAGGAAAGACAAAATGTCTCATTAAACAGTTGAGAAACCTTTGAAAATTATAATAAATAAATAAATAACTTATTTGAAAACTTTGAAAAACAATATCAAAACTTGTAGAATAAGTAAAATGAATGGTTAAATCAGCTTCTTTTAATGAAACTTATTTTTTTAACCACCCACATAATTTTACTGACTCTAGTAAGTTTTAAATTAATTTTGTTATAGGGTATAAAATAAGTAACATAAAATTTAAGCTGAAAGGAAAATGTACTGCATAGAGCTTAAAATAAATATTCTCTCAGTTGCAAACTCTTATTCTTCTAGTCAACCTTTTCATGCACTATTTATTTCTCTTTTGAATTCCTCCTAGCTTTTTGTAATTTATTATAAATTCAAAAACCTTTAAAGAAATGTATTTTATTTTGTCAAATTTTACATTTATATTTAAATTCTAGGGGTAGGAAGTATTCTTATCCTGTAACCATTTACAGTCATTCAGAAAAGTTGATTTAATAGCAATTATTTATCATGGAAATATTAAAATCATGTTGCAATTACCAAGAATACATCACATTCTGTCAGGGTTAGCAAAAACCTGGGTTTTTTCAGGGTTTTGGGTTTTTTTCTATACTTTAGAGGATTTTAGATGCTTTTTGGCAGATTTGAAAACTATTCAGGTTTTTTGTTATGTAAGAGGACAGGATATATAATTAATTGTATGATTAAAATAAATTTAAAATGTTAATAACTTTTTAAAGTTAAAAATTTTAAAAATCAATTTTTAATCATGCAAAAGAAATTTTTGTCTAAATTAAAGGAAATTTTGAAGTCTTAAAATAAATTATTTTTTACATACTCTAAAATTTTTCTAACATCAAAAAACTAGTTTTGAATGGCGATTGTTTTATACTAAAAGTTGGCTTTGAAATAGTTGCATTTGAAGTTTTTTCTTTTCAATAAAATGTATTAAATTATTGCTCTATATTAATTAGCAGTATTGTGTTATTAAAGCATTCAGAAGATATTTTTTAGTTAATTTGTAAGTTATATATGATAAGTAGCAGAATTATATATATTATTAATTATAAATATTAAGTTGTATATAATATAGAAAGCTCTTGTAATTTGTTTATGTTCTTTTAAATATACTCAAGCCCTCTGGGTAATTCTTTTTTAGCCATATTATTTCTTTTTAATATCGGCTGAAAGACGTCAGTTTTCTTCATCTTGGCAGAAATATTGGTTGTTTTGGTTTTTAATTGTTTCTATAATTTTTTCATTGTATTTGTTATACAGATAACTATTTTTCCCTGAAAAGTTTTTAAGTTTTTGTTTTTTCTAGCAGTTTAGACCTCAAATTTAAAAAAAAAAAAAAAAAAATTACGCTCATTGTCAAAGATGAAATATGCAATATATATTATAGATTTAACTCAATATTTTTATTATTAGTTAAATATGTGGAATTTTAAATAAAGATTTTGAAAAAACTCAATTCTGAAAAATCCCAGTTGGGTTTTTTTGAAAAAATCTGCCCGGGTTTTTTCGGGTTGAGCAAATTAAGCCAACCTTGTATTCTGTAAATATATAGTGAGTACTCTTTATCCCCTGAGCTACATTTCTTACTTTGTCTACAGTTGGAAACCAACTTTGATAAATGATTTCCTATACTGAATGAGTTCACATCATCTGGAATTGAACATTTCTCTGTTTGGAAGTTACTAGGAAGGCCTTTCTCTTGAAGCATATCCATCTATTAGCTAATGATATAATATGATATGGGATGGTAGCTAGTTTTTAGTAGATTTTGTGCTTACCCAGGAGCAGTGGCAGACTAAGGTTAAAGCGGGCCCTAGACAACATTATAATTCCTGGCCTATTTTTCAGTCATGACACATGCTTTGCATTTGGTAGTTTGGTTTTAAAGCATATAGTATGTAGTTCTATTTAATTATCGGATTCCAAGAAAAAAGTAAAAATATAATATACATAAGTACGAAAATTAAATAAACATAATTATTAAAACAAACAATACTTAAATATACCCAAATTGTTTAGTCATATTGCCTTTTTTCTCACTTTTAATCCTGCAAACTAGTCAATTATTTTGCATTAATTAATAGAGTTATTTAATACCTCCTTTTCTTCATAAAGTAAAGATAAACTATTTAATCTTTGTTGGCCTAATGTGGATCTTAAAATTTTTTTTTTCTGGCCATTACTGAGAATGATCTTTCACCGCTTGCATTGCTTATTGGAAGAGTTAAATAAATTCTCAGAATTATGTTTAAATTAGGGAATGTTGCAATAATATTATTTTCCTGAATAAATGACCACATGGATACAGGCGAAATAATATTTTCTTTACTTATAAAAGTCTTAAATTGTAATACTTCATTTTTCAGTTCTGCTAGGTTTAAATCTTGTTCATACCATTTTAATTCATCTATTGAAGAGTCACTAACATCACTATCATGAAAAATTGTTTTGAATTTATTGTTAAAAGTTTTGATAAGTCCGAGGCTCGATCGTCTTTACACACATTGACACTTGCGGGTGGGGATGCATAAGTACAGGAACACTCGTCTACACTTATCGACTTTATCAATCAAAGATTCGGCATCATTTGGATACATTTCAGCAGTAATTATGAATATCCCATTTTTCTGGTAAATAAATAAAAAAATTAAAAGCCTAATTTTCGGGTCCCAAAAGTTACGGACCCTAGGCACATGCCTAGGTTGTCTAGGCCTTAGTCCGCCCCTGCCCCAAAGTGATTTTAATCCAAAAAATTTCTGAATTTTCTGAAAATTTGTGTAAGTCTGTTCCAAAAATTATAAACAGATTTTTTCCCCAAAAATTTGAAAAAAACAAATTTTGGAAAAATTTGTGTCTGGAAATTTAAAAGTTTTTTAAAACCATCTTCCATTTCAAATAAGAAATATATAAATGAATTTTGAAGATAATCAGAAAGATTTATACATTTTTTCACCCTTTTTCCTTTTTTGCCTCATCTACCATTTTTTTTTCTGCAGAAGAACAGTAATAATATGTTATATGATTTTCTTTTTTAAAGTAATATGTTAAAATTTACATTTATGTATTAAGATTAAGTAATTGAATTTTTGTTTTCTAGATAACCAACACACACTTTGACATATGTGTGTTTGTATTATTTTATACAGAACACACTTATATTTGTAACTATAATAAGGTGATGTATATTAGAACATATTGATATTAGGTAAACAATATATCACAATATTAAAATTCAGATATCATCCAGCTCTAGTTTTGACATCCAGAAATTAACCTTAATTTTTTTTTTTTTTTTTTTTTTTTTTTTTTTTTAAATTAGTAGATTATACTTTTTCAGAAAATTTTGTATGATGTTCAGAAAGATTTTTTTTTTTTTACTTAGAATCACCCATGTGCTTACCGCAAGTGTATTTCATAAGATCATGTAGGTGTGAAGTAATCTTTCCAAGGCTCACAAAAGGGTTAACTTGTTCATTTTTTCTTCTTTTAGGAAGGGGTTTTCTTCTTTAAGGGGGGGGGTTTGCATTTGATATAAGAGCACTACTGCATATATGATTAACCCTTTCGCGACGGGAAGCGCAAACGTGCGCTTATCTCTCAGGCCGGCAGACACTTTCGTGAGTGAGTATCCTGGGCCGGAGGGTTTCTTGCTACTAAGCCTAAATTCATGAAATTAACGAAGTAGCAACACGTTATTTAATAATACTGCGTAAAGTATTTAAACGAAATGGGATATATGTTTATAGATACTTTATTTACTTAAGCTATTTCTTATTTAAATATATATTTTACACTTTACTTTTTTTTCATTTTTTACTTAGTATTTAAGGACTTTTAACATTGCAAAACTGAATACTATGTTATTTAAACTTTTTTTGTATGAAAAATTTTAAAAACTGGGATCTACAAATAATCCTACGTGACAGTCCTTGCACTCATAGTAACTCATTTGCCCTTTTGGAGGATTTTTCCGGAATGTGAAAAAAATGAAACATCGTCAATTTCTTTGTCAGAAATGTCCTCCTCATCATTAGAATCACTAGATCCATTATGAACATGAAGAACAATCAGAATATATTATAGTGTCATTATTACTAATATCCTAATCTGTTTCAGAATCAAAATCTGAAATATTTCGCATCATTTCAGCTATTTCAAGCTCAGTTAAACACTTTCGACACTTCGAAAATCTAACAATAAAAAGAGAAAAAAAAATCAAGTCTGTCAGGTCTAATTCTGTACTAAAAACTGGACTGCAAACCGAAATACACAACGTTTTAGCTAAAATAAAACTCCCCTGCTTACATAAACAAACACCATGTGGGAATTTAAAGAGCTCTCATAAAATATGTCAATATGAAACATTCCTTTTCCCTCATGTTTAATCAAAAACCACTTGTATGCGTATCATACTACTCTCCTATTGAGTACAAGGTCAAATCTACATGTATCTAAATCCATATGGACATACAATGCCATCTTGTGTCAAAACTTATAGTTTTTAAAATGTTCCACAACACTGGCACACATATGTGACGGTCGGGGGTGAACGAGAAAACGCTCTGGCACGCCAGTGTGTTGGTCGGGAAGTGAGTGCGTTTCTTGCTGGCACGTATTTGTGACAGTAGGCCCGAAAGGGTTAAACAACATAAGAAATTTGATTTTTATCAGTAATACGCAATCCTGATTGTTATTAAAACCTCAGAAAAACAAAGTATTAAATATAAATAATAAAATTTCTTAACCATTCCAGCTGCTGCTTCCTGCTGTAAGCTGTGGGGAACTGCCAATTCTTCCATTCTTAAACTTTTGTTAGGTGGACCATACCCCTGAGAAGTCTGTGGAAATTATACATAGATGAAGACAAAAAAAATTATATTATTAAATGTTATTTACAGAAAAATTGATTTTTGGAATATATATAATAAAACTGTTTTAAACAAATACAAACAAGGCCAGTAGCTACTTCTGGAAGAAATTATATTATGTGCCATTATTTACAGTTTCTACAAAACAAAAACTTTTATAATGAAAATCCTACTAAATAAAACTTAATGCACAAAAACTGATGGATATTTGGAATATATATATACTAAAATTGCTTTAAACAAATACAAACAAGGCCAGTAGCTACCTCAGGAAGAAATTATATGCCATTATTTACAGTTTCTACAAAAGCAAAACTTTTATGATGAAAATCCTACTAAATAAAACTTAATGCACAAAAACTGATGGATATTTGGAATATATATACTAAAATTGCTTTAAACAAATACAAACAAGGCCAGTAGCTACCTCAGGAAGAAATTATATGCCATTATTTACAGTTTCTACAAAAGCAAAACTTTTATGATGAAAATCCTACTAAATAAAACTTAATGCACAAAAACTGATATTATATATATATATATATATATTTAAGCACACATAGATACATAAAAACATATAATACATACAGAAATTAGTTTATGCATATACAGTTGAACCCACTTATGACATTCTATTGTTATTCCAATTTTATAGATATATTTACAGTATTTGGTAATACAATTTGTAATAATTATAAATATATATATTTTCAATGTCGTAAATACATATATTTGCAATTATTACAAATTTCTCTGTTTAAGAAGCCTTAAACATTTTCCTGCTTAAGAAATTTTATTTCCTTGAAACATTCCTTTTCATTTCATTCTGAGGCTTCATTAATTTTTATTCAATAGAGATAAAAAAGATATATTTGTGGAAGAATTGATTGATGAACAAACATAATTTTGATATTCATTCAAAATTGTTAGAAAAAAGATGTTTTGACTTGTAAGTACAAACTTTTATAAGTGAAGCCAATTCTGCCCTTTTAGCAGGAAGATGGGGATGGAAGTTGTGGATTATAACAGTGAATTTTGGTATATATATAAAAATTCAATCATGAGTTCTTAGAATACATAAATTATTAAGGTAAAATCATATACATTATTATTTTTATGGTAAATAATTTAAATGTTTTAAATATACATAAAATTAAAATGTTTAATTTATTTTTAATTGTAAAATAGCACTATGTATCTATGAGAATACATTCAGAGGAAAAAAAAAATAGAGCTACAACTACATTCAGGGGTGATTGTACCTTTAAGTAGAAAAACCCAGAATTTTTAATTCTGGGTTTTAAGTTAATTGCATATAACAAATAATTACATGTTACTAATACTAGATTTGATGTATTGTTAGTAAATTTCAAACAGTGATTTTAATTGTTACTAAATTAACAATTAAAATGAAAAACTTACCAAACTTTTTTTGGAGAATGTCACTCTTACATGTTAAACAAATTCTTCCAAGATTTGGATTTTTAAATTTAAAATATCAAATACATTTTACTTATGATAAACCTGTTTTCTGGTGCAATAAGTAATAGATTGAACTATAACTAGACACAGAAGTAAAATGACCCCCTCCCCACAAACCTGACAAGAGTTGTGATAATGCATCCTCATAATGCTATACTTATGCAAATCAATCAACACCTGTTCAAATGTTAAAGTTTATAGTTCAGCCAATCACCTCTTCTCTTCTATCCCCACGATGACCAGAAATGCTGACTGTAACAGAATACTTTCTGCCGCTGAAACATGAAACAAAAGTGATAACAAAAGTTTGATGAAATAAGGCCTTTTTAATTTATTAAAAAAAATTTTTTTAGCTTCTTTGAAATCAAACTATCAGGGTGGAAATTTTCCACCTGGAAGGGTAGTTGAAAAAACTCATTCTGGGGTACCCTTGGAGCACAATTCCTACAATAGATTAAAATATTTTTCTGGAATGCATTTCCCCCCCTGGTTGTTCTGTTTAAGAAGTTTTAATCCTTCGTTCCCATGGAAAATGTCTTAAACAGGTTCCACTGTATATACACAGTGTGTTACAAAATTATAAGACCACTCAAAATATGGAAACTTTCACAACAAAACAAGCATTAATCCAAATTTTAATAAACACACATGAAACAAACTAATTTTTTTAAGTTAATGCAGTTAAGAAAATAGTCAAATAATTTTTTTGTGCTAACGATTTTTTGGAATCATGGTGTTGCATTAATATGCACTTTTATCTGAAGTAGAAGAGCAAAAAAGAAAAGTCTGCATGTGAAATAAATAATATTCTCAAAATTTTTTGTGTAAAAGAATGTTATAATAATGGAAAATGGATCAGGCTACAAAAATGGTGCTATCAGCTATGGTACAAATGGGAAAATTTTGATTACCCTCTTAATTACACTGAAGCAATATTCCAATTAGTACATTATGTTCCTTTAATTATTTAAAATTGTTATTATAGCTATCAATGACTGCATATTGCAGACTATTTTCTAAATCATCTGTGAAGCTTAACAAAGAGTTGAATTTACTGATAAACCATCTTTTGTTTTACATAAAAGCTTAAAAAGAATTAAAGATTTATTTAAATGTTTCCTACAATTCTTTCAAAATACTTCCTTCTGCAATAGAAAGTCTTAAAAAGGCAGAATCAAAATAAATTGTTGAAACTTCATTTTGTGATGGGTCAAACAACATAATTTCTTAGTGATGTTACTAATTTGGCTTTCACTTTTAGAGATTTATTTTAAATTAGGTTGCTTTTAAAAATTACTTATCTGCTTAAAAATTAAAGACCCAAATTGAAAAATAAATGCTTTAGAGGAACCTTTTTTAAAGAGCACCTACGAGTTTTAAGAAGTATACATACCCTGATATAAATATTCTTATTAAATGTCATTCCACAATTACAAGAGGTATTTGTTGACTTGTGTATTTATTACCTTATGAATTCAAAAACATTTGTTTTTTGTTGAAAGCTGGAAAATTTGCCTATTTGTACTGATTTTTAAGATATCTTTTGCAGTCTGATTCATTTTGCATTTCTCAATATTATTTTTTACTCTAAGTATAATACATATCAGTTTACAAACTATTGAGAATATTGCATAGTTCATATACAGAATGAAAGTAATTGTATAATCAGACTTCTCATACTTCTATTTAAAAAAAATTCACTTTGATATGACATTTTTCTTCAATCTCCAACAAATCCATTATCTTTATATCCACCATATCTCCCATATGCTAATTTAGCTGGAAAATGCAAATTTCTGAAGACCTCAAAAGAAAACAGTAAAAGCTTCCCTGACTGGTATAAATACCCAGAGTCAGCACTCAGAAGGTGTTAGGCTATGTTTTGGCACTGTGGCTGCTATTAAAACCACCAGGAGGAGGGAGAGGTCAACATCATCTGGGGACCTCCTCCACTGGTGCCAGCTCTTTCTCATTTGTTGGCTTGTCAGTAGAGGTCAGTTAATTGTTAGTAGACAGAAGTTAGGAAAGGGGATAGGATAGTGGCTGTGAGTACTTAGAGTAACTTAGAGAAAATTCTCTCAGTTACTAGCACAAGTTCAAAGAGCATGAACAAAAGGATATGGAGGTTTTTTTTTACTGCACTGAAGTAGAACTTCAATGTGTATTAATTAAAAAATTTTTTATATATTTTTTTTTATTGTGCAAGCATGTATTAATTTTAATTTTTTTCCATCAGGACCATCAGGAAGATGTATGGGGGTCAGTGTCATCTGGGCAAAGATCCCAACAGGCACTTTCTCTTGGTTGGCTTGTCAGTAGAAGTCGGCTAAAAGTTAGTAGACAGAAGTAAAGGATAGAGTCTGGGATCCACAAACTTCATGAGACTAGTGGCCAGGAGTAAATACTCGCGGTCACTACTAAGGGTTCAGAGAGTGAACAAAAGGATAGGGAATTTTTCATAACGTATTATTTATAAAATTTTACAGATTTTTTTTACTGTGTAAGCACGTATTTTTTTTTTAATTTTAATACGAGAAATTAGAGAGACAGTGCAGCTCTAGGCCGCTTACGGTTTCTAGCATCGGCATAGTCATAGTCGAAGTACTCCAATAGGAGATCATTTCTAATATTGTTATAAAAATTTAGAAGAGTGTGAATATTTAATTTGTTGTATATGTTGATGTTCTGGACATACCAGTGTGTGTTGGCAATCATTTTAATAGTTAAATTCTCCTGTGCAGTAATTTAATACTGGAAACTGTGGCATATGACCAGGCCAGCGCTGCATACAAAATAAGAGGGCGAAGGAAACTTTTGTACAGGAGCAACTTATTATCTATGCTTAAACAGCTGTTTTGAGTAATAAGGGGGTATAATAATCTTTTTGCCACTCGACACTTTTTCCAAATTTTGGTTATATGGTGCTTCCAAGTTAAATTTTTTTCAAGAGTAACACCAAGGTATTTAACTTTGTTAGACCAGGGGATGTTAGTGTTGTAAATTTTAATATTATTAATTTTAATTTTTTTTAATAGGATTTTCTAAATAGTAACTCAGAGCAAATAAAATATTAGTGTAAATAACATCATCTTGTCTTCATCTACTTAAGCAAAAAAATCCTATTCATTTTCTAATATTCATATTTTTTCCCTTTTATTAAGCTCTCTAGATATGTCAGTTTACAGTTAGCTCAAAATATGCTGCAAAAATATCTGTATTACTCAAAAAGCAAAGAGGTTTCATATTTATGTAGTATCCTGATTCCAGAAAATAGTTAGGCATGATAAAGATATTTAATCTATTTTCTTTTCTTTGTTCAATCAACTCTGAGAAATTGTTTTCAGAAATATTCACCGAAATTTGCATTACATAATATTTTTTGTTATGAAAATGTCGAAATTTCGAGTGATCTTATAATTTTGTAACATAGTATACATATGTAATTATTAAAAATTATCCTAATTTTGAAAGAGTAATAAAAAAAAGTAGAAAAAGCAACTTACAGGTCCACGTTTATAACTTGAACCTGACTGTGCAGCATTGGGACACAAAAGGGCTTTAAATTCTTCAATTAGCTTTCCTGCCCTTTTTTCAATAATATCTTTTGTTGGCACTAAATAAAACCAAAAATTAAACACATGTTAAATAATAATGCATTCTTTCTTTCTTTGCATTAAAATATTTTATTTTTATTTTTAATACAACATATAAACTATTGCAACTGCCTTGATGTCTACAAGTGTTCAGCTAAACTATTATAATACTATGTACTGTAGTTATGAAAAGTAGATAAAAAAGACTATATTTTACAACCTAATGAGAAAAAAATTGGGATTCAACTTTTAACTACAGGTGTGTGTGTGTATATATATATATATATATATATATATATATATAATAATAATACTTCTATGATTGAGCCTTTAAATTAGGATATCTTTTGTTGGGACCTAAATAAATATAAAATAGTAAATGAATGAAAAATTTTCTTATAAACAAAATATTGAAAAATAGATTATAATTATCATAAAATCAGACTTCAAAATTATAAGTATCAATATTTCAGGTCTTTCACCAGTGTTATCTAAAAGCTCATTTAGTCAAGCATGCTATGTAGTTATTTTTCCTTGGTATCCAGCTAAACTATTATAATATATAGTTGTGTACTGTAGATAAAATAGACCATATTTTACTACCATTGAGAAAGAAAAATATTTCGGGTTTAACAAGGGCACATACACCTGTAATGATAAAGATTACGTAGGTAATAAAATTAACCAACATAATTATGCCTATTTCAAAATAATTTTCTGGCATTCTTTTCTAGTAACCTTGATAAATCCCAATTTCTTCACCCTCCCATGACGCAGATTTGAGGTTTGATTCCCAGGCTGGCCAAGGTTGACCAAGTCTTTCATCTCATCAGTGGGTAGACAAACTGAGGACCAAGTATGCTTGAGAACTAAACACCAGGGTTTCCATGTAAGGCTGACCACCTAACTAGAATATATGCTTTGCACCTCAAGTCTCCTGGTCTCAAAAATGGAGATTGACTCTGTAAGCCTTGGCCCCCAAGTTGGGCTGTTGTGCAAAGAAATTTTTATTTATATGATGTGAATAACAGAAAATGACAAGTTTAATAGCCCATATAGCAAGAAAGATTTCTAGGCTATACAGTGGTATAATTTTTGTCTTTTTGTATGTATGTGTATGTACACAAAAGTAAAAATCTAACATTATAAATAAATATATTCATACATACATATAAATACAAACAAGCACAAATATACATACAAATACATACACATATAAGTGTACACCACACACATAAACATAAAAAAAATGCAAATAGACAAATATAAAGGAAAAGCTAGACCTCAACTTACATGTATAATCAATGATTTCTTCAGGAGCATCTCTGTTTAAAGCAAGAGCTTCAATATTTCTCCAGTGTTTTTGTAAAACTAAAAAGTTGATATATCATTAATCATTTAATTCTGATTTCTAAAAGATACAATAGATAATAATTCTCTATAGACAAGAATAGACCTTCCAAACCCAAAAGTCTAAACTTCTGCAATAACTTATCTTCAGGAGCTTCTTTGTTTAAAGCAAGAGCTTCAATATTTCTCAAGTGTTTTTGTAAAACTAAAAAGTTGATATACCATTAATCTTTTAAGTCTGATTTCTAAAAGATACGATAATAATACTCTATAGACCAGAATAGATCTTCTAACCCCAAAAGTCCATACTTCTGTAATAGCTTATGTTTATCAATTGACGTAACAAAATTTACATAAAAAAATTGTATAAAAGAAAGCCAAATTATATAATATTCAATTTATATATGGTTAATTTTGTACCATATATATATATATATATATATATATATATATATATATAAAAACAGAATACTAAAACAATGAAGAAATTAATGAAAAGTTAAAATGACATTAAACAAAGGCAAATTATTTAATAACAGCATTACCTATTTAAAATGTTTTAAAACAAATTTTGAGCTACATTTAACATTGTAGATTTTGCTTTCTTAAAAAAAAAAAAATTAAAACAATTTTTCGAAACATGGTCCTGGTTGCGAAGATTTGCAAATCAACAAGTTTTCACTTGTTTCAATTGTTATTGGTGAAAAAAATGTAAGGCTTTTTATTACAAAACTAAAATTCCATTCATGCTCTGCATTACTATGTGGAATTGTTAAAATTAACAACATGAAATCCAAGAGTTTCTTATTTAAAATAGCCATCACTGTTCCTTATTCGTCCAATCAAATGCATATTCTTCTACAAGAATTGCAATTGGAATTTCTTCTTGTAACAGACTACAGTCTGATGGCACTGGCATTGGCACTAGAAGCCCCAATTTGGCAGAACCAAAGTAAAATTTCATTTTCTTGTTGCAAAAATTGGTGCAAACAAAAAGTTTTCCCCTTCAAAAATGCAGCATTTTGTACATTTGCCCTGACTATCCAGTAAATGGTAAAAAAATCAGATTAAACCCAGAGAACAACTGGCAATCTACAAAAAATTACAAATTCCTACCTGGATTTTCAAATGATTCTGGATGATATGCAAACTGTAGCTTCTTAATGATTTCTTTTGATTTCTCTATAAGTGCTTCAGAAGGTTGATGTTTCTTTTTTTCACTATTTATACAACGGATGTCTTCCATAAAAGGAAAATAAATAACATGAAATCCAGGGGGAATAGTTTGATTTTTATTTTCATCCACATGTTCTAACTATAAAAGAATAACAAAATATTACACAAAGCTTCAAAATAAAAATTGATTTTAGAGAAACTAAGTACTAATCAGATTTTTATTTGGTATAAATTAAAATATAAGATGCATACAAATACATGAACACACAGATTAATATATAGATGAAGTGTGCTTTTTAAATAGTATTAAAATTTATCAGTTGCAGCTTGAGAATGCTTTCATGAATGTACCCTAGTACCCACATCTATTAATTAGCCATACACATCATTATGAAACAATCAAGATTGTTTTACGTCTGTATTTAAAGTGCCTCATTGAGTAGAAAATACTCACTGCGAAATATGCCCTGCCATTTACCTTCTTAATACAAAAGATGTAAAGGAGACTGAAATTCATCAGCTAATGAGTGAAATGTATAGAGGAAACATTGAGAGAAGGAATACTGAGAAAGTTTGTTAGAGCATACAAAAATGGCCACTTGAATGTGCATCAAGAATGTGAAGAAATTAGCAATTTCTTCTGTGATAAATTCCCACTATTTAATATACCATTTCTTTCAATTCTTTTATAAAACTGTTTTTAGATTCAAATGTAAATTTAAATTATAAATTTTAATTTATATAAATAAAATTCCAATGTATTTAAAACTTAGAAATATTTTTTTCTGTCTTTGAAGTGTTTAAAATAACCTGTATGAATAACAGAATTAATCAATTTTGTTAAAATTTATAAAAAAAACTATGAAAACTTTTGCAATTTTGCTTTTTTTTACATTTATGTTTAAATAATGCACCCTAATATATTAATTAAAAATTATACATTGTTTTAAATATTCAATTTGCTCCATGGTAGTATTAATTTCCTTGTTAGCTTCTTTGATTATTGGCATTTTTGATTTAATTGAATTCTAGTCGAATTTGATTATTTCTCTCTTGAGTTTCAATTACTTCATTTTCTGGAGATTTACTTTTTTTTTTTTTTAATCCTTATAGTATCATTTAACAAGGGATAAGCATTTTAAAAAGGATGTGTAAATGGCCTTTGATTAAAGAAGATATATTTTTTTTTCAATTTCCAGTGGTGCAGTTCACTATTTTTTAAAATAATAATTCCCTATTAAAAAAAAATTTACAGTTTCCCTGATATTTCCAGAACTGCAAAATTTTTTGCTATTTATTTTTTTCTTTTTTATTTTTTTTGTTTATGATGCCTTTTCATTTTATTTCTTTTTTTTAGTTTTTTTCCTTATTTTCTATACATTGTTTTATTTTTTCTTATTTCCTGTTCCTTTTATTGTTTTTATTCTATCTAATGTTTAATTTGTTTTATTTTTTTTTTATTTTTTCATTTTCTGAATTTAAATGTTTTTATTTCTTCCTTGATTTCTTTACCTTTATTTTCATTCTTTTATTTTTTTTTTAAATTTATTTAAATCATTAAAAATTTTTTTTTATTTCTTAGTATTAAAACTTATATTTTTTTCTGTCTTTGAGTGTTCATTTTTAATTTAATTTTTTTTTTTTTTTTATTTGAATTTCTTTTTTTTTTTTTTTACATTTTTAATGATTTATTATTTTATTTTTTTTTTTTTTGTTTAGTAATTTTTTTTTTTTTATTTATTTTTTTTTTTTTTTCTTTTCTTTTTTGACTTCTAATTAATTTAATTTTTTTCTTTTGACTTTTTTTTTTTGAGTTTTTTTTTTTTTTGAGTTTTTTTTAGTTTTTTTATTTGTTTTTTTTAGTGTTTTTTATGTTATTTGTTTTTTTTTTTTTTTTTATTAATTTCTTTTTTCATTTTGATTTTTTTTTTTTTAATATTTTTTTTTTTTTTGTCCTGTTTTTAGAACTGCCTGATGATTAGTTGCTGACACTCATTTAAAAATCCTGAATGAAAACTATTGACTGTAAAATATGCTTTTTGATTTGTTTTCTTAATGCAAAAGAGGTGAAGGAGGCTGAAATTCTTCAAAAGATCAGTGATATGTATAGAGGAAACATAAAGAGAATGTTAAGAAAGGTTGTAAAAGCATCCTTATATATTAATTAAAAATCGTACATTGTTTTCAATATTCAATTTGCTCCATGATAGTATTAATTGCCTTGTTAGTTTTTTGATTATTGACATTTTTGATCTAATTGCCTTCTAATCAATTTTGATTATTTTTCTTTGGAGCTTCAATAGCTTCATTTTCTAAAGATTTACCCTTTTTTTTATCCCCACAATATCATTTAACAAGGGATAAGCATTTAAAAAAGAATGTGTAAGAGGTCTTTGATTAGAGAAGATATATTTTTTAAAATTTTGACTGGTAGAGTTCACTATTGTTTTAAACTTTAAAAAAAAAAAAATTCCCCCACTAAAAAAAAATTTATAGTTTTCCTGATATTTCTAGAACTGCCAATTTCCCTGATGATTCCCAGTTGCGACATTCTCATTTAAAATGGCTCAATCGAATATCCTATTGACTGTAAAATATGTTTCTCCATTTGTTTTCTTAGAAGCCCAGTGGCGTTTGGGTAGTGCTTCACACTCCCATAACACAGGTCTGAGGTTCGATCCCCGGGCTGGGCACGGTTGATTCAGCTTTTCATCCCTTCAGTGGGTAGATGAACTGAGGACCAAGTATGCTTGGGATCTAAACACTGGGGGTTCTGTGTAAGATTGACCACCTAACCAGAACATATGCTTCACACCCCATGGCCCTTGGTCAAGTAAACGGAGATTGGCACAGTAAGCCCTGGCCCCCTAAAGGATGTTGCACGAGGAGTTATTTGTTTTCTTAATGCAAAAGAGGTGAAGGAGGCTGAAATTCTTCAGAAGATCAGTGATATGTATAGAGGAAACATTAAGAAAATATTAAGAACATTTGTAAAAGCATTTAAAGATGGCACCACATGAATGAGCATGAAGAGGAGAAAAGTGTCATTGTTGAAGACTTGGTACAGAATAAAGAGGGGAACATTTATGAAAACAGATACTTTACAAATGCATCCTTATTAAATGAGTTTTCTCATGTTTTAAGATGTGTCCATTGAGGAAATATCACATAATACTTTAATTATTGTGTCTTCTGGGAACAGGAAATACTACCGGAGAGGGAGGGGGGGGCACAGAACCTATCATTTAGCCAATGCATAGCCAGATAGTAGATTTCTATGTGAATAGAACTCAACTCTAAGCTAGTTCTATGATATGACAATTGCTTTAATGTTAGTGGAAATTATGTTAAAAAGTAGTATGGTTTTTCACGTAAAAATAAAATTAATAAAAAGAGGTCACTTGTGTATTCCGCATAGCCAGATAGTAGATTGCTATGTGAATAGAATTTAAAAACTCTAAGCTGGATCAATGATATGACAATTGCTTTAATATTAGTGGAAATTATGTTAAAAAGTAGTATGGTTTTTCACCTAAAGTAAAATTAATAAAAGAGTTCACTTGTGTATTTTAAAGTTTTAAACAGTACATACATAGAAAACACACCTTGTATATGCATACGTATACATAGAGACAGTCAAACCCTGAGATAGCACACCCATCAGGTCAGATAATAACTTAGTGCTTTAATGAGTCTGGTGGAATATCGAATTATGACTTTATGTCTTTCAAACAAATTGAATTTAAAAATACTTATTCAAACTCTCATATAAATGAACACACAGGCTCAACAGAAGTAATTTTTGGTGATGAAAAAAAATAATGAACATTTTTGGCTGCCTCAACGGGAATCAGAGGGTTAAGCTGTAAGTTGAAGGGCATGAGATTTGAAATTGAAAAACTCTGAAGCTGATAAAACATTGTAAATTATTTTCATTATACAGAAAATAACAAACTAAAAAATTACCTGTGGCAATAAAGCCACAAATTTAGGAGGATCATTTCTCCTAGCTATCATACGACAAATTGGTACATATCCACGTCTGTGGCACTGAAGAAGCAAAGCATAGCAGAGTCGCGTACTCCCTTGGATGGCTTTTTCATCAGGATACAAAAAAACAGATGGCTTTAAGTGATAATGAACTTTTAGACAAGATTTAGGCTTGAAACCCATCAGCAAAAGCCCTGAAATTATAGACAGGTATAAAAATAAAGAAAACAAGTGACATTTCAGAAAAAGTTTTTTTATTTGTTATTAAGTGAGGCTCAAAATGAGAGAAATTTAATATAAAAACAATTAATATTAGAGTAAAAAATATAAAATATACTAGATTATATATTTCATTTTGGTGAAAATATATGCATTACATAATTAGGAAAGATCATACATTAGTGTCTAATATAATGATGTTCTAGAAAACAAATTAGAAAAAACTGAACAAGTACAGGGAACTTCTAGTTTTCTTGTATGATTTAATTATGTATACACACACACACACACACACATATATATATATATATATATATATATATACACAAATACATATGTAATGTGTGTTTTTACCTACTACAGATATGGAAGGGTATCCATGCTGGATACAGTGCAGCTGTAGACTATAAAAGAATACATGGCAATTTGAAAATAAGAAAATATTGAGTTAATTCAGATAATACATATTTGGTGCTCTCTTACCAAAGTATTTTACATTCATTCCCTTATATAGTGCTCTGAGGGTGCAAGGGAACCAGCCAACAAGTGTTAAGATTAAAATCATGTGGGAATGCAAGAAGTGAAACTAAGTAAAGTAAAGGAGTTATATAAAAATAGTTGAGCTAAGCAGATATTTATTTTGGTTTTCTGAAAGTCACCAAATGTTAGCACAATTAACAAAGAAACAAACAAAAAAAAATCTTTCCAAATAATGTAATTTTAGGGATGGAATTGCCAGAAATTTATTTTAAAATACATATATAATTCAGTTGGTTAGTCTGGCTGAAATATCATTACACAAACATACATACATATATTCTTTGTGTATAGTGAAATCTCAAATCAGTTTCATGGGGGTGGGAAAGGAAAATGAAAATAGCAGGAAAGTGATAGATGGGGTAAAATTGAGGAATAAATTGGGTAAATATAAATGAAACTCAAAACATTTATAACAATAATAGGAAATACTTAATAATTTATTTAAACATTATTTGTTATTTAGCTGGTGCAATTGCTATTTTGTTCTAGTATTACAATGAAACAATTATTGTTCCCTCTGGTAGCCCAATTCTAACCAGGGAGTTAATTAGTGTAGCTAAAGTCATCCAGATACAGATAATATTCTTAAACATAGAACTTTAATTTAGCTAGATGCTATAGCTACATGGCTGTTTCTGGTTATAAATGAGTATAAAAGAACTGCAATAACAGTGTTCAAGATCATAATAAAAAGAAAAGATTACATTTTAAAATTTATTCATCCATTCTATGCTACAATAAAACATTTTGCACTTTTAATTCCAAATTATTCCTACCTGGATCAGCAAAATGCCTAATTTGTTTTGCTTCATCATCAGTTACATATACTTTCTTGCCATCATACTCCTGATATCTTTTTATATCTGAAGGCAATAATATTTCTCCTGTATCCTAAAAAAAAAAAACAAGAGTATTTTGAAATTTAACCTCTTGCCTTACGAATCGAGCGATGATTGTATGTGCCACTTTCGATGTAAGCTTTTCTCATGCGTCATGACCAGAAGCAGTTTCATCCCTAACTAAATTTTGCACTCTTTTTTTACAGGACAAACTACAATTCTATCTTCAGATGTATCCAAATCGATATCTGTTTCAGTTTCTAAGATCTAATCAGGACACTTTCCAGCACCGTTATCAGTATCAATTTTCCTTTTTGCCATTAGGTTAAATCTTTAGATTTTTTTAAAGAATTTTTCAAGCATCAACAGTTAATTATTTATTGCATATAATATAATACTCTATTGCAATTACATCTAAGAATAAACGACCAACTCTTATATTGCAACTGTAACAAACAATAACGCAAATTAAAAAACTTTATCGCCCAAAAACAATAACATGTCTGATACAAGCTATTCATTTTTGGCCAGACAGAATCATCATCTGTGTCATACGAGGTTCTCATTTTAGGCACAGCAGTACGATCATGTCTCCCATATGTTGTTTTAAGACAAAGGGTTAAAAAAGACATCAATAGTCTAGGCTGGACTAGGTACAAAACCATTTTCTTTAAAATTCATATATATATATATATATATATATATATATATATATATACATTTTAATATCACAAAAATTTTGTTACCATATACACAGACACTATCAGGGATTATAAACTGTAAATTTCAGCTTATTAAATTAAAGTTATGATTTTTTATGCATCATTAAATGAAATTAGGCTTAATGGAAAAAATCACATAAGCCTGGGAAAGTTTTTCTTTCTCTTTCTAGCAATCTTGAATGGATTAACCCTTTGAAGGGCACTGGTATATATAATATACCGAATTAAAAAAATTTTTTGCTGATTTATATAGAAAAAACGGTTTTGAGTTTCAATTTTTTGATGCACCAAACTATCGACATTTTATTTTCTTCTTTTAATTATTCCTGTCAAAACCTGCTTTTAGTATCAGGCCATATCAAAACCAGAGTCTAAAAGCAAAAATTCAATTTTTCAAAGTTAAGACTTTAAAATAAAAAGTATGTATTTAAACTTCATTTACAAATTTCTTATCTGTTTGATTTATATACCCTTTTAATAAAAACTATTAATTAGTTTTTAAATATTATTAAAAAATGTGTCATGCTGTTCCAAAGGAGGTGATTACACAATCAAATTACCCCTTACTTATTCCTGAGGTAATATAATTTATTTTCCATACAATTCATATTTAACCCATCCACCGGCCACCCTCCCCACCTTTTTCCGTTTCAAAACAGTCACCCTTTTCGTAAATTCCAGACGGAACTTACCGTACCATACTAGAGTTGCCGGTTTAAAAGTTGTCAGGCTATTTTTAAATTATTTTCCCTGCAAGGAAAAGGAGTTCCGTTACTCAAAATTAGTTTCTTTCATTTATTATCACTTTGCAATATTTTTTTTCCTCAAAAGTGTGCGATACGAGTTATACGAGTGCGAACGAGAAGGGGTCGACAGGTCCATTTTTGAACAGGAATTCGCTGTCGAACCCCCGTCGACGCATCCGTTCAGTGGGTTAAAAGGTCGATAGATAACATTTCTAAACTAATTTCATTGAAAACCAAAGAGTTTCTAAGGGTGCCCCTGAAAGGGTTAAAGAGATATACAATACACTTTAATCAATTCTATCAAATAATATAAAAGAAAACAGAATACAAAAAAGTATTTTAGCTTCAAATAAAAACATCCATATACTGAAAAACTAGAATGAGGAATTTGCACATGTGGGGGATTCGAACAACTTAGTGTTTTTCTGATAATTTCAGACTCGAAGATTCCAAAAATGTTCTCAAAAATGTAAAAAACTTGGTCCATCATTTAAAAAATTAATTTTAAAGTTAAGCGAAAATCACGTGACATCAAAACGCTCCGTGATTGGTTGTGATGTCATCGTTCATGCAGACCAATATTTTTGTATTGCTTTTAAGCGAGCACTATTTTCCGATTTTGTTTTTGCAAGTTCCTGAAATTTTCTAGCTATCAAAATTTATTTTTAACAGACAACCTCCCGAAAATTGACAGCATGTCAATGTTTTCTTTCTTGGCAAAAAACTCGGATTTTATGGGAGTAGAAATACGAGGAATTAAAACCCAAAGGTATGTAAAATCATTTATATTTTTTTCCAATTTTTACTTAACATGTATTAATACTTTATTCATGCTAAACACCGCTCTTTTGTTTGTAAACACAAACAAGTCAAATAAATATGCATATATTATATACACACACATTTGTAGTAGCATCGTTTTTTATAAATAGAGACGGATGTTATATTAAAATAAAAATTAGAGGAGGTATTTATTGTGAGACCGGTCTCATTAGCCTTCGTGTTGCAAAAAGTAGACCATAGCACTCCAAAACCAAACCAAAACCAAACTTAGATATTTTAAATATGATGAAAAGAAATTTAAAATCTTTAAACTGTTTTACTTTATTATTTATACATTTTTAAATAGCCATACAATTTTATTGCCTTTAATATTAATGTCAAATTAAAAAATGTATACAATTTCTCAAATTAAATTTAATTTTTAAAGTAATATCATTATTAAGTATTTTAAAAATATTATACTTTTTTTCAAATTAGTCACCAATTGAATCGAAAAATATCACTGTGATTTGATACACAAGAAAGTATGCATCTCTGAAGAAAATATTTATAATACCTTGAAAATACATAACCTTCCCCTCCCCCGAGTTATTTATTAGATAATTATATGCTTTAGATATTTATATGTTTTTCGATATTTATATGCTTTATAAAATATTTATTGTATTTGAACTCTGTGATAATACTCGAAAATTAGCAGTTTTAAAAGTTAAATAGCAGTGGTTAATCAACAATCCTTTTAAAGGTATAGATGTATTTTTATATACTTTAATTGTTCTAAATTAGTAATATTTAAACAAATGCAGCCATTTATTTACCGAAAAATGGTCTTCACAATCCCATAAAGAAGATTTATATGATAATTTGAGGTTTAATTTCTCATCCCTTTTCATCGCAGTTGTCCAGATTTTACGTGTATGTGGGTCTTTCGGGACGCTGAAAAATATCTTCTCATTGCAATTAGTTGTTGTATTTTTACAGAGTAGTACAATACAATATTTAGAGTATGATTTTTTTAATGCCAGACATAACAAAAAAATTTCTATTATATGCGATACTTTACACAAAAACAAATTTAAAAGTCGCCTTTTAACATGTAAACAGCATAGGCGCTCGGTGTCGACATGAACGATGACGTCACAAACTCGGCGGAGAAAAAGTATTGTTTTTGAGAGACGTTAAAGAGTCCGCTATAAAACCCATCAGAAACCACTTATTAGGCCCCCAAATGAAAGAAAAATAGCTACTGTCCTGCTTACTTTTTTGTCTTCTATCGTTTAAAATCAAAATTAGAAAACGTGAAAATTCCTCATTAATATAGTTAAAGTAAAAAATAAGTATGCTTAGTATAAACTAACTATATTAAATGTTATTGTATGTTGTTTGTTGTGAGGCACCTCTTGAATTAAGACGGAAAATTTTATCTTTACAATACTTTTTATTTATGCTTATTATGGTTATTTATCCTTTCTTACTATTTTATCTCTAATTTTTGCATCATGGAGGTTGCTTACCTCATGTTTGGCATATTACGTCCTTTCAGAATCCAGTGCCATAAAGCCCAATAAAACCAAACCATACTATATTAAATATAAATTGTAAAAGCAATAATACTTACTCCTAAAAATGTGCTAGTGACAGCTGTTAATTCAGCATTATTTTCTTTTGCTAACTTTACAGGAGTAGGTTTTGAAGTAGGAACTACCAGTTTATACATTTTAAAAGCCAGTTTAACATCTCCTCCCAGTGTAAATTCAAGATTACCAAGGGGTCGTTTTTTATGATCCTTACATCGAACTCTGGAATAGTATATGGATTGATTTAAAATGACTGCTAAAATCACATTATTTGATAACAAATATAATACAATTCATATGTAAGAAAATAATATAATGCAAAACAGTCAATTTAATTAGATAGTGTAGAAAATTTTCTATTTAAAGTTACTGATTTTTTTTAAAATTAAAATCTACATTCATTTTTGTAGTATTGCAATTATTAAACTTAAAAATTAAGTATAGACCCTTAATTTCCAAATTTAGTCACACAAAACTAACCTAGAGAGGAAAAAGTTATTTTAATTAGTACTTTTTTTTAAAATTCAATACAATGTTAAAATAAAAACATGATATAAAAAATATTTTTTTTCTGGCTGCAGTTTCAATATTTTTAAAAAATTAAGATTTTAAAAATACTGTGATGAACTTAGCAAAATATTCTTTTCTAAAAATTGTCTGATATATGGCACACATCTTAAAGTAATATATAAATGGTACAGATAAAGAAAAAATATTACCTAATCAATAAATCATCAAATTTCTCTGATGGATTTGTATATCTGTATTGTTCATCCTCTCCAGTAATAGTTATATCCTAATTAAACAGAAAATAATAGTAAAAAATCATATTATAAACTGTTTATTACATTTCTTTTACAATATTTGTAGAACCTAAAGACTAATATTATACTTATTGTATACCAGACATGACAACATTCAGGTACCTGTGTCAGGAGCAACAGCATTGTTTTAGACATTAACATGCTAATTACACAAGTGTGTAATTTGCATACATAATAAACAATACAAAATAACAAAGCAAATTATACATAAGTACATATCTTATTGTTTTCTAAATTAAAATTAAAAAAGCAAATTAAATTAAAAATAAATACATAATAGTAAATTGAAAAGGTAATTCAAAATTTATGCATTTAACAATGGGTAAGTAGCTTTTTTGTTTCTTTAACAACTTATTTTTCAGATTTTTTTTTTTTTTTTTTTTTTTTTTTGGTAGCAACATTGACTTTGATTAAAATATTTACTTTTTCCTATCATCAGGAATTCTAGAGTTTGTCTACCAAAATTTGACCTAAATTCAGTTTGATTTTTCCACACACTACTTAAAACTATTTAACCTTTACTGTGTGGAAAGAGTAATTTATTCAGCATTATTTTTGGAAAAACTTTGTATTTAATTGCTGAGTTCTGTCTTTCAGTTGTTCAAAAGTTTTGGTATTTTCCGGAGCAATCTGAGGAGTTTCCGGAACTATCAATTTTTCTCATTTCTCCGGAGCAACTCTGGATAATCTGGAGTAGTTGGCATGTCTGGTATACTCTCATAGTATAATTTTTTTATTCTCACACCTAAGTGATCTTAATGATATGGTGAGAGTAGGTTTGGTTTTGTGATGTGATGTGTTTCACCTGATTAAACTGTCAAACCCCCAAAATCTTAAGTATGTTTCATGTTTCAATCTTAGGTATGTTACATATCAAGTATATTACCATTACATGTCAAAAAGCTAACAACCCTGGCTGATAGAAAAGAGTTTCTGAAGTTAGAGGTTGGCCAGGTATTGCAATATTTCAATTCATAGATCAAATGAAGCATATATTTCTCAAATTTTTCTATCAACTTTTTGCAATTTCTGTAATTGTAATTGTTTCTTTCCTTGAAAAATTGTAACTAATAATATTTTTAGACATTCATTAAATGTAATAAAATATATTAGCTATTTTTTCCATTAAATTTGAATTGTATAAAATCAAAAAATTTAACCTAAATTTTAAACTGAATATCTATTTAACAAAATCAGTAAAATAAGATGTTAAAATTATAAAACTATGACTTTTCCCAACCTTTAATTCATTTAAAGACATTAATATTTTTTTAATATTACAAATTTAAAAAAATTATACTTAGAAATTTGATAAAACTGATTTAAGTTCTAGGCTAGCGATATTACTATTTATTTTTAACAAGTTCTTATATGAATTCAATATCTTTAAACACATTAATAATCTTTTCTCCAAAACACAAATGAAATTTTCAATAAGAAAATAGGATACTATTTACAAATTTTCTTCAAAATCAGCAGCATACTATTTAAAAATTTTATTTAAAGACAGTACGATGAGAGGATGTAGAAGCTGAATTTAAAGACACTGTGGCAGCTTTCTAGATTTTAATTAACAACTCAGGTTGAAATGTTTGCTCATAATAGAGTTCAGAATGCCTTATTTTCAATATGACCAAGTTTTATAAAATTGAGTTAATTTTCAAGATACCAAAAAATCGTAAACATTTTCAGTACAACTAAAAGTTCATAAAATTAAACCCAAAAGTATAAATTTCATGGATAATCTGTAAAAGTATTTCAAGTATATTTGTAAAGATAAGTGCTGACAGAAAGACACCTAGAGACAAATGGGTGTGCTGATGTTAAGGCTATTATTTTCCTGTTAATGATCTCCATTGACATTCAGGCTTTTAACCCTTTCGCAATGGGAAGCGCAAACGCCCGCTTTTCTCTGAGGCCAGCAGTCACTTTCGCGAGTGTGTATCTTGGGCTGGAGGGGTTTTTGCTATTAAGCCTAATTCATGAAATTAACGAAGTAGTAGCGCGTTATTTAATAATGCTGCATAAAGTATTTAAACGGAATGGGATTTATATATGTTTATAGATACTTTATTTACTTAAGCTTTTTCTTATTTAAATATATATTTTACACTTTACTTTTTTTTATTTTTTACTTAGTTTTATTTAATGACTTTTAACATTCAAAACTGAATACTATGTTATTTAAACTTTTTTTGCATGAAATATTTTAAAAACAGGGATCTACAAACAATCCTACTTTACAGTCCTTGTACTCGAAGTAACTCATTTGCCGTTTTGGAGGATTTTTCCGGAATGTGAAAAAAACGAAGCATCGTCATCATGTTTGTCAGAAATGTCCTCCTCAACATTAGAATCACTAGATCCATTATGAACAATTAGAATATATTATAGTGTCACTATTACTAATATCCTAATCTGTTTCAGAATGAAAATCTGAAATATTTCACGTCATTTCAGCTATTTCAAGCTCAGTTAAACACTTTCGACACTTCAAAAATCTAACAATAAAAAGAGAAAAATAAATCAAGTCTGTCAGATCTATTTCTGTACTAAAACCTGGACTGCAAACCGAAATACACAACGCTTTAGCAAAAATAAAACTCCCCTGCTTACATAAACACCACGTGGGAATTTAAAGAGCCGTCATAAAACATGTCAATCGGAAACATTCCTTTTCCCTCATGTTTATATAATCAAAAACCACTTGTATGTGTATCATACTACTCTCCTATTGAGTACAAGGTCAAATCTACATGTATCTAAATCCATATGGACATACAATGCCATCTTGTGTCAAAACTTATAGTTTTAAAACGTTCCACAACACTGGCACACATATGTGACAGTCGGGGGTGAATGAGAAAACGCTCTGGCACGCCAGTGTGACGGCCGGGAAGTAAGCGCGTTTCTTGCTGGCACGTATATGTGACAGTAGGCACGAAAGGGTTAAATGTCATTAACAAAGGGGATTGTTACATGCAACATTATACTAAGTTTTGATGTATCTATAGTGGCTGTCAGCCTTCGACCGCCTTGTTGGAAAAGATCAGTATAAGATGATGGCACATGTGCAGCTGAGTGGCAAGAAGATTGACTAACTGGTGAACAGTCCACCTGACATTAATACTGCAGGGGGGCAAGTGCAACACCCTTGCACAGAGGTGGGGAAAAAAGACAAGAAAGATAGATCAGATCTAGAGATGAGAGAGAGACGACTATCTTCTTTGTTGCCTAATTCATATAAGATATATACTATTTTTCAAGAAATAGTGTTTTTTGGAAGTAGTTTTGACTCAAATTTATTTATTTATTTTTACAAATGAATAAATTGTTACATCTGCTAGTAAAAAATCAAGTTGGTTATTTATCTTCATATGTACTAAAAGAACACAGAGTCCCATCTGATATGTTTAAAGGGTTGGTTTGGTTTGTTTTGGAGTGCTATGGTCTACTTTTTGTGACACAAGGGCTAATGAGACCGGGACCTACTGCTTAAAGCCAATTCCAAACGGCTATGAACATCCATGCAGTAGTGGAATTTGAACCCAAGGCCAGCACCCTAACCATTTGGTCATCATTTGGCAATATGTTTAAAGGGTTTGGTTTGGTAGGGAGCACTACGGTCTACTGTTTTGCACGCGAGGGCTAATGAGACTGGGACCTACAGTTTAAAGCCGATTCTAAACGGCTACAAACATCCATGCCAGAAGCGGGATTCGAACCCACGAACTCTGGTTCCGAAGAGCAGTGCTCTACCATTTGGCAATATGTTTAAAGGGAGTGACAGAATATAAATGATTTATCAAAAATGCCCAGATAAGTACTTCAACTGGCCAAGGGACAATTTCCTACAATGTTATAGTTGCCAGGCTTTGGTGTTGTTTCTTAATAAATTTTGAAAATTAAAATAAGTTCAGCACACATAAAATGAACTTCATTTTAGTCATTTTTCTTTCATCTCTAGCTATCTTATACTTTTATCTCAAATCTTAATACCTAGGGAGCAACTTCAGCCACCATGGCTTTGTAGCTAAAGATTACTATATATTTCTACCTGATACATAAAGTTTTATTTTGCCCTGTAAATGGATTATCAATTAAAATATCAAAATCAAAAGTGTTATGTTTTTGCCCAAAAAGTGAAATAAACAAGTAAATTTATAAAAGAAATAATTACCTTATAAAATAATGAACAATCGAAAGAAACACCTTGATTCTTAATTGGAAATAGTTCAATATCTATGCTACTGTCATGCAAATCTTTTGCTTTTGTTTTAGCTTGTATTTGTAGCTGCATATTTCCAGCATGAGGATTATCATGAACAGTAAAAAGGAGAATTCTGCGGTGTGCTAGAGTATATTTACTGTAATGGAAAAAAAAAATATTTCAAGCATTTAAAGCAATACTTGTACAAAAAAACATAAGTTAGAAATCCTGAAAAAATTTTTTTTTAATTTTAAATAAAATTTGAAAATATATGTTGTAATTAAGATATGTAGACATATACTGACCAATTAGAAAACATGATTCCACAAGCCCAAAATGCATCTGCCAAAGAAAAATCTTTAGAATGGCCAAATTTTACCGTAAAAGTGTCATCATCAACTATTAAATATAAAGAGAGAAAAATTAGTTATAAAACTAAAACAATCAACTACAAAGCACTATGGATAATTTTTTAGGGTAGGAGTTAAATCATAGCTTTTAGGAACAGATTTGTATTAGCATTTATTAAAATATCTCATCTAGTTCTGAATAATGATAGAAGGAAATGTCCTAAGATACAGTAAACAAATCTTGATTAAAAAAAGAATTCATACCAATTAAAACTTTTTTTTTAAATTTAAGTCAATTTAAAAATTTTTTTTATAAAGTAAACCATCACATTCTTGGCACACAACCTCCAGCAAGCCAGGTACATCCCAACAAGTTTTTTCCATCAGTCTATTAGGAGCTATAACCTTTAATGTTTTAAAATCTTCCTCTACATCATCAAGCCATCTAAGTGGAGGTCTTCCTCATTTCCTGATGCCTCCAGGTTTGTTCACAGTTAATAGCTTAGTGGAGTTGTTATCCTTTAATCTAAATGAGTGTCCAAGACACCTTATTTGGCTTCATTTAATAACTTTAACAATGTCTGCTGCTTATATCGATCATAAAGAATTTGCTAGACACTTTCTTGGATAGCACTGAAATATTTATGTAGTAATTTTCTATAAAAAATTAGTAGTCTGTTTTAGATATGTTTTTTCAGTCTAGCTTTTGCTGTCATACAGGACAATTTGACTAGAGAAATTCGCCAGACACTATTTTCTTGGACAACACTGAAAATTTTATGTAGTATTTTTCTTTAAAAAATTAGTAGTCTGTTTTGGATATGCTTACTTAATTTCTAGCCTTTACTGTCATGGAGGACTACTGGTCAAATTAGTGTTTTAAACAGAATAATTTTTAACTTTTTGTGAATGAGTCATGATCTTTATTGGTGAAAGTAGCATCTGCTTGTCAGCATTCAGTTCATACTTGAAATTATGATTTTTTATAAAACAACAATACTAATGAAAAAAACTATAATTGCAAGATTTAAAAGTTAGAATTCATCCTTATTTATCCTTTTAATCAAAAACAATAACTCAGATTTTTTAATTTTCTTGTTTATTTCTGTATGCTGACTGACCTAAACCAAAGCTAGAAAATACTCTTCAAACAGCAGCTGAAGAAGCAGTAGCTGTGCCCATATGTAATATTGAAAAATAAAGGAAATAGAGATAAATAGATTTTAAACTACTTTTTAAAAATTCAGTGATTTAAATCAAGATTTATATCATTCAGATCATTGTGATTTAAATATCAACCATATTAAAATTATAAATCAACCAACTCTGAGAGTAAACTATTTATCCTTAACAGTTATGAGATACAAACAAATAGTATTAAAAGTCTTACTGCTCATTAATGCCTCAGTTTCTAAAATTCGTTCAGCCCCAGGTTCAGACAAGTCATGGAATACATAAATATGTTTGAAGTCTGTATCATTACGAGTGTTCTTTGTTTTTTCCTAAAAATAGATAATTTGGGAAAATATACCCATAAAATTAATACAGGAAAAAATAGAAAAATTAAAAAATGAAATAAAAATCATAAATACACAACAATAAAAAAAAATAAATACATACATGCAGAAAATATTTTATGTAAATAAATATAAACAATTATTTCAGAACCCTAAAAAATTTCAGGTCTTAAAATTACTCAAAAAAAAAGAAGTAAATTGTAAGGTAATAGAAGGGAAAGATAATAATAATACTTACCGTTCCAAACAATACAATACCCGTTAGGTCCTTGTTACTAGATATAATTTTATTTGTTAATGTGGTTCTTGCACACTGATAAGAGAAAAGAGAGAAAAGAAGATGTAAATATAATGCACATATAAAATAATAAATAAAAGATAAGAAAGTTATTCTCCTTACTTTTAAACATAATTGAAAGGGTGTTTCATCATCCTTAATTTTTTGAAACATTTCATCAGTTGCATCAATCAAAAATATCACTGCATCTCTTCCATGGGCATAGCTTTTCTACAAAAGTAGAAGATAAACAGGAAAAAAAACTGATATAGGCTTAAAGGCACACTTATGACATTAGGAAAAAGGGTTGGCATGATTTAAATCTTGATTTAAATCAGTTGATTTTTTAAAAAAAATCATTGATTTAAATCATTTTTTTTTCACTTCTTTTAAAACCTATATTCCAAAGACAGGAGAACTGGGAATCAGTCAGCACAGTAATACCAATAAGTAAATAAGTGTAAATAGATAGCATGTGCTTTCCAAGAATTTAGGGGTTGTTATCAGAAAATATGTAGCAGGGGTAGTACAATGATTGATTATGACTGGTTGAATTCATTTTATGTAATGGGAGGTAAAGAGAACTGAAATCCAGTTTGTCTACCAAATAACAATAGCCGTGGCTTCATCTGCTGGAATGGAAAGAC
>CM063509.1:58326565-58376565 GCA_032207245.1 Pardosa pseudoannulata
GTTAGTAATAAGCACAATAAGAAAATATTGACAACCCAGAGTTGCTCCCAGATGGTTTTAGGAGAACGGTGCACCCTGCCTGTCCTTGTATTATCAAAATAACAGTCTGCCTGCTATTCATTTCTTCTCCCCTATCTCTTTCTTATCTCTCAGTCAAATGTTGTTTCTGTCTTTTGTATTAAGAAATTACTGGCACAGTAAAAATTTCATTACCATACCTTGAAAAGAATGCTCTGACTTTTTAAATATTAAATGCCTCTAAAAAATAAAAAACAATGCACCCAAAAATGTAATAAGTATTATCCCACCTCCACTTTTATTTATTTATTTATTTATTTTTATGAACCTGGAAAAAATTCTGGAATTTATCTTGCTTTACCTATTTATAAACCTTGTTTAGATAGAGCATGTAGCCAGTTTTTCTCAAACTCAGATATGCACCTGCAGTCCAGGGCTGCTTTTATCAAGAGGATTTTTTCACCATATGGATTAGTGCAATCTAAACTTTGAAACAGACTTGGAAACGACAAAGCAGCTAAACTTGCTTTTATTTATAAATCATTTAAAAATTTTAACCACTGTCACAAAATAAAAAGTTGGTTGTAAAATTTTCATAAAAAATAAAAATTATTGTGATTACTTAGTCCTTAGTCTACCCTCATCTTTCTAATAATTCTATGGTTGAAGGAGTAAAATGAATAAATTAACATGAAGCACCCTTTATTTAAATTATGATATAGATAATTAAAATAAGCAAAAAACCCTATATTGCAAGTAATTATTTTCTGCTGATTTATGAATTATTCTTATATATTATATATAATTATTTATTTTAGTTATATGTATTTTTTATTATACATAAAAAAAGAATTAATTGATTTAGACATCTAATTTGAACAATTTAATTTGCTTGAATCAAATATTATACTTATATTTAAATTTCAAAAATCCTATTTATATAAAAAATAAAATCTGATTTAAATAAAAAAAATCTGACTTTTTTGAATTTTTTTAAAAAAATTGTGATTTTTATCAACTCTGCACAGTGTAATTAAAAAATAACAAAAATTTATCATAAAAAATGGATTTTTTTTCCCTAATGAAAGATAATATATCTGGATTAATGTATCTTTTATCTGTTACTACTTTGGAAGAAGTAAGTACAGTTATATGATATAAAATAAGAGTGTAACTTTGATATGATCAATTTTGAAGGGTTTTTGTTTCAGGATAATTTGTTGACAGCAATCATGACAGCATCAGAAATTATGAAATGTTTACCTATAGTGTCTTCATTTCCCCTTTCCAGTTCTGTAGTAATCTACACTTTTTGGATCAGTTAACCCAGGGAATTCCAACTTAGTTTAGCAATACAATTATTTTTAAAAAAATGTGCTGAAATAAAGTCGATGAATTTAATAAATTTTTGATGATAGTGAGGGAAATAAGATGGGAAAAATTTAGAATTTCTATATAGGGTCAATTTTATGCAATAATTTTTTTTTAAATAGGATGTAAAATAATGTTTTTAAAGAAAAAAATAAACAGCTTAAAAAATTTGAAAAATAATTTAGGCGAAAAGTTAAGAGTAAAAATTAAAAACAGATAAAAACAATAAAAAATTTAAAAATATAAGATAAGGAAAATTTAGAATTTCTATACAGGGTCAATTTTTTGCAATAATTTTTTAAAAATAAGATTTAAAACAATATTTTTAAAGAAAAAATAGACAGTTTAAAAATGTGAAAAATATTTTAAGCGAAAAGTTAAAAGTAAAAATTAAAAACAGAATAAAAGCAATAGAAAATTTAATAATATATTAAAGTTTCTATTTAAGCATGGGTAACTTTTATGTCCATTTTTAAATGTGATTTTTTTAAATGCACAGTAATCTTTGTAATTGGGAAAAGTGTAGTAAATAAACCAAGATATTTAATAAAATTTTAAACTGGGCATGCATACATTTCATTCAGATATTTATATTCAATAAACATTTTTAAAATTCATGTTTAAAATGTGTTTTGCAAATAATTTGAAACTGAAAAGTGTGCTATATATAACTAAGACTTTATTATATTTATACTATAAAAAACATATTTCTATTTCAACGTAGAACATCTTTTTTATCTTTATTTGTATTTAATCTCGTGAGAAAATGTAAATTTGACTATTTTTCCTCTAGAGCATCTTTTTTATTTAAATGTATAGAGTTTGCATTTCTTTTCATGAACAAATTCGTCTGTAATTGTCGTGCTGTAAATTTTCTCCTAGAAATTTTATTTTTTTTCAAGAATTTTACATTAACATTCATATGACAGGCAATTATATATTACACAAAGACAGAGAAAGTAAAAAAGTAATTCAGATCATTTAGAAGAGGTATTAAGTTATTAACATAAAATATGGATGACAAAATGTGTATAACCAGATTACAAAAGTAATATAAATGAAAAAGTTTGGGAAATCGACAATAATATTGGCTTACTCTAGTAAGTGGAGAAATTGACGAGTGACAGACGAATCCTAACGTTCTCAGTAAAGGCGGTATATCCAAACAAGCTCAAATATAAACAGAGAACAACTGTTGCCAATTAATTTCGACATTAATTTGTTCAAGGAGAAAGCTAAAATTAAATTAATAAATATGCTACAAATCAAATAACAAGTTTTTCTAAATTTGGATTAAATAATTAATAATATTTTTTTTAAGTTTAGCTAGTTTATCCAGTTTCAAATTGCTAGCTCTGATTGCGAGCTTAAAATTGGATTTTCAAATTCGATTTCGTACAGGAACAGAAATACAAGCAGATCCTGAAAATTTTAAGCAAAGAATACCCTGTTGGCTAGAAAGTCTCTCTAGCCTGTTAGTTTACAAGGCCTGTTTCTTAGGCTGGAAAAGTATATAACCAAAAGGTTGACGAGAAAACCTTTCGCCATGAAAAACGTGCAAAATATTACTGAAGTGTGTGGTTTGGAGCAATACGGAAGATCAACATAGACATGAACATGAACACAGACATGAACATGAACACAGACATGAAAGCTTGCGGTGGACCTTGGGGACATCGTAAAAAGGGAACCGATTCACAATAGCCCAGGTATCTTTGAGTACAAGACCGGCTTAAAACACACACACATATATGTAATATATTGCTTTTTTAAATTTTTGATAAGTGTCTAGGCTTCGTGGTTATGTATGTGCGTGTGTGTATATAACCCTGAAGCTTGTAAATATTAAAGACAGTGGATGACATTAAGAAATCAATTGTGTAAGAAAAGTCGAAAGCCTAGAAATGTAATGGTCTAATATGATATAATTTAGTTATACTTAAATTAATTAGGTAAGGTTAAAAATTAAGTAAACAGATTTAAAAAGTGTGTGTGTATGGGGGGGGGAGACCAAAATAGAATGAAAAAATCTCGTGATAAATGTAGACGCGTAGTTATGGTGGACGGATACTGGAATTGAGCACCATAGGGATCTTGTACCGCTTCCTCGGATCATAGTCTGACTGATGAAAGATTTCTTCAATGTTGTTCTTATGAAGGTTTGTGTAGAACATAGGTTTCCAACGGTGTCGATACTTCCCCGCAATGGGCTCTGAAGTCTTCGAAGGGAGAGATGGTGGTAGGTGATTCAGAGGCAAATAGAGAGCATTAAGTTTATTCACGGAAAGGCCAGTAGGACAATATCTATAAAATATGTACAATATCTACTAAATATCAATAAATCAATCAAATAATATTGTATTTACATAAGAAATGCGATAATGTTTTCAAACATAAATTTCGTGAATTCCACCACTGGTGCCGTTTGGCCATCCCAGGGCAAGTGTACAGAAATGTTCAATTGCATTTCCTTCATTATATTTCACTGAAAGATGTCTCAGGGTCGGTCTTACCAAAGTCGTTTAACGTCTAACCACGATTAATTCATGGAACCAAACAATGGTGAGATGCAATTCTCCATTTAAACAGAGATTAATCGTGGTTAGCTGTTAAATGACTTTCGTGAGACCGGCCCTCAGTGGAGGGTTCAAGAAAAGGAACATCACAGGGGCTTACTCTGGACGTTGAGAGTTGGTTCGCACGTTCGTTGTGACATCACTTTGATGTCAGCTTGCGGACATTATGTGAGCAAACGATCAAGCTGACGTCAAAGTGATGTCACAACGAACGTGCGAACCAACTCTCAACGTCCAGAGTAAGCCCCACAGACTGGACATTTGCGAATGATGGTAACGAAACTGGAATTCCATATAAACGAACTGTTAAAGCTCCTTAGCCTTAACAATCTTATTATTTTTTCTTATTTATTTTATGCTTGTTTTAAATTTTTAAAAAGAATTTTTCTCTACATTCGATGGCCGTTTTAATTAGTTTCCTTTTTGTGATGTTTAATAGATAGATATAGATAATATGAAATAATGTTTTACTATTTGGTAAAATTAACTTTTATGGAAGAGAGTGGGTTCGAATATTTTTTTCTTGTAAAGGGAGCTGCAGTTCAGAAAAGATTGGGAACAACAAATGTAGAATATCGTAACAATTTCTACAATTGCAGTTCTAACAGGTTTAATCTGGTAGTGTCTGAATAAACACGTTTATCAGATACCCAACTGTTTTACGGAATAAGCAAAATGTCTTATTTTGTACAACTTGGAGCCCCTGGATTCGAGTATTAGAGACTAACTCCTAAACAGCGTTCGCATGGAATAAGATAAATTTTCCAAGAGTAAGTTATTCCAAGAGTAAGTTTTGCCAAGAGTAAGTTATTGAAACCCAGGTGTTTCTAGGAAATTAGCAATATACTTTTTTTGTTGTTGGAAAGAACTCTCTAAATATCACAATCAATATTTCCCAAAGGAACTCCTAAATATTCACTGAGTCTTGAAGTAGACCAGTTGCCCACATAGAGGGCGAATTTATTAAAATTAAAGAAAGTAGTTTTATTTTTAGCCGGATTTATTTGTATTCATCATGTTTTCTAAAACGACAGTCACTATTGCGTGAAACATTATGTGAGGATGTCGATATATGGCTTTACGTGTTACAGTACATTATTCCACTACACGGGGACTAAATATTGCTCGAAGGAAGTTCTAATAAGAAAAGAATATATAAGACAGTTTATGGTTAAAAAATTAAAGGCTTTAAATATTACAGGGACATTTAAGCTGCCCTTTTTCCATCACTAATCGCTTATCCAAAATCATTTCTAATCCCGTTGTCCGTTTCCTAGACAACGGTGAAGGAAAACCGCGAGCACTCTCAATCAGCTACTGAGTGATTTCTAATAAGATTTGACTGTTTATTTTGATTGTGTCGTATGAAGTTCTTTCCTTGTCAACTGTTTTAAAGTAAGTTATAATGAAGATTTTAATTTTTATCATTACTCCATGTGTTCTTTCGTTGATAACATCGTAAAAATGATATAAAGAAATTTTAAGAATTTTTTAACCTATTTTGGAGTAGATGTATTTTGTTCTCTTATTATATTTCTTCTGTTTGCTAACAATATGTAACGAATACAGAATCCATGAGCATTGGAACCTGTATATAATTATAAAACTATGCCACTTTCTTTTTAGCTTAACACTAAGATATTGCATAATATATTCTTAAAAACAATTGTATATTTGATAAATGCTTAAGAATTTTAATAAGTAACTATTTTAATATTTAAAAACATTATAAATATTCTAATATTACCTATCGTAAATTAGTTTAAGTAATGTAATATACATTATAGAATAAATACTCTATATTGAACTTGTAAAAATGTTTTGTAATATTAATTCTATTGGATAAATATTTTGTTTTCAAACTGCCTCGTGATAATAATTAAGAATTATTTACCAGCATTTTGAATTGCAAAGGAATAATTGATGCATTTATTCAGTTATTTCTTATTTTTAAGATCTTAGATAAATTTGCTGCCATGGGTTATGTAATCATATTGAAGTGTATTTGCATAATGAATATTGGTATAAGTTTACACCAAAAGTAAAGTTTTTTAAGTTTAAATTTATTATTATTATTGATACTTTTGCACCAGCAGTTTGACCTCAGTTGTGATTTTAATTTCTTGTAATAATTTTGCTTAATATATTTTTATGTTTTCTTTTTTCAGAGTGTTTTAATTAAAAGATAACCAATACTGTTGTTCAGTTGGTGGAGGTACTTAGAACTTTTCTTTCAAACTATGAATTTTTACGTCTAAAATATTGCTATATTCACAAGAAAATGGCTGTTACAGAGGCTGTTCGCACATTTTTTAGACGATTTTGGTTAGCGGTATTAAAAAATCTTTTGTTTCAAATTAAATAACTGCAATTGTACTATGTTTTTAAAAGTCAAAATTATGGTCTGCGACTTGAGTGGTTTGTTTTTATTCAAAATGGCGTTTTTAACGAAACAGTGGTTCGAAGGCTATATTTATACTCTTTCCGAAGAGAAATATTCATATTCCGCTATCCAAAAACAATGTGAGAGTCATGGTTTTGTGATATCTAAAGCTTCGATTGGTAATATCGTCAAAAAGAAAGAAAAAAACTTCAAATTGGAGCTTCAAGTGGGGTAAAAATTCCAAACAAGTATCCGAGGGAAAAAAGAACATCTTAGACTATTGCAAAGGTACGTTGTTTAATGTTAAAAGAAAATCCCCCAAGTCAAAAGACATTTGCAAAATAATTAGAATGCTCTTGGTCGACTGTAAACAAAATGATAAACGTTGATTTAAATTTTAAGAAAGCGAAAAAACTCAATGTGTACCGTCTTTCTCTAAAGCATATCGCTGAACGTAGGACACGCTGCAGAATTCTGTATGAGAAACATTTATCCAAAGAAAAATGAAAAAAAAAATGTCACAACAGATGAATCATGGGTGTATTTAAATGATTGCAATAAAAAAGATCCATTTATTTTCATTAAAGGGAACAAAAAATTTAAGTACGTGGTTTAAAGAATCGAAAGAAAGGTTTTCCAAGGGATTCATAATTGTTACTGTTTTTTTTTATATAATTGCAAGTTAAAAATAAAGAGAGTTGAAAAAAATATCAAGATTAACTCGAAATATTACCAGGAACATATTTTATCGTCATTTTTTCTGAATGAAATACCATCGCTTTATCCGCAGTGCCATCAATCTGTGAAACTCCATCAAGATTTTGAAAATTCCACGAGACTTGGGCAGTAGTAGGAATAATTGGATAATTTGCAAGAATTATTTGAAATTTATTAATTAAAAAAATGATAAGCGACTTTTGAAAAGTGGGTTTTTTTTGTCATCTGGTCAGATAATGGTAAACATATATAGAAGCTTACTTTGTTGGAGCATATCTGAATCATATATCTATGCCAATCTTTCAGAATCGGTTAACCTTTGGGGATATTTGCGAAAAAGACCAAACATGTTATTATGCCATAATATTTGTCGAAATATTTTATTCTTTACCTATATTTATCATCGCCAACTATGTGAGTTTTTTTTTCACATATGGCAATTTGAGGGCTTTTCTGATTCTAGTTATGTATAAAATTTTTGTATGATGTTTTAAATATTTTAATGCTCATAGTTTATGCTTTTTATTGCATTTTCATTGTTTTTATATAGTAAGTACCTTATTTTCTCTTTTGTTTCAGTATGATTCAGAAAATTTAAAAAATAGTTCTCTATACGTTTGCAAATTGAAAAATTTGGTACAATCTATGTATAAATTTTATCAATACTGTGTTTTTTTTATATTATTTTAATATTTATAGCTTATGTTTTTTATTGCTTTTACGGATGTTTATCGACGTCATCTTAAATGGTGTATGTTGGCACTTTTAATGCCAAAAATATCTCCAAATCAGCAAGAGGCACCCTGAATTGCATTTTCATCGTGGTAATAGTTAATAATAGAATAAAAAAGCAATACCAAAACACAGCACATGCAAAGCAATGAACTAGATCTGTTGAGAAAATGTTGATGCTCAATTACAATCGATATTGGAAAATATAAATGGAAGAAGATTTATCATTGATACCATTTTATTTTATATCTTATCATTTAAACATGAATACAGATCTGTTTGCCATATTTTGTCAATTTGGTGAAGTTTACGTAATGTTAGTTATAGATCAGATGCAGCAACGCTAGGGCTAGAAAAGTAGGCATTCAGGGACCACTAAAAATGGTGCAATCAGCCTCTGCTTACACTAATTCTTTTTATGTTCTTCCTTTTGCTGTGTTCTTTTGCTAATTGCGCTGAGAGGACAAACATTCTGACGATCTTACTTCTCCAATCAGGGGGATAGAGTGACAAACCCGACATATCCAGCTAAGGTAGGACTAAGATACGATGCTGGAACTCCTTGCTTTTCCATTGGTAGCCCACTGATAACAGCGAGGGAGTTCATTGATGTAACTCTTTGTTATAAGGCAATTTGTCGCAACATCACGAACTACTATAATGCCCTTCCCATTCATTTTCATGTTTACAACAACCAACAGACAAACAATAAATTGCCCTTTCGTTTGAAACTAAATCCAGAATTGTTAGAATTTGAGAATTTGCCCTACTGCGTGAAATCGCCTTATACGTGTATAAACTTGGCGATATTTGGTAATTCGTAGCCAAATTTTTTAAGGCAGCATCTGTATTCAAACTCAAATCTTTGAATAATATATGCCATAAAGTAAGCAGGTTTATTGTTTTATTAACTTAAATGCTGTGTTACAATAATAGATTATTGTTTTCATAAATAATGCAAAACAATAAATAGTAATTTTTATAACAATGCAGTCAACAAACCTTCTTGTTTTAACAGTTAATCTCCATAACATACTAAAGAAAGATACCTGGTTATTGTGAGACCTAAATTGAATCTTCTGATAATCCCAAGATGCCTGATAACATACCTCTGTCAACTATCTCGTTCGTTTCAACTCACAGATGAACTGCATCTCAGAAGCCAAAGAACTGAAATCGGAGAGCAGCTCCACGGAAATCGAGTTCCGCATGAGAATATTGAGTGTAACCATCAGGAAACTGAAGCTAGACTTCACTGGACTGATAGGCAGGGGGAATTTCGGGGACACCATCGGAGTAAAATTGCCGACTATGGAGAGAGACGTTGCAGTGAAAGTAGTGGTTAAAGAGAACGTGGGGGTGAACGAGACCCAGTGGCCTTCTTTAAACCACAGGAACATATTGCCACTTCTGGAGAGTCAGTACTTTACGGGATTAGATGTGTGGCTGTTTATAACTCCAATCGAACCTTTCACGATGAAGCAATTGCTCAGAGACAAGGTGTTTTTTAGTGATGCTGAAGCTGTCTATATAGTAATTAACTGGGTGAAAGATATCCTCTCGGGTATAAGTTACCTACATGGGAAGAATTTGGCGTATTTTAATCTTAAGACGAGCAATGTTATCATTTCTATCGATTTTACAGCGAAGCTTTACGATTTCCACTTTTTGAACAATTCTGACACATTCACAAAAAGGTAAATATTTCACTACCCTACGATTTTTTATTATTGGATTTAATGAGTTTTTCAAATGAAGTGGTTTTAGGCTGGATAGGTTTGCCTACTTTCTTGGCTGAATACAAGTTTAGAGGGGTATGCCAAAACATTAGCGATAGGTCGCCAAATTTCATAAGCCATATTTCTGAAAACGTTTGCAGTTATGCTAGCCTATGATGTTTTACTTCTTTTTAAATTACTAAAATATCATTTTATTTACTTTTAAATTATTTAATTATATTTTGCTACTTTTAAAGGTAATTAATGTGATAAATGTGATAGCAAATGTATCCAAGTAATTTTATTATTAATTTTTTTTATATTTGTTAGATTTCCCACCTTTTATTTCCTAAAGCACTATAAATTCATGTTTATAAACCAATTGCCTCATCTGGCATCAATATGGAGATAATTTTCAAATATTGCTAATAAAGAGCTAGAGGGGCTATAAAACTTAGATTCTACCACAAGGACACTAGGAAAAACACTTTTTAGTGTTCCTATGGTAAAACTTTCGGTCTAGAAAAGGGTAGCCAACATAATCTGGTGAATCCAGTGCATCTGAGTCAGCAAAGGGGCCAATCACAGCTTGAAGGGCATGAATTTGAGGTCAAATACTGTCATGTTCACTAACAGTAGCTGAGGCACGTAGAATAAGTTCGTAGTCTCAATGTCCTCTAAACTTAAAAGATACCTTTTTAGGAGGCAGGTGAAGCCTGGGGATTCATATTTCCAAACTAAGAGGACCCACTTTGAGATAAAGGTCGTTCTTTCAACTAGGGATGCTCTTCAAAAGAAAATAAGCAACTCTTCTCCTTAAATCGTGTAGGTCCAGGAACTTGTCTCGTCCTACAAGTCAGTGACGAGTACCACGGCAGCCGAGTATAACCGTCAGGAAACTGAAGTTAGCAGTAACAACACACCGCTTGGAGATAAACTGCCAAATGCAGCAATCTTTATCCAATTTTTGCAAGCTCTTTCATCTGTTTCTGTTCAATAAGTTTGTTATGTGTATTTTGTGCTACCTCACCGAGGAAGCTCAGTAGGTAAGTTAATTCTTACGCTGACCCATCTTGAAGACATACAGAAGCATGCATACTGAAAACCAGAGGTAACGACAGCAACCACAATAGCTATTGAGCTACAGCTGACCTACGAGAGTTCCGACTAATTTCGTCAAACCCGGTAAGGAGCAAACTCTACAAAGGTAAGCTCAAGACTACCAGGTATAACTGATGACCCAGATCACTCAAGTAAACCCCGGGTGCGTGAAACCCGTGAATACCTATAGGAGTACACCCCTGAGGTTGTCTCTCCTTTAGCACTACCCAGAGAACACGTACGGCTTGAGCTCGTAGACTCGAACTCGAGAGACGTTGTTCCCCAAGCTCAGTAGGCAAACACGTCGATCTCATAACCGGAGGGTTTTGTGATCGAGGTGAGGACCGTCCAAAAATCTGTCGTGTTCATTAATGGCGGCTGGGGTTCGCAACATATGTTCATGATTATAATGTCCTCAAAGTTCTCAAACGATGCCTCTGGAGGTTGCAGGCCAAGTCTTAAAAAAGCTACGAGGAACCCGCTTTGTTTGTTTGTGTTATTTGGAATAATGTTGGCTGCCTATATGATGCTTCTATAATTGAATGGTTAACAAAATACACAGCGTTATATGGGTTAATGTATAACAGTAGGCACCTTTGCGTTATTTAAAAAGATTGAGTTGCTAATCACTGATTTCACATTATTTTTACTCTATTTGACTGTGATAATTCCATTTGTTGAAAATTGAAATCTCCTAATACATTTTAAATAATTTAATTCTAATTTTGCGTTATTAATTTATATTCTTGTATACGAAATATATAATTTAAAATATTATGATGAATGCATTCATTATAAACCCGACCTGTATTTTACACATATACTTACTGTACCTGTATTAAACCCCATTGACCATAAACGTCTACGCAATTCCAGCCAAAAAACTAGGTGGCATTTTTCTGTACGGAAGGAAAAAATGTGTTTGATTTCACGTCGTTATCCATTCGATGGTAGATAACGGTGCACCTGACCCGGAATGGTATATCTCCAGTAGTAAAGATAGCTAATTGGACATGAGATCGGTTCATAATGGTAACATGAGTATTCAAGATGCCATTACAAAAGGTAAAAATAAGATTTAAAAATAATAATGGAGCTATATAACATCGGAGAAATTTTTCTGGTTTGGCTGAAGTTATTGAGATGGTTTTACTTATGAACCATACTTTTTCTTGGCATGATTCAAGTGTATATTTCAAAATATCAGCTGTAGAAATTACTGATTGTACACCTAGGCATAATAATGTTTCATTGATCATTATACACGGAACATTACTATTATAAATTGCATAGTTGTAAAGTTGTGAGCAGCGGTACCTCAGCCGACAAAGACATCGATCTCATAACAGGAGGCGCTAACCGAATGGGTAGGACACTACTCTCTGGTACCGGAGTTCGTGGGATCGAATTCCTCTACTGACAAGAATGTTTCTAGCCTTTCCAAATCGGCTTTAAACTGTAGGTCCCGGTCTCATTAGCCTTAGTGTAACAAAACAGTAGGCCGTACCTCTGCAAGCGAAACCAAACCATAACAGGAGGTTGTGGGTTTGAGGCTTGTGCCGAAAATTCCCTTCATTTATTAATGGCGGTTGAGGCATGTAAAATAGATTTGTGGTTGCAATGTCCTCAAAATTCAAACGATGCTTCTGGAGGTACCGTTTGAACGACCAAGGAGTTTTTTTACATTCCTAAGGTAGATATGTCGGAGCTGCAAACCACCTGTGTCAGCATAATTTTTCTCTACATCTTCTTTTTTTACGTTGTCTTTGTAATGATTGCAATGTTTACAACTTATGTCCATTTCTGCAGTTACAATGTGCCCTACATCTACAGACCTCCGGAGGCTTTCAAAAACAAGGATGCTGATGCGGTTGTTGCAGGGAGACAGTTTGATATCTGGAGTTTGGGTATTTTGGCTGTAAACATGTTCACCCAAGAGTACTTAGAAAGGAAAACGTCGAACCGAATACCTAGTTGGAGCGAAGATATTTATCCCGAAATCTTTAAAATTCTTCAGGTTTCCTTTCTGATTTTAGTCTTTTGTATAAGAATTAGAGGTCCATTTCTAGTCTAACTGTTGTATTCCTCAAATAGAGAGTAGCACGCAGATCACGAAATCCATAGATTACCTCCAGTCGAGGGTTAATCCAGGCCTATATGTGTGGTATTCTCGAATGGAAGATTATCTGATTCTTTAATGAACACTTTGTGGTTTGTAAGTGTACTTGTAATTAGTTGACAAAGTCACGAAATTATATAAGAGCAGATGTTTGTATGGAAGTTCATGCGTTGGTAGTGTTGTTTTATATTGGAAATCATAATGGAATTTAATTCTAAGCGAAATTTTACTATCATAGAAAGATAAAGTATAAGTTAGGTAACAGACAAATATAAATATATTTATAGTCTTCTATTTCCTTGATTATAAGATGTCAAATCGGAAATTCTATCAGTGCACTATCATATGTCACAAAATAAAAGAATTTCTAATTTCTAATTTAAATTCTAATATAACAAAATATTGAAAAATGTTGATGCTACAAAAACACTGAAGTTCTCTCTAGAGTAACTTTAGATAATTGTTAGAGCCTGGAAATGATGAGTTACATTTACATCTATGAAAAGAAATTCGACTTAAATATTCATATGAACTAACGTTACTAAAATATCAGTTTTAAGTAATAATAGGGAAATCACAACAGAAGTAAAGATTAAAATGAGATTAATTTTTAAACTAGGAGTATAAGTAAATCTGGATATATTAGATATTGAAAAATTTAAAGTAAAGAAAGTTAAGAAATACTAGATTACAAGTGCTAAAACTTGTATGGAAATTGGACTTCACATTCGTATAATTAATATTTTGTATCACAATTATTTCATTAATAATTATTTGTATTTAGGAAATAGAGCACCCGTTTTAAATTTTAGTTAGTTTATATAAATTGTTAATGATATTGCGTAACTAAACATACAGGAATAGGACAGAATAATAGGAACACTTGTGAAAAAATGAAGATTTTTAATTAGTAATAGGTTGGGCCAGTTTTGGTTTCAATGACAGCTTACATTCGACAAATAAAGGTCCTTTTCCTACATCAGAAGCATAGCACTACCATAAGTTTTTATTTTCCAGAAAGGGAAATTCTTGAATCACTATAAAGCCGCCTTTCCAGAAGGTCACAATCAGAAAGAAGCTTTTAAATGCGTCAGAAACTTTGTGGTCGCCTGTTTGTTCTTTGATCCGAATAGAAGGTTTTCAGCCGAGAAGCTTTTACGGCACGCACTTTTCCTGAAAGGAGGATTTTTAGTAAGAAAAGACCGCATTTGGGTGAATAAAGGTAAGTCCGGTCGAAGAAAGAAGATCTATGTGCATTTATGTTTTCAGAGCACTATTGATGTTGTGGTAAACGATCACGTTCAAATAACGGTGTCAGAGATTCAGAAAGAAATTTTAGATTTCCTTAAAAGATAGGAAGGTTACTGATTGAATGTATAGGTCTATAAAGTGATGAAGTATTAATAACTGTTTTTTTATTTTACTACAGAAGCTATCTGACACATTATTTGTTGAGCCGCGATAGCACTGTCGGCAAATGCAGCCACCTCGTAATTGAAAGGTTGCAGGTTCGGAGCTCAAGCAGGCCTAAGATCCGCCTTGTTTGTTAAAGGTGACTGGGGCACGTAAATATGTTCTTGGCAACAAAGTCCTCCAAGTTCTTCAAATGATACCTTTGGAGGATAGATCAAGCATAGGGGTTTTGTTTTAAATTACTAGGACTCAGCGGGGGCAATGGTACTAGCATCAGTAGCATTCCTTATGATACACGTGATCCTCGGGTGATACTAAATGAGTAACAACTTCGCAGCCATGTATTGGTATAATGATATATGTATGAAATTTCCAGCTGCATTAGAAAAAGCATTGTTTGTTAGAAGCCGAGGATGAGTAGGTCTAATAATAAATAAAGGTAAAACTAGTCATTTTCTAAAGTACACCATTTTAGAAACTGCTAGAGGACACAATTACCATTAGTCCTGAAACCACTACAACTAGTTTGATACCATTGAAAAAGTATCACAGTTCAAATATCTTGGGTCTGTTGTTTCTAATAACAATAATTTGTTGAAATAAACAATAGGCTCTATATGGCAAATAGAAGTTATAATGGTCTTAAAAATTATTTTAAATTTTGATACATTAACCTTAGCACCAAATTTAATATATACATTTAAGAGCCAAAACATTATGACACCTTGGTAGATGACCGGTGAAAAATTATACCAGATGTTTAAGCAACGGTTATGCAAATTCGAGATATTGCGAATGGGTGGTCTTTGAACTCTGAGCTGCCGTCCCATGACATCCCAAATGTGTTCTATCGGATTGAAGTTCAGTGAGTTAGGCGGCTAGGACATTAACTGGAATTCAGCATCACGTTCCTGGAATCACTCGAACACAATTTTAGCCTTGTGACGCTGGGCGTTGTCCTGTTGGAACGTTTCATTTCCAGCTGTAAAAACAGAGGCCATGTAAGGGTGCAACTGGTCCTCAATGATGTTCAGATACCCTGTAGCATTCATGGTTTGCTCTACCACAACCACGGGTCCAAGAGAAGCCCAAGAGAAAGTCCCCTGCCACCACCGGCCTGTGTATGAACTATTGTACATCGAGAGAGCAACTGTTCGCCTGAAAGATGGCGTTTCCTGACACTACCATCAGCGTGTTGAATGACAAACCGTGATTCACCTGACCAGGTAACTCTCTTCTACTGATCCATGGACCAGTCGCAATGTTCCCTGGTCCAGCGTAGACGCAGTTGGCGATGAAGCTTGGTCAGCAAAGGCACAGGAGTAGGACGTTTGCTGCGTAGCCCCATATCCAACAGTGTCTGCTGAACAGTGTGCTCCGATACTATTCTACTTGACCCTGCATTGTATTGGGTTGTCAGCTGAGCCATTGTCTGGCTCCGGTTTTGCATTACCATGCGAGACATTCTCCGACGACCTTTTTCTTTGATAGCATGTGGACGTCCAACACCATGTCGTCTACTGCTGGTTTCACCGTCATTCATCCACTTTGCATAGGTACAACGTTAGAATGCGAACAACCCAGGAGTCGTGCAGTTTCGGAAATACTTGTTCCGAGCTTTCGAGCCAGTACAATCTGCCCTCTTTCAAAATCGCTTAGATCCACAGCCTTTCCCATCACACACAGAAGTAAGTGAAAAATGATTCTTCAGACTCTCCAGCAGCAGTTAAAATCCACTTCCACCTCATAAAGTTTTAGCTCTTGAGTGTATAAATCCCTATTGCGGTATGTGATACTTTATGGCTATGGATGCTGAGCACTGGCTTTATCTATGGAAAATAAACTATTGATCTTTGAGCTTAAGATATTAATATTTAAGTTTCTCTCTTCTTCGGAGTTCATCATTCCAGAATTTAACGATTATTGAAACAATTGCCAACTAGTAAAAGAATTAAACGAAGACATGCGACTGGTTTCATAATTGTTTCGAACCCCATCGAATTTGTTTAAGTTTGCACCATGGTTTATTGTTTTGTTAACCGAAGGCTAGTGAGTCCAGGACTATACTGAAGAGTCGGGGCTCCATGTAGAGGAAGGGAGCTGTAAGCAAGTTAAGTGCTGAAGAGTCGGAGACTTTATTTTAAGAGTCACCTCAGGTAGATAAAAATCAGACACTGACTTGACGGAGAGACCTCTTTTTATTTAGCATGAGATCAAATAATTTTCTTCACTTTATACTCTACAAATAACATCGTCCACTTCTGCCTTGATCCTATAGTGGGTAACTGAGATTCATTCAATTGCGTTGTTTAAAAGTATTATGAAGATTAAATTGTTGCTTTATATAAAAAATATGATGGAGACTATTTTGTTGCGTCATATAAAATATAATGGAGATTAATTCGTTGCTTTAAGTAAAAATAACGCCAGGAACGTCGCAGTAAAACAGGACAAGGATAGACTAGCCAAAGATCGAGGTGGCTCCAACGGAAACATTTTTCCAACAAAAAAAAAAAAAAAAAAAAAAAAAAAAAAAAAAACTTCATTAAGGGTGTTAAACTTTATCTCTGTGTCTCCCCGTCTCTCAAAAATTATCAAAAACTTCTAGGCTGCGCTCACGCCAAAAGCGCCGAAACACAGTCAGCAAGAGGGTTGCCAGACGCCAATATAACACCACTCTCTCAAGGAGAACGACGGATTCTCGCGGCTCTGACCAATGAAACGTCGAGACAAGGAGCGCGGAAAACAACAAAAAACCCAATCGCAGTGAGGCGCAACTCAAGTGGTAAAAATTCGCCAAAAACGTTGCGGTGTGGAGCTTGGCAACACACCACAACGCGGCACCTTTCAAAGGCGCGGCTGTTCATCTCAAACCGAAGTTTATGGCTGCAGAACTGTCAGAATATGAGTCGCGCAAATTATGGTCGAAAGGTTTCAGGGCTGCGGATGCAGGTGGCCAGAATTGGACGCTGAGTCCGAAACTTTATCCCAGATCGAGGGACTCTGTTTGAAGCGATAGGCTGCTATCGTGAGAACACAGCTAGATCTGCACCTGCAAGGGGCAATATGCGAAAAAAGCGGCAAAATGTAGGTTAAAATATATCTACCCCACAAGGGAAATATGTTATGAAGGGACATGAAAAATCTTCATTACACAGGACCTACTACTGTGACCACTGGTAAGACGATATATGTCTTTACCGAAAGTTACAGACAAATTGACAGTACGCTCTGGTACCTCGAGATTTTCTACTGGGTTCATATTAAACAATTCACTCTACTCTCAATTAGTGTTGTAAATCATTAATTTGTTTATAGCCACACATTTTACAAAACTTCTGTATGCATTTCCCGGATCTATCGTTTTCCCTTTCATCCCTTGAAAAACGGTAGATCAATGTTTCACTGCAATACATTTTGATTACCTGTCCTCATAGAGATACTTTAAAAAAACTTAGTGGCATCTCCAGGGCTGCAACTTAAACGAAGCATTTTTTTCCCTGCCCCTAAAAACTTATCACTTTTTTAAAGACGTTTGCTTGAATTCTCCAAAGTAGAAACGATTCTTAATGTGACCAAGCACGATGAATAATAATTAGTTCAAAGCTGTTTTTCAATCTCGTTATTTTTGTTAAAGGTGATTAAAAGTGAAGTAATCAGAATAAGTATTCGCTTTAAAAAAATTAGAAAAATATTTGAGTCAGATTGTTTTCGTCTGAATAATAAGTAGCCATGCGATAATCGATTCGGAAAAAAGGATATTTAAAAAAATGTCAGGTTTAATTATTCTATTTAAAGCGACACTGGTTTTCCAATGAGAGATACATAGCTAACAATTCCGTTTGTCCTTTTATATTGATCTTTCATTATTTTTTGTGACTGAGCAGCTGAAGAAATTTTTTAAATTTCACCCTTTTATAGCGGAAAAAATATTACTAATTATACATCGTAATTATATCCAATAATAAATTATCACATTTTAAAGTCTTAAAGTTTTTAAGCCTTTAAAGCAATTAGTACAAATTTTAATTGAGGTGTAACATTGAAAAAGGGAAAAGGTCGCCCACACCCAAATTTTGGTGATGAATTTAAAAAATATTTATGGAAGTACTGAAGTGCAAGTAAAGTGTTATGAACGTCCATTATGGCATCACACACGTCTTACATCCATAAAGATTGGTAGCTTGTTAGAAGATAGGAAATAACACATTGTATGCGGGACACTAGTACGTTTTCTGATGATTGATATTTGACCGCAGGACACGTACTAGTACTTTTCTGACGATTGATACTTGAACGCGGGTCACGTACTAGTACGTGTTAGTGAACAACATGATTTGTTTGAGGGTACAAAAATAATGGTATATACAGGAAAACGAAGCCGAATGTTCTTGTCTACTACATAGATTCTGGAAAAATTTAGACAAATAAAAACTAGTTTCTACATCAGTCGATGCGGAACCACATAACGGGAAAAAATTAAAAACTATACACTACTATTTCTATTTGATTTTTCATATTTACGATACTATTATAAATTTATCCACTAAAAATGTTTTTTTTTGTTTACAAAAACCTTATGGTTGTTATTTATATATTTTTGTTTATATATTTGTTTATATATTTCAATATAAAATACGAAAAGTTGGTTAAAAAATTAAAGAATTTTCGATCTATTGAGATTTAACTGAATAACTAAATTTACGAGCAAAACGCTAGCTCGCGGTACAATTTCCGCTGCGAAATGTACTCGCACACAATGTGCATTATTTATTAATACGTAGTAGGATCAAAAATTTCCCTGAATAGGTGAATTATTAATTATTAAAAAATAGGACATTAATTTCACTTTATTGACCTGCAAAGTACTGTCTTCCTGCATCCACACACTTGTTCCAGCGTTCGTATAACTGTTCAAAACACTTCTCAAATTCACTTTTTGAGAGGACCATCAATTAATTCTTTTGTCACATTTTCGATCACGTCACCTAAATCCACGAAACGGTGTCTCTTCAATTTCCTTTTCAGCCGTGGAAACAGGTAAGGCTCTGCTGGTGCTAGAATAAGGAGGGTGTACCAGAGTGGTAATACGGTTTCTGGCAAGGTACTTTTTCACAGTCAGAGAGCGATATGTTGAAGCATTGTGGTGTAAAAAAACCAATCGTTTGTTGCCAAATTTTCCAGTCATTCTCGTCTGATTGCATCTTGTAGTCATTTAAAAATCTCCAAGTAAAGATTTTGACAGTTTAGAGAATTAATGAATTTATGAATTCTGTGAACACTCCATATGAAATTCTAAGCTTAGAGGCAATAGCAGTAATGGTTATTTGTCTGTTTGATCGCACAATTTCGCGAACGCGCTCAACATTCTCATCTACGATGAAAGAGGAGGTAGGCCTAGTCCAAATATCCTCTCAATGTTTGTGCGACCTTCACGAAAATATTTATGTCACTCGTAGACAGTTTTTTTTCATGGCATCGTTTCCGTATGATATTTTAAGCATCTTGAGCATACCAGAAGGTGATTTCTCTAAAAAATGCAGAATATGATAGCACTTATCTAAATATGGCATTTCAAAATCCGACGAATGAAAAATTCACTTTGCCAGAAGTTTATTTACAGCTAACGCCGACATTAACAGAAATGAATTCCAGATGGCTGTTTTTTTCCCTACTAGTGATGCCAATCTCCAAAAGAGATATTTCCCTTCCAAAGAACACCCGTGTGAATTTTGGCGACTATTCTGGGATCTTATTGACTCTACCACGTATATACCATTTTCCAGTTGAGAAAGACTAACCTTTTAATTTATCAGTGCTAAGATTTCTTCCTGATATCTTATTTCTTTGTTATTAGGTGCTTTAATTTCTTATTGTTTCATTTGCAGAGAAATCAAAAATTTTAGATGAGAGAATCTTAGAAATATTCCCTGTTCCTGAGTTATCCGAAACCAACTCTTTAGGAAAACCATGCCAAGTTGCAATTGCAAACTCAGCAGTAGGGATTCCAGTAGAAAGAGCTTCGCCGAGCAAACCAACCCTGAAAGTCCAACCAAGGCTGTCAGGGGATTCTTCCGTCAAAGATCTGAAAGAATTTCAGGTGTCAACCACTAAGATGTCTGATGTTGCATTGAAACCTCTGTCCACAGATCGACATACTGAAAGAATTTTCTGTTCAAGCAGGGAAATCAATCCCCATTAAAGTTCTGACATTAAAACGTGGTTACGGGATACTGAACTGCATTCTAAGAACTTATACTGAAAATACGTACAAAGATCTGTAATCAGTTACTTAAAGTAAAATAAAAGCTTTTGATACATGGCAATTAGGGCTTGCATATTTGTATGTTTGTCTCTCTGTTTGTATGAGTAAATGTAATCATAAGGCAAAAAAGAAAGAAAGGTGAAAAGTCCATGTTCGCTTGACACGAAAATGGTAGAGCAGTATTCACATTTTGTCTTAATCGGTTGATCAAAACAGATTATAGATAATATTTATTACTGTATTATTATAGTTTGCAGGTTGTATAGGATCAAGTTGATTTTGCAGGTTGGCAAGGTTTGGTGACATTTTAAAAGAAAGATCAAAATGACGACATATGATGTAGTTTTTAATAGGATTTGATATTGATTAATGAATATTTTAACTGGTATCCATATAAAGGATGTCAGTTATATAAATTAGTAGATGAATATCCACCTTTTGCCTTAAAATGGTAGATCAGTGTCTACTTTTTGACTTAATCGGTTGATCAAAACATATACTATAGAGTATTTGGATAGTATGCAGGTAGAATAAAATCAAGTTGAGTGGGGGTTGAAACTTTTTACGGACCTTTTAAAATGAAGATAAAAATGACGGCATATGAGAGAAATTTCTAAAAGTGTTAAAATTATTTAAAAGTAATAGGTTGAAAATTTTATAAGTGGCATCCTTATAAAAGAGTATAATTTTAATGTCGGAATACTTTGATTGGGAATTCGTCAGTTCATTGGATGATTAACCTTATTTGACTCCTTTGGGGCAGTCATATTGTCTTTGGTTTGAATGCAGTGGGATGTATCTGTTCTCCAGTGGTGTGCGGTACGTGTTCATGCAGGGTGTGCAGAGAGCAACAACAACAATAATAATAAAACCATAAAAATGTACATTAAACACTTCTTTTACGCTTATTATTCATTTGTACACAAAATCCATACGTCTATCCGTATTACTAATAAAATAACGAAAAGCTTATATTTCCACGAAAAACTTATATTTTCAGCAAACGTAGCACCACACGGCGCCAGTCGCTGCGGTGCCTCATCAGGTGCCGACAAACCGAAAGTCTAGTCCAAGTGTAGAGGATTTCCCTGCACGCTGGCGCAATAGAACGAAATGTTTCTCGTTCGTCAGTGGATTAAATTATATTTATTAATTGTTTTTAACATTTGGAAATCATATATTCTGCGAAAAATATCTCACAATTTTTAAAAACAAAACCAGGGATATGGTGTTACAGATATAACTTATATACTGTCTGTAAAACACAATGAATGGTAAAATTTGGACTGTTCTGTTAGAATTCGTTTCTTTTTTTTTCTAACAAGACAAAATTGTTTTTCAGCGAATTATTTCTATAAATATAATACATCACCGAAATTACTTTACCACACTAAAAGATTTTCCTTTATATTGATGAAATACTTCTTTTATATTTCCATGGAAACAAAATTTTACAATATATAAATTTAAACATTAACCGTCTGCAAAATCGTATGGCTAGTTAATCCGTTAAAAACCAAAAGGGCTTCAGCACGTAAGTCCCCGCTCTAATACAACGCTTAATAAACCGTACCTTCGGATGATTTTGAATGCCAAGTGCAGGAAAAATAGCTGCACTTGCCTCAGTGCCATAGTATGCTGTTCTTCTCCAGTAGCTTATACATATAAAGCGTGATTTTCTGTTAGTGCGCAGTGCGTACACATAAAAATGTTTGCTTTTGAAAGCTCTACGTGGTGCAGCACCTAGTACCGCACTCATTGCGAGAATACAAGCAAGCAAATCAACATAATATTTGAACATATTATAAATAATATTTATTATATGCCATATAAAGATACGTAGACATAGGTGCAGAAAATTATTGTCTCTCATAATTTTGCTATGGTGTGCAGTGCACACCCTGCACAAATGAACCGCAAGCCACTGCTGTTCTCTATTATAACGTATCAGAAAAAATATTATCAAAAATATTCTAACAAATCAAAAAAGGACGAGAAAGATTACGTCACCTCTATATTTAGTGATTACTAGGCCTATGGCCGAATAGTAGAGCACTACTTTTTGGTACGAGTTCGCGGGTTCGAATTCCGTTGATGACCTAGGTGTTCCGAATTATATTTAAGCAGTAAGTCCCGGTATCACTATCCCTCGAGAGCAAAACGGTAGACCGTAGTGCTAAAAACCAAACGAAACATTTATTATCATCAGGATCCAAGAGTGGTGGTCTCTAGAACAAAGATGCTTCATTCTCTCAGTATAAATAATCTTTTCGTAAAAAAATGCTTTTGCAGCAAGGAAAATGAGTTTTTTCCAGATATGTTTTCTGAACATTAGATGGCTATAATGATAAATTATAGCCATAAAAATTATTCTCTGATTAATGGATTATTTCAGTAAAAAAGTTCAAACAAGGAATTTGTAGAAAAAAGGGATTAATTTTCGCTTCTGTCTTGCATGAATTGTAGAGCATGGTTTTAAATAGAACATGCTTGCAAAAACGTTACAATTTTTGAGAATATAATGTGACGTAGATAAGACTGGAAGAATATGAACACTCAAATAGTAGAGAAGTAAGAGCTATATTTAATGTTTAACACTTAGTTAACAGAACTAAGGACTGACTCACAAATTGGGATACTTTTCTCTTTTATACCGTAGTGGAATATTCTGGAATACCGTTTCAGTAAGATGAAGTATATTCTAGTAACTTCTAGAATTAATTTAAAAAGAATTATAAATAAATTAAATTAAAACTGCTCAGTGCTTCCGCAAGGATTTGAACCGAGAATTACTGGCATTGGAATCTGGCGTGATAGTTACCATGCCACGGAATACTTCACGGGAAAAAGCTTTAAGCGCGAGAAGTAGAGGAGTCTGAGAGATAACTACCATACCAAGGAGTACTTCACAGGAAAAGGCTTTAAACGCGAGAATTATAGGAGTCTGGTTAGATATCTACCATGCCAAGGAGTACTTCACGGGAAAAGGCTTTAAACGCAAGAAGTACAGGAGTCTGGAGCGATATCTACCATACCACGGAGTACTTCACGGGAAAAGGCTTTAAGCGTGAGAAGTAGAGGAGTCTGAGAGATAACTACCATACCAAGGAGCACTTCACAGGAAAAGGCTTTAAATGCGAGAATTATAGGAGTCTGGTTAGATATCTACCATGCCACGGAGTACTTCACGGGAAAAGGCTTTAAACGCAAGAAGTATACTAGTCTGGAGCGATATCTACCATACCAGGGAGTGAAAAGGCTTTAAGCACGAGAACTAGAGGAGTCTGGTTAGATATCTACCATACCACGGAGTACTTCACGGGAAAAGGCTTTAAGCGCGAGAAGTAGAGGAATCTGGAGCGATATCTACCATACCACGGAGTGAAAAGGCTTTAAGCCCAAGAATTAGATGAGTCTGGTTCGATATCTACCAAGCCACGGAGTACTTCACGAGAAATGGCTTTAAGTGGTAATATATTAGTATTCTACTAAAAACTTTGAAGCAAAGAATTTGCATTAGGAAAAAGTGATTAGTCTGCGTTTTAAGCTTTAAAGAAAATTAATGCTCTTCAAGTAAAATTTTTTTCCTATAGAATTGAACTTAGAGTTACAAAATAGTAAGAAATTATCATTTTCCCTGGCCGAAGTCATACAAGGTTACAAAACAGTAAATCAATACTTTTGTTCTTGGTTCTAGACTGTTAGTCTGAGATCTCTTAAATGGAGGAAATAGAGCATGTTGGAGTGATTTACGTTATAAAGCAGGTTTAAGCATTTTTTTACAGTTAAAAATAGAGATTATTGCTTATCAAAATCGTAAAGAAAGAATGCAAACTGAACATAGAGAAAAGAAAGAAGTTTAGCTAAGTCAAATGCAGCGGAAAAATAGCTCATTTCTTTTTCTCCATTGAAATTTCAAAAGAACGAAAAAATACCCAAGGAAGAGCTTTATCTCAAATACTTTGAACTTAAACAGATTTTTGCTCAGTTTTTTTTACTCAGAAGACCTAGGGATGCAGAAAGAAAAAAAAAGTTTTGCTTTTGGACCGTGAATTCACTTTCTTCAAAGAAAAACAAGAGCAGCTGAATGATATGTGAAGAAACAGAAGCACTTAACTTACTGCATAAAGAGCGATTTTCAGTTTTTAAAGAATCCCTTCGAATCAATGGCATTCTTTATATTTATCTCTTATAGTAAAAAGAAAGATTGTAAGCTGTCTTTTCTTGTAGAATGCTTGAAACGCTTGAGGAACTTTATGCAAAACTTGTTTTTTATGGAAAGTTTATTTCAATAAATTATTGAATGATTTTCTAGGTTAAAAAAAATGAAACGAACTATTAAAATTCATTAGAAACTGTATCACTGGCTGTAATCTTTGGTTTCATGGTGAAGAAAGCAAAAATTGCGAAATTTTTCTCATCACTGGTTTCTATACCATTCAAGAAATCAAACCACATGAAGTACATTTGATTGACCAGTGAGGTTCAAAATTGGATTGTGAATTACCGCATGGGTGTAAATGAACTCTATCTATTTCTTTTTTATGTCGCGAGCTCGAGATTGATTCGGCTGTTTTTAGTTTTAAGCGATTGGCAACATAGAAAGAAATGGAGTTGAAAACAAAATGCAGGTTGTCACCAACGATGTCGAATACAATTAATTTTGAAGAATAAAAGCCTTTCAGAATCGAAATTGACCCCACCTTCTGGTTTAAGACTTCGAAATATATATTGTGTGTGTACGTCATGTGAATTAACTCTACATAAAGCTCTCCCAAAGACTATTTCATTTAGAGGATAGAACAATCTCTCTCTCTCTCTCTCTCTCTCTCTCTATATATATATATATATATATATATATATATAAATACACACACAAATATATATACATATATACTTATAGTTAAACTCACAGACATATATACACTCAAGAGCCAAAACATTATGACCACCTGTCAATAAGGAGTTGGCCCAACTTTGGTGCTCAACATAGCTTCAACCGGCCTTGGCATGGATGCCACAAGTCCTAGGTAGATGGCCGGAGACAGATTGTACCAGATGTTTAAGCAACGGTTATGCAAATCCCAGATAATGGGAATTAGTGGTTTTTGAACTCTGATCTGCCGTCCCATGACATCCCAAATGTGTTTTATCAGATTGAGAACCGGTGAGTTAAGCGGCCAGGATATTAACTGAAATTCTGCATCATGTTCCTGGAACCACTCCAACACAATTTTATCCTTGTGACACTGGGCGTTGTTCTGTTGGAACATTCCATTTCCATCTGGAAAAAAGAGGCCATATAAGGGTGCAACTGGTCCGCAATGATTTCCAGATACCCTGTAGCACTTATGATGTGCTCTACCAAAATTACGGGTCCCAGAGACGCCCAAGAGAACGTCCCACAAAGCATAATACCACCACCACTGGCCTGTGTATGACCTACTGTACATTGACGGAGCAACTTTCGCCTGGAAGACGGAGTATACTGACAGGGGCATAGGAGCGATGAATGACAAACCGTGATTCATCTGACCAGGCAACTCTCTCCCACTGATCCATGGACCAGTCGAGATGTTCCCGGGCCTAGTGTTGACGCAGTTGGGGATGACGCTTGGTCAGCAATGGCACACGAGTGGGGCGTTTGCTGGGTAGCCCCATATCCAACAGTATCAGATGACCAGTGTGCTCCTATACTATTCTACTTGGCCCTGCATTGTATTGGGTTGTCAGCTGAGCCACTGTCTGGCTCCAGTATTGCTTCACCATGCGAGACAGTCTCCGACGACCTTTTTCTTTGATAGCGTGTGGACGTCCAACACCATGTCGTCTACTGCTGGTTTCACCGTCATTCATCCACTTTGCATAAGTACTAACAACTGTAGATCGCGAACAACCCACTTGTCGCGCAGTTTCGGAAATGCTTATTGCGAGCCTTCTAGCCATTAAAATTTGCCCTCTATCAAAATCGCTTAGATTCACAGCCTTTCCCATGACACACAGAAGTAAGTGAAAGAATGATTCTTCAGACTCTCCAGCAGCAGTTAAATACGACTCGCACCTAATCACGTGCCTTCCACGTCATCCAAGCGAGGTTATTGCAAATTGTAGGAGGGGTCATAATGTTTTTTTGGCTCTTAAGTGTATATATATATATATATATATATATATATATATATATATATACATTTACACACGTACTCGAATGTAAACACAGGTCCTTAAAGTGGTATTTTTTTGTGTGAAGAAGATATGCAACGACTCTCAAAAGATCAAAAACGAAAACCAACAGGTAATCACGAGGAATACGATGCTTAATGTAAACTGTCTTGTCAGACGCATCTGGCTTACAGTTCTGAAAAATCGGATACAAATATCAATGTACTCAATTTCTGGTCCAAATCGATGTATTGAAAAACTCACTTTAAGTGAATTTCGATATGAGTTCTTTCGATTCGGGTACTACGATATAAACACGCACTCACACTCTCACGCATTCAAACACACATGCATACATATTTTTAATATACAGAAATGCTTTGGGTAATCCAATGGTAGAAATGTGACAATGCCCTCTAGTGTAACAAAAAAATATTTTTTTTTAGAAGAAAGCTACATTTTCACCTGCTCGAAGTCAACTTAACTTAAAAAGATAAATCCTTTTTTCATTTTTATCCTTTGTCGATTTATTAATTTTTTAACTTTTTCTAAATATTAGGTTGTTGGAAAAATCCATTATTTTTGTGTGAAATTAATGAGTTTATTTAACATGTTTCGGATTGTCCGATTAGGGTCAAATATTCACCGTTTCTTTGTATAGTTTGTTACCATTTTAAAGGTAGCTTCATAATGCTTCTTTCATAGAAGTCTTGTTCCTTATTAGCAAAAAAATATAGTAATCGATTTTTCCAATCTTCTCTTGATCCCAAATTTTTATCACGCAGGAAGTTTTCATTAGTACCTAGGTCATATTCAATTTCACAAATATACATTTTTTTTATAATTGACACTTTCCTTTCTTTTATTACACAGTACATATGGGCTTTCTCAACCTCTGTGTCAGGATTACTTACTTTCATTTAATGAAGAAGCACCTCAGAACATGCTCTTTAAGCTGCTCTAAAATCTACAACAATAATTATTTGATAAGAAAAAGTGATAAAAATATTAATTAGACATTTTCTATTTTTTGTTGTTGATCTTTATAGAGTTATAGTTAAATTACCCGTTTTTTTTATATTTCTCCATTGGTCTAATGTTTTATCGTACAAATCAGGAAATTATCGTACAGTTTTTCAGAATTAAGTCACATAATTTTGAGATTATTTTTCATCTTACAGAGTCCTAAGTTATCGTACATATACGATAATTATCGTATGGTTGGCAACACTGCTCATGGGGTACTTTACAATTCTGGAAAATTAAAATTTTTACTAATCTAGTCATATGACGGGCAAATGCTAGTAAGGCAAGAATCTGCATTCAAACACTATGTGCAAACCAGGAAGCATTGTTTGTATGGCTTTGGAGATCACATCTGATGTATTTCTAATAGACAGCTTTATATAACAGCATTAAATAGGCAAATAACTTGTGTGTTCCATACTACTTGATTATTCCTTATTCCTTACTACCAAGTATGCCCGTACTTCGTTACGGTGAACTTAATATATTACTTTTAAACAAAGATTTTTTTTTCGTGAATAACTCTCTAAATTCGTCTTAGTTCAGTTCGAGTAGTTGGCATATTTATATATTTCTATCATAAGCGTATTATAACATTAGTCAGTCTTTTTAATCAAATTTGTGTCTTACATTAAATTTGCTCAAACTTTTTATTATGGTAAAATATAAGTTTAACCCTAAATTACATTACTGTGTTACTACTGTACGTTGATTAGCAAAGTTAATATACCTTGCATTATTAGGTGGTAGAATAGGAAGCAGAGATTTTGACAGCAACAGTGCTAATTTTGTTGGTATTAATAAATGTTGTCCAAAATTAAGGAAATTTATGACAAGCCACATGGTTTTGTATGAAACAGAAACACACATTCATATCGAAAACAATATGAATAAGAAGATAACTATATAAAATGATAGGTTTTTATTTACCTTATGAGAGTCACTGAAATTTGTACTTTTTGTTGTTGGAATATTATTGATAAACATTTCATTGCAAAAATTAACCAAGAATTAAATTTAAAATTAGTTCTCATATGAAAATGCTGTAATTTGAGTCACATAGAAATGAAAGTGAATCCCTTTATATCTCAATTTCCAGGTCAAATCGAATGGATACCACGCAGACGATGTTTAAATAATATAAAATAAGAAATGAATAAATCAGATATTTCAAGAAATGACGTCATAATGATAAAAAATATCGTTTTCACCTATTTATTATGCGATAAATTGAAAATTTTAATCTCCTGCTTTTAACCGAGGAAAACTGCGTTTAAAATAATTGCTTGGGATGACATCACATTGCTAGAAATATTGCTTCTTTCACTTAGTTATGATGCGATAAATTAAAAAACTAATCGTTTGCTTTTAACCGGGGAAAATAATGCTTGGACTAATGGCATGAAATGCTCGAAAAAGGGGGAAATGATGGATTTCGAACGTTAAAAATTTACAAAAACCTTCCCAGGGATGTACCTAAGAATTTCCCAAATTTTCGGGGCGATTGGATGCATGGTTTTTGAGTCTATCGAGTACATACAGACAGACACAAATTCATTTTTATATATATATATATAGATAATTTCATGTCACCTGAACCTACTCGTGATCCATTTTAAAGTGTTCTTACTTTTCAATGTTTTTTCTTTTATTACAGGTAGAGCTTACTTCCGAATTCCCCGCGTGACAAAGAGTTACATTACAATGCCTCCGCTGGCAGTACGAGGAAACCGAAGAGCGGAAGTGATTGTAGCGACTTTCACCTTCGACTCGATTGGACAGGTGGGGTTTGCGCCTCACGTAGTAGCCGGTTTTTGTGGGTCCCATCAGAGTTATCAGGGGAACACGGCAGAGGAATAGGGTGGAATATTCTTAAGCTGAAGCTAATTTTCACCATTTTTTCTTCCATGTTCGCCATCTTAACTGAACCCATGAAGAGTTAACAGGAGCTACGGTAGCCTGGTTGGTGGACTGTTGATCGAACTCTTGATTAAAATACGAAATTATTTGATACAATTCAGTCGTCTTACAATATTCTTTAAAAAATGTTTATGAGTACGAGAGTTGCGCTGGTTTTTTTCTTTTACCTGTAGAATTTATATAGAAGCAAAACTGGGTATCAATTTTCACTTAATTTAAGTACTATTTATGTGAGATAAATACTTAAAGTTACTTTATGCTTCAGCATTAGTTTTCGACGTTTTAAAGTATTAAATACTCTGCAACTCGTAAAAATAGCTTGCTATTTTTAAAAGCTCACCCAAATTAATGACAAACATATGAACAGACAGCCTACAAAATTTTGAATAAGAAACACATAAATATAATGCAACTGAAAAATTTCGAAATTAATAATTCAAAATTAAGTTCGTCAAACTGGCAAATATTATCTTTAAAAGCTTAAAATGCATGTATGACAACAACCACGTTTTACTGCAGTAAAATAATCATATTATTCAAAAAATGTATTTTAATGATGGAGCGTATACCTAGATAGAATTTTTTGGAAGAAAAAATCATTTCATTTTTTTGCATCAAAATCTGTCATTTTGAAGCCCATTGTACTCTTAAACTTTATAATACAGGTACGAAAAATCAATTAAGTCGTTTATATTAATTTTATTTATATTCATTTTTACAAGCACTCGGCAAATTCCTGTATTAGTATTACACCTTATAGACCACTTATTCGGAGCCCTTTTTATTATGTGTCCACCATATAGGTAAACTACATCGCTCCCCATGATGGTACGTCACACAAATGCATCCAAACCTTATTCGGGAGTCGAACACACACCCAATGAAGCACAATACACAAATCACTGTACAAACGAGGGCCGCGGTAACCTGGTTGGTAGAGCGTCAGTCTCGTAACCGAAAGGTGGCGAGTTCTGTCCTCGTCTTGGCGAAAGATCGCCATGTTGCTAATGGCAGTTGGGGCACGTTAAATATGTCGTGGCTGTAAAGTCCTCCAAGTTCCCATAACAAATTATACCTCTGGGAGTACTGAATCAGGGATGAGTCGGTTTCTGGTTTTGATCAAAAATTCTAACTTGCGGATGGATGAATGAGTGTACGAATGAATTCGACCGGCCCGTTAACAACAAAAGGCGCGCACTTCTGCCTTAATTCTAAAGAGCAGCTATCATTCAAGCTTGTTATAACCATGTGGCATTACACCCACCACCACCAGAGTTAACAGTCACGCTGATTTACAAATCATAATTAATGATGTTTCAATTTTAAACTTATCTCAGTAAATTGAAATTTTTCCGAATAATTTTGACTCTTAAAATATTTTTTATTACAAAAATTTTCTGTCATTTAATTTAAATTTTTTTTGACTGGCTTACTGTAAACATTTAAACTAGTTTTATTATAAAAAAGTCTAATTCTTCAATGATATCCAGACAACGATATTAATAAAAACTATTAATTATGCTAGTTAACCTAACAAATAAAACATCTTCCATTTATTAACTATTTATTCAATCCGATTCACTGATAAAAATGATTAAAAAATTCACATCACGTACAAGTACTTAATTATTTGGTTAACTACAAACTTCCGAAGGAATGTATTACTTATCAGAAATCTCTGTATTTACATTTTAATTCCAAATACTTTATCACCGGGAAGTAGTTTTCACAAAATACTTTAATAAGTCCTCGAATATTTTATTTGAGCAAATTATTCTATTGTTTTATTTTGATACTGAACTTGATGTTGAGATTCTGATTTTCTTTTAGTATGGCGTCATTTTTTTGTTGTCTAGACGACCATTCAGTTGATAAGTTGTCTAGACGCTGTCTGTATTATCATCATTTTACCATACTGTAATAAAAGTATCCTGTTTATAAGAGGGCTCTTTTATATCAAAATACATTTTAAGTACACTTGGAGATAGGCAGACGTTTTAATAATTATTAGAGATGCAGAAGCACAATTCGCAAATTTTATCATTCGTTTAAGGCTGTGATTCTCAACCCTTTTTAAGCTACCGCCTCCTACGGTATCGAAGTGTATTTAACGCCCCCCTATGGAGACGAAATGTGCTCAAAGTACCCCTTTGTAAAAATCCCGTAATTTAAAGTGTAGGGTGGAGATGAGGTACAACTTTGATATACCCCCCCAAAAATTACGCTCCAAATCTGGCAGTCCCTACGGACTTTTTAGGATTGCTGTTTCTTATTTTGGTGTTGCCAATTTAGGTTTTTTCAGCTTTTAGGTTTTTGCTATTGCCAAATTTAATATTTTGTACCATTTTTTGAGTTTTTTCTTTAAAGTTTTGTGGCAACAGTTTTTGGATTTCATATATGTTTTACCGCCATTTCATTCATTCGCCATTTCTTTGTGAAGTGATCAAGCGGATTTCTGACTTGCTGTATTTTGCTGCAAATTTGGTTGTATTTTCCAATTATATTTTTTTTCTATTAATTATTTTTATCTTTTGGCTTTCAATATGTTTCGTAAATCGTGTTTAGTGGCTAATGTTGATTGTTTCAATAAATTTATTGAAATTGCTGCTGGGGTAAATTGGGAGGAATTCAAAATTTCTGTATAAATAATTCTTTTTATTAGATTGCTGACACGTATTTTCAATTGTATTTGTTAAAATTTAATTGTATTTGTTAAAATTTAATTGTATTTGTTAAAATTTTTGTGTAAATTGCATATAATATGTTATTCAGTGTCATTTATTTGTATTTTTTATGTATTTATTGTATTTTTTAGGTATTCTTTTTTTGTATTTAATGATTCCGTATTTTTTATGTATTAATTATTTGTATTTAGCGAGAATCCATCTTGGCGAGAAAAAAAGGCGCCAAAAACAGGTATTTTGCTTGGCGAGAAAAAAAGTCGCCAAATTTCCGATTTGGGGGGTATATCAAAGTAGAGATGAACTCAATTATAAGAGGCAAAATGTTTAATTAATTTTCTTCAATAGAGTGATAAATCAAGTTTTTGTTACTGAGACACGCTGAAGCAACACTCAAACGAATGCTATGGCCGAGTGTTTAGGGCGCTGACCTTTGATTCCGGAGTTTGTTAGTTCCAATCCCACAAAAGAATAGATGTTCATAGCCGTTCGGAATTGGCTTTAACCTTTTACAGTCCATTGTTCCCAATAGGGAACAGAATATTAATAAAATTATTTAAAATTAAATTTCATCAATATTGATACAAAAAAATTAGCAAATGTAGTAAAAAGTCTACTCGATTTTTTAAAATGGAATCTATATTTCTATGATTAATAGAAAAATGTATAAAAAATCATAAAAATGACCCTTTTCATCATTTTCTATAGAGCACAAATTAAAAATTCACATAAATGTAAACAAACATCTAATGCTTCCAAAATATCATTGGTATACTTAAAAGAACTTTACTTTATTAAAAAAATATGAAATTCGGGATTAATAATCAGAAACGTAATTGAAATAATTTATTAATTATTGATGTTCACAAAAAAAGTAATGGCCATTTTCTTGTACAAACAACACAAGGTAGATGTGCACAGTGCACAATAAATACAAGATTAGCTTGCAATAAGTGCGAGAAAAAATGGTATCTCTATTGCTTTCCAATATATCATGGTATAAAGGTATAAACTCATGTTTTTGATTTTTGTTTAAGAAAATGTTTTTTTCGTTTAAATTTATAAGTATTAAACTTTATCATCCGTTGTCTAAAAATATTAAAATATTTTTCTATTACATTGGCTCAAGATATTTATTACAGAAGCTTACAGTCAATGCTTTTTTCAATGTATCGTTTTCCGCTGTTAAAGTGTGTTAGGCCAAGAAGTTTAACACTGAAGTACCATTGAAATACACTTAGAACAATGTATACATACATATAGTAGGGAATGGTATATGCACTTGAATATATGAATATATACTAGAAATCACACACAAATCAATTATATACATACTTACGTAATAAATCTTTTTTAAATCTTGAAACATTATAGCTTCATAATCCTAAAATAAAGGTTTTCGGGATAATTTTAATAGACAAGGTACACCCCCCATATATATATATATATATATGTATGTATATATATATCTATATATGTATATCTATATCTATATCTATATCTATATCTATATATATATATATATATATACATACATATATATATATCTATATCTATATATATATATATATATACATATATATACATATATATATATATATATATATATATATATATATATATATATATATATATATATATATATATATATATATATATACAGGGCCAGGGATAGTAGGTGTAGAGCGTCCATGCATGAATGCAGTTTATCATCTAGGAAGGCCGTTTAAAATAATAAATCTGTGCTCTCTCTCTCTCTCTCTCTCTTTTTTTTTTTTTTTTTTTTTTTTTTTTAAAGAATAAACAAACAAGGGGATTTAACTGAAATCATTTAGGGATTTTTAACATTCTGTTTCTTTCCCTGTCTGATTTTTATAGTCTGGAAATAATTTTTATGATAAATCAAGGATAGTTTTTAGTGAATACTTCTTCATATATATTGATTTTAAAAAGAGATTAATTCTCAATATATTAAAATATTTGAAAAGAAATTAACACTTTAAAAAATTTCAGAAATGGAGACTATAAAATATAAACAAGTTTGTAGTAAGAGGTAAATTGTAAGGTATAATGTATATAATTCTGATACCAAATCGTACTCCATATCTTTAGATAGGATTATTAGCAATTAAATAGAACAAGTGTAGAAATTATTAGATAATATTAATGAACTAACAAATAAGAAACCAAGGAAAATAAAATTTAGTGGTCATTTTGTTACGTTTTTTTGATAGGCTATTCGTTTTTATGAACTTTAACGCTAGATTGGCCGAGATTTCTTGTATACCTATATTGCCCCAAAACAGTCAAAATGACTGCATTGTGAAAAAATAACAAATATGTAAAGAAATTTGTTTAATATTAATTTTTAATATTATATAATAAAGGAGCACGGAAGTAACTACAAATATTCATAAACCCATTTATATGTCACCAAATTCTAAGAAATTGTGTCATTATATTTCATAATTGTTTTTCTAATTGAAATTAAAAAACAGTCAAAATGACTGCCTTGGGCAATCTAGTGTTAAATAAATAAATTATCTGTAGGGTTAAATTTTTTTAATCTCTAGTCAATTATATGGAACAGTCATATAAATTTAATAGTAAACTTACATGCATTGTGTTTATGAATATACAGGGAATCTATATTGGTAGAGGGTGTCCAAATATTATATTGCACGCAAGAGACTAATTGCTCAGAACCGGACTTGCACACACACACACACACACATATATATATATGTATATATATATATATATATATATATATATATATATATATATATATAATGTATATAATATATATATGTATATATATAAACATTTAAAATGGTTTTTCACCTAAATATTCCCTGCATTGGACTTATGAATCTACAGGGAATCTATCTATCTATCTATCTATCTATCTATACACACACACACACACACACACACACACATATATATATATAATGTATATATATATATATATAGTATATATATATATATATATATATAAACATTTAAAATGGTTTTTCACCTAAATATTCCCTGCATTGGACTTATGAATCTACAGGGAATCTATCTATCTATCTATCTATCTATCTATCTATCTATCTACACACACACACACACACACACATATATATATATATATATATATATATATATATATATATATATATATCACTTAAATTTTCCATTGAGCTTATGAATATACAGGAAATCTATAATGGTAGGGGGCATCTAAATACTATATCAAGCACAGGAAGCTGATATATATGTTTACATAGATTCACTTAAATTTTCCAAATAAATTTATACTTTTAAAAACTTTTTCCTATGCTGAATCTTTCCATTCAGTCTCATCTGTTACTGACTTTTAAAATTCAGTACCGCAAGTTTTAATTTCAAAGTCTCACTACTTAATTTTTGCTAATTTGCACAGTCCCTAACATCGAGATGTTCTTGTCGTTTCAAGGGACTTGAAATACGAGGACTCCGTAGGTGATCATTGCTCCGGCTGTGGTAAGTATCAGACTCTTGTTGATTGTGAACAAATTCCAACCGGTGAAAGTGGGACGGAGATTCACTATGCTGTCCGTGAGCACTCTGAAGGACAGGACGTTTTGCGTGTCGTAGTACCTCACCAACACCTGCTCTGCACTCTCTACGGTTGTTAGCTGTAAGGATTCGAATTCTTCGTTGGCCTTGGAGCCTGTGCTGGTAAGGGCGAAGAATATGATGACAGACAGGATCAGGGATATCATCATCTGACTCAGCACCAACAGTTCAGACAGAGACTTGGGATCAGACAGCAGTATACTTAAGGTGTTGAAGAAACAGCAAATGGAAGACGCGTACAGCAAGAGGCTGCTGCTAGATACAGACTCGTCGATATCCTTGAAAGTCCGAACAATTGTTTTGTAAGTAGAAATATAGTTGATGAGCAGTATTTTGGAAAAATACGTCGTTTTGGAGTTATCTAAAAGCTTTTTGCCATATTCGCTCAAAATCAACTGAGCAGCTTTGTAAAAGTTACAACAAAACATTAGTGCGATACCAAGAACTGCCGTGGTACTGACTGTAGAATATGTGAGGCTTATCCGGATGACGTGTAGAGCGTAGATCCTGCTGTAATTCGATACGTCGAAGCCCACCATCTTGAAATTCAAGTTTTCGTTAAAGCCATGGTAGAAGTAGAATGTCAGTATGACTGACATGACCACAAACCACGAAAAAAAGACGATTATTTGATTTCTTAAGTGCAGAAGGCAAGTCCCACTCTTCATTCCAAGATGTCGGTATAAAGCACTGACTTTACGAGCAGTTAGACAAATGCTGGGTCGTTTGGATAACAAGAGGACTCTCAGCAACGGTCCCAGTGTCAAGTAAACGTGGAACGTGAAGGAAATCTGTGATGTCATTTTTAAGTATTGGAGAGAAGAAATGCTGATAACGAACAACAGGAGATCCAGAAAGCAACAGAAGGTGTCCCATAGACTGTAGAAGAGGATATTTGTGTTCTCTGGCTGGTCTTTCATACTTATTCCAAACAATGTTGACATTCTCCTGATTAAGTCGAATTCCTTAGTGATCGAGTCACGTGTGGCGGAGTCATCCCGTTTCCGCCGTAGAGCACGGAGGGAACTTTTTCTGAAGACTGATTCTTGAAAATCGTCATGATAATCGTAAATTTTCATGCTTGATTTTGCTCTAGTCCAGTTATTATATATATCATGCAATATTCATTTAAATAGTAAACTGAAATTAAATGTTAAATATATCGTTTAATGCATGTAACTAGCTTTTCAATGAACCGTAAATCGGCCATGTAGAGCAAATCTGGTTAGGTCTTAACGAGTTTATCAGTGTCATTAGATTATTTTGCACACATAATTTCCTAACACTTCGATGAATATAGAAAATAGCTAGACAAAGTACTTACGAATATAGCAATTAATTAGCAAATAGATACATTTGATTAATGCATGTAACTAGCTTTTCAATGATCTGTAAATCGGCCGTGTAGAGTTAATCTGGTTAGGTCTTAACGAGTTTATCAGTGTCATTAGTTTATTTTGTCCAAAAATTTTCTTAACACTTCGATGAATGTAGAAAATAGATAGATAACTTAAGAATATTGCAATTAATTAGCAAAGAAAATTTTTTGTTTAATGCATGCAACTAGCTTTTCAATGAACCACAAATCTGCCTTGTAGAGTAAATCTGGTTAGGTATTAACGAGTTTATCAGTGTCATTAGTTTATTTTGTAAACAAAACTTCCTAACACTTCGATGAATATAGAAAGTAGATAGACAAAGTACTTAATATAGCAATTAATTAGCAAAGAGAAACATTTGATTAATGCATGTAACTAGCTTTTCTATCAATCAGAAATCAGCCATGTAGAGCAAATCTGGTTACGTCTTAACAAGTTTATTAGTGTCATTAGGTTACTTTGCACACATAATTTCTTAACGTTTCGATGAATATAGAAAATAGCTAGACAAAGTACTTACGAGTATAGCAATTAATTAGAAAAGAGAAACATTTGATTAATGCATGTAACTAGCTTTTCAATGAACCGTTCATCAGCCGTGTAGAGCAAATCTGGTTAGGTCTTAACGAGTTTATCAGTGTCATTAGTTTATTTTGCACAGATAATATCTTAACACTTCGATGAATATAGAAAATAGCTAGATAAAGTACTTAATATAGCAATTAATTTGCAAAGAAAATATTTTGTTTAATGCATGCAACTAGTTTTTAATGAACCGTAAATCAGGCGTGTAGAGCAAATCTGGTTTGATCTTAACGAGTTTATCAGTGTCATTAGTTTATTTTGTACACATAATTTCCTAATACTTCAATGAATATAGAAAGTCGCTAGACAAAGTACTTAATATAGCAATTAATTATCAAAGAAAAACTTTTGTTTAATGCATGTAACTAGCTTTTCAATGAACCGTAAAAACTAATAGTTCGAAATGGTATTCAAGTAGAAAAACATTCAATTGTTAGAAATAAGTCTATTTTTTTACATATGCAACTGATAATATAACTGATAATATAACTGAAAAACTTTTATGTGTATGAACGATAAATACTTAATCTGTGATGTGAAAAACCATATTATTAAATCCAGTGCCCGTTTGCAAGAGAGTTTTGCTTTCCAAAAAGTATATTTCTAGCTTTTTAAGTAGTTATCAATACTTAAAATAACTTATTTATTTGAAATTTTTCTCAAAATATTTTCAGTTTTTACATTTGGTTTATAAAATATACATTTTTGTAGCAAATATGAAACGCTGTTATTCCTCTCAATTACAGAAATTAATTTTATTGAATTTTACTAATCATGGAAACAAACTGTATTAAAATGATAAATTAACTTTGTAATACTTCAAAGTTAAAACTTTTCCCACTTTTGTCTATATTTCACTGAATACACAGAATATATTTTTTATCATATTGCTGTCAAACACATGTATTGATTAAAAGCTATTATCTTCTAGAAATTTTGCAATTATTTATGGTTCAAATGTAAACAGTTTTGTTTCCTAGGTTTTCACACGCACACGACTTGTAACATTTCACACCAATTACAGCTGTTTATCATAAATAAATAGTCACCCTGTTTTGAGAAAATTATTTAAGACTGTTACTCTTTTAGAGCTACTTTACGTTTGACTTTTCTAAAGAAATAAAGAGAAAGTTAGTTTCAGTTCATTTCTTTTTATTTACTTAGAAACTTTGAGTTATTTGATAATATACTAAGTGCATTTTAGGAATTATCTGCAATCTTCATTTGTATATTTTAAAAGATGCTAATTGAATTCTACTCTTTTACATTGCTGTATAAATATATCATCATTATTAAAAATATAAAAGTTGCTCATTTCAGTTCTCAAAACTGTTTTCAAGTTTTTATTTAAAAAAAAATCGTGTAAATACGCAGGTTCTTTATAGGCAGTTATTTTTTCTATATTACATTAGAGATTGAAAGTTTTATAAATGAAGAGTCTTAAATTTTTATGAAGTTTCAGATTTCTTCCTGTATTTATGTTTTGGAAATCAATCTGAAAATTCTTCTCTTGTTGCAAATTATCAGTTTGTAATTACAAACACAGTAGGACACAGTGCTCTGTACGTACAGTGTTTAACATTTAAATTTCTTAAATTCAAAACAATCTGAATATGACAAATTCTCTCTTGTTGCAAATTATCAGTTTGTAATTACAAACACAGTAGGACACAGTGCTCTGTACGTACAGTGTTGCTTAGCAATACTTAAATTTTTTTAATTTCTTATTAAATTTCTTTAAATTTCTTAAATTCAAAACAATCTGAATATGACGAATTCCTCTTTTGTTGTAAGCTATCAGATTTTAATTACAAACACAGTGGGACACAGTGTTCTGTACTTACAGTGTCGCTTAGCAACACTTAAATTTCTTAAATTCAAAACAATCTGAATATGACGAATTCCTCTTTTGTTGTAAGCTATCAGATTTTAATTACAAACACAGTGGGACACAGTGTTCTGTACTTACAGTGTCGCTTAGCAACACTTAAATTTCTTAAATTCAAAACAATCTGAATATGACGAATTCCTCTTTTGTTGTAAGCTATCAGATTTTAATTACAAACACAGTGGGACACAGTGTTCTGTACTTACAGTGTCGCTTAGCAACACTTAAATTTCTTAAATTCAAAACAATCTGAATATGACAAATTCCTCTTTTGTTGTAAGCTATCAGATTTTAATTACAAACACAGTGGGACACAGTGTTCTGTACTTACAGTGTCGCTTAGCAACACTTAAATTTCTTAAATTCAAAACAATCTGAATATGACAAATTCCTCTTTTGTTGTAAGCTATCAGATTTTAATTACAAACACAGTAGGACACAGTGTTTTCTGTACTTACAGTGTCGCTTAGCAACACTTAAATTTCTTAAATTCAAAGCAATCTGAATATGACAAATTCCTCTTTTGTTGTAAGTTATCAGATTTTAATTACAAACACAGTGGGACACAGTGCTCTGTACTTACAGTGTCGCTTAGCAACACTTAAATTTCTTAAATTCAAAACAATCTGAATATGACAAATTCCTCTTTTGTTGTAAGCTATCAGATTTTAATTACAAACACAGTAGGACACAGTGTTTTCTGTACTTACAGTGTCGCTTAGCAACACTTAAATTTCTTAAATTCAAAGCAATCTGAATATGACAAATTCCTCTTTTGTTGTAAGTTATCAGATTTTAATTACAAACACAGTGGGACACAGTGCTCTGTACGTACAATGTTGCCACTTAGCAACACTTAAATTTCTTAAATTCAAAGCAATCTGAATATGACAAATTCCTCTTTTGTTGTAAGTTATCAGATTTTAATTACAAACACAGTGGGACACAGTGTTCTGTACTTACAGTGTCGCTTAGCAACACTTAAATTTCTTAAATTCAAAGCAATCTGAATATGACAAATTCCTCTTTTGTTGTAAGTTATCAGATTTTAATTACAAACACAGTGGGACACAGTGCTCTGTACGTACAATGTTGCCACTTAGCAACACTTAAATTTCTTAAATTAAAAATAATCTGAATATGACAAATTCCTCTTTTGTAAGTTATCAGATTTTAATTACAAACACAGTGGGACACAGTGCTCTGTACGTACAATGTTGCCACTTAGCAACACTTAAATTTCTTAAATTAAAAATAATCTGAATATGACAAATTCCTCTTTTGTAAGTTATCAGATTTTAATTACAAACACAGTGGGACACAGTGCTCAATATGTACAGTGAAGCTTAGAAACACTTAAATTTCTTAAATAAGCAAATCACAGTAATACAGTAATACTTAATAATTACGCATATTAAATAGATTTAAAGTATAGATTAACTGCACAACTTAGTTTTTCATTAACAGCATAATAAAGTCATTATCTTCTCAATTTTATTTAATAAAAATTTCAAAAATGAATTTTCGTTTGAAGCTTGAACTTTTTCTTTAGAAAATTTTTATGGATGATACTCCAACTTTTAGAAATTAAGCTGTAGAAAGATATTTTTTTATGATTCTTCAATCAATTTTTCTTTTACAAGTCAATTTTTTAAATAGTTATAATGTAGGATTTGATACGAATGAGAAAGTTGTACTTGTTGGAAACACAACTAACAGTGCTGGTTGTTGAACCTGTTTCTTTATTAGTTTAAATATACAAATTCTTATAACTTTTTATTCAAAACATGTAATATTGTTTTCTTTTTCAATCTCTCATAGATTTTTGAGATGGACATGAACATTTCATTGACATACGAAGATAGACATTACTTCAAAAGAAATTAACTAAGTTTAGAAGTTATGAATGGAAATTAGTAGTAAGAGAAATATAATTACCTTCTAAGGTCTCCTGAATTTACATATTCCTGAAAGCGTTTATTCAGACTATGAAATTATAGATGTTCTAGAACTCTAGATGAAGTATTTAAATTCTAATTTTATATTCCCAGATAAAAATTATTTAGGAAATAAACATATATCCAGATATTTTCATACAGATTCTGAATGATTAAAACTTGTTTGTTGCAGTTTATTTCAGAATGAATCACTTAAAAGGATTTTTACATTCGAAAACATTACCTTATATAGATATCTTCATCTAGATTCCAAATGACTAACACTTATTTGTTGCAGTTAATTTCAGAATGAATCACTTAAAAGGATTTTTACACTCGAGAACATTACATTGTGTTTGAAAATCCATATTTAAATAGTCTTTTGTTAGATTATGATTAAGACTCTAAAACTATAAGTATTTTTGCTGCTATAAAATTTCATTTCTAGATTTTTATGACTGTATGGATTCTGAATGACTAGCACTTGTTTGTTGCAGTTTATTTCAGAATGAAACCCTATAAAGGATTTTCACACTCGAGAATATTACATTGAGTTTGCAAGTGAATATATAAATAGTCTTTTGTTAGATTAAGACTCTGAAACAAGTATTTTTACTGTTAGAAAAATTTAATTCCAGATTTTTATTACTGTATGGATTCTGAATAATTAACATTTATTTGTTGCAGTTTATTTCAGAATGAATTCCTTGAGAGAATTTTTACACTCGAGAACATTACATTGAGTCTGCAAGTCAATATATAAGTAGTTTTTTGTTAGATTATGATTAAGACTCTGAAACTTCAAGTATTTTTACTTCTAGAAAAATTTCAGTTACAGATTTTTATGACTGTATGGTTTCCAAATGACTAACACTTGTGTGCTGTAGTTTACTTCAGAATGAATCACTTAAATGGATTCTTACTTCAGAGAATATTACTAGGAGATAGTATATAAATAGTCTTTAGCTAGATAACATAGATAAAATAGTCTTTAGCTAGATAACATAGATAAAATAGTCTTTAGCTAGACAAGTAATTTTACCACTAGAAAAAATTCAGCTCCAAGTTTTTAGGACTGTATGGATTTCGTATGACTAACTCTTACTTGTTGCAGTTTATATCAGAATGAATCACCTAAAAGGATTTTCACACTCGAGAATATTACATTGAGTTTGCAAGTCAATATATAAGTAGTCTTTTGTATACTATATATAAGTAGTCTTAATCATAATCTATTATGATTAAGACTAAAAAACTACAAGGAATTTTAATGCTAGAAAAATTTCAGTTCCAGATTTTTATGACTGTATGGATTACAAATGACTAACACTTGTTTGCTGTAGTTTACTTCAGAATGAATCACTCAAATGCATTCTTACTTTAGAGAACATTACTAGGAGACAGTATATAAATAGTCTTTAGCTAGATTAGGGTTAAGAGTTTGAAATTACAAGTAATTTTACTGCTAGAAAAATTCCAGCTCCAAGTTTTTATGACTGTATGGATTTCGTATGACTAACTATTACTTGTTGCAGTTTATTTCTGAATGAATCACTTAAAAGGATTTTTATGCTCGGAAATGCAACACTGAGTCAACATATAAATAGTCTTTAGTTAAATAATGGTTAAGACTCTAAAATTGCAGGTATTCTTACCACTAGAAAAATTTCATCTCCAAATATTTTTATCCAGATTAAGTAATATTTTAGAAAATCAACATATATACACATAAGGTACGGCTTTTACGTAACTAAAACAACTATCTCACAATTAACTTTCAGAGGAATAACTTAAAATGATTTTTACTTTCCGGGACATAACCACAAAGTCAATATAGAACTTGTTACATGATAATTTTTCGATACCTCAAACTGACGGTAATGAGTGGCTTTAAGCTTTCCTGTCGCTCAAAGAGTCATGTTAAAGGCAACCAAAGCATGTTACCCAGGCTACTTAGACAACCTGCCGAGTATTTGACATACATACATTTATTTTCTCTCAGATGTATCTTAGAAACTCAACCGTATTTTACCTTAAAGGCAGCAAAGAAGACGTTTTTCGTATCTCAAAAGAGAAAAAAAGGCAATCAATAATAATATCAAGTCTGTTAAACATGGAACCCCGAAATTTTAAATCAGGGTAATTTATAACTTTCTACGTATTGATCTAAGTTTGGAATTCCAAATTGTTCTCGGCTTGTTTAGAATACGTTAAAAATCTTCATGTCACGTTTTCCAGGAAAAATCTATTAACTAGAGGAATCAATAGGGTATAATTGAAAATTTTGTTTACCATATTTTTATCTTTCAAAACGCATAATGCAGGAGGGGAAATTATCCCTTTTGTGTATGTTTTCAGATAGAGGCTCTTGTTTCGTTGTGATGAAAACATGACATGCGTTTAATTATTTAGTTTGTGATGGATTCGCTGAATGAAAAATGACTTTTCTTTGCCCACAGGGTGAAGAATTACTTCTTTAGCTATCATATCCATATATTTTCTTTTATGTATGTTTTACTGAAAAAAGTCGATCGATCTCAGTAATAGCTTTGATGTTTACCCCAGTTGCTAAGCGTTCAAAAAAGAGCACCCAAAATGTCGTATTTTTCTGATAAAAAATTGTATGACTTTAGCAACATAAATATAATTTATTTTTAATGGAAACAGGGAATTTATAATGCCAATACTGCTTAAACCTATAAAGTAGCAACTCTCAGGTACTTTAGCTCATTGATTATCATCGGGGGTAATACGGCTCGCCGGGGGTGGGTGGAATAAAGCTGATGGGCAATGAACTTGTTTTGAGAAGTAGGGGGTGAGAAGAGCCGGTTTTGGCTTTCAAACTGAATTTTATAAATACAAAATAAATTAGTTATCATATTCGTATATTTTCTTTTATGCATGTTTTACTGAAAAAAGTCAATCGATCGAAGTAATAGCTTTGATGCTTACTCCATTTGCTAAGCGTTCCAAAAAGAGCAACCAAAATGTCGTATTTTTCTGATAAAAAATTGTATAACTTTAGCAACATAAATATAATTTATTTTTAATGGGAATACGACCATTGATAATGCCAAAACTGCTTTAATCTAAAACGTAGCAACTCTCAGGTACTTTAGCTCATTGATTATCATCGAGGGTAATACGGCTCGCCGGGGGGTGGTGAGATAAAGCTGATGGGCAGTGAACTTGTTTTGGACGCTAAAGGGGGGGGGCTGAGAAGAGCTTATTTTGGTTTTAAAACTCAATTTTATATATACAAAATAAATAATAAACATTTTTTTCTAGAATTATGACGTCATTCCTTTAACCATCTCGTTTAATCATTTCTTATTTTAAATTATTTAAATATCGTCTGCATTATTTTCATACGTTTTGTCACTGAACTTAGATATTACGTAAATAATTTTCTTTTATATTTGGTTTAAATAATAGATTAGGTACATATGTGATAATTTTAAATTCAATCATCGATTATTTTTTGTTGCAGTGAAAATTTTATCACCGGTATTAACAACAAATTCTTTTCATAAAAGTCTAGGAGTCTATTTCACGGACTAATACATATCTATCGTTTAATTTATATATCTTTGAAAATTAAGAAGGTTGTTCGTTTGTGTGTTTGTTTTTCATACATACCCACACGGTTTACAATCGATTCACTAACTTTTGGACATTATTCATATATACCGCCAAATAATCACTGTCAATATTAAAACCTCTGCTATCCATCCATCCTATCACGTAATATGACAAGATAAATTAAAGTTGGCAACTAATATACGATCAGTAATTTTTTTTAATGTTAATTTTATATTTTACCATGTCCAAAACTTTTGGAGATCTTTTGGTTTTGGTTTGGAGCGTTACGGTCTACGTTTTGCAACACAATGGCTAATGAGACCAGGACCTACTGCTTAAAGCTGATTACGAATGTCTACGAACATCCATGCCATAGTGGGATTCGAACTCACGAACTCGGTGCCGTAGGTCTGCACCCTGACCAATCGGCCATCGTTTGGCTAGCTTTTGGAGATAATACTAAACTTTTAATATAAATTCGAGGAAGATAAAGTCACGGTTAAAAAAGCATGTGTTTTATTACTTATTTAGGTATATCAAGAAAGCCTTTTACTAATCTCGTCATATGACGGGCTATATGCTAGTGTAGCAATAAATGGAAATCCAACATAAGTAAGGTATAAAAGAAAAGAGATTCAATGCGTACATCTGTTTTGAAATTATGAATGAATTGTTATATTAACCCTTTGACTGCTCATCCCGCGATTTCCACGGGCAATTCAAATGTAGCAAAATTTGCTCATCCCTCGATTTTAGCGGGCATGTGTTTTTCTTCCTTTACTAAGAAGCACATTCCGCCTTTTCACTGTTTAACCAGTGGAATAAATTATATACAGTATTAGACATTTAATTTAGTAATAAATAGAATTATATGACTAGAACTATAGTTATAGTAGATAATAGAATTATACACAGTATGTTATAAATAGAAATTAACTGTATTTCAATTGACGTTTATTAAAAAATAATTTTTTTATGTGATAACACCTGGAATTACTTTTTCTAAAAGCTTAGTTTCTCATGATAAAAGTCAATATAAAAAATATTTTCTAGAAAAAAAAATTAGTATTTCAATTCTCCAATCTCTCTCTCTCTCTCTCTCTCTCTCTCTCTATATATATATATATATATATATATATATATATATATATATATATATATATATATATATATATATATATATATATATATATATATATATATATATATATATTTATATATATGTATATATATATGTATATATATTATATATATATTTTATATATATGTATATATATATATATATGTATATATATATATATGTATATATATATATGTATATATATATATATAAATACATATATATAAGCATATATATATAAATATATATATATATATACATGTATATATATACATATATACATATATATATATATATATAATATATATAAAATATATATATAATATATATTATATAAATATATATATATGTATATATATATATGTATATAGATATATATATATATATATTAATATATATACTATATTAAAACTATATATATATATATATATAAATATATAAATATATATATATATATACTAGTATACACACTTAAACTATGCAATAAAAAAATACTCAATTTTTAAAGAGATCTCGGTTTACAAATTGAGCAGTCAAAGGGTTAATATGAGCATTCCAGGTGTCCGAAAAAGCAAACTATGTGAAACGACAGAAAATTTTTGTGTGCTCTTCTTATCTTTCGTTTTCTTTTTTCAGGACCTACAGGAAGGTAGGGCAACTGGATTACCTGAGCCAAGAACTCTAATCCAGAGATTTCTTACAGTAAGCAGAGAAATTGACAACGAGCAGAGCATAAAAACAACTAAAAGATGAAAAATGGTTATAGAATGGTGGATTCGTGAGTTCGTAATACAGTAACTAAAGAGTAGAGAGTTTAGGGATAGAAAACACAAAAATATTTTTTGGCAAGGGACATCAGAACAGCGAGGAAACATAAAAATTTGACATAAAGTAAAAATTGTTTTAAAAATTAAATAAAATCCCCAATATAATAATAGCCTAAGTTATCTGTCCGTCTGTCCACGAATTTATGAAGCGGTTGTACCTGGAATGGATTCCCCGGCTAAGGGCATGCGATTAAATTTATCAATTTATCCACATTATATGTAGATGAAAATTACAATTATTTCTAGCATTATGACGTTATTCCTTTAACCATCTCATTTAATCCTTTCTTATTTTAAATTATTTAAATATCACGTGCATTATTTTCATATTGTTGCGAATTTCGCAAGTTGGCATGTATTTTTGCCGTATACTGTGTATTATAATGGGTAAATCATGTATTTGGCGAGATATTGGCTCGTAGGCGATGTTTTTGGCGACTAATTTTTGGCGACTAAGTTTGGCGATTTATCTCCAAATTTGGCGACTTGGTGACTTTCTTGGCGACCGTTTGTACCTAGTACTTTCTAGAATATTCCAGTTTCTCCAGAGGATATAAATACCGGGGGCCGATCCTGATCGAGGTTCAGTTAGCTGAGAAATTTGTAGAGGTAAAGACCTACGTTGTTTGGCGCTAAGAGTTTGAGTGAACTATCGCCTGTGCTAGCCAGTTCTCGCGGTGTTGGCTGCTGTATTCGTGTTTTCCCTGCATTACGAATAAAGTGCTGCTGTTTTTGCTGTCTTAATTCAAAGTCTACTCAATCCACGAATGCTACGCTTCATAAATTGGTAACAATATGTTTTATCACTGAACTTACATATTAAGCAAATAATTTCCTTTTATATTTGGATTAAATAATAGATTAGGTACATATGTGATAATTTTAAATTTAATCATCGATTATTTTTTATTGCAATGAAATTTTTATCACCTGTATTAACAACAAATTCTTTTCATAAAAGTTTAGGAGTCTATTTCATGGACTAATAAATATCTAGCGTTTAATTTATATATCTTTGAAATTAAGAATTTTGTTTGTTCGTATGTTTGTTTTTTTATACATAACCACACGGTTTGACTAAATGAATTCAGCTTGATTCTAAACTGCATTCACATTGTAGGGACACTTTAGAGGAGTATGAAGATAAACACATTATTGAGCGTGTACCAGATAATTCTCAGCCAAAACACAAACCATTTTATTACCTGCATCGTAGGGTACTTTACAATGCTGGAAAATCAAAAATTTTACTGATCCCGTCATATGACGGGCTATGAGGCTAGTACGAAAATAAAAGTTTAAAAATCAGAAAATGAATTAAATAGCTTCGAAAAGTATTGAAATAATTAAATAAAGCATAAATAACGAATTAAATAATAAGTAGAGTTTTCTTTTTTAATTATGGTTTTCACTTTTTAGCCTCTGGAGTATTCGATTTTTCTGGTCCTAATGTGTCCTCCGTGTGATTCATCGCGTGAACTATTGTGGGCGTTGTAACAATAAGTTACATTCGGTTCAGATCCCTGTGGCTCTTCGTCGGGGACATGCCGGGGCAGGACCGGTTTGAACTGCAGAGATACTTCGGACTTCTCCTAGCCAATAGAGGTGTCCGTTCGTTTGGGGGATTTTGACCCCCCCTGGAGTGGACCCCTGATTTTTTCCTCCTCAAGAGTCGGATTTTTTTGGAGGGACAAGGTGGTTACCAGAAGAGGAGAAGGTGAACGGCTGGCATCCGTGGCTTGTGGATAACTCCTTTGAAAAAAATCGCCAATTTTTAGGACCGACACTGACTCGAGAGCAGACTTCGATCTACAAATGATAAGTTGATTCAACTATCTGTATTCCTTAGGCATTTATTTAATGGTATAAATTCCTTTAATCAAGACCTATTTTCCATGTGTTTCTTAATGAGTTTTAATTTCTTTCTCAAACACTAGGCTAACGTAACATAATTTTTGCAGGCGTTGTCTCCTCGTTCAATTGCTTTTGTATCCAGTGAGTGAGTATGTGTACTCTGATAATGCAAATTGTTCATAGCTGTAAGGCTGGTTGCACACACAACTGTTCTTTTACCGAGCGGAGAATTTACCGTCGCGGATGAACGAAATCAACGTTTACACACAGAGCGGGAAAATTTCCGTCGCCGTAGTCCGTCCGTTACAGAGTGGAAAACTTGTGCTGCTACAGAGCAGGACCCACTCTATAGGGTCGGACCACCCCTACATTTGACCAGGGATTCAAAATTTCGGCATTTTGGCTGAGAGTATGAGAAAAATATTGATATTTCCAATACTCAACTAATCGAAATTTATTCATATCAATTTTTCTTTCGCTAAAAATTTACAATTCGTATTTATACTGTGTATGTTTAAATTCTAAAAATATTTACAATTCTTAATTTTATAGGAAACAGTTATGAAAAGCCGTATGTTTAATTAATAGGCAGAAATAAGAAAATTTTTATAATCGTGCACTATTCTGCAGACTATTTTTACGAGACCCAACTTCCGTTGCAGACTGTTCAAAAGTATTCGGCCTCTGGGTGTATAAGTATGTGAGAAAATATGGTTACCAAATTCATTTCTCTTTTTCTTCTAATTGATCGAAATAGCTGCGAAATCCAAGTCAAACTTCATGCTAAGCTTTACGAGTAGCATTTTTGTCCTTAAGAAATTTCCAGAGTTTTATCCCATAAAACAGGTCTCTCTTGTATTAATGAAATCAGAATTTCAGTATCAATAACACTCGTGTTCACGGAACTATTCATATTCACAACGAAAGTCCAATGCAAATGGTAGAAAAAACCGCTGTGTGTGCAAACGTTCACTGGGTCGCATAGACCTCTAGTTCGAGACGACGGATAAATTTCCGCTGAGC
>CM063509.1:58386565-58401565 GCA_032207245.1 Pardosa pseudoannulata
TATATATATATATAAATATATACATATATATAAATACATAAATAACATTATATATATTATAAAAATATATAAAATAATATATATACAGATTATATACATATATAATATATATACATATAAATATATAAATCTATATATATAAATACAAATTTATAATACATATATAATATATATATAAAAAAATATAGATATATATATTATATATCTTATATATGTATATATTATATATATATATATATAAATAAATATATATATTTTATATAAAAAATATATAAATAGATATATATATATAATATATATATAAATAATATCTTTATATATAAATATATATGTACAAAAATATATATATATATATATATATATATATATATAACAAACTAGATCAAGGCAAGATTTTACATAGTTAAATTTTAAGGAAATTTATCTTATCAATTAAATATATAAACATACATTTAAGAATGATCAGACGTACATGCTGTATCGCTAGAAGTATGGTAATAAAAATGACAGTGCAGTAAAATTTAATGTGTTTTATGCCATATACAAGTTACTGCAATAAATTATTCCTATAATTAAGCAAGTTATTGGTGTTCAATTTTTTTAGACTCTTGAAAAACTGTGTAATTTGGGAAATATTGTAAGGGAACCTTATCTTAATTAGAATATTACTTTAGATAATTATATAATAAATTACATAATAAAATATTTCATTACATAATAAATATAGTAAACTATTTTATAACAGTTACAATATTAATATAATAACGTAAAATTAAATTTATTAAATATTTAGACCATAAAATTGGCAACTTATGCAAAAATTCAAAGTTCGTTAGTGGAGTAACTTTATGGAGTAATTGCTGTTTGGCTGAAGGTTTATATACAAATGCTTACACGCAGATATCACCATTAAATATTTTTATAAAAGTTCTTAAATATTCCTTACAGATTTCCAAAATAAACAACAAAATATATTATATTTTCAAAGATTAGAATTAACAGCAACTGTTATTTGAAAAAAATATTTTTTTCAAAAATAACTTAATTATAAGGTTAGGAAAATATTTTTCATATAATTATAAAAGATACCTATGCTTCAAATAAAAACGGAATTAAAAGAGAAAAAAATTACATCAAAAGGAAAGATAGATCACTTTTAACAGGATAAAAAGTAAGACTCATTGATTTTATATAGCATGTGGAAAATTAAAAAAAAAGAAAAACATGGTAAAGTAAATAAAATGTGTAGTTGGGTTTATACACTGTGTTGATGAAAATTTGAAATCTGAGACAATATTTTTCCTTTAATTGAGATTAAGAAATAGGTTTACATGGGTAATTAGTTTACTTTATTAAACCAATGATACAATTCAAACATGATATTTATGGCTTAAAACTGTATTTATTAAGAACAGAGAGATAAACTGTTTTGAAGATCAACAAAGTTCTTAACAATTCTACCATTTTTAACCCATAAACGCCCGGATATTTCTGATGACTATATAATAGTAAATACCTAACATAGAAGCTGTTATAGACACCTGGAAGTAAAACAAAATATGAAATTTAAACACCTTTAAATATGACATCAAGTCATCATTAGTGAGGAGGTGTCATTTTAAAACATAATAAGATGTCTTTAAAAAAAAAGGAAAACTTCGTGATAAGAGATTTATTTGCTATCATATATGAGAAAAGTACTGAAAAGAGATGACTTATTACAGATATGGCTATTCGCCATGATTTTGACCGGTATACGTTCAGAATACCGGTCATAATACGTTCCTATTCTAAGCTTGAAAATCATAAAATGCCGATCGAAATGACAAAATTATAGATAAGATCATATTTGAAAACTTGGGAGATTATTCATAAGATTAATATCTATTTCCATTAAAAAGGAAGAATCGTTTCAAGAAAACAAAAACTCTACAAACCATTTTTGACTGTCCTCAAATAAGGACGCTGGGCGTTAATGGGTTAAAATTAAATTAAAACTACCTTTTGAATATTGCACATTACAGAATAAAATACATATTTAAGTTATTATACTAAGGCAAATGGTGCCAAAGGGATATAAACTTCCGTAATTCACAGTATCTTAATTTGGTCTACTCCAACCATAATCTTCTGTCTCATCACGAAAAAATTATGACTCCATAGGTGACCATCGCTCCGGCGGTGGTTAGTATCAATCCCATGTTAATCTCGAACATGTACGCCCCGGTGAAGTAGACTCTGTTGTCATTAACGGTGTCTGTCAGGAACTTGTAGGTAGTCAGCACCTGGGGATCTTTGGAGACTGCAAACATACCTTCGGCTCCTTCCACAAGAATTAACTTAAGGGACTCGTAGCGTGATGTGGCACTCGAACCTGTGATGGTGAGTGAGAAGAAGATGACAATGGCCATCAGGAAAGAAATGACGACCTGCACGACCAGGATGCTGTCGACCTCGGTCGCCTCGGAGAAGGAGATACTGACCGAATTGAAAAAGGAGGTTACCGAAGCTGCATAGAGCAAGAAGCAGCTGCTTGACACCACTCCATCAATGTCCCTGAAGCTGGATATCATGTTTCGGTACGTGTGGATCCTTGAAAGAAGGATTTGTTTAGAGAGACCATCAACAACCACCTCCTTGGAGAAACAGCGTCCAAAGGCCTGAATCATGTTGGCAGCCATATTGTAAGAGTTGCAACAGAGGATAAGGGCTATGAAGATCATTCCGGTGCTGGTGACAGAGGAATAAATCAGGCTAATGCGTATGACGTAGACTAGAACAGGAATCTTGCCGACCTCGACGTCCTGTCCAAATATGATCCAGTGATCGCTGGCTACCGTTGGAACGGTGTTGCTGTAGACAGACAAAACGACAGCCACTATCGCCAATAAGATCAGGAAGATGAACATCTGGACCTTCATCCACTTAAGGTGCTTCTGTCCATCAACGTTGAGGTGATTGCACCAGTAGCAGACGCACGAAGCGACTAGGCACATACGCTTCTTCTTCATGAGTACCGACACGCGGATGAGAAGTCCGAGGGTCAAATAAGCGTAGAACGTGTAAGCAATGCGCTGGTCGATCTCGAACACAAACAACCCGCACATGACAAAGAAGTAGGTAACGAACACAGACACTTGGATCAGGCAGTCCCAAGGGCTGGAGCAGTGGTACCATCGCTTCCTGGGAGAATCGGAAAAAGTTATACCGAGCCAAGAAGATAAGCGAAATATAGTCGATATTGTCCTAAAAGTGTGGTCATGTTTGCAGACGTGCTTCTCTTTTTGAGGAGATTTCGGTATGCTTTCCATGCTTCTTATGAATAAATATACGTTCGATTTCGAATCGTCCATTTCTTATAAAAACTTATAAAGATTTTTGAATAATTGTCTGGTTGAAATATTTCAGCAAATGTATCAGCACTTACTAATATTTGTCTATAAAACTGTATATTAAATAGTTTGTTCTAAAGAAACTCTCAATATATAAATTAACCTTCATAATTAAACAGTTTGAAATGAGAATTTCAGATGTTTTAATACAATAAACTACTAGTTAAGCATTGCCAGTTTAAGATTACCTTGAAATAAATTCCGTAAATGTTTCAATTTCAATAATTATTTTCAAGGTAGCATAGATATAGCAATTTGATATTGTTATCAATAATGTTTATCATAATATTGACTTCAAAACAGTACATGAGCCGATTTATATGATCAATAACTTCAAAAGGTTGAAATTTCTGAACACATATGAACCACAGATAAATGATTTTGAAATAATTGTTACTTTGTAATAATGCAATAAATCTGTAATAACTCACAATAATTTTACTTTCAAAGATGCACCAGTTATTAAACCAGCTATATTTTTACAATATTGTTTAGTGTAACAATACAGTTTAGTGTACAATCTGGCAGTTTAAGATTACCTTGAATTAAATTCCGTAAATGTTTCAGTTGCAATAATTATTTTCAAGGTAGTATAGGTATAGCAATTTTATATTGTTATCAATATTGTTTATCATAATACTGATTCCAAAACAGTACATGAATCGATTTATATAATCAATAACTTCAAAATGTTGAAATATCTGAATTCAAATGAACCACAGATAAATGATTTTGAAATAATTGTTATTTTGTAATAATGCAATAAATCTGTAATAGCAATCACAATAATTTTACTTTCAAATAAGCACCGATTACTAAACCAGCTATATTTTTACAATATTGTTTAATGTATGAATAACTTGAAAGCACTTTAAATATATCAATAGATTGAAAGAATTGATTTGAATAGATTTGAATAGATTTGAATAGATTCAACGAAGCCACAGTTACTAAACCAGATATATTTTTACAATATTGTCTAATGTATGAATAACTTGAAAGCACTTTAAATATATCAATAGATTAAAAGAATTGATTTGAATAGATTCAAAGAAGCACCAGTTACTAAACCAGCTATATATTTACAATATTGTTTGATATATGAATAACTTCAAAGCACTTTAAATATATCAATAGATTGAAAAAAAATTATTTGAATAGATTTGAATAGATTCAAAGAAGCACCAGTTACTAAACCAGCTATATTTTTACAATATTGTTTAATGTTCGAATAACTTCAAAGCACTTTAAATATATCAATAGATTGAAAGAATTGATTTGAATAGATTCTAAGAAGCACCAGTTACTAAACCAGCTATATTTTTACAATACTGTTTAATGTATGAATAACTTCAAAGCACTTTAAATATATCAATAGATTAAAAGAATTGATTTGAATAGATTTGAATAGATTAAAAGAAGCACCAGTTACTAAACCAGCTATATTTTTACAATATTGTTTAATGTTCGAATAACTTCAAAGCACTTTAAATATATCAATAGATTGAAAGAATTGATTTGAATAGATTCTAAGAAGCACCAGTTACTAAACCAGCTATATTTTTACAATACTGTTTAATGTATGAATAACTTCAAAGCACTTTAAATATATCAATAGATTAAAAGAATTGATTTGAATAGATTTGAATAGATTCAAAGAAGCACCAGTTACTAAACCAGCTATATTTTTACAATATTGTTTAATGTATGAATAACTTCAAAGCACTTTAAATATATGAATAGATTTAAAGAATTGATTTGAATAGATTTGAATAGGTTCAAAGAAGCACCAATTACTAAACCAGTTATATTTTTACAATATTGTTTAATGTATGAATAACTTCAAAGCACTTTAAATATATCAATAGATTGAAAGAATTGAGTTGAATAGATTCAAAGAAGCACCAGTTACTAAACCAGCTATATTTTTACAATATTGTTTAATGTATGAATAACTTCAAAGCACTCTAAATATATGAATAGATTAAAAGAATTGATTTGAATAGATTTGAATAGATTCAAAGAAGCACCTGTTACTAAACCTGCTATATTTTTACAATATTGTTTAATGTATGAATAACTTCAAAGCACTTTAAATATATGAATAGATTGAAATAATTGATTTGAATAGATTTGAATAGATTGAAAGAAGAACCAGTTACCAAACTAGCTATATTTTTAAATGTTGTTTAATGTATGAATAACTTAAAAACACTTTAAATATATGAATAGATTGAAACAATCAAAACAAAATTTAAAATTTAATAAGATTGCAGTTTGTGATCTGTTCTAAACCACTGAACGATCTTCAAATATCTGATGACTTGAAATAATTTGGTAAAAATGTACTATTACGGTCAAGAGATTTTTTTTTATCTAAACATCGGATAATTCTTTAATTTTTAGCCATTTATATTTTATTATCAACATTCTTTACTAATTGATTAGCCTGAAACTAATTATATGAATCTATCTATGCAAACAATCACAATAATTTTTACTTTCAAAGAAGTACCAGTTACTAAACCAGCTATATTTTTACAATATTGTTTAATGTATGAATAAATTCAAAGTACTTTAAATATATGAATAGATTGAAACAATCAAAACAAAATTTAAAATTTTATAAGATTACAGTTTGTGATCTGTTCTAAACCACTAATGAAGGATCTTCAAATATCTGATGACTTTAAATAATTTGGTAAAAATGTATTATTACGGGCAAGAGATTTTCTTTTATCTAAACCTCAGGCAATTCTTTTATTTTTAGCCATTTATATTTTATTATCAACATTCTTTACTAATTGATTATTCTGAAACTAATTATATTAATATAGCTATGCAAACAGTAAGAAGCTAAGAATAATTTAACGTTAATTTGAAGTTTTTGAATAGAAATAAACTTTTAAGGAATGATTTTCGAATAATTGTTTATATGCTAAATAAGTGATTAGTTTGAAAAAAAACTGAGTGCATGAATAGTTCTTTAGAATTAAATCTAAAGTAATTAAATCTTAAAAGTTAAATCTAAAGATTTCAAAATGTCAATTTGAGATTTCAAAATGGAAATTAACCATTATTGTTAACTATAGATTTTAAATATAGTTTATAAATTTGGGGAAGCTTTTAAACCAGTTTTAAAGAACATTTATAATAAATATACAAATTCGAAGATTAAATTATAACCATATTTACGCAAATAGGGATTTCAGCTTTCATATATTTTGAGTTTAGTTATATAAGAGAAGAAAATTTTACCTTAAGAGAAAATCTTCTAAATTTAAATATTCTAATAGCTGAAATAATCCATAGTGGAATTTTAAATGACTTTATTAATCCAAATTTCATATTTTGTATTATTATTCAGTATAATTTTATATTATTATTTAAAATAATCCCAAAATAGGCAGCAATTAAATACTTTCTAGTTGTGAAACGGAAAAATAAAAAAGTTGAAAAATTTATTTAATTTTCCATAACAAACCAGACCTAGGCAAGTTTTTATGTAGAATAATTTTATATTATTGTTTAAAATAATCCCAAAATATGCAGCAATTAAACAGTTTCTAGTTATTAAACGGAAAAATAAAAAAGTTTAATAAAATCATTTAACATTCCATAATAAACCTGATCTAGGCAAGTTTTTATGTAGTTAAATTTTAAGGAAATTTATCTTATCAATTAAATATATAAACATACATTTGATATATTCATATAATGACACACTATGTTAATCTTTCCACAATAATAATATTAACTATGGAATTGAAATGAGAGAAATTCTGAGAGTATGAAGTATGGATTATGAGAGTATAAAGATATATAGCATTGTTTAAAATTTTCTTGTTTGCATCCACTTTCGTTGTTTATTCCAGAATACTGAGTTTTAATATTTTGTAAATTCTCTCATAGAACAGCATATAGGAAAAATTAAGATTATTCTTTTTTATGTTGTCTATAAATATATTTCCCAAAAAGAATTGTAAATAGTTCTTTTACCCTTGGAGCATTTTTCTCTTTTCATATATTCAACTGCTGCTTATTTGATTAAAAATGGCTGACAATTTGTTCTTTTTGTAACATACGCTAAGTATTTTCATGTAAAAGTTTGAATTGTAGTCCAGGCATTTCAATTTTCAAACATTTAAGTATATTTAAATCATTTAAATTCCTTGAAATGGTTTTAGAAATGGATATAGTGTTTGAAAATAGAAAAGAATATATAGTATCAAAACATCAGATGACAAACTGCCTTCTATTCAGGACTGTATAAATGGTCAAAAACACAATTAAACACAATGTCCTCTTTCTGAGGAATTAAAGATGTTTCCAGAGAATACTGGCTATTTTGTTTTGCTTAATAACTCAAAAATACATTTGTTTACTAATAACAATACACTATTATAGATTGTTTTCAGTCACGGAAATAATTTGATAAAAGAGCTGAGTATACAAGTTTATCAAATTCTTTTTAAAATTGCTTGAGACAGTTCAATAGCGATCCAGAAAACAGCATTTGAAACATTTCAGCTGATAAGCGTATTTTAGGATTTTGATTAAATAACAAATGTTGTGAATAAGTAAATACTGTTAAAGCAAATCACAAACAGCTATGTTTCCAGAGAATACTAGTTATTTTGTTTTGCTTAATAACTCACAAATAGATTTTGTTTACTAATAACAATACACCATTATAGATTGTTTTCAGTAACGGAAATAATTTGATAAAAGAGCTGAGTATACAAGTTCATCAAATTCTTTTTAAAATTTCTTGAGACAGTTCAATAGCGATCCAGAAAACAGCATTTGAAACATTTTAGCTGATAAACGTATTTCAAGATTTTAATCAAACTACAAATATTGTGAATAAGTAAATACTTTTAAAGCAAATTACAAGCATCTATGTTTCCACAGAATACTGGTTATTTTGTTTTGCTTAATGACTCAAAAATACATTTCGTTTACTAATAACAATACACCATTATAGATTGTTTTCAGTCACAGAAATAATTTGATAAAAAAGCTGAGTATACAAGTTTATCAAATTCTTTTTAAAATTGCTTGAGACAGTTCAATAGTGATCCAGAAAACAACATTTGAAGCATTTTAGCTGATAAGTTTTTCAGGATTTTGATTAAATTACAAATATTGTGAATAAGTAAATACTGCTAAAGCAAATCACAAACATCTATGTTTCCAGAGAATGCTAGTTATTTTGTTTTGCTAAATAACTCACTAATAGATTTTGTTTACTAATAAACAATACACCATTATAGACTGTTTTCAGTCATGGAAATAATTTGATAATAGAGTTGAATATGTAAGTTTTTCAAATTCTTTTTAAAATTGCTCGAGACAGTTCAATAGTGATCCAGAAAACAGCATTTGAAACATTTTAGCTGATAAGCGTATTTCAGGATTTTGATTAAATTACAAATATTGTGAATAAGTAAACACTGTTAAAGCAAATCACAAACAGCTTAGTGCATTTTTGTAAGTCAATTCTTTACACAAATATGCATTAAAACTTGATACTGTAATTATTTTACTCGTTATTCATTCATAACTTCAATTAAATTACAAATATTATGAATACGTAAGTACACTTAAAGTAATTCAAAGATCTTAATGAATTTCTGTAAGTAATTTCCTTTCACAAATATGCACTAAAGCAGGATACTGCAGTTGTTTTATCTAGCATCCTTCATTCATAATTTCAATTAAATCACACATATTATGAATATGTAAGTACAGTTAAAGCAATTCACAAATAGCTTAATGTCTTTAGTAGCATTTCATTTTGAAACGATCTTATTGTATGTCATTTCCTTACACAAATATGCACTAAAACATGATACTGCCGTTATTATTTTACACGTTATTCATCCATAACTTCGATTAAATTACAAATATACGCAAGTACAGTTAAAGTAATTCAAAGAGGTTAATGAGTTTCTCAGTAATTTCCTTTCACAAATATGCACTAAAACAGGATACTACCGTTGTCATTTCTAGAATCATTCATTCATAATTTCCATTAAATTACACATATTATGAAGTGCAGTTAAAGTAATTCACAAACAGCTTAATGTATTTAGTAGTATTTCATTTTAATACGAGCTTAATGTATGTCATTTCCTTACACAAATATGCACTAAAACAGGATACTGCCATTATTATTTCACACAATAACTCATAACCAGGTTTAGGTTTCGCTCTTAACGTGTCCTTTCATACGAAAATGATACATTAGTCGACAAACGCTATTAATCGTTGTTGAAAGTTATTGATGGTAATTTTTTCTTCGTAATAGATAATGGCTTAATAGTCACTTTTCCTTTCAACGAGACGATCTCTCAAGAACAAAATCATCCCAGAAAGCCTGGCACATTCACTTATCAAAATGACATTGAACAATGGCAAAACAATCAATATGATTAACGTGCTCACATAGGCTTTTAGCGTCCTTCTACGCGGATTTTAACGTTACAATAAATTTTTATCATAACCGTTAGGCTTTTTTATATTACCAAATTTTTTTTTTGCTCATTTAGTTTTCTTTTTCGAGAAGTTTCATCGACCTGATGCATAAGAAAATGTGTTTACTCAGGGTGGACGCTCGTTATAGTTAAAGATATTTATTAAGGAGTGTTGCTATAGAGGAATCAATACGTTTTCGCATGGAATACTGTGAAAAAAAGTAATTTGCTTGCCACTGGAATAAATTACCTGCGTTTAATTCTCTATTAAGTCAGTTAATGACATTTTTCCTGCTATAGATACCAACTTCAGGTGCCGTATATCGATTAGTATCTTGTGTGTAGTAATTAAGTAGATCATTTACAATTGTCAGTATAAGCTTTTACAAAGCTTCATGGAAATGGACTATTTTAATAATTGAAAACTTCTAATAATTAGATGTTATGCGTTGGTTGCCAAAGCAATACCATAATTACTAAGCCTTTATGCTTTTCAGATTGCGTTTTGAAACTGAAACGCTAAACAAATTTTGTTCATTTTTTTCTTTTTAGTTACCTTAGAAATGTGCAGTGCGGGCATCCCATGTCAGCAATTACTCAATGACCAAATTTGAAAATTAGTTCCAGTCACACCAGTAACATGATTTTTGAAAACAAAAACTGCTCATTATATTTGTCTTTGAATATTTACATGTAATACATAATATTAAACATCTAAACTTCTTCATTATAAAAAAATTTAATGATTTTTAGATATTTCCAATTTGCAGAAAAATTGGTAATTGTGAACCTATGTGTAACACCTGGTAAAATAACTGTCACACCCGTAACAGCATATTTATAATTATTTAAATATGTAAAAAAGAAACGAAAAATCTTTAATTTTTGCAAAATGCTTATTTGGGTGGTGTATTTGTCTCATGAAAAAAATATATGTCTAAAACATTAAAAATATTTTATAGAAAAAGTGATAACAGTTGTACGATGTATCACACCCGTAACCATGGAATGACCGAGGGATAGACAACACGTTTTCGAACCGGTTAAACTGTCTGATATGAATGTTATACCATTCATTATTTATAGTGAGGCAACCTAATTGCATTAAAAGTTAAAATTTCAAGCCATATTAATCGCCTTTTTGGTCTACGAGACGCATCCAGACAGTAAGTTTTCCCGATGTTTTCCCCTTTAAAGTAAACGTAATTAGCCGTATTAATTGCTCGTGAGTAACAGATCTATGATATATTAATCATACGCCAGAAGGACAAGTCTCGATTCGATGGACAAGTCTCATGGAATGACCGAGTGATAGACAACACGTTTTCGAACCGGTTAACCTGTCTGATATGAATGTTATATCATTCATTATTTATAGTGAGGCAACCTAATTGCATTAAAAGTTAAAATTTCAAGCCATATTAATCGGCCTTTTGATCTACGAGGCCCATCCAGAAAGTAAGTTTATCCGATGTTTTCCCCTTTAAAGTAAACGGAATTAGCCGTATTAATTGCTCGTGCGTTACAGATCTATGATATATTAATCGTACGCCAGATGGACAAGTCTCATGGAATGACCGAGTGATAGACAACACGTTTTCGAACCGGTTAACCTGTCTGATATGAATGTTATATCATTCATTATTTATAGTGAGGCAACCTAATTGCATTAAAAGTTAAAATTTCAAGCCATATTAATCGCCTTTTTGGTCTACGAGACGCATCCAGACAGTAAGTTTTCCCGATGTTTTCCCCTTTAAAGTAAACGTAATTAGCCGTATTAATTGCTCGTGCGTAACAGATCTATGATATATTAATCGTACGCCAGATGGAAAAGTCTCGATTCGATGGACAAGTCTCATGGAATGACCGAGTGATAGACAACACGTTTTCGAACTGGTTAACCTGTCTGATATGAATGTTATATCATTCATTATTTATAGTGAGGCAACCTAATTGCATTAAAAGTTAAAATTTCAAGCCATGTTAATCGGCCTTTTGATCTACAAGACCCATCCAGAAAGTAAGTTTATCCGATGTTTTCCCCTTTAAAGTAAACGTAATTAGCCGTATTAATTGCTCGTGCGTTACAGATCTATGATATATTAATCGTACGCCAGATGGACAAGTCTCATGGAATGACCGAGTGATAGACAACACGTTTTCGAACCGGTTAACCTGTCTGATATGAATGTTATATCATTCATTATTTATAGTGAGGCAACCTAATTGCATTAAAAGTTAAAATTTCAAGCCATATTGATCGGCCTTTTGATCTACAAGACCCATCCAGAAAGTAAGTTTATCCGATGTTTTCCCCTTTAAAGTAAACGTAATTAGCCGTATTAATTGCTCGTGCGTTACAGATCTATGATATATTAATCGTACGCCAGATGGACAAGTCTCGATTCGATGGACAAGTATCGATGGACAAGTCTCATGGAATGACCGAGTGATACACAACACGTTTTCGAACCGGTTAACCTGTCTGATATGAATGTTATATCATTCATTATTTATAGTGAGGCAACCTAATTGCATTAAAAGTTAAAATTTCAAGCCATATTAATCGGCCTTTTGATCTACGAGACCATCCAGAATGTAAGTTTCCCCGATATTTTCCCCTTTAAAGTAAACGTAATTAGCCGTATTAATTGCTCGTGCGTAACAGATCTATGATATATTAATCGTACGCCAGATGGAAAAGTCTCGATTCGATGGACAAGTCTCATGGAATGACCGAGTGATACTCAACACGTTTTCGAACCGGTTAACCTGTCTGATATGAATGTTATATCATTCATTATTTATAGTGAGGCAACCTAATTGCATTAAAAGTTAAAATTTCAAGCCATATTAATCGGCCTTTTGATCTACGTGGCGCATCCAGAATGTAAGTTTCCCCGATATTTTCCCCTTTAAAGTAAACGTAATTAGCCGTATTAATTGCTCGTGCGTAACAGATCTATGATATATTAATCGTACGCCAGATGGAAAAGTCTCGATTCGATGGACAAGTCTCATGGAATGACCGAGTGATAGACAACACGTTTTCGAACCGGTTAACCTGTCTGATATGAATGTTATATCATTCATTATTTATAGTGAGGCAACCTAATTGCATTAAAAGTTAAAATTTCAAGCCATGTTAATCGGCCTTTTGATCTACAAGACCCATCCAGAAAGTAAGTTTATCCGATGTTTTCCCCTTTAAAGTAAACGTAATTAGCCGTATTAATTGCTCGTGCGTTACAGATCTATGATATATTAATCGTACGCCAGATGGACAAGTCTCGATGGACAAGTCTCATGGAATGACCGAGTGATAGACAACACGTTTTCGAACCGGTTAACCTGTCTGATATGAATGTTATATCATTCATTATTTATAGTGAGGCAACCTAATTGCATTAAAAGTTAAAATTTCAAGCCATATTGATCGGCCTTTTGATCTACAAGACCCATCCAGAAAGTAAGTTTATCCGATGTTTTCCCCTTTAAAGTAAACGTAATTAGCCGTATTAATTGCTCGTGCGTTACAGATCTATGATATATTAATCGTACGCCAGATGGACAAGTCTCATGGAATGACCGAGTGATAGACAACACGTTTTCGAACCGGTTAACCTGTCTGATATGAATGTTATATCATTCATTATTTATAGTGAGGCAACCTAATTGCATTAAAAGTTAAAATTTCAAGCCATATTGATCGGCCTTTTGATCTACAAGACCCATCCAGAAAGTAAGTTTATCCGATGTTTTCCCCTTTAAAGTAAACGTAATTAGCCGTATTAATTGCTCGTGCGTTACAGATCTATGATATATTAATCGTACGCCAGATGGACAAGTCTCGATTCGATGGACAAGTATCGATGGACAAGTCTCATGGAATGACCGAGTGATACTCAACACGTTTTCGAACCGGTTAACCTGTCTGATATGAATGTTATATCATTCATTATTTATAGTGAGGCAACCTAATTGCATTAAAAGTTAAAATTTCAAGCCATATTAATCGGCCTTTTGGTCTACGAGACGCATCCAGACAGTAAGTTTACCCGATGTTTTCCCCTTTAAAGTAAACGTAATTAGCCGTATTAATTGCTTGTGCGTAACAGATTTATGATATATTAATCGTACGCCAGATGGACAAGTCTCGATTCGATGGACAAGTCTCATGGAATGACCGAGTGATAGACAACACGTTTTCGAACCGGTTAACCTGTTTGATATGAATGTTATACCATTAATTATTTATAGTGAGGCAACCTAATTGCATTAAAAGTTAAAATTTCAAGCCATATTAATCGGCCTTTTGATCTACGTGGCGCATCCAGAAAGAAAGTTTACCCGATGTTTTCCCCTTTAAAGGAAACGTAATTAGCCGTATTAATTGCTCGTGCGTTACAGATCTATGATATATTAATCGTACGCCAGATGGACAAGTCTCATGGAATGACCGAGTGATAGACAACACGTTTTCGAACCGGTTAACCTGTCTGATATGAATGTTATACCATTCATTATTTATAGTGAGACAACCTAATTGCATTAAAAGTTAAAATTTCAAGCCATATTAATCGGCCTTTTGGTCTACGTGACGCATCCAGACAGTAAGTTTACCCGATGTTTTCCCCTTTAAAGTAAACGTAATTAGCCATATTAATTGCTCGTGCGTAACAGATCTATGACGTATTAATCATACGCCAGATGGACAAGTCTCGATTTGTGCCAGTAGCAGGTAGCCAGTAGCAGGGTATCTGTGGTCCGAAATGGAAATTCTGATTGCTTCTCCCGCCGCCTGCAAGGTTCGGTCGGTGATATTGAATACACAAAGCATTGCGCCAATTGAAATTCATCGTCAGCTCTGTCAGGTCTATGAGATGAAACTGATGCCTGACCACAAAATTCATCGCTTAGGAGCAGCACTGACATTTCTGCTACGGTATCACGATGACGGCAACGAGTTCCTCGACAGGATTGTCACGGGCGGTGAGACTTGGATTTCGCACTTTACCCCGGAAACCAAGTAGCATTCAATGCATTGTCAGCATAGTGGGTCTTTGGTCAGGATCAAATTCAAACAGATACTGTCGGTACGGAAAGGATGTACACGTTGTTCTGGG
>CM063509.1:58406565-58409065 GCA_032207245.1 Pardosa pseudoannulata
GAGAAGACCGAATATGTGGAAAGAGCAAAAATTTATGACGACGTTGGGAGGGATGTCAAATGTTAAAAACCCGCATGTAGAGAAAAAGACAGTCACGAACGATACCAACAACATGAAGTAATCCCATGCGTTTAACCATGACGATTGGTTGTCGAGCTCGGCAAGAGTTATGCCATGGAAACGTAGCGGGTTAAATATTAGGCTTAATATTTCAGATGTGGGGATTTTACCTTTGTAGGGTTCTTTGTTTCTATCTTTCTTCATTCTGTGTACCATAACTGGATTCTTTATCTTTAAACTTCTTAGTTCCATACCCTAAAAAGCATTATCAAATTTCAGTAAGGTTTAAGAATAAGGCTAATGATCTATAAATAAAGATTGTTGACGAATTTCTTTAAAAATAAGTTTCAGTATTAGAATATAATTAGAATTTTTATGTTATAGTTTAATCCCTTCCCTGTTTTGCCCGTACGGAGTACGAGCAATCTGATTTATATTTCGCTTGCACTCTTTCGGCCGCATTTCTTCCAATTTTAGTAACAAATTATTCGTATAGTACAGTAAATGATAGTTTGCAGTTTATTGTATTTTCTATTCTGATTGGTTCAAAAGCGCGGGGTTTTTCGCATGTTTTGTATCAGAAGACGAATCGTTATATTTCAGTGTATAGCTTCTTGGTTATATTTTACTAACCGCCGGATAATTTTATTGGTGTAAGAGTTGAATAATATATTTTTACTCTTAAATAATGGATAATTCAGAGCGTATGGAGCTCATTTCTTGTGATTTGAACTGTGACTCGGAATCAGAAACTGAATTATCTGTAAATGATAGTAGCGAAAGTTTACTAGATGACCTGGATAGTAGTGACTCTGATAGTAGTACAGATGGAATCAGTCAAGCAAGACAATTTTTTAAAATTAATTGTGATAAACCTTCGGATCCGCCTCCTAGAATTGCTTTCCTTGGATTTCCAAAAATTAACTTAGATATCGATGAGACTAAAGGTAAACTTCAGTTCTATGATGCTTTCATAGAAAGAAAAAAAGTTGTAACAAATGCTTAAAAATATTAGAAATGTTAATTTTAATAACATATCTTTACTTAAAAATGTAAAATGAACAAAAAAATGCAATAAAAAATGTGACATTTTTTTGACCGAACTTGGAAAAAAAAATGAAACTGTCAAAGGATTAATATTACAATGAAGTACACCTCGTATGTTTAGGCGTCACTCAAAGCCGTGACAAAACGTAAAATATCATAGTATATATTTTCAAGTACATTTCATTTTGTTGAACTAGTAAATTAAAGTTAATTTTACTAACAATTTTAAAGTAGCATCAAAGAATAAAAATTGATATTGATTATCACAGTGAAAATTTATATTTAGGCATTATATTGGTATAAATTTCCTTGTCGGAATGCTCAAAAGAAAACTTTAATTTTGAACATCACATTTACAAAACTGAACAATCAAGAAAAACTTGATTGGATGGTGGCCAAACTGGTAAGGTTTTGTCTTTTGGTACCTCGGAATGACACCTCGTAGCCAGTTGGAATAATCTTTAAGTAGAAAGTCTAATTAACTCTTTGTCAAAAACTTAGAGATATCAGCCAGTCACTAATTTGAAAAGTAATTTTATTAGACCAAAGTATTTAATTGGATTTACACAGTAAATACATCCTTTTATGCTTAATTTGTGTATTGATTTCATTGAAGGATAGTTATTCAGAGACTAATATAAACTTTCAAAAGACATATCTTCTAGAAAACTGAAAGTTAAGATTATAACTTGTTGATTTATGTAAATATAAATAGTCACAATTTGCCGAATTTTTATGAGAAATATATCAAATTCTTCAGGAGAAACCTATTTAAATAGAAATTTGACCTTTATCGAGATGCATAGCATTTTGTAAAGAAATTTGCAACTGTTTCAGCTCAAATAGTTTGCATTTCCCCAGTGAAAGCTTGTGAAAGTATCTGTACTTTGTCTAATATGAATTTCTCTCCAAAAAAGTTGCTGGAACAAACGAGAGTTCTTTTTCAAAAGAACATTTTCTTCCAAATTTAAAAAACATATTATTTAGAAAAATGCTATTCAAAGGAAAGCTTGACTTTTTTAAAGAAACATCGCCTTTTGAAAAAATATTTCAAATTTTTTTACTTTGACCTTATAAAAATAAATAACGATGTTCAATGCACTTTCACACTGAAAAGTTTGTTAAATTACCTACCCTGGTGTGAATTTCTTTTAGAAAAAAAAGTTGCTCAAAGAAACAAGTATTTTTTTTAAAGGAACACCATTTTTTAAAACAAGAAAACATTTCATTTATTCTCCAGGAAAAATCTATTCAAAGAAAAATATGACTTTTTTCAAGAAACACTGCCTTTTGTAAAAGTATTTCAGCTTGTTTTAACTTTGATCATATAAAAATAAATAACAATGTTCAGTGTACTTTCACAGTGAAAAGATTGTGAAAGCATTTATGCTTT
>CM063509.1:58419065-58421565 GCA_032207245.1 Pardosa pseudoannulata
ACTGCGACTAACCCCTACCGCCAACTGTAACAATGAGTTACACTACTGGACAATGCCAGCACGGGAGACTGACCTAATGACGGAAGTGATGTCAGTGATCCTCCTTCGATCCCATTGGACAAGAGAGGTTGCTAACGCGGGGCAGTCGTCTTTGGAACTGATAACCCTGTTCATCGAACTTGTTCGGTAGTTTTGAAGTAATGAATCAATATATGTATTTAAAAAATATAGTAGTGGTTGGTAGTTTATGTAAAATATAATCCCCCACCCAAAATTACACATCACGTTTTATTTAGTAAAATGCTTTCGGTTTGTTCAGTTATCTGATCACAGTCAGGATAAATCTTGAGGCGGAAGTAACGTGATTGGAAGTTTACGTGTTCGGAAGTGACGTAGTCAGGACGTCACACTACGTGAGTAGGACTTTGAAAAAATACAAATTGCACCTGGTGATGTTGAGTTGTCACATTTCTACTGCTGAAAAAATAAAGTCTTTAGGATACATGAGGTTATTTTTTTAAAAGTTTTGTTAGAACACTGTGAAAGTAGTATATCACGATTTATTTAGCAAAATGTTTTCGGTTTATTCATAGTCAGGATAAACAGTGAGGCGAATGTCACGTGACTGTAAGTTTGCATGTTCGGAAGTGACGTACCGGAAGGGACGTAGTCATGACATCATACTAAGTAAATAGGACTTTGCAAAAAATTACAGATTTCTCGTGGTGATGTCGAGTTGTCACATTTCTACTGCTGAAAAAATAAACTCTTTAGGGTACATGGGGGTTATTTTTTTAAAAGTTTTGTTGGAACGCTGTGAAAGTAGTAAATCACGATTTGTTTAGCAAAATATTTTCGGTTTATTCAGTTATCTAATCACAGTCAGGATAAACCGTGAGGTGAATATCTCGTGATTGTAAGTTTGCGTGTTCTGAAGTGACGTACCCGAAGGGACGTAGCCATGATGTCATACTACGTGACCAGGACTTTGCAAAAAATTATAGATTTCTCGAGGTGATGTTGAGTTGTCGTAGTTCTACTGCTGAAAAAATAAAGTCTTCACGCTACATGGAGGTTGTTAGAACGTTGCGGAAATTATGCTACTTTTAACTTCAATGTTTGAAAATGTCTGAAACGTACGTGGAAGAGCAAGTTCATAATACCTACATAGTTCCATAGAATACAGACGTAGTAAGTGCAAGTATAGGCAGAGAATAAGGGAATACGCCGTAGAAGTAATTTAAACAAACAAACAAAAGAAATTATCTCGAAAAATCTTGACAGCAAAACGACTTTACAGGCTCAGTTTCTCCATACTTCGTTTACCTTGTAATTTGATTTTGTATTTTTAAAATTGTCTATTTTATAGATTTCACTTATGAATTTTTTAAAATTCCTTGTGGTACATATGCTAGAGGTATGTGATAATAGGCACATAATGTTTAAGTTAATTTTATATTATGTTCTTGAATGAATGTTCTATTAAACAGATAGCTGCAAATGGTATTGTACATTACTTCAACCGAGAGATCGAGTTTGTATTATTCTTTAAAGCAGATAGTGATCTGCAGCTCCCGTACTATGACATCACTGAGATAAGACTTAGGCTGCTACTCACGGTGATCATCCACACCACTAGATTATCTAATGACGTCACTAGAAGAGCATTTCGGCACGTTGGGTTATGTCGAAGATGGGGGCGTTTGCTTCTCTGGAGGGGATTTTCGTCATAATGACGTAGCCAGTCGAAAATATCGACTATTCTGATCGTTTAGAGTCTCTGTAAGTAGAGCCTTATCCACTAAAAATTAGGGCCAGTTTCACCAAAGTAACGGCTAACAGAGATTAACTTATAGCCCCCAAAAATGGGGGACTCAATTCTCCGTTTAAATAGAGATTAATCGTGGTTAGTTGTTAAACGACTTTGGCGAGACCGGTAATTAAAATAGCAGCAGGTGTTTATCACGCAGACGCTGACTCTTGCAAAGAAAGTTTCCTTGTTGAACAGCACGAGATCATTCTGATTTTAACCTTGGAATGCGTCTTCCTCGGTTTGATATTTCGTCCAAAGACAGGAAATAAACACTTCTGATTAGATTATGTAAGTCTAACACCGGGTTACACTCCTGTCATCAAATCCGCTTTTCCACATTAAATTTCTTCCAGTATTTCTTTTCATTTCGAGTATGTATACTTTGTATTTCGTATTAATTACAAGAGATTTTATAAAGATAAGAGTATATGGATTTTGAAGAGTTTATAATGAAAATTTATGTATGTAGAATTTATAGAATTTTGAAGTATAATTTTGATAGTATTTATATTAATATCAAATGAATCAAACCTTAAATCAAAATATCACCTGAAATAAAATGTGATGTTGGTTCGACTTTGAGTGATATATGTAAAATAGAAATTTATAAGAAAAAAACCCAAAAGCTAACAGCAGTAATGTTTTTTCTTCTTTTTCTTGCTTATATTCTCTGATCTCAATAAGATC
>CM063509.1:58426565-58456565 GCA_032207245.1 Pardosa pseudoannulata
CAACACAGGGCAATGAGTAGTTTCAGGGTTATAAAACACTGTATATATATATATATATATATATATATATATATATATATATATATATGTTCTGTAATGCCCGAAATTGGAGAATGTCAACATTCACCGGTGAATATTGATATACACCAAATACCTCGGTGAAAGACCGAATATTTGATTATATTCTTATGTATTCGGATTATTACCGGTATATGTCGATAATCTCCATGCACTGATGGTGAATGTTGAAAAAAATATTTTTGTTACATTTTTAAATCATACTTTATTTTTAAAACATATAATAATGTATGTTAACCCCTTCCGGTACGATTTAATAATGAAAAACTGTGCGTGAAGTAACCATTTATTTTTTATTTAAAAAACTTGTTTCATTTTACAATTCTTACATATTCCTAATTAAAATCCACTTTTTACACAGTGTTAAATAATATCAGAAAAGGTATAATTAAGAAAATATCAAAACAAAACATTAATAAGGTATACAGATAATAGTCTTCAAGCTAATGGTACTTTTCAAAACAAAGTGCAAAAGAATACTGAATTGTTTACACCGCTAGGGAGTCTCACTTCTAAGTTGATTTTTGTAACACACACGGCATTTCTTAGTAGGTTTTCTTTTATTCTGACTCATTAATTTGGCAATGACGTGTACCAAGAAATTCTAAGTAAACAATATGCAATAGTGACCTGGTATTTCCACAAGTAACAAGTCTTGCTAAATTCAGTATACTAGAAATTATAAACTAAATTAATTATCCTATTTAACATTAACTTTAGTAGCATGACGAGTGTAGCTCGTCATTGTGCGGTATGGAATGAAAAATCAATGACGAGCTAGACTCGTCATTTTACCGGAAGGGGTTAATGTAGCACATGCCATGAAGGAATACTCCAAAGTCCCTTCTTCCATTCCAAAGGAAAATATCGAAGAGGAGCCTCAAACTACTACGAGTTCTATCAAGCCCTGGCTAAACAGCAAAAGTTTATTTCTATTAAAAGAGTTACCTCAAAAGATAATCTTCTAATGCATCCAACGAAAACGTTATAAACCTCAAGAAAATTTTCTCCTGCTCATATGGATGACACGGTGGGAATACAAGTCCCTGATGTCGACCATGGTCGTACAGATGCCCGAAATGTATTGGCAATTGTTATTGGAGTATAAGACTTCGACGTTTATAAATTAATAAACAAAAATGGTACCCTCAAGCAGCTTTACACTCGTAATCGGTTTATATTTTGTAATGAAAAGTTACTCTTCATAGATCAGATTTCTTCTCAAGAAATGTCGCTGATAAAAGCCGCTGCAGCTAGTTCGAGAAGTGGGAGACATGGCTATAAACGCTGTCTTTGCAAAAAGTAGGGTAGACCGGGACACCTCGGGACACTTTTCAATTAAACATTTTTATAAATTTTTTTTAAAGCTAATTAAAAAAAATAAGTATTCATGCATATATTGACATCATATCTGCTTCTTATAAACATTAAATCTACTTAATATCTCCTTTAGTTAAAGAGTAATAAAAGAAATAAAATACCTTTCCAATGTCCCAACCTGCTCCACTGTATGGGGTAGGTTGGGATACTAAACAACAAATACAAAATACTGTTCAAATTATTTTTATCAACTGTTATAAAAGAGAAATGGCTGAAAATTGTTCAAATTAATATATTTTTTTTAACAAATCTTATATTTGATGCCAGCAAATTCTTTAAAATCTAACAAAATGCACCTTTGGCCTATTGTTTATTTAGGAGTGTTCAACTTCACAAGAATGAGCATTTACAGCAGAATACTTTCTGTTTGTTTTTGTTGTTCTCACCATTTTTTTCTGAAACAAAAAAGGTTCATAAATTAATATTTTGACCTGCTAAGTCATCAATTTAAAATTAGGCACCAAAATATTAATTATTTTGCTTGAATTGTTATTTGTTTACAATTTTTAAAATGTCCCAAAGTGCCCCATCTATGTGTGTCCCAACCTGCCCCATTTTACATAGTATATTTTGGTAACTACTATACAGTTAGGCTTAACAATGCAGTTTATTTATTAGCATAGAAAAAATAATAAATGAATAGTCTTTCATAACAATACATTTTTGTTTTAATTTTTAATTTTTTTTCAAAAAATTTACTTTTTAAAATGCACATTGATGTAACTTTGTGTTATTCAAAACAAAGAAAATGAAATTGTTCCTTACCTGTAAGCACTATATTCATCAAAATTCTTTGAGAAGTGAAGAGTAATGTCATCTATCAATACACATGAGTACTAATTCCTAGCTTCAAATTAAAGAGTGAAAATAAAGGTGTCCCAAAGTGGGCTATGTCCCAAGGTGCCCTACTCTCCCCTAATGTTTCATTACTAAATGCCATTGTAAATGTAAGGGACTCTTGTGCAATTCAAATTGCTATAACAGTTTAAATTGTAACAAATAAGATATTATAACGTCAATCACATAATTAAGTTAATTATTGGTATTATTTTCTGTTCTAAGAGTGTTCGGTTTGTTTTAAGTTCAATAGTTACATGCGTCAGTACTATAGATTTGACTGAATTACGGAGAAGAAAATATAAATATCCGACCTGTTCAACATTCACCATTAGTACATGGTGAATGTCGACATTTACCGGTGTAAGTCAGAAATAAGGGTATTTAACAAATATTTCGGACATACACCAAACGACTACTTGAATGTTGACAATCTCTGGTGAAAGTCAACATTCTCCAGATTTTGGTCTTTCACAGTAACATATACATGTTATACATACTCATGGACATACTCATACATATGTACATATAGATACACTTACGCATTCATTTTATATCATGTGCTGATTAAAGTGTATAGCATACATATTAAATTAATTACTGTTAAACAAACTATAAACATTAAACAACAATTAAAACTTTAAATAACTGAAAATTGTTAGTATGCCATGCATACACTAATTGTACCCTATGAACTATATAGGTAATTAATGCGAAAATACTTCAGAAAAGTTTTATACTTATATTTCTCACTATCTATCACGATAATACACAAACGATTAAACCGATCGATAACGTCATTAAACAGCCATCATCTCAGTTAAACTCCCATCTGAAACAGAAGTTACGATTTAACAAAATTCTTTCGTTCGTCTGTTTTAAGTGCGTAAGTTGCACTTCACCGCATTTTGCAAAACGTGATTAAGTCAGTTAATAATGGTAATTTACATGCGATTACGAATTATCGCTCGGCTTTCTTAGGACACGAAGTTTGGTCCATTAATACTAAATTACGAATGATAATAGCTCATTTAACTTTCCAGCAGTTAAATTTTTCTGTATTTAGTCTTCATCAGCAATTGAAAGGGATCTCAGATTTGCGACTAAATTATTGCAATTCGTTTTGTTTTTAACTTTATTACGTTTAGGGAAAATTGAGAATTTTAATGTTGAATGATGAAAAATATACATCTCTATTGCTGTACACAAATATGTATATACATATCCACCGTGAATATTTCGCCATAAATAATTTAATAGGCAAGCTCACTTGTAAACTGTATTAGATCTGTACGTATTCCAACTATAACTCCTTTTTTATTTCCATACTTTCAATAAAATGAAGTTTCAATTAAGTAAATTCAATTAAGTTAATGTATTTGAATTAGAACATATAAAACTGGGACTACTTAAGAATTGGGTTCCCCTTGGCAGATTTGTCGAAAATATTAGCGATATTTACTAAAACACAAGGTAATCCATCCAAACATTGTATTTATTGCTTTTTCTGGCGATTTTATCTAATGTACAGTGCGCCATCGTAATAGAATTATATACTCTTACTTAATGAAAGAAAACAACTTATTTATATTTATGGGCAATTAATCCCTTAACAGTTTACAAACGAAACATCTCCAAATTATTAAAAATCAGCCATAATGAACCATTAATGGTTTGTTATCTAATTTTTTTAATCATTGCGCACTTTTAACCCCTTCCGGTAAAATGACGAGTCTAGCTCATAATTAGTTTTTCATTTCATACTGCACAATGACGAACTACACTCGTCCTGCGACTAAAGTTAATGTTAAATATGATAATTAATTTAGTTTATAATTTCTAGTATACTGAATTTAGCAAGACTTTTGTTACTTGTGGAAATACCAGGTCACTATTACATATTGTTTATTTAGAATTTCTTGGTACAAGTCACTGCCAAATTGATGAGTCAGAATAAAAGAAAACCTACTAAGAAATGCCGTGTGTGTTACAAGAATCAAATTAGAAGTGAGACTCCCTAGCGGTGTAAACAATTCAATATTCCTTTGCACTTTGTTTTGAAAAGTACCACTAGCTTGAAGACTATTATCTGTATACCTTATTAATGTTTTGCTTTGATATTTTCTTAATTATACCTTTTCTGATATTATTTAACACTATGTAAAAAGTGGATTTTAATTAGGAATATGTAAGAATTGTAAAACGAAACAAGTTTTTTAAATAAAAAATAAATGGTTACTTCACGCACAGTTTTTCATTTTTAAATCGTACCGGAAGGGGTTAATATATAAGAAAAAGAGTTACACTTGGCGAGATGGATGCAAATATCATATAAATTATAGTATAGATAATGAAGTTTCAATTAAGTAAGTCATTTTAAACAAGGTAAACTGAAAAAACTGACATATTTTTTATTGCTCTACATTTACATTTTTACATTAAGAGAGTACAATAGGATGATGCATTTCCTCTGACCTACTAACTTGGATCAATCGTTTTTATTAGAGTATCCGACAAGGATACATCCACTTTGGTTTACCAATAGAAACTTCAAGCATAATAAAATGATGCTAGATAGGTGTCCCAAAGTGGGCTATGTCCCAAGGTGCCCTACTCTCCCCTAATGTTTCATTACTAAATGCCATTGTAAATGTAAGGGACTCTTGTGTAATTCAAATTGCTATAACAGTTTAAATTGATGTAACAAATAAGATATTATAACGTGAATCACATAATTAAGTTAATTATTGGTATTATTTTCTGTTCTAAGAGTGTTCGGTTTGTTTTATGTTCAACAGTAACATGTGTCAATACTATAGATTTGACTGAATTACGGATAAGTAAATATAAATATCCGACATGTTCAACATTCACCATTAGTGCATGGTGAATATCAACATTTACCAGTGTAAGTCAGAAATAAGGGTATTTAGCAAATTTTTCGGACATACACCAAACGACTACTTGAATGTTGACAATCTCTGGTGAAAGTCAACATTCTCCAGATTTTGGTCTTTCACAGTAACATATACATGTTATACATACTCATGGACATACTCATACATATGTACATATAGATACACTTACGCATTCATTTTATATCATGTGCTGATTAAAGTGTATAGCATACATATTAAATTAATTACTGTTAAACAAACTATAAACATTAAACAACAATTAAAACTTTAAATAACTGAAAATTGTTAGTATGCCATGCATACACTAATTGTACTCTATGAACTATATAGGTAATTAATGCGAAAATACTTTAGAAAAGTTTTATACTTATATTTCTCACTATCTATCACGATAATACACAAACGATTAAACCGATCGATAACGTCATTAAACAGCCATCATCTCAGTTAAACTCCCATCTGAAACAGAAGTTACGATTTAACAAAATTCTTTCGTTCGTCTGTTTTAAGTGCGTAAGTTGCACTTCACCGCATTTTGCAAAACGTGATTAAGTCAGTTAATAATGGTAATTTACATGCGATTACGAATTATCGCTCGGCTTTCTTAGGACACGAAGTTTGGTCCATTAATACTAAATTACGAATGATAATAGCTCATTTAACTTTCCAGCAGTTAAATTTTTCTGTATTTAGTCTTCATCAGCAATTGAAAGGGATCTCAGTTGAGACTAAATTATTGCAATTCGTTTTGTTTTTAACTTTATTACGTTTAGGGAAAATTGAGAATTTTAATGTTGAATGATGAAAAATATACATCTCTATTGCTGTACACAAATATGTATATACATATCCACCATGAATATTTCGCCATAAATAATTTAATAGGCAAGCTCACTTGTAAACTGTATTAGATCTGTACGTATTCCAACTATAACTCCTTTTTTATTTCCATACTTTCAATAAAATGAAGTTTCAATTAAGTAAATTCAATTAAGTTAATGTATTTGAATTAGAACATATAAAACTGGGACTACTTAAGAATTGGGTTCCCCTTGGCAAATTTGTCCGAAATATTGGCGATATTTACTAAAACACAAAGGTAATCCATCCAAACATTGTATTTATTAATTTTTCTGGCTATTTTATCTAATGTACAGTGCACCATCGTAATAGAATTATATACTCTTACTTAATTAAAAAAAAAAACGACTTGATTTATATTTATGGACAATTAATCCCTTAACAGTTTACAAACGAAACATCTCCAAATTATTAAAAATCAGCCATAATGAACCATTAATGGTTTGTTATCTAATTTTTTTAATCATTGCGCACTTTTAACCCCTTCCGGTAAAATGACGAGTCTAGCTCATCATTGGTTTTTCATTCCATACTGCACAATGACGAACTACACTCGTCATGAGACTAAAGTTAATGTTAAATATGATAATTAATTTAGTTTATAATTTCTAGTATACTGAATTTAGCAAGACTTTTGTTACTTGTGGAAATACCAGGTCACTATTACATACTGTTTATTTAGAATTTCTTGGTACAAGTCACTGCCAAATTGATGAGTCAGAATAAAAGAAAACCTACTAAGAAATGCCGTGTGTGTTACAAGAATCAAATTAGAAGTGAGACTCCCTAGCGGTGTAAACAATTCAATATTCCTTTGCACTTTGTTTTGAAAAGTACCACTAGCTTGAAGACTATTATCTGTATACCTTATTAATGTTTTGCTTTGATATTTTCTTAATTATACCTTTTCTGATATTATTTAACACTATGTAAAAAGTGGATTTTAATTAGGAATATGTAAGAATTGTAAAACGAAACAAGTTTTTAAAATAAAAAATAAATGGTTACCTCACGCACAGTTTTTCATTTTTAAATCGTACCGGAAGGGGTTAATATATAAGAAAAAGAGTTACACTTGGCGAGATGGATGCAAATATCATATAAATTATAGTATAGATAATGAAGTTTCAATTAAGTAAGTCATTTTAAACAAGGTAAACTGAAAAAACTGACATATTTTTTATTGCTCTACATTTACATTTTTACATTAAGAGAGTACAATAGGATGATGCATTTCCTCTGACCTACTAACTTGGATCAATCGTTTTTATTAGAGTATCCGACAAGGATACACCTACTTTGGTCTACCAATAGAATCTTCAAGCATAACAAAATGACGCTAGATACTTTGTTTTTTATTTGTCACAGCATATTTTCCATTACTTCCACTTGAAGGTAAAAAGGCTTCAAATTGGAAAATAATGAATTACTTCCTTCAAATTGGTGGTGCAGTTTTGGCCTATATTCATACAGATAGTGGATGAAGATAAAGTCAAATATTGACTTAGAAAATTATTATATATAACTATTCTTTAAAATTTTCTCCTACATTAATGAAAATGAAGTCCGCTCTGCTAGAATTATTATATTTTTATTTTCTATCACGCGAAATCAGAAATTACATTTTCAAATGACATTTCCTAAGCAATCGATTAAAACCAAGTGTTATTACGTAAATATATTTTACAATGCGTTTCGAAAGAAATTAAATAGTTTTTTTCACAAATCGTTAAAGATATTAAACCTTCCAAGCTTTTTTTTTAACAGCAAATAAATTTCGATAAGTGATTCAGTTTTCAAGTATTGTTCAGTAAATTAAAAAAAAATTGAAGGTATGTTTTTCATAAAAGAGAGAGACCTATGATACTCTTGTTTATTATAAGTGACGTATTTCAAGGTTCTTATTTTGTATACATGATTTAAAAAGTAAAAATATTCTATTTTATTTTTGCCTCAGCATAAATACGAAAAAAAAATCCAGGAAATGATTTTAAGATAAATTTTTCTTAAATTCCTTTGTTAGATTCTTTGCATAAAATGTACATATTTAGATTCAAAGAGGCATTCTGAAAATTAAAATTAGTTTTCTTTTGCCTTATAAAGATGAAATTATCGTTTTCATTTTTTGAATATTTAATTTTCACTGTAAATCGTTGTCAACAAGATTCAACATCTGTTTTATCAACAGAATCTAGAAAAACATATCAAGAAAGGGACTGTACTTGGAATACATCTAGTTACAGCTTTTAAATTTTATTTTGTTTTTATTGTTGTTATACACATAAAAGAGGACCAAGTACCAGACGTTCTCACAAGCCATCGAGTAGTAAAATAGGCTGTATCACTCTAAACGAAAAATCTACAAGCAAGAATCAGAAAGGTTGTAATTGATTTGTTTTCATGGATGATACTACGATTTTTAGAAATTAGACAGTGGACAAATTTTTTTTTTATCAGATTAGTTACTTTCTCTTTTTAAAAATTAAATTCTCGTTTTCAGTGCTGGTTATTTAATTCTCATTGTCAACGACTGTCAACTAGATTTAACAAATATTTCCTCAGCATAATCATGAAAAGCATATCAAGAGGAAGACTTGGAATATATCTGACTATATCCTTTATATATAGTTCTATTTTGAATGTTATCTTGTACATATAATAGAGGTCCAAGAACCAGAAGTTGTCCCAAACCATCGAGTAGTAAAATAGGCTGTATCACTCTAAACGAAAAATCTACAAGCAAGAATCAGAAAGGTTGTAATTGATTTGAATTGAACAGAAAATATATTCGTTTGCGTTCAAAAGGATATTTTGAAGTTTCAGATTAGTTACTTCCTCTGTTATAAATGACTTTACTGTAACTGTTATACGTGACGCATTTCAAGGTTCTTATTTTGTATACATGATTTAAAAAAGTATAAATATTGTGTTTTATTTTTGTTTTAGGAGAAATACGAAAAATAAATCCAGGAAATGGTTTTAAGATCAATTATTCTTAAATTCCTTTGTTAGATTCTTTGCGTAAAATGTACATATTTAGATTCAAAAAGGTATTCTGAAAATTAAAATTAGTTTTCTTTTGCCTTATAAAGATGAAATTATCGTTTTCATTTTTTGAATATTTAATTTTTACTGTAAATCGTTGTCAACAAGATTCAACAACTGTTTTATCAACAGAATCTAGAAAAACATATCAAGAAAGGGACTGTATTTGGAATACATCTAGCTACAGCTTTTAATTTTATATTGTTTTTATTTTTGTTATACACATATTAGAGGTCCAAGAACGAGAAGTTCTCACAAGCCATTGAGTAGTAAAATAGGCTGTATCCCTCTAAAAGAAAAATCTACAAGCGAGAATCAGAAAGGTTGAAATTAATTTGCATTGAACGGAAAGTGTATTCGTTTACGTTCAAAACGATATGCTGAAGTTTCAGATTAGTTACTTCCTTTTTTTAAAAATTAAGTTCTCGTTTTCAGTGCCGGATATTTAATTCTGATTGCCAACGACTGTCAACTAGATTTAACAATTATTTCCTATCAAGAGGAAGACTTGGATTATATATGACTATATCCTTTATATATTGTTTTATTTTGAATGTTATCTTGAACATATAATAGAGGTCCAAGAACCAGAAGTTGTCACAAACCATCGAGTAGTAAAATAGGCTGTATCACTCTAAACGAAAAATCTACAAGCAAGAATCAGAAAGGTTGAAATTAATTTGCATTGAACAGAAAATGTATTCTTTTATGTTCAAACGATATTCTGAAGTTTCAGATTAGTTACTTCCTCTGTTATAAGTGACTTTACTGTAACTGTTATACGTGACGCATTTCAAAGTTCTTATTTTGTATACATGATTTAAAAAAGTATAAACATTGTATTTTATTTTTGTTTTAGGAGAAATACGAAAAATAAATCCAGGAAATGGTTTTAAGATCACTTATTCTTAAATTCCTTTGTTAGATTCTTAGCGTAAAATGTACATATTTAGATTCAAAGAGGTATTCTGAAAATTAAAATTAGAGTTCTTTTGCCTTTTAAAGATGAAATTATCGTTTTCTATGCTGGATATTTAATTTTCACTGTAAATCGCTGTCAAGAAGATTTTTAAAACTGTTTTATCAACAGAATCTAGAAAAACGTACCAAGAAAGAGACTGTACTTGGAATATATCTAGTTATAGCTTTTAAATTTTATATCGTTTTCAATGTTGTTATACAAATAATACAGGTCCGAGAACCAGAAGTTCTCCCAAGCCATCGAGTAGTAAAATTGGCTGTATCACTGAAACGAAAAATCTACAAGCAAGAATCAAAAAGGTTGTAATTAATTTGCATTGAACGGAAAATGTATTCGTTTATGTTCAAAACGATATTCTGAAGTTTCAGATTAGTTACTTCCTCTTTTTAAAAATTAAATTCTCGTTTTCAGTGCCGGATATTTAATTCTCATTGTCAACGACTGTCAACTAGATTTAACAATTATTTTCTCAACATATTCCTGAAAAGCATATCAAGAGGAAGACTTGGAATATATGTGACTATTTCCTTTATATTTTGTTTTATATTGAATGTTATCTTGTACACATAATAGAGGTCCAACAACCAGAAGTTCTCAGAAGCCATCGAGTAGTAAAATAGGCTGTATCACTCTAAACGAACAATCTACAAGCAAGATTCTGAAAGGTGGTAATTGTTTTGCATTGAACGGAAAATGTATTCATTTAAGTTCAAAACGATGTTCTGAAATTTCAGATTAGTTGCATCTTTTATTTTAACTTAAATTCTCATTTTCAATGCCGGATATTTAAATCAATCACTCTCAACTGGATTTAACAACCATTTTCTCAACATATTCCTGCAAAGCATATCAAGAGGAAGACTTGGAATATAACTGACTATATCCTTTATATTTGGTTTCATTTTGAATGTTATTTAGTACACGTAATAGAGGACCAAGAACCAGTAGATCTCATCAGCTCTTGAGTAGTAAAACTACAGGAATTAGCTCTCCAAACCAGCACCAATGACGAATAATGAAGATTGAATTGATTTTCATTGTTTGAATATGAATATGTACTGTCAATTAAACGAATATTGAAATCTCAAATATTAATCATAAATACTGTAAGGAAAATATTAAGTAGTCTTTGATTTTACATTCTTTGAGCTTATAATACACTATATTAATATGTTGTTATATGATTATTTTATTAAAAGTATACAACTCCAGGAAGATTGAAAGATTGAAATTTATTTGCATTGTTTGAATATGAATATGCACTGTCAATTACACTGTTACTGCAATCAAAATATAAATGCTGAATATTGCAAAAATGTATAAAAACATTTTAACTTTACACTTTTTAGGGTATGATACACTACATTAACATATTGTTATATGATTATTAAGAATGTATAATTCAAGAAAGATTGAAATTTATTTTCCCTGTTTGAATATAACTATGCACTGCCAATTATATTATTACTGAAATCTCAAATATAAATGCTGAATAGTGTAAAAATATTATATATCTTTTAACTTTACATTCTTTTAGAGTATGATACACTACATCATCATATTGTTATATGATTATTAAGAATATATAATTCAAGATTGAAATTTATTTGCATTGTTTGAATATAAATATGCACTGTCAGTTATATACGATTACTAAAGTCTCAAATATAAATGCTGAATATTGTAAAAAAATAATTAAATATCTTTTAACTTTATATTCTTTTAGCGTATGATACACTACATTAACATATTGTTATATGATTATTAAGAATGCATAACTCCAGAAAAATTGAAAGATAGAAATTTACTTGCATTATTTGAATATGAATATGAATATGCACTGTCATTACTGAAATCTCAAATATAAATGCTGAATATTGTATGAAAATATTAAATATCTTTTAACTTTACATTCTTTTGGAGTATGATACACTACATTAACATATTGTTATATGATTATTAAGAATGTATAACTCCGTAAAGATTGAAATTTATTTGCTTTGTTTGAATATGAATATTCACAGTCAAGTATACTATTACTGAAATCTCAAATATAAATGCTGAATATTGTAAAAAAATATTAAAAATCTTTTAACTTTATATTCTTTTAGCGTATGATACAATACACTAACATATTGTCATATGATTATTAAGAATGTATAACTCCAGAAAGATTGAAATTTATTTGCATTGTTTGAATATGAATATGCACTGTTAGTTATACGATTACTGAAATCTCAAATATAAATGCTGAATATTGTAAAAAAATATTAAATGCCATTTAACTTTCCATTCTTTTATCGTATGATACACTACATTAACATATTGTCGTATGATTATTATGAATGTATAACTAAAGAACGATTGAAACTTATTTGCATTGTTTGAATATAAATATGCACTGTCAATTAGACTATTATTGAAATCTCAACTATAAATGCTGAATATTGTAAAAAATATTAAATAGCTTTTAATTTTACATTCTTTTGGAGTATGATACACTACATTAACATATTATTATTAAGAATGTATAGCTCCGGAAAGATTGAAATTTATTTGCCTTGCTTGAATATGAATATGCACTGTTAATTATACTATTACTGAAATCTCAAATATAAATGCTCAATATTGTAAGAAAATATTTAATACTTTTAAACTTTACATTTTTTAGCGTATGATATACTTCATTAACATATTGTTATATGATTATTAAGAATGTATAATTCCGGAAAGTTTGAAATTTATTTGCATTGTTTGAATATGAATATGCACTGTCAATTATATTATTACTGAAATCTCAAATATAAATTCTGAATATAAGAAAGTATCAAATATTTTTTAACTTTACATTTTTTAGCATATGATACACTTTATTAACATATTGTTATATGATTATTAAGAATGTATAACTCCGGAAAGATTGAAATTTATTTGCCTTGTTTGAATATGAATATGCACTGTCAATTAGAATACTACTGAAATCTCAAATATAAATGCTGAATATTGTAAAAAAATATTAAAAATCTTTTAACTTTATATTCTTTTAGCGTATGATACAATACACTAACATATTGTCATATGATTATTAAGAATGTATAACTCCAGAAAGATTGAAATTTATTTGCATTGTTTGAATATGAATATGCACTGTTAGTTATACGATTACTGAAATCTCAAATATAAATGCTGAATATTGTAAAAAAATATTAAATGCCATTTAACTTTCCATTCTTTTATCGTATGATACACTACATTAACATATTGTCGTATGATTATTATGAATGTATAACTAAAGAACGGTTGAAACTTATTTGCATTGTTTGAATATAAATATGCACTGTCAATTAGACTATTATTGAAATCTCAACTATAAATGCTGAATATTGTAAAAAATATTAAATAGCTTTTAATTTTACATTCTTTTGGAGTATGATACACTACATTAACATATTATTATTAAGAATGTATAGCTCCGGAAAGATTGAAATTTATTTGCCTTGTTTGAATATGAATATGCACTGTTAATTATACTATTACTGAAATCTCAAATATAAATGCTCAATATTGTAAGAAAATATTTAATACTTTTAAACTTTACATTTTTTAGCGTATGATATACTTCATTAACATATTGTTATATGATTATTAAGAATGTATAATTCCGGAAAGTTTGAAATTTATTTGCATTGTTTGAATATGAATATGCACTGTCAATTAGACTATTACTGAAATCTCAAATATAAATGCTCAATATTGTAAGAAAATATTAAATACTTTTTAACTTTACATTTTTTAGCGTATGATATACTTCATTAACATATTGTTATATGATTATTAAGAATGTATAACTCCGGAAAGATTGAAATTTATTTGCATTGTTTGAATATGAATATGCACTGTCAGTCATAGGATTACTGAAATCTCAAATATAAATGCTGAATATTGTAAAAAAATATTAAATATCTTTTAACTTTACATTCTTTAATTTAATATATTGACATCAATGTACTTTGCATAGAAAACATATGAGACAGAAATTAATAAACGTATATTGTTAATACGGAGGAGGAATTTAAAAAATAAGATCATAAGTAAGAAATTGTATCAAAAACAAATAGAGGAAAGTAAAATAAATAATAAATTTATACCGTTGGCTTTACAGAACTTGAAATTTTGTTGAAATTCAGAAAAAGGGTAATAAATAAGTCATTTTACCATTGAAATTATGGTGAAAAATCCATAATTACCAGAAAAACGTGTAAAATAGCAATATGAAAATGCTGTTGTTATTTTTATAGGAAAAATTAATGCTTTAACTCTAATACGAGACAATACTGTTATGCTCGTTTTTTAAATTCAAAAGATTAAAAAACTTTATTTGTGAATATGTATGGTTTTCATAATTTATTGCATGCAATTTAAACAGGTAATATAAAGTTATCTATTGAATATATTTTGTATATGAGAATATTTAAAGGAAGAACTTGAAATTTTATTGTTTAACTGTTGGCAATTCAAAAAATTCAATCGATCGATGAACAATGTTTTAAGTGCATTAAGAATACTAAGCATTTATTTTATTCTTTTTTAGTATATCCATGGAAAAATGGTTAAAATACCAACATAGATTTTCAGTTTCTGTTGATTAGGAATTCATAGAATCTTTAAACAGAAACAATGAGATTAGTTAATCTGACGCGAAGAAGAGGAGAGAAATAAATCTTTTAATGAGTATTCATAATGCCAAATGCTCAGTGACTAATTCGAATATTGTCAATTACCAGCTCTACTAGTATTACCAAATACTTCCAGGATCTTCAAACCTACTTGAAAGTTTTTACTTTTAGATGAAAACTGTTTGCAATCACTATAATAATCGAAACAATGAGTTCATACACAAATGATTACGTCTTCATCCGGGAACGCATGAATAAATCGTATGATCAAAAAAAGAAAATGGCAAAAGCAAGCCAAGAGGACTATACATCTAGAACATTAAAGTTGATCATTAACTTACTCGGTTGGCACGGGGTAAATTTCAGTAAAGTACCAAGGAGAAAAGGCTTCTGTTCTTTGGATTTACTAGAATTCTTGATGTTAATTTTCGCCATTATTGCATACATTATTACTGTGAGTGGCATCGGTTTCTTTAAGACATCACGTTATATAATAAACTCTTTTTATCCGTACCAGACATTAAGTATCCTTATTCGAATAGCAATGTTATTGCAAAAAAATAAAATGTTTGAGGTGATTTCTACAGTTTTTAGATCTTACAGCGATAGAGATGAGTATCCCAAGAGGCACCTACAGTGGATGAAGATTCAGACTTTCCTGTTCTTATTTAACCAGCTGTTAATCTTGGTTTTCTTGATATTTTTTTCTTATTCATTGGATACAGAGGACGTTATTATTTGGCGAATGTTTAGTGCCAAAGTTGAAACGCACAAGACACCAGCATTACTCAACTCTATTCGCATCGGCTTCATTTGTTCGACAATGCTTGGCAATGGATCGATCTTCTTAGCCCATATACTTTGTTGCAACCTATACGCAAGGGTGAATTACGTCATTGAATCCTTCGGAAAGTCCTTCAGAGAGGATTCCCTATCGAGGAATATAAAAAAGAAGAACATCCTCATTTACTTGTCTAGATACAAAGATGTTATCAAGACCATCAAGGATGTGGACTCTGCTTTCTCGGGCAGTTGCGTGTTCCTGTACGCGACATCATTTTCTTTATTTTTCGTTGCCGTAGGCATTGTTTTATCAGGTGTGAACTTTGATAACCTAACAGTTGTTCAAATTCTGTTGTGCGTCATTTTGGCAGCGATGATTTTCGTTCCACTAACGTACACCGGTTCGAAAGTGAATTCCAGCTATCACAGACTGAAGTCCCTTATCGTGGACGGTGTTGCGGACATCCTAGCGTCCAAGGATGGTGACTGCCTGTTACATACGACTTGCGAACTGCTGGTGGATACTGTCAGCAATAATGAGGTGAATTTCACGGGAGGAGGCATGTTCAAGATTGAGAAAGGCCTCTTGCTATCGACTTGTGGAGCCGTAATAACAATCAGTCTTTTAATTTTCACCTAGTTGTTAATAGTCTTGATATAAAAGCTTGAGAAATTCCTCCTTGATGCTATTATAAGACCTCATTTGTGACTCCTGGAGGCTTACTCTGGACGTTGTGAATAGGTCAGAACATTCGTTGTGAGCATTCTTTGTTTGCTGGCACAATGTCCGTAAGCTGACGTCAAAGTGACATCACAACGTTACGTCCATAGTAATGGGCCCTATTCATGTTGGGAAATGTTTTGCAGCATTTGCTTGATAACATATTTAATCTAACAATAAAATAGTGTATTTATGTGCTAAGACTTTGTTATAGTGAACAGTTCTAATGTATTTAAAACAAATTTCATGATTTCAAAATGTCGGTAACAAATATTCTTGTAGACGTGAATTCGTGAGTAGGCAATATAGGTATTTTACAGCATTTCAAGTTCGTCATTCAACCACTATACAATCTGTACGGCTTAATTGTTTATTAATTCCACGTCATTTGGTGATGATTTTAAAAAGCCACCAAAATCTATCCCTTGCCAGCTCAAATTAGATTCTACTGCTTAATATATTTCGAAACCAAGCATCCTAAATTTCGTTTCTTGATTGATTAGATCCTAATTTGATATTCATGTTCAGCTTTGGTATAATTGTATCGACACTCCGACCCGGCCTGCGCACACGAACATAACTTAGAATCACCAGATATCTGATTTCCTGCATACAGCCCATGCATTTTTAGCTATCTTTTTTATGTAATCAGAAAATTTTATTCAATGATAAATGCAAAATATCCCAAACAACACACCGATCTCTATCAGACGTCTATAATACCTCACCTCATACAAACGCCTTCCTCTATAAGACGTCGATAAATATCCAGGTCTCGTCTTATGGAGCTCTATAGGAGCTCCGAGGTGTGCTCTCCTTGAGATCCATAAGACGTCGACGAAATCTACGCGCCGCTCTATAGCACGTCTATAAGAGCGACAATTTCGACTTGGAGGGTACGCGATTTAGATGTTTTTAGATCTCTAAAGGACGTGCTATTTCAGATGTTTTAGATCTTAAAAGGACGTGCTATTCCCTTGCAAAACGTTGTTTATTTGTTCTTAATAAATTAGCTTAATTTAATTTGAATAATTTGCAGCCTATTAGAACACTTACGCAAAACAACTCTAGATAGAGACTGTATAAGGAAATACAATATAATTTGTGTGTAGTTTACAATGTGAATTATTATTATTTAGTACTTAAAGGAATTTATAAACAAATGAAGATTACGCTCCATACTTAATAATAATATACAGCGTAGTAGTTTGCTCACCGGGCTATAGATGGCGCTTTGGGAGGAGGTGATCTAAAAGAGCTCTATAAGACGTCTATATCAAAATATGGTACAGACATTGACCATACTGGCTACGTGTCGAAATCACACACGACCATTAGACATCTATTTTTTTAATCTTATAGAGTTCTATAGCACGTCCTGGATGTCATAGATGAATTTCGATCTCTATTAGACGGCTATAAGCTCTATGTGGTTATGTGGGATGAATGGGATCAACAAATACTAAAACAGAATAATTACGTACTGTAAAAGAACTTAATGGACAATTAGAAAAAGAATTTAATAAGGTAGAAAATATATAAGGACATTTTAATAATTATAAACTCGACATTTTTTTAACCTTTCAGAGGAAAATTAAAAATTTTACTGATCCTGTCATAAGACGGGCTATATGCTAGTGTTTTAATATTACAATCAATTGGCGTCACATAAGACACCAAGGTAACATAAGACAGCTTGCATGTTAAAGTATTAAAATATCTGTAAATTTAAAATAATTTCAAAAGGTTAAATAAAACATAATATGGACTACTTAGTTGTCGTGTAGTCCTCGTTTATATTTGAGTACCAACCTGTGATCAAATGTATAGTGGTGATTTATTTTTAATTGCGTTGTGTTAAGTATTTTTGTACTAAATTTAACCACAGGTTCTGAGAAACTACAGACATAAAAATGAAAATAAACTAACAGCTAAATTGACAGCAACCGAGACTAGCTTAATATTAAAAAGAAATAAATTTATTAACACACACACATATATATATATATATATATATATATATATATATATGTACGAATAATACTAATGCTAATTTAATGATGCTGGTTCTGAGAAACTACAGACATAAAAATGAACATAAACTAACAGCTAAATTGACAGCAACCGAGACTAGCTTAATATTAAAAAGAAATAAATTTATTAACATATATATATATATATATATATATATATATATATATATATGTACGAATAATACTAATGCTAATTTAATGATGCTGGTTCTGAGAAACTACAGACATAAAAATGAACATAAACTAACAGCTAAATTGACAGCAACCGAGACTAGCTTAATATTAAAAAGAAATAAATTTATTAACATATATATATGTACGAATAATACTAATGCTAATTTAATGATGCTAATTTTCATAAGTAAGCTGTGTCAACATCTTCTAAATTCGTTCTGACAATTTTATATACTTAAGAAATTTTGTAAATAGAGAGAGTACCTAATCTCGATTTCAAAAATGTATGCAAAATGGGGGTAACTTTGTGGGTCTAAAATGTTGGGCCCGGAACACTTCTGGTTGAAGGGTATCTATGGCTGATCAGGAGAGGGAATCTCTATATCATCCGTTGGTCTCGTCAGGGGCTTCCTCCTGAGTCTTTGGGGTGCGGCCGTACTATTTGGTGCAGGAACACTTCCTGTCGGACTTGGCTGGACTCTCCTAGTCTGGACTATCGACCTTCTCCTCTGGATTCCCGAACAACTTCCGTCGGACCCGACTGGACTCCCGACTTTTGAACACCTTTTTTTGGGACCTCGAACCTCTTCTCTGGGACCTCCGAACCATCTCTCATCTTTTTAGATTTTTGATATTTTATTATTTCAACCTTGTCCCCTCCTCCTTCTTGTCTTCCAATCGGGATAGTTGTAAGGATTTCATTGGCCTGCTTCAACCCCGCCTTGAGACCGCCAACGTGCCAAACCTTATCCTTTCTAATTGGGCACTGTCCCTTAGGGACTCAAATACTCCACAAATATACATTATTATTTTATGTCAAGTACGGAGACGGGATTCTAATCTGGGACTGGGATCAGAACCCCGCCCGAGACTACCGTACAAGACAAATATATCCGTTGAATAAAAATTTATGGTCCTCCATCTCTTTACAAAGATGTGATGAGGTCAGATTTAGATCCCGAACATTTTACTACTTGTATGAATGAATCAATTATATAACAGATCTAAATCGCCTCATCACACTTAGTTACCATCCGCCTCATTCTAGAGATCCTCCAATCATTCGGGTTTTCCAACAAGTTAGAATTTCAAGAAATTCAAATGAATTTATCCTGTCATTTCTTTATACTGGCTGCTGTTTTATCTCGATGATTTTCTTTCACAATGCATTCACAATATCGGGAGACTTTAGAGGAGTATGAAGATAAACAAATTATTGAGCATGTGCCAGATAATTCTCAGCCAAGACACTAACAATATTTTTTTTACCAGCTGCATAGGGTACTTTAGATTTCTGGCAAACTAAAAATTTAACTGATCCCGTCATATGACGGGTTCTATGCTAGTTCTTCATCGATAATAAATAGGTTCATTAGAATAATTAATCCTCATTGTATTTATATCCTTTTGCTGTTTCATTGAATGTAGGTTTATTGTAAACTTTTTTATTTCCTTTTTATTTTTTAATTTACAATAAGTATTCTGTAATCTAACTGAAGTTTAGGTCAAGTAGGATCCGGTACAAAATGGGATGTCATCCAACTTTTTTTCCATTGGGGACAAAAACTTTAGCAATATAACGGTATACTATACACAGGATGTAAAATAATCACAAAAGTAACGATAAAATTTGTAAGAGCGAAAAATTAAATTTTTAAAAGCGTAAAGTTTAGAAGAAATCTGAAAGATGAAATCAAATTTATAACGAGTCTTACATGTGAAATAAATCTCTCCAAAATAAATAAAAAGGCGACACAGTTGAAAAACCTGCCAATGTGAACCTACACTGCAGTGGCGTGAGGTAGGTGTTCATGCAGGGTGTGCAGAGAGCAACAACAACAATAATAATAAATCCATAAAAATGCACATTAAACACTTCCTTAACGTTTATTATTCATTTGTACACAAAATCCATACGTCTATCCATATTACTAATAAAATAACGAAAAGCTTATATTTCCACGAAAAACTTACATTTTCAGCAAACGTAGCCACACACGGCGACGGCCACTGCGGTACCTCATCAGGATGCTCATTGGTGCAGACAAACCGAAAGTCTAGTCCACGTGCAGAGGATTTCACTGCACGTTAGCGCAATAGAACGAACTGTTTCTCGTTCGGTCAGTGGATTAAATTATATTTATTAATTGTTTTTAACATTTGGAAATCATATTCTGCGAAAAACATCTTCACAATTTTTAAAAATAAAACCAGGGATATGGTGTTACAGATATAACTTATATACTATCTGTAAAACACAATGAATGGTAAAATTTGGACTGTACTGTTAGAATTCATTTCTTTTTTGTCTAACAAAACAAAATTGTTTTTCAGCGAATTATTTCTATAAATATAATACATCACCGAAATTACTTTACCACACTAAAATATTTCCCTTTATATTGATGAAATACTTCTTTTATATTTCCATGAAAACAAAATTTTACAATATATAAATTTAAACATTAACCGTCTGCAAAATCGCATGGCCAGTTAATCAGTTAAAAAACCAAAATCGCTTCAGCATGTAAGTCCCTGCTCTAATAGAACGTTTAATAAACCGTGCCTTCGGATGATTCTGAATGCCAAGTGCAGGAAAAATAGCTGCACTTGCCTCAGTGCTATAGTATGCTGTTCTTCTCCAGTAGCCCATACATATAAAGCTTGATATTCTACTAGTGCGCAGTACATACACATAAAACTTTCTTATGTTTGTTTGCTTTTGAACGCGCTACGTGGTGCAGCACCTAGTTCCGCACGCACTGTGGGAATACAAGCAAGCTAATCAACATAATATTTGAATATATTATAAATAATATTTATTATATACCATATAAAGATAGGTAGATATAAGTGCAGAAAATTATTGTCTCTCCTAATTTTGCCAGGGTGTGCAGTGCACACCCTGCACATGGATCGCACGCTACTGCTACACTGCTTCTGCACCATTAAATCTATAGATATTATCTCTATACGCAAAACAGTGTTAGCTTGTGTGTGTTTTGTTTATATAAATGCTTAGGGTTTGTGGAACTATCCAAATTCTTTGATATCCTCAAATATTCATTGCCTAAATTAATAGTTCTTCTTCAATCTATCACGTGGAATTACAATCTATGCAAGTAAAATTCAAATGTAATAACATACTTTTTTTACGATTTTTCAAAGATTAAACAACATTTCACCTAAGCATTTAATAACTTCACAAATTAGGAAATCGAAAGAATCTATAACATAAAATAACAAACATAAAGTTGTCGTAGTTTAAGTCTATATGATAGATGTAATAAATTGAATTCTTTAAATGACTTTTAAAAAATCCAACTAATTCATTTTGACAGTTTCTTCACTGCTGGTGCAAGAAAAAATACTTTATTGAATATATCAACAGCAGTATATGCACGGGAATACTCCCTAACAGTTTGTAAGGCATTTTCATTACATCGGCCTTACATCAGGTACAGTCGTAGAAGTCATGAACAGAATACATGGCCAACATACGAAGACTACCGGTACCTGCAAGATGCAGCCTTTTAAAAATACCAGTTAAACAGCGGCTCAACGTCATTCCATGGCGCGCGCGCATGCATGATGCGACATGCGCAGAAAAAGTTTTAAACATTATCGTTTGGAAAGATATGCAAATAATGTTGTTGATATGTCCAATAAAGTTTTTTTTCTTGCACCGGCAGTGACGTCATACTTTGTTTTTCGTATTTTTCGCGTAAACTATGGATTGTACAGGAACGCTTCTTTGGGCAGTTTTTATGTACTCCGAACGAGGAATCTAGCAGTGCAGAGGTTATGCAGTTGTTTTGGGATACCTTGTATATACTAATTATTAAAAAAAATTCCGCTTAGATTCAAAAGGTCAGTATAGAAATCAGGGCTTCGAACCAAAACTGAAGCGAAAACCGAAAACCGGAAAAAACCGTTATTTTGGTCGGAACAAAAACCGGAACTGAACCGAAAAAAATATCGGTTTATTTCGGTTCGATATATCTTTCAGTCATTTTGTTACTGTTACCAACTTATCAATATTTTCTAATTTAAAGTCAACTTTATAATTATCATTACATGTATACTGCTTCTCGATTTCCTATTTTGATATTCACTAGTATTTTTCTGTTTCAGTAGTTTCGCATGAAACTACTTGTAGAAGACATATTTAATTCAGTTGATTAAACTAGAAGTATAGATTTTTTAAAAAAAATATCGAGTTATATTTTATTTTTCACATCTCAGCATGCGATCATCCACGGATATTTGTATAGACTGTTTAGATCAGGGAGGAGTAAATAGACAGGAGAGGCCCTAAGTGACGTAGCATGAAGCATCTATCAAATCTTCTGCGCATCAAATGGGTGTTTGGTAATGGCGGCGATTCAAATGTTTCGTAATAGTAGTATTTCATTAGGCCTGCTGTTTGTATCAATTCACATAGTGTACCAATTAAAAAAAAGAATAAAATCTTCTAAATTTTGATAGAATTACATTTTTTGTTTATGATAGAATTATATTTTTAGTACAAATAAGAATATACATAAAATGAAATTATTCATTTGGAACTGAAACGAAAACAGTTATTTTTGGCGGAGCGAAAACCGGAACTGAACCGGAAACCGTTATTTTTGGCGGAGCGAAAACCGGAACTGAACCGATATTAAGTTTTTAGTTGAACCGGAACGAAAACCGGAACAAAAAAAAATTACGGTTCGAAGCCCTGGTAGAAATATCAACATAATGAGATCAACAATTCAGGAATTCAGGTCACCTCATATTCTATAATGAAGTGAATATTAACAGAGCTGATTCTATAATAATCTCAATCAGTACAACGTTATTAGAAGGGAGTTGAACTATCAGACGGAACAGTTTCGTATTAGGATGTCTTTACATTTAATTTATCAGAGCCCTAAACCGCACTCAATGTCCAAATTACGTCGTCCAAACAAACAGCAATCAAAGCCACAACCAATCTTGGAGCCCACCAAATTAGCTCAGAATTTGAAATTCTGTTTATTAGCGATACTGGTTTCTGAAATCTCTGAAATAAATATTATTATGACTTTTATTAATAAATGATTATTTTCTCTGCCCAATTTCAACAACCGAACATGTTTATTCGCAATGAAAGCTCTCTATAAGATTTCTGTTAGAATTTTAGCTGTATAAATTTGGAATGTTTTCTGGTGATTAGATCTTCCTTGTTAAAATATTGAATATGAATAAATTTTGAGTGAAGTAAAATTGGGATGAATGAAATTTATTCTTTAAATATAAATAAATTTATGGATGGACCTGATGCGAGAAATTAATAAAAAATGTTATTACGCGTTTTATTAATAAATGATTATTTTGTATTTCTAATGAGGAATTTGCACATGTGGGGGATTCGAACAACTTAGTGTTTTTCTGGTAATTTCAGACTCGTAGATTCCAAAAATGTTCTCAAAAATGTAAAAAACTGGGTCCATCATTTAAAAAATTAATTTTAAAGTTAAGCGAAAATCACGTGACATCAAAAAGCTCCGTGATTGGTTGTGATGTCATCGTTCATGCAGACCAATATTTTTGTATTGCTTTTAAGCGCGCACTATTTTCCGATTTTGTTTTTGCAAGTTCCTGAAATTTTCTAGCTATCAAAATTTATTTTTATTTAAACCTGAAGGTTTATTTTATCGATCTAGATAGCTTAGTTATCTCAATTTGTCATAAATGTCTCTTCTACCTGGATTTACCAATCAGACAACCTCCCGAAAATTGACAGCATGTCAATGTTTTCTTTCTTGGCAAAAAACCCGGATTTTATGGGAGCAGAAATACGAGGAATTAAAACCCAAAGGTGTGTAAAATCATTTATATTTTTTTTCCAATTTTACTTAACATGTATTAATACTTTATTCATGCTAAACACAGCTCTTTTGTTTGTAAACACAAACAAGTCAAATAAATATACATATATCATATACATACACATTTGTAGTTGCATCGTTTTTTATAAATAGAGACGGATGTAATATTAAAATAAAAATTAGAGGAGGTATTTTTTGTGAGACCGGTCTCATTAGCCTTCGTGTTGCAAAAAGTAGACCGTAGCATTCCAAAACCAAACCAAAACAAAATCAATTCTTAGATATTTTAAATATGATGAAAAGAAATTTAAAATCTTTAAATGGCTTTACTTAATTATTTATACATTTTTAAATAGCAATACAATTTTATTGCCTTTAATATTAATGTCAAATTAAAAAATGTATAAAATTTCTCAAATTAAATTTAATTTTTAAAGTAATATAATTATTAAGTATTTTAAAAATATTATACTTTTTTTTTTCAAATTAGTCACCAATTTAATCGAAAAATATCACTGTTACATTTGATACATAAGAAAGTATGCATCTCTGAAGAAAATATTTATAATACCTTGAAAATACATAACTTTCCCCTCCCCCGAGTTATTTATTAGATAATTATATGCTTTAGATATTTATATGTTTTTCGATATTTATATGCTTTATAAAATATTTATTGTACTTGAACTCTGTGATAATACTCGAAAATTAGCAGTTTTAAAAGTTAAATAGCAGTGGTTAATCAACAATCCTTTTAAAGGTATAGATGTATTTTATATACTTTAATTGTTCTAAAATAGTAATATTTAAACAAATGCAAGCATTTATTTACCGAAAAATGGTCTTCACAAACCCATAGAGATGATTTATATGATATAATTTGAGGTTTAATTTCTCATCCCTTTTCATCTCAGTTGTCCAGATTTTACGTGTATGTGGGTCTTTTGGGACGCTGAAAAATATCTTCTCATTGCAATTAGTTGTTGTATTTTTACAGAGTGGCACAATACAATATTTAGAGTATGATTTTTTAATGCCAGACATAACAAAAAAAATGCTATTATATGCGATACTTTACACAAAAAACAAATTTAAAAGTCGCCTTTTAACATGTAAACAGCATAGGAGCTCGGTGTTTACATGAACGATGACGTCACAAACTCGGCGGAGATAAAGTAGCGTTTTTGAGAGACGTTAAAGAGTCCGCTATAAAACCCATTAGAAATCACTCATTAGGCCCCCAAATGAAAGAAAAATAGCTACTGTCCTGCTTACTTTTTTGTTTTCTATCGTTTAAAATCAAAATTAGAAAACGTGAAAATTCCTCATTTCAACAACCGAACACGCTAATTTGCGATGAAAGCTATATATGAGATTTCTGTTAGAATTTTAGCTCTATAAATTTGGAATGTTTTCTGGTGATTAGATCTTCCTCGTTAAAACATTGAGTATGAATAAATTTTGAGTGCAGTAAACTTTTGTTGAATGAAATTTATTCTTTATATATAAATAAATCGATGGATAGACCTGATGCGAGAAATTAATAAAAAATGTTATTACGCGTTTTATTAATAAATGATTATTTTGTATTTCTAATTCCAAAAACCGAACACGCTAATTTGCAATGAAAGCTCTCTATAAGATTTCTGTTAGAATTATAGCTGTATAAATTTCGAATATTTTCTGGTGATTAGATCTTCCTTGTTAAAATATTGAATATGAATAAATTTTGAGTGAAGTAAAATTGTGATGAATGGAATTTATTCTTCAGCTATAAATAAATCTATGGATGGACCTGATGTGAGAAATTAACCAAAATTACGAATTTCTGTCCCTAAATTATAAACTATGTGTGAAATTTAACAAATCGAATAATTTAATTTATTTTATTTTTATAATTTTTTTTTGTTCTTGGTATTAGAATTTAAAAAAGTAGAACTTCGAAAGTCGTTTTGTGTTTCTAAACATATACATTTTGTCTTATTTCCCTCATTTCTAGACACGATTCATTAATTTGTGCTTTTTATGGTTTCAAATGCTTTTGTTTACTTTTCTGGCAACTAGATTATTTCTTTTTCAAAGAGAGACAGTAGAGGGAAGAAGGTAAGGAGAGAAACAAGGTTCTACTGTCCAGATTGCGATGTTGGACTCTGTGCAGTACCGTGTTTTCGATTGTATCATACACGACCAAATTTTGATTAATAATTGCATAATCATTTATGTAAATGCATAGGATATAAATGAAATTTAATTCAAGATCAAAGCTAGGTATTCTAATATTTATATTTATAATTAGTGTGAATTGACTCCAAAATCTAATGATTTTTGCCGTACAGAAAGCCAACTACACAGGTAAATTACTCATTTATTTAAATTGATTTTTTTACATTAATTTTTAGAAAATTTTGTATGCGAATGATGCTATTATGTTTAAAAAGCTATGTATGTATGAAAATAAGCATAAAAAATTGACATTTTGTGACCCATAATCCCGAAATAAAATGAACCTGGAAGGGGTTAATGAAAACATTCTGAGACCCAAGGTAATAATCATGAATATTATCAAGTTTACCTCCAGTAATTACAGGAGAGCAGGCTGGGGTTGTCTTCAGGCTGTACGTCAGTGTGGGCGGTCGGGCTTACAGGACGTCGGTGCTTGCGTGCAGGCACGGGATTTCGATGTCCAGCCACTCTTGAATCCCGACTTCGACTCCTTCTTCCCACTCTCTTTCATAACTCGTCACCTCGGTTTAACGCGACTTTTTTTTATCTTCGCCAATCACTTGTTGGTGAAATTTTCCCACATCTACACCCCCTTTGGGTGTGCAAGTGGGTTCATTAAAATGGCTAATTTATTGAAAGCTGACATTTATGCTTAGTCTCTGCCCCCAGGGCCATAATTAGTTCCTTTAGCGCCCGTGGCAAAATACTGGTCTGCGTCCTTACCACCATAAATAGTGAGAAAATAAGTAAACATGTATTTTTATCATATTTCTATCATATATTCAAAATAAACTCGCAAAATATTTTGTTAATTCTTAAAATGTTCCTAGTACATTAATTTTTAATTTTTCTTCTATTTTTACTTTATTAATACTTAAAAATATTTTTAAACTCTTTGCAGGTATTATATTTCTAATAAACTGAATTGTTTTTATGAGGGAAATATTTCTTATTTAAACGTTGAATTTTATTAGAAAATTGATGCATTTCTAATTTTAAATTTAGTTTTAATAACTTTAACCCTCCGAGTGGAACACATCGAGGAAAAAAATCTCCAAAAATTACGCTAAAGGTTTACTGTGTCAGAGGCTAAAACGTTCTATGATTTTTTCCTTCACCCTTTGTCCAGTTAATTCTTAATACCCATAAAGCTCGTCAAGTCTGGAAGATCACCGAATAAGAAATAATGGATTCTAAAAGTACAAATAAAATATTCTTTGAGAGACTTATTTATATTTTGTTACGAAAGTCATAAAAGATATTTAAGTGGTGCAATTAGAGATGCATCTGTTACCGCAAACGAAATACTTCAAAATAAAGATTTACACAGCCATGAAAAGCTATCAGGGTCTTTGTGCCTCAGGGGGTAGGGTTACATCTCTCAATAAATATCAGTCAAAGAGGAGTGCAGTTTCTAAACAATCGACCTGATTATCCTACCGCAAAACTCCATGGGAGAAAGCACTGACAAAAATGTACATTACATCCATTTTCAGAGCGTTTTTGAAGGTCGAAAATTGTACGTTTTGAAGATGTCATCGGTTTGGTGGAATTGTACGTGAGAACCGCTTAGAGGGTTAAAATTCAAAACGAATACCCGGATTTTTATTAAGGCATATTAGGTTTGGTAAACAGTTTGTAAGAATATATAACAAGTTTAGTCTCTAGAAGCATTTTAAAAAATAAGAAAATTCATTAAAAAATCGTATATAAACAGATTGGAATTTAAAATAAAAAAATATTTTTCAACTTTTCCTTATTTCTACTCGAATCGAATCGTTCCCTTTCGTACCCCTTTATTTCTCCATCGTGCGGCACCCCTAATGGTGATGCGCCTGTGGCACATGCCACCTTTGCTACGCCCTAGTTACGGCCCTGCCTACCCCCATAAATCACGGCTTCATCCCTGCCTGGGCTTGAATGTTACACTTGTGCTAATCTGTGATCTATAACTCCTCAGCAGTGGTCCCACTAAAACTCGAAGTCAACAGCTGCACCTAAATTCTTCTAGGAAATTTATTCCACAACTGTGTATGCACGTGCTGACCATCGTGGGAAAGTACATAGGTACACATATAATCTAAAAATTATTATGTAGTACGATTGAAACATTCTAAAAGAATCATCGGTTTTAACTCAGGTTTTGTGACACATTTTAAAAATATAAAATTAATGCTGAATAATTAAAATTAAAATTAAAAAATATTTTGAAACTTCTAGTGAGAGAGAACAGTGCTAATATTTAGAACATGGTTTTAAAACACAAAATTGTTAAAAACTTACTTTTTTTCTATTTTAGTTTGAGGGTCAAGAAATGGTGGTTCATAGTTTCGTATTTAAATTAAGATTAACCCTCTGACTGCTCATCCCGCGATTTCCACGGGCATGTATTTTTCTTCCTTTATTAAGAAGCACGTTCGGCCTTTTTACCGTTTAACCAGTTGAATAAAGTATACATAGTATAGATAATTTGGTAATAAATAGAATTATATGACTAGAACTATAGTTATATTAGGTAATAGAATTATAGATAGTATAAACAGAATGCTGTTATAAATAGAAGTTAACTGTATTTCAATTGGATTATTAAAAAATAATTTTTTTATGTGATAACATCTGACATTAGATTTCTGAAAGCTTAGTTTCTCATGATAAAAGTAATATAAAAAAACTTTTTAGAAAAGAATTAGTATTTCAATTCTCAATATATATATTTATATATATAAATTATATATATATATATATATATAATAATATATAAATATATATATATATATATATATATATATATTATATATATATATATATATATTATATATAAATATATATTTACATTTTACAACACACATTATATATAATATATATAATTTATATATATATATATATATATATATATATATACATTTACACAAAATATATATTTATATATAACATTTATACATACATATATATATATATATAATATATATATTTATATAACATTTATACTATATATAAATTTATACTATATATATATATATATAATATATATTTATATATATATATATATATATATATGTATACATATATATTTATATACAATTTATATATATATATATATATTATATATTAAACATATATATATATATTAACATATATATATAAATATATTTATACATATATATATTTTATATATATATATATATATACATATATATATATATTTATACATATATATATATATTATATACATATATATATATAAAAATTATATTTATACATTATATATATATATATATATATATATATATATACATATATATATATTATACATATATATATATATATATATATATTTATACATATATATATATATATATATATATATATATATATATATATATATAGTATATATATTTATATATATATTTATTTATACATATATATAAACTCAA
>CM063509.1:58461565-58466565 GCA_032207245.1 Pardosa pseudoannulata
AGAAAGAAGATTTCAGGTAAGAATTTTTAAAAATCCCTTGTATATTACATACTTGAGGAATATGCTAGTACGCACACAATGTTTAAGTCAATTTTGTATTAAGTTCTAGATTAAATCTTCTTTTGGTTTGGTTTGGAGTGCTACAGACTACTTTTTACAACACGACGGCTAATGAGACCGGGACCTACAGCTTAAAGTTTATTCCGAAAGGCTACGAACATCCATGCCACAGTGGAATTCGAACCCACGAACTCCGGTACCGAAGGCCAGCACCCTAACCAATCGGCCATTGTTCGGCTTAAATCGTCTTTTAATCTGATAGTTTCGAATGGCGTTGAACATTAGTTCGACCTAGAGACGGAATCTGTGTACTTCTTTACAGCATATGGTTATTTGTAGTTCCCGCTCTGTGACTTCACGAAGCCAAGACTTAACCAGTAACAATTAACCCCTTAATTCACAGTTTTTTTAAAAAGGCCGGCTCAGAAAAATAATTTTTTTTAATGTAAAAAACACAATTTAGAACGTTGTCTTGCCAAAAACATTACAAAAATACAAAAATAATCAAAATTTTTATTGCAATTTTGGATTTTGATAACAGAAAATAGTAGAATATTGTAACATTACACGCACATCGACTTTTTTTTATCTTTCTTTTCGAATTCCCATTTCAGAATAAACATTATTATCAGTAAAAATACTTATTTATACTTTTAAAAAATAAATAATAACAATACTAGCATTTATAAAATTAATCAAAATTTTCTTTTGTATGATATATTTTGAAACAAGATGCAGAACATAGCCCAACATTGCAACTATTACACATGTAACGAATCTCTTTCCTTTTCCTTTGCTATATGTTTTAGCACAACACACAGCGCAATATTTATAAAAGTACAACGCCGCTCGAGTTAATTCGAGCTTGCACATTAAGGGGTTAAAACAGCACCAGGTGTTCATCTAGCATTGGTTGATTACACGTGACTCCTGTAAAGAAGATTTCATTTCAGAATAGCATGAGATCATTCGGGTTTTAACATTTGAGTATGCATTCCCCGGTTTGCTTTTACACTGTTCTGCCATGACGAACCTCCGAGAAGGTTCTAGAAAGTCAAGGTTCTGCTACGCCAAACTGCAAAAGGGGTAAAAAACAAGTTTTTTTTATATAGCCTCGAAGAAAAGTCTCACCGAGTTAAAACCGATTATAGTGGGAGACATACTAAAAGAGCTACATCCTCTTCAGAAGATCACAGATTCCAAAGGAGTTGTATTAACCCCTTCCGTTAAAATGACGAGTCTAGCTCGTCATTAGTTTTTCATTCCATACCGCACAATGACGAGCTACACTCGTCATGCGATTAAAGTTACTGTTAAATATGATAATTAATTTAGTTTAAAATTTCTAGTGTACTGAATTTGGCAACACTTTTATCACTTGTGAAAATCACAAGTCACTATTGCATATTATTTACTTGGTACAAGTCATTGCCAAATTAATGAGTCAGAATAAAAGAAAACCTACTAAGAAATGCCGTGTGTGTTACAAGAATCAAATTAAAAGTGAGACTACTTGGAGGTGTAAACAATTAAGAATTCCTTTGCACTTTGTTTTGAAAAGTACCACTAGCTTGAAGACTATTATCTGTATACCTTATTAATGTTTTGCTTTGATATTTTCTTAATTTTACTGTTTCTGATATTATTTAACACTGTGTAAAAAGTGGATTTTAATTAAGAATATGTAAGAATTGTAAAATGAAACAAGTTTTTAAAATAAAAATAAAATGGTTATTTCATGCACAGTTTTTCATTATTAAATCACACCGGAAGGGGTTAACACTTGACATGCGGGTATACTTCACCGCCAACTTACGCGTGCATCGGGTGTTTTTTCGTGAATCGCGAGAAAGTTTAGTTATTCATAAAAATCGTATAGTAATAGTATTTTTCTGTCCATTTACATTTGATGTTCGTTTATAAGAGTTACACTATGAGTATTCTCTACTTTTAACACTTGGCATGCGGGTATACTTCATCGCCAACTTACGCGTGCATCTTGTGTTTTTTCGTGAATCGCGAGAAAGTTTAGTTACTTATAAAAATCGTATAGTAATAGTATTTTTCTGTCCATTTACATTTGATGTTCGTTTATAAGAGTTACACTATGAGTATTCTCTACTTTTAACACTTGGCATGCGGGTATACTTCATCGCCAACTTACGCGTGCAGCGGGTGTTTTTTCGTGAATCGCGAGAAAGTTTAGTTACTTATAAAAATCGTATAGTAATAGTATTTTTCTGTCCATTTACATTTGATGTTCGTTTATAAGAGTTACACTATGAGTATTCTCTACTTTTAATGCTTGCGGCTTGCATGCGGGTATACTTCATCGCCAACTTACGCGTGCAGCGGGTGTTTTTTCGTGAATCGCGAGAAAGTTTAGTTACTTATAAAAATCGTATAGTAATAGTATTTTTCTGTCCATTTACATTTGATGTTCGTTTATAAGAGTTACACTATGAGTATTCTCTACTTTTAACACTTGGCATGCGGGTATACTTCATCGCCAACTTACGCGTGCAGCGGGTGTTTTTTCGTGAATCGCTAGAAAGTTTAGGTACTCAGAAAAATCGCAGTAAATCGACAAATACTTTGTTTTTGTGAACAAAACTTTTTTTATTTTACACTTTAATATATATTGTATGACTATTTAACAAAAAAAAAACAATATTTTTACGAAATCACAAAAATAAACGATTTTTAAAATTAAAGTCCGATAATCTGTCAGCGCATATTTCTTCATCACTATCTTTGTCACAATGGCTTGTTTTATCAATTTTGTATTCAACAATAAAAAACCAAGCTTCAAATTGACAAAACACGAGTTCTACGTTCTGGAGCTAGGAATTCGATTGAAGACGAAATAACGCTACAAAAGACCGAGTAACTCGACAGTCATAACTTGTGGAAAGAAAAAATGCAAAGCGTTGAATAGCAACGCAGACACGCATATAATTTCACACATACATATAATTATACGTATTTAGTAGATTTGTGGTGGTTAGCGGGTATCCACCACAAATCTACTAAATACGTATTTTTACGTGACACGCGCTCCAGTGACAGACTGCAAAAACGTAAAAATAAGTTGCCCGCAAGCGAAGTGGTAAAACTCGAATAAGATACTTGCTATCTAGTGCCAACTTCTATTATTAAAAATTAGATTGTTTATAAATTTAAAGCGAGGTTCGGTTTTCTATATTCATCTTAGATTTTTTTTACTATGGGGTTTTAAAAACCCAGAGGGCGCAGGATAATATATAAAAGTATCGATAATATATCACTGTCTAAATCTTGAAAAAAGATTTCAAAATATTAAAAAAACTTCATTTTTCGAAGTTTAAAAAATACTTAATTAAATACTTTTTTCATACCCCATCTGTTCCTAAATAAATAAAAGACTGATGTAATTAAAATAAACAAATTTTTCTAATAAAAAAAAGAAGTAAATTGCCTCTGAAAAATTCCTAAATCAGAGATAAATAAGTTTTTTTATGTTTAGTTTAATCAGTGATTATTTTTTAAAACGAAAATTGCTTGAAGTAAAATTTGAAGTGTGATCATAGGCAATGTTTACGAACACAAAATAAAAAATTACAACAGTAGATTCCTGGTAAATTTTTTTTTTGTAATGAAAAAGAAAAAAGTTTTATTAATCGAAGGAAAAGAAGAATAGTAGAAAAATTCTCTTTATGCTTAGGGGTAAAAATAAAGAAAAGATAATGAACCTATATGCGCATGCTCACACATACCAACATATACACACTGTATTTGTCATACCAAAATATTAGTGCTAGCAGCTTACAAGTTTAAATTTCCCTTTTACTTTTAATCGATATGCAGTAGAACCTCGGTATAACGAACTCCTATTGGACCAACATCATATGGTCGTTGTAACGAATTGAAAAAATAATAAAAAAATTCAGCAAAGAAATGATGCAACAGTACATACAAAGAGAACACTTCTATTTATTTGTATTTCTATTACTGAATTTTTGAAAAAAATCTTTGATGGACGCCTGTTTCAAGTTCATTTGGGAATTTTTCATTATCACTGCTTCCATATCCGTTAGAATTTGAAGGGAATCTTCAGAATTAAATTATCTTTCAAATATTGAAGCAAGGCATTGATTGCATTGAAGGCTTCTTTTTCATTCAATTTTTCAAAATCTTAGACGATATCTTCTCCGTTGTCGGAATTGAATTGAAGTTGCACCAGAGTACAATAATTTTGAAATAACCCACTTGCTTATGATTACTGCGGACTAAAATTGGCGGTCGCTCTAATGAAAAATAATACATTTGGGGTCGTTGTAATAATTCAATATAAACATTATTCCTATGGTAAAATAATTGGGACTTTTTAAGATGGTCGTTCTAACGAAGTTGTTGTATCGTGGGGTCGTTAAAAAGAGGTTCTACTGTGTAACATTTTTAGGCATGGGGATAACGGGAGAGCATTCTATATTACTCTAAATTTGGTCTTGTAATTTTACCTCATGGTTTATGTATTGCTACTTTATTGTAAATGAATGTAGTAACAACCAGAAAATTGTCCATCAACAGCTTGAAACAAGAATATATATAAGAGAAAATTATATTGGTTCTTTCCTTAACTACTCACATAAAAAAGACTTCCTGCTGGTTTTCTGGTTACTATAGTAAAAAATTATTTTAAACTTAATAGTAATGAATGCGTGTATCGATTCATTAACACTAGATTTGCAGATGCTGACCATATACCTATTTTTACTGAAGTGAGCCAATTTGACTCATACAAGAAAATTGAAATTTTTTACAAAGAAAATAGTTCCAAATTCATTTAAATGCAATGTTTATTATCAAAAAACTCATGGAAAACATTTTTTACATATAAAGTCTGTTTTGAAACACATTTTTCCGCAAAAATTTTTATTACATTTAGCACAATGGTTTCT
>CM063509.1:58471565-58498962 GCA_032207245.1 Pardosa pseudoannulata
TGTTTTTTACAAGAGTTATTACATAGATTTCAAGCAGGGTATTTACTTTGATTATTTTTGCAGGACTGCGGGATATTTACTTTTCATTCCCAAAATCGTGTGAAATAGTAATAAAAAAGCCTAGGGCAGGAAATCCAACTTTCTCTTTCAATATAAAAGATACATCAAATAGTTTTTCGTCAAGATCAGAAAAAATTGTATTTAATGGAAAATATGCCTTTCTACTTCAATGTTTGTTGTAGTTGTCTTGTGCCCCTTGGTCAAACCAAGCGCGATTGAGCCATACTCTACTCGTATTAAGGCAAAAAAGTACGCCTTTCGTTTTAACGAGCACCTCAAGGGCGAAAGTGCGACTTTTTGCCCAAGTGGGTCCTCCAAATTTTGAAGCAGGGACCAAGCAGAAGACCCGTAGGTTTGGCCTGCCACCCCTAGAGGTATTGATGGAGAACTTGGAGGAACATATTTTACCTGTCCTAGAAACCTTTAATGAACACGACAGATCTTAGTCTGGCTCAGGCTCAAGACCCGTAAACATTCAGTTACGAGAGCGGTTTGCTGACATGTACTTTCCATTTTAATGTATTGGAGAAGTTCTGAACACGGATTAGTTCACAAAGAAGGAATTCCCCTGGTGTGGAGATTAATATGAACATTATTACATCATGACAAAGGATAGGGCTTACAGTTGGAGATACAAATGTTGTTTAACTCTTTAAGGACGACAAGAGCAGATGATTTTACTACCCTTAAGTCCTAAAGTTTTCAGCAGGTGAAAATGTAAAATGGACTGTCCCATATATATATATATATATATATATATATATATATATATATATATATATCAGCATAATATAAGTTTAGAATTATATTAGAGAATAAAAAGAAAGTAAAAATTCATTGCTAAGGAAAGCACCTCAAAATGTGGCCAATCTTTGCTATAGGCAGTAATCAATCAAACTGTCAACTGGTCGTAAAGGCTGGGTAGATGAAAAGAAGACCCCTGCTAGACATACCTATCACCCCTATTTTTCATCCTTCCGGCCCATTCCGGCCAAGCCCGTCTTTAAGTGCTTCGGCCGGTATGAGCCGGAGTCGTACCCAGGGAGTTAAAGAATGAATAATAAAAAAAGGATAAAATAAAACAACAAAGAATAGATGGAGTCGTAAGCATCGTACATTGTTCCAGTCTTTAAAAATTACTTTGATAGCAATTGCTGTTGTTTCTCATGCCACTTGGACAAACCAAGCACTATTGAGCCTGCAAGCTCTCGTATTAAGGCCAAGGCGTGCGCTTTTCGTTTTAATGAGTATCATTAAGGTGAAAGAACGACTTCGCTCAAGTGGGTCCTCGTAATTTTGAATCAGGGACCAAACAGAAGACCCATAGGCTTGGCCTGCCACCCCTAGAGGTATTAATTGAGAAGTTGGAGGACATTGTGAATTCGAACCTATTTTACGTGCCCAAGTCATCTTTAACTAACACGGCGGGTTTTAGTCCGGCTCGGGTTCCGAACCTGCAACCCTCCAGTTACGAGAGCGTATCCTTTGCCGACTGATTCCGTGTTTTAGAGGAGTTCTGAACATGGATTAATTCTCAAAAGAAAATAACTCAACAGGTGTGAATATTTATATCAACATTGCCATATCCAAACATTTCCATAAATGCCATTTAAAGAATGAGTGGTAAAAAAAGGATAAAATAGAACAGCAAAGAAGAGATGGTGTGGTGTGGTGTGGTTTGGAGTGCTACGGTCTACTTTTTGCAACGTGAGGGCTAATGAGACCGGGACCTACAGCTTAAAGCCGATTCCGAACGGCTACGAACAACCATGCCATTGTGGGATTCGAACCCTAGAACTCCGGTACCAAAGGCCAGCACCCTAACCAATCGGTCATCGTTCTGCTAAAAAAGAGATGGAGTCGTAAGTTTTGTACATTGCTCCAGTCTTTAAAAATGACTTTGATATCAATTATTGTAGTTTTTTTTCTCATACCACCCGGACAAATGAAGAACGATTGAGCCTGCAGGCCTTTGTACTAAGGCCAAGGGGTTCGTCTTTCGTTTTAATGAGCACCATTAAGGTGAAAGAAAGACGTCGCTCAAGTAGGTCTTCGTAATTTTGAAGCAGGGATCAAGCAGAAGACTCACTGACTTATCCTTCCACCTCCAGAGGTATTGATTGAAAACTTGGAGGACATTGTGACCACGAACCTATTTTAAGTGCCCCAGACACATTAAAAGAACACGGCTGATCTTAGGCCGTCTCGGTTTCCGAACCACAACTTTCAGTTACGAGATTGTTGCCTTTTCCAACTGAGCTACGGCGGCTCTCCTGATATCAATTTGGTCTCTTCATTTATTACGAGCCAATTGATAACCTAACAGTCACCATTTCAAGTAAAACGTTGATAACGCATATACGGGATTGGCAGAAACGCGATGGAACCGAAATTGTGTCCGATCAAAAAAGAAAAAAAGTTGAAATAGTACGTTGTTTTGTAAAAGCTAAAAGGGAAATTTATACTTGGTTGGCTCAAAGAGAAAAACAATCAAAACCTAATGGGGGTAATCAGTACAATAAATTACACAAGGAAGATGTCTAAAGAAATTAAAGTAGCAGAACGATATGGAATTATTATAATGGTATAATTAGTTTTTTTATAATTTTGGTGTATAAATGTAAATAGAACAAATGATGATGTCAGTGATTTAATGTTTTAATATTAAATCACATGGACAGATAAATATCAGGAAGTACAATATTTTCCTTTTCTTGCTTTTAATAGTAATTTAAGCAATTTCATGCTTTCAATTACAATTATTGCATTAAATAATTAACTATTGAAATATTTAGGTTATTAAGATTTTCATCTTATTTATCTCTTTTTTGTAAAAAAATTCGCTATCTATTTTAAAGTTTGAAATAAGTCTTCAACATTTTATGATATCCTCAGCGATTTGTTTGTCAATGCATATGCATTAGAACTGAGTGATGTAGCGATGTATCATGAAATAATGATAAAACGGTCTGCATTGGGACACCGATTTCCCAATTTTCAACTCGAATTAAGATGTGAACGAACGTCTAAGTGAATCGCCGATCTTTGATCTGACTTGGTCTTTCCAATATCATGACAGTATTACATCATGTGAGATACAGTGTTCCCAAAAGTCAAGCTCCAACATACAAACATCATCTTTCCAATTTCACGATTTCCAGTCACACAACTCATGCGTAATTTAACGTCCCAATATATGAATATCGAACGATGGCTGAATGGGCACAAATCTGTTCTTGTGTACCGTTGTTGGTATCCCAATATAAACATGGTTACTCGTAGACGTTCGAATCGGCTGAAAGTAATAGTTCATTGTTTCATTACCCTTGTGCAGTGAAGCAGTAAACTGTAGTGCTGCAACCAACCGATATCGTCTATCTGATTTTTCAAGATTGTGTAAAAAACATGTAGGATATCAGTGTTCAGCAATTTATCTATAACGCAAAATAGTTTTTTTTTGTTCTTAACTGAAAAATCCTGATGCGGATCACCTACACTGCGAATAAATAGAAGAGAGAAGGAAAGTAGGAAAACCTCGATGATTCTAAATAAAAAGCGGAAATTGGCGGAGAATCAGAAATCGTTTGTGGGAAACGCAACTTCACCAAAAAGCCGATAATTTCCATTCTTGTGCATGTTATAAGATAATTTATTTTTGGGAGTATAGAATTATATGTTTTGTTGGCAGAATTTGTCAATCATGTTCCCGCAGTACCAGAGAGTAGTAGCATCGATAAAGCTGGAAATTCTTTTCACTCTCTTTATGTACTTTTATCTGACAAAGTAACACAGTCTCTCCAAATTCTAGTTTACAATGAATCTGACAAAGTAAACATTAAGAAAAAATATCCCATTCTCTCCAAAATTTAGTTTACAGTGATGTTTGCGAGAGAAAAATTCGCCAAATAGTATAATTGATGAAATTATTGTATAAGTCTAAACGGATGAAAACTGCGAAAATTTGTAAAATGACTCAGTTTGGGAGCAGCTGAACGCCGATATCGGAAATTGGAGCAATTGGCACTACCGCAACATACTTTTAGAAGTGAGTTATAGCTGTAGAAATACAAACCATGTCCATAAAGGGATATCGAGTTTTACACAACTCTATAAAACTGCTCAACACCAACATCTAATAAAGGTGGGTGGAAGGCTGTAGAGTGCCCCAGAAAATTGCTAAAATTGGGGTATAAACTGCAACAGAAAGCAACAATGTGGCCATTTGCGACATGTCAATGACGGCTGATGAAAAAGAGTGCTACGCATTCAGAGTATCGTTTGACATAGAACTCCAAGCACATACCTCGCACTCTTTTTGCAAACAAGCGTACCCCACTTCCCATAACGGTTACCAAACCATCCAAATCCTCTGCATTTTGGGTAGAAAGACAAATTAAAATCTACGCGGAAACTTTCTACCTTCAGCCTAAGAACGAAAAAGGTCGAGGCAAAGGCCTCGTCTGTCTTTACTGATTGCTCAAAAACTAATGAATCGGAACTGCATTTACCTTTTTCTTTCAAGGTAATACAGCCTGCTACAGACCAAGGCCGTTCCGTATAGTTGTTGCCATCTGGCCCTGTCCATAGCAAGGATCTACTAGTTTCCTTTATTAACAAAAGTCCCTATATATTGATTCAACCCACTAAATTAGTGGTCTTTCATAACTTCTGTTCCCCATGAGATAAGTAAAAGTGAGTTTTTCATGTGTCTGCCAAATTTCTAGCCTATATATAAAGGGAAAGCAATTCTTAAAATCAAAATGAATAGACTAAGTGGTAGTAACAGCCCTCCTTACAAACCATAAACCTCAGTATTTTTTACAGGATCCAGATCTTGGATAACTTCAGTTACTATCTGCACGGCTGCCCTCTGTCATACAGTTTGCAGGTATCCAAGAAACTCTGAGCCGAGAGCCTAATAAATAACCTGGCATTGATTTAAAAAAAAAAAAACCAGCGCGAAAATAGATCAAGGTGCCCTCATGCAGCCAGAACTTAGCCTATAATCACACTAATATCCTGTGCTAGTATTACTTCCCACTCTAATAGCTCGATGTCAACAAATTGTTGCTCCCCTACTTGCACGTCAGAAAGTTATGACGTGTCCATGTGGTATTGTACTTTTTAACTTTGACAGGACTCCTGCGGAGTATCCCCTGCGTTTTCGGAAACTCTATTGGATGTATTGATTGTTTAGTTTGCCTGTATGCAATTTTTTTCTTTCTTGTATATTATTTTAATTATATAGTTAGAATGCGGGCTTTGCGCCCCTGCTTAAAACAATGAATCCGGACGGTCAGACCTACAACCTACTATCAGGTGGTTGGCTGGTTACAGGAGGTACACTATAAAGCGCCAAATATTTCGTAAAGTTCTATCGACAGGAATAGATATTTCTCGAAAATTTTGAGATTAGGTCAGTTTAATTTTCGAATTTAATAAACCTGAATACAAGATGTTAAGTAGCAACATTTGGATTTTGGGTTAGTTGAAAGTTCGAGATCTGAACGTTTTGTCTTAATAAAAAGTATAGATTTGTTTCTGCGAGGTTTTAAACAATATTCTTTCAACATAAATTATTCTAAATTAACAAGCTTTTTATACACATGTTTGGCTTTTTGATGCGTTAGTTTTTAATTTGTCTTAAAGCTTTTTGTTTCTGAAATCATTCTATTGAACAAATTAGGTATTTGTATATTAGAAGATCGGCAATTTTTGTGACCATTCCACTAAAAGGAGAGGATTTTTGGTTCTTGAGTGCTACGGTCGACTTTTTGCAACACGAGGGCTAATGAGACCAAAAGAGGAGAGGGAATTATTACCATTATAGTTTCTTGCTCAAGCATGAAAAATTAAATTCAGAATCTAACTCATACTATTAAATTAAAAAAAATTCAGGTTATCGTTTAGTTTGGTTAGTAGGTTCAATAAATAGGGTACGCTTAACTTTTCAAGGGTGTGTGTGTGTGCTAATTGAGGATGGAGTCAAAAATGAGTTTATGAGCCAGTCTAACTAAAGTCACTTAACTATAGGTATAATAGGCGATTAACCATAGAGTCAACAAATGACAGTACCAAGTTATCCGTTTAAACAGAGACTAATCGCGATTAGTAGGTAAATAACTTTAATGAGACCGGCCCTAATTAATTCGAACCTTTACGATGAACTAAGCAATCGAAATTACTATCTTACCTTTTCGACCAGCGTTGATTCAGGCTTTTAAGTAATACTATAAATTTCGTTACCATTCTCTTAATTTTCTACAATATTAGTACCACTTACCACCAATGGTCGGAAAATCTCATGGAAAAACGTCAGATAGCTATATATATGATCTACGTTAGATAGTTAACCTTTAAAGAAGTGTGCGTTCTTTTTCAATTCTTATAACATTAAAAATATTGTACTAGCTCTTGTTGTTATTGTCACTCAGATAAATCATGAAAATTTCATACAAACTAGCTGCATCTAATTTTAAAATTTTCCATTGATGTAGTTAATAGACATATGCTTCCATAATTGTCCACTAATAACTTCCAATTATTAAAACATATTCAATGTCTTATACAATTACCATTATTACAATTAGAGTTTTTACTAAATAGTGACTATTTAAAACCAGCTTTATATGTCAGTATATACATTAAGCGGAAAGGGATGATTACTAACAATATATTGTTAAAATTCTACTGCCTTTAACATAATTTTTATACATTGAGAGCTAATTGTGGTATAATCCCTAAATTTGATATACCTATTACTCCAAATTATGATAAGACCATGGCAACAGCTAAACCAGAATCTCCCCTTATATATATATGAATGTGTGTGTGTGTGTGTGTGTATATATATATGTATATATATGTGTGTGTGTGTATGTATATATGTATGCATGTATGTATGTATATATATATATGTATGTATATGTGTGTGTGTATATATATGTATGTGTATTGGTTTGGTTTGGAGTGCTACGGTCTACTTTTTGCAACACGAGGGCTAATGAGACCGGGACCTACAACTTAAAGCCGATTCCGAACGGCTACGAACGTCCATGCCATAGTGGGATTCGAACCCACGAACTCCGGTGTCGAAAGCCATCACCCTAACCAATCGGCCATCGTTCGGCATGTATATGTGTATATATATGTATGTATATATTATATATAATATAAATATATATATATATATATATATAATGTGTATATATATGAATATGATGCATTTACATCCAAAAGTACGTTTACTTTACGTCGGACCCCAATGTAGTGTTTTATCTCCTACACGACCATTAATGATGGTTAGGAGATTCTAGACTATTACTATCATTTACTACAGAGATATAATTTGAACCCACACATTCTTTGAACAGTAGTATAGCGTCCTAACATTTCGACGAATGACTTGGTGTTAACATTTACTGGATGTATCAATTGGTTAGAACGTATTCGTCCACAATCTGTAACATACACAATTTAAAACTATTCTACTAGTATGTGTATCACGTAATATTGTTTATGTTATCTATAGATATATACAAAATACAGCCGAACCCATGTAGCAGCTTTACAATTGACGTGGTTTAACAAAATTTAAAGATAGTATTAAAAGTTAAATTTTTTATCTATAGCTATCCCGAAAGTACTTTACCAATGTACAATATCTCCACAATATCTAGAACTTTAGCCTCAGATATTTTACAGAATTTTGTTAAAGTTAATTATTAATTCAATTATTCGCCCGACCATAACTTTATCACAGTATCTTGCGAATTTGCTTCGTATATTCATACATCGAAGCAAATAGTTCCTAGCCAAAAATTACTCAAGATTATTTTTTTAATTACGTATTACAACTAATTTCCGTCTTGTTTGTTATGGTGACTTAGGCAATAGTTACACGGTATGTTACATTAAGAAAGTTAGATTAGGCCTATTGTAACATGATACGATTAATATCACGATTTTCTTATATCCAAAAGCATTTTTTGACTTTGATATATTACATCGACCTTGTGCAGGTCTTGTCTACTTTACTAATGACCTGATAGAAATTTTAATAGTTTCCCAATTACGTTGAATATCCTAAACGTTTGAAGCATAATTAAAATGTACACCTATGAAAAACTGATTTGGAAGTTATATGTCAGGATTCCCACTCTTTTTTCCAGAAGAAAAATTAAGGACTTTCTAAGGACCAAAGCAACTTTTTATAATGACCTACTTGAAATACACGGCCTAACGACATACACCCTTTTACCCGAGGAATATATTTTAATGATTATGAACAAGATAAGGCATGTTCAATAAATGCCCTACAATATTTCAGAATTAAGTTTTTAAAAATATATAAAAATTAATATAAGATAAATTTATTTGACATAAACTAATTTTGAAAAATTTACATCTTAAGTTTTTTGAATGATCAAAGTAAAAATAAATTGTGAATAAAACACACTATTATAAACAGTACATTCTGAGGGTTTAAAAATGACTCGTTCGTGTGTGTGCGCGCGCACGCTTTTATATACTAGCTGATTATACCCGACATTGTCTAGGAAAGAAGAAAGTTTTAGACTTTCTATTACTAGCATACGAAAGATTATTTATTTGTCAAATAAGTATTTTAGCTTGTGGACATAAAAAATTTACTCATAATCTAAAAGTATTTTCATAATTTTTTAAGGATATCAAGGAAAGGAATTTTGAATTACTACAGTAATATCCTAACATTATATATGTATTTGAGGATTTTCTTAACTACTAATACTGCACTTTTCGTTAGAATATGTAAAGGTATGTTATGAACTTTAACAAATATGTATTTACAATTTACAAAGGTTTGGTTTGGAGTGCTACGGTCTACTTTTTGCAACACGAGGGCTAATGAGACCGGGACCTTACAGCTTAAAGCCGATTCCGAACGGCTACGAACATCCATGCCACAGTGGGATTCGAACCCACGAACTCCGGTACCGAAGGCCAGCACCCTAACCAATCGGCCATCGTTCGGCACTATTTACAAAGAAATTTACAACAGTGTAAATTCACATAAATAATTTCATTTTTTGTATCAGAAAATTTTTTCGTTTAATTTGTGATTCAGCAAATTTTCTTTTATATCTTTAAATGGAAGAAATTGATAGTGTTCCAATTTAAAAATAAAGGAGTTCTTAAGGACTTTTCATGAAAATTAAGTAGTTTTAAGGGCCCTTAAAAATGAACACTAAAATTAAGGTGTTCCTAAAGACCATGGGAACCCTGATGATTATAAATTAATTGCGAGAGTTGGCAGTTAATTTACAAATTATGTGTAAATAAAGACAGACACAAACGAATACATATTTTTGTTACCAAAGAAGATAAAAAGAAATCAGGATTACAATATTGAAAATTGGATTCAAGCATAATTTCTTCACTATTATTTTTAAATCCTTGGCGTATATCAACTGTCTATTGAGCAGAAATGTTCCATCTATTGACAAAAAATGATAGTCTTGAAGATTGATCTAAGCAATTGTTTTCATATCTTCGAATATAGATCTTACATTTCATATTTTAGTTAATCTGTGGTGATAACTCTATACAATAACAAAGTTAAATTGCTTTCTATTTTGATTCTTTTCAAGAATGATGCAACACAGTTATATTATGGGATTCTCAACTATCAGCTTTCCATCTGTTCTTAGCAAATTTTTAAAATTTTAAAAAGTGAGATTGCATTTAATTTCTTTTATAACAGAAATCATGCTTGCATATAATACTGTTTATATGGTAATGTTTTTCCGTGGTTATTATAGCGTCCTTGGTAAAGAGAGAACATTTTTTTAACGAAACATTCAGCTCCATTACAGGCGTACGTCAAAAATAGGAACACAGACAGATAACTGTTTCACTGCTACTTCCGAGCTGTATTATCAATAACAGGAAGTCGATGGCTGAAATAGGACTAAGAGAAAAAAAAAGTAAATCTTTTTAAGGATTTTCTAGGGGACGGGGTAAACAGCCACTTTGCTTCCAAATATAGTGAATATAATAAAACAATAAGGTGTAGAGATAGGGTAGTAATTACATGTAGTGCGGGAAAACCAGTTACTTTTGTACTCGTATATATAAAAGTTCGTCAGCTGTTGAAAAGGATTATTTATGCCCTGATAAGTACAAAAAACTGTACGATTGACTTAAGAAATGATAGAAATGGAAAAATAATTCAGCATACTTTATGTTGCTTGAGGAATGAAAAGTCTTACATAACATTAAATAAATTCTAAAAATGCCTATTATTGAAAAAGAAGTTTAAAGACACACAACACATGGTTTTCGAATTGAGAAGGAAGGTTTTACAATAGATAAAAGAGACAAGAAAAATTGAAGTGAAACAATGAACAAGCGAAAAGCAGAAGGCTACCTCTCTTTTCTTTAAGAGTGGAATAAAGACAGCAAGTATTCTACCATGTAATTTTGACCTTTAAGAAGAAGAGTTGATTCCAGGATTATAAAGATAAATGGAATGTAGCACAGGATTATTAATTTTGGAATGCCCTCTGGAAAACCTCTAGAAGTTTTTCTAAAGTTCTGTAAGGAAAAGCCTAATATTCTGATAAACTTCAATTTTTCGATTTTGGGGAATGTCGCCAATCCCACAGACAGAAGCAGTATGTGGTCATCGGTCCAATAAAAGGCTTATATAATAATAGCTTTTACTTTACAGACAAGCAAATTGAACTTTAAAGTAAATAAGAAAGGGAGATTTGGGAAGCCTTTGATTTACGATTTAAAGAGTGAAGACAGATAATCAAGTCTTTAGTTAGTGCCTCGAAGTAGTTTTAAGAATGAAGAAGGGTTGGAAAACTGCGATGGAAAAAGTCATGACCAACAACAGCAAAACAAAAAATACGAAAACAGGGAAAAATATTAAAAATTATTTCCAAATCTTAGCTAATACAAATCTATAGAATTGGATAAAATTGTGGAAACTTTTTGCAAAAAGTTGATTATATGTTTTGTCTAATAACACCACATTTTTTGTACCAGTACTACAAACTTATATATCATTGGAAAGGTAATTTAATCAACATTGTAAAAAAGAACATTTATTCAATTATCTGTATTATATCAAAGATTATAGCCAAATGACCAGAAAAAAAGCACAGCTTGTTTACATGTATAGGAAGTAGCTTTCCTAATTTGAATGTAGCCAAAGAGCATGAGTGTTTACAAAGCCAATCAAACAATCTTCAAATAATCAAACCAGAAGAGGACTGAGAAATGTCCTGCACAATTCATCAAGTGGTCTGAAGAGGCCAACACGGGGTTGCCTTTTGAACATGGTTCGTGGACCTGGTCTAGCTTGCAGCTATATCAGGTGGAATAAGTCAACAACAAAAAAGATAATCAAAAGTCATCTTGTTCTGATAATGTTTTAACAATGAGGCAGCAGGTCACAGGACATTTATCAGTGTGTTTTGCAATTGCTACCAAGTGGTGTTTTGTTTTCTGCTTTTTGATTTAGTAAGTTTATGAAACATAATACAAAATAATAAATATAAAATTAAAGGGGCCCAAAGTGTTGACTGGTCACCTAGGAAGCGATGTAAAATAGTAACACTAAATGAAAAGGCTACAGTTATGAAGAAATTAGAAGAGAAATTGGGGGAAACTTAACCAAAAGATGGCATTTCTAAGTTCCTGAAGAGGTAGAAGATTCAGTTATTACATAACCAGACTGGTAAAGGAAGAAAAAGGTGCACAACAACAAGTGATAATAGAATAATTAAAAAACTATGCCTAGGTGACAGAAAAATAAAACATCTTGATGTATATAAGGTTAAATTGTGCAATGCAATGTAACAGTAAGTGTGATAGGCCGTTCGGCGCAGATTGCATGATTTTTGTTTTAACACTAGAATTTCAGGAAAAAAGCTATTTTTGTCTCTGAAACAACGGTTGGAAAGGTTAAACAGGGCTAAAGTTCATGTTAACTGGTCAATGGAACAGTGTAATTTGAAATGATGAGACTAAAATCTCCCTGTTTGGTAGTGATGCCATAAAATATTAATGGAGAAGATGTCTATCCGGAGTACATTACACGTACTGTAAAACACCCCGTATTATGATTTGGGATTGTAAGAGGTGTGGGCAGAATTGGAGTGATCTATGTGAATATAAATTCTCAAAGATACATAAATGAAATACTTGGGTCGAAGCTGTTGCTTTCTGCACGTGATATCCAAGATACTAAAGCATTTTTTTCCAACATGTTCCAACTCCATGTCATGTTGCTGGTGTGTACAAAAAGTGATTTCAAGATAATCACATTCTACTGATGGAATAGCCTGAGAACAGCTCAAACTTTAACCAAACCGAAAATCTTGGAGCCGGCTAAAGAAGCTTGTCAGACAAAAGCAACTTAGCAATAAAACCCAATTAACAGAATAATTCATTCTTGGTTTTATGTTATAGCGGCTTTAGAATCTTAATTAAATTATCCTTCCAATGATATATAATTATATAGTATTGTTATAAAAAAGGTGGTGTCAACACACATCAAACCACTAAAATCAACTTTTTTTCAAGAGGTTTCCACAGTTGTGTCCACTACTGTAACTAAGAATTAATAATATTACAATTAAATAATAGAAAAATTCCTAAAGCATAGATGGTGGAAGACAAAGACACTTTTAAAATTTAAAAACATAAATATCAAACTATTAATTACATTACAATGATTAATAGCGTTCAGTAGCATGAGACGCAAAACAAACTATACGAAAATAGAAGACAAAATCACCCTGAAATTAACTCTTTGATAAAATTTAATCTGCTGGCTTATTTTAGAAAAAATGGTGAGACACCAAAGGTTTACAATTTGAGTTTTATGTCTGCTGGACTGTCAGTTTTCCAAAAAATTGGACCATTTAATATTTTAAGAGAAACGATAATCCACGGCAACAGTTCTCAGATGGTTGAGTTCAGTGATAAGTCAATCGAAAGAAGAAAAAATATTCAAAGTTCAACAAAGAGTAATAAAATGAACATATAATTGACCAAGAGACTGAAGCTTGTTTCAAGATCCATCTATAAGGATATTTTGTTAAAATTTCTGCATTTGAGCGGCGAACATTTATCTTAATCAGTTTCTAATTTTATAAAAGATCTTAGGTTCTTGCCCTTTAGACTCTTTTCAAAGATAATTCAACTACCAATATGAAAATATCCGATTTTCTGGACCATTAGAATATTAGTTCTAGTTCCTCGTAAATAGAAACTATTGTTGGTATTTCTAGTGTTTCGTTAAACAGCTCTCAGCTCAATCTGATGAATAACTATCTTCGGTTAAAGCTCAGATTTTAAAGCTGATCTAAGTAAAGCAAAGGTAGAACACATTTAATACCTTGTAAAAAGGAATTAAAAAAAAAGTTCTTGATGAAATGAAATCTTATGAGGAAAAGTCGCTTGAAATATTTTTGGGAAAGACAATAACAGTCTGAGAAACCTCAAGAATATTGGCAAGAACACTCAGAAATGCAATACGAATGTAGTATTTATTTTCATAAAGACACTGATTAAAGAATCGATGTAATTCATGATAGAAGAAATGATTGACATAAGCCATTGTAGACCAACAAGGTAAAAACAGTCCTCCATATAACTTTATAGAAATGAAACTCATTTCAAGCAATTTCAAAATAATGCTTATTAATATTACTCATTTGTGTTCAGAGAATTACCTTTAGCAATATTTTTGGTATTCGATGGAAACGACCATTATGAACATAAGCGATCAGGTTTAAACAAACGCTTCAATTCATACGAAATATTCCCGTAGGTTCTTGGAAAACCAATCTAATCCACTCTTAACGGGTACATTGCTAAATAAAGCCTTTACGTCAAAAGAAAATATCGTATAGCTACCTGTGCTGCTCGAACTTACAAAATGTTTTAACGAAATCAAATAACATATAGCAAAAGAATTGTACACGGAATAGAAGAGAAAGCATAAATCAGGTGTTTGAAATTGTAAGAAGGAGTTATGCATTTCAAAGATAAGATAAATTTCTTAAATCATAAAAACGGCACATTAAGAGACAAAAGTAATCATGATAAATGTAAGTTTGATGCCACATTTACTTAAATTTAAGTTCATGAAAGCTGGAGTCAGTACTAATTTAACCTCGATAAGGAGTCTTAATAAGTTTTTGGGATTATTAAAGATAAGTGAATACATCGATCTGAGCCTTGCTGACTTTACTAGTAGCTAAATTTGAGTCAGAAACTAACATGCATTCTAGAAGTACTATTGAGATTTCGTTTCGAAATTAACAATCATTGTTAAAATGAGATTCTAATAGAATGTTTAAGCTCAGTAAAAGCTCATATTTGAAAGACCGTTCAATCGGAAAAGAGAAAAAAATTAAATTTCATATCATAAAGCTGATCTTCATTTACAGAAACGCAAAAAAGAGAACAATAAGATTGCTATTGAAGACAGGTAAAGACTATAATTAGGAGTATTGAGTGATTACGAATATCAGTAAACTTGTTGAGAAAGGACTTGCTCTTCTAAGAAACAGGGAGGACATTTAACATAAATCCTTTTTCCTCAAATCAAAATTATGTAAGAGTTCGAGAAATTATTCTTCCGATAATGTTCCTTGAATGAGCTAGAAATAGTGTATCAATTTTTGTTTGTTGTTTTATTTCTTTAACTTTCGATCTTAATTTTGCTTTGCACTTTTCCGCCGTTGGGGTCAGTTACGTGTCCGACCTTAACTGATGTCCGACTTGTGCAGTGGAATACGCAGAATTTTTTCAAGGGGGGGGGAGTTCATAATTTTAAAAAATAATAGCCCGCATAATTTCTACTAAAATTTTTATTTTTGTCATTTTATCTGAACTCAAGAGGGGGGGGGTTAAACCCCTAACCCCCCTTGCGTACGCCCTGTACGTGTGTGTTGTATGTGAAAATGCTTCAGTGTATGATATGGGACTGATACTTTGTCTCGTCACTTAGTCTTAATTTTCAGCCACCGAGTTCCTCGCAATGATACTGCAACTCCCTTGTAGCTGCAAAACAGAGATCTGACTTTAGTCTTTCTGTTTGTCTTTCTTATATTGGCCTTTATTACTTTTTTCTAAAAAAAAGATTTACTTTCTTGTATAAATATGTATAAACCTATCTAAAAAAATTTTGAGTGGTGATAGTCTGGAGCTCATTGTTGGGATGTCGTCATCTAAAGAACTTGTCAAACGATGAGATATGGCTTGTTTCATAGTTGTTTAAGAGATGGTATCATAACTGGACTGCACAACTCTACCCATTACATGATCTTAGCCATATAATCGCCCTCATCCTCACGCTTGTCTTCATCCACCTTTGAATTCGACTTTTATGAAAATGTTTATTTTAGACGTATCTAAAATATATTTTTCTGTTAGAAGTTCCAATAGTATTAGCCAATGTTTGGCTTAAAGGGAAAATATTTTCCATTTGCTCTTCCAAGAAGTAACGCCTGTAAAAGAGAAAAAAATATGTTACAAACATTACCTTGATCTAACAGCACATAGGAATAAATAAAAGTTTAATTTTATACTATGGAATAAAGCCCTGATTATTACATTGAGCTATCTCTCTAGAGACAAAATTTTATATAATATAGAGTACGTCTCTCAAGTGTACTCACAGTTCCTTTATTAGATCTGGATCAAATTTTGCACTCTGGACCTTTTTGATTACAACAGGAAGGTCGAAGGTCAATGTCTATTTTTTCATTCCTCTGGGACTTAAAGGAGATATTATAACCTTGAGAGACCCAATTTCTTACACCTTTAAAGATAATTTTTTAGCAACGCTCATCCAAATGGCAGCGCAAATAAGTTTGCGTAGTGTTTTTGTTAGGATTACATGGACTTAACCAGAGGTTAACCTTTGGTTTGTTAGTTTGTATCCAATTTTCGACGTTTTGAAATGGTTAACAGTTTTTAATTGTACTAGTTATCATTTATGATTTTTTCTTTATTTACTTAATACATGCAAAAAAAAAAATACACACATTATTTCCAACTTTATGCCAATTTACTAATGTATCTGGTCAGGCCAGCAGTATATGAACAGTAATTGTAGTTTCTGTTTGCTGACACCGACGGTCGTTTTGATCCCTTGTGAGGGTGTTACGGTAGTCGTATTACATAAATTTGCTCCACGAGCAGTAAAAATGTTATTGTTCTTTTATTTTAATTAGTGCTAAATAAACGGCTTGTATTTTTTAATTTTTCTTTCTTCACTCACCACAATTGCCACTTTGCTTTAAATGTAATACGAGACTGACAGTTTTGGACCTTTATAAGATTCCCAACTATTCGTTCGAGAAGCAATTAGAATAAAATCACAATCTGTAAAGCATATACCGATAATTTACCCATCTTACAATTTTTTTACACAAGAAAAATATATTTAACGCAAACCTTAACCCTCTGAGTGGAACACACAGAGGAAAAAGTCTGAAAACACGCTAAAGGTTTACTGTCTCAGTGACCAAAGCATTCTATGATTTTTTTTCCTTCACCCTTTGTCATCTAGAATGTAATATGGGAAACCCACCCTTGTCATTGTCTCTTTACTTCCGGTTATAAATAGATATGTAAATAGATATTATAGATTGTTAATTTTTAATACACATAAAGCTCGACGAGTCTCGAAGATCATACCATAAGAAATACTGGATTCAAAAGTATATATAAAAATATTCTTTGAGATACCTATTTATATTTTTTTACGAAAGCCATCGAAGATATATAAGGGGTGCGTTTAAAGACACATTTGTTACCGCAGACGAAATACTTCGAAATAGATATTTACAAAGCTATGAAAACTTATTAGCGTCTTTGCGACTCAGTGGCGCATTCCTCAATAAATGTCAGTCAAAGAGAGGTGCAGTTCCTAACCGTTTTTTGAGGTCGAAAACTGTACGTTTTGGAGATATCATTGGTTTGGCGGAATTGTACGTGCGAAGCGCTTAAAGAGTTAAGAGTAGAGCATGTTTTACGTTTGTCTGTTTGGAGAGTAAACAAGTAAAATATATCGCTTGCGGAAAATAACTATTTTTTTTACTGTTTTTACAAAACTATTTCGAAAGGTCGATTTTTAAAACTTTTTAGCTGATTTTAGCACATTCATAGCAGATTTTTAAATTTCTCTGTATACTTTCACAATTCTTCTATTTTGTACAATCTTGAACTCTATAAAAGAGAAGAATTTAATTTCTAGAAATGTGTAGTGTATATGACTTAAAATTTAATAAATTACTGATTTTTGTATCGATAATATGAATTTTTGTTTCGAGCATGCGTATGCAATAAACTGTTTTACTTAGTTTCAAAATATTTTCCTAACAATCAATTTACAAACATTTGTCTGTTTTCTCTTTAACACTTTGACTGCCATGGCTATCATATGTGATATCCAGTGATATTTCCGTTGAGAGACTGGCTATCCGATATGATAACCATGGTGTTTTAACACTTCAGGCCTTGGCTATCAAAGATGTTATCAGTTACATGAAAATGGTATTGGAGTTTGATTGTTGGGCTCCCTACGATGTGTTAGGTACACGTGGTTTGCGCAAATTGGTATATGTGACGATTTTATGAGCTAAGTTTTATGAAAAATTAAATATTTGGAACATGCAACAAAAAAAAGGGAATATATAAATAGAGAGAGTTTGTTTAAAAATATTGTTTGTTTTGAAATATTGTTTTTATATATAGTTTTATGTTGAAAAAATACAAATTACACAAAAAAAAAGTTTGGGCCCGTTGTGAACATTTGCAATTTTGGCTTGGCAGTCAAAGTGTTAAACATGGAATTACCGCCAAAATTTCTCATTTGATAATAAAATAACTTAGCACCCTACCAAACAATCACAGCGCTTTTTCTTCGGCAAGCCAGAAGTTTTGTTTGAGTACTCTCCGTACCAACAAATGTACAATATTGTTTATTATTAAGATTTGAGTTATAATACATCTCATGAATGTATAAGTTTTATTTAACCTTCGTAGAAATTTGTACCATTTATTTTCTATCACAATAATCAACTTTAATTAAAATAAAATATCTAAACTAATATTTACTAGAGGGAATCTAGGTAGCCAGATAGTGTTTAATAAACGTAACCAGGACTTCCAAACGTAATTGTCCTGATTGAACTATATCAAAATATATCTGTTCTATCCCGGTTTTTATTCTTCCAAAAGTAGCAGTTTTTGGTTCAGATCCGAAAAAATAATTTTATGTATATTCCTGTTTGTACTAAACATATAACTCTATTAGAAAAAAATATAATTCTATCAAAATTTAGAAGATTTTATTATTAAATTCGAAGACTGTGTGCGGGTACATTTTGCAGCGGAATTGTACCGGGAGAGAGCGTTTGGCGCTTAAATTTAATTATTCAGTTAAATCTCAAGAGATCATAAATTTTTAACCAACTTTTCGTATTTTATATTGAAATATATAAACATATATAAATAGATATATATGTAAAGACAAATATATATAATATATAAATAACCATATATAATATCACTTTCGCAAAGATAAATACAAAGTTTATATTAAATCTAATTTGATTTTTTAAAATCAACCTTCCAATACAAACAAACCATGTTGTTACGCTAACCCGTACTAGTACGTGACCCATGGTCAAGAATCAATCGTCAGAAAACATACTAGTACGTGGTCCGCATACAATGTGTTAAAATTGTTACACTGTGTAAGTTGATACAATTAACTAGCATGTAGAGAGATGAGCAGAGAACGGCGAGCATACCATTATCAAAATCGCATTTGATAACTGAACATAGAACTGAATAAAAATATGCCTTTTACAAGTATTTTCAAGCGAAATATAAAAAGAAAAATACTAGGTAACATCAAAACAGGAAATCGAGAAGCAATGTACATGCAATGACGATAATTATATGGTTGATGTTAAATTAGAAAACATTGATAAGTTGGTTATTAAGTGAACGCCGCTTAATGTGATCCGTTTGGGCACCGTGATTTTGAGAACAATAACCGATTGATAACAATAAACGATATGCATAATTAGATAAATTCCCCCCCTTTAAGTGACACGAACTAAATTACGCATACGAACTATTTATGTACTGTATATTATTTTTTAAAACAATTTAAAGCATAAGAATTTTACACATAATTAAAAAAATTGGCCATCCATTGTTGACTGTCTACAGTTTTTTTTTCTAAGAATTAAGCTCACTGATAAATTGTTCGTAATCATAATCAACCTGTCATTAAGATTTAGAATTTCAATCTTTTGTTTTCTTGTTAAAGTATTTCGCTTTCTTACTTCCATATCGACAAGTTACATGTAAGCAAGCAAGGCATAAAATGTGAATAAGCTCCTTCTAAGTTCCTATAAGAATGTGTTGCCTTATGCTTATCTGATAACCATTGACCCCCAGCAGGGTGTGCGTATTTCTGAAAATTCCAGGTGCGGGTAATTAAAAATTCCCCATTCCTTTGTTTATTCCCCATTTCCCCCAGTAGAATTCTCGGTAAAATTCAAACAACAGCGAAAGGAAAGAAAATTCCTTTTGAATAGATTGTGAATATTCCTTTGCCAGGTAAAATGAAGTTCAAAAACTGATAACATTAACCGATCTAACGATCACATAAAGCGATAATTTTAACATAGAAATGAATAGAGAAAATCGGAATCAAGTGATTTCGATAACAATAAGCGATTGATAACATTAACCGAAGTTACGTTAAGCGGAGTCCACTGTAGTAACAAAATGACTGAAGATGCATCAAACCAAAATAAACATATTTTTTCAGTTCAGCTCCGGTTTTCATTCCAACAAAAATAACAGGTTTTTTCTGGCTTTCGGTTCAGTTTCGGTTGGGAGCCCTGGTTCTAACAATCATATTTAACACATTCATTAGCAATGAAAAATATACATTAGCAACTTTAAAGTCTTATGGTTGTTTTATATCCGGAGCAATAATTGATAAATCAAAGCGAAAAACTTTAAAATAATTCAAGTTTTTAAAACTTCTTTGATTCCTTTAAGGCCACATTGTTTACTGAAGGACTTCATGTGTGCGTGGGTTATTTTCTCCTCCAAAAATAATTCATATTTGAGATATAAATTCAAACAATGTGAGTGGTGTGAACTTTTAATAAGAAAATCAGAAAAACCATTTCTGAGAATTTCGCAAAAGGCAATAAATTTAACGGTCTAATTGAGGTTTGGTTTGGAGTGCTACGGTCTACTTTTTGCTACACGAGGGCTAATGAGACCAGGACCTAGAGCTTAAAGCCGATTCCGAACGACTTCGAACATCTATGCCACTGTGGAATTCGAACCCACGAACTCCGGTACCGAAGGCTAGCACCCTAACAAATCGGCCATTTTTGGCATGGCCTATTTGAGAATCTTAGCTTCTGTAACTGTAGCCATTTTCAATTACCTTGATTATAATAGCAATTATAAAAAAACTTAAACACACATCCTTTTCACTCTGACAACAGATTCTGGCATGATTCAAAGAAGATATGCACAAACACCACAGGCATGCCAACATTCAGGCACATGTGTCCGGAGCAACAGAGTAGTTTCCAATTTTAACATGCTAATTGCAGATTACACATAAGTACATATCTTATTAATTTCTGAATTAAAATTAAATTTAAGATATTTACAGAGTAGTAAATTGTAAAAAGTAAATTGAAATTTATGCATTTAAAAATTATGAGTAGCTTCTTCAGCTTTAACCCTTTAAAGGTCACCAACATAAATTCTTTAGAATTTAATGAAATTAGTTTATAAATGTTATCAATCAATCTTATAATTGTAAAATATATGAAATTTTTTCCATTCTTTAGAGGGGTTTTCGTTAGAGGATACTTAGGATTTTGAGGAGTGGTTTAACTGACAAGTCTACTCCTCTGTACAGCGTGAACATAATACTTTTTTAAATTTTAATTATATTGGAAGAAGAAAATTTAATTATCCTTAAAATAGTATAATAAATAAATATCTTAACAATTTATAAGTATGTTTTAGATACATATTTTTATTTGGGGTCATAGTGAGAAAAATCGAATTACTGACTTTCAGGTTTATTAAATTTAAATACATATATTTCAAAAGGAAAAATAAATTAAATGTAGTGGTATTATCTGTTGTTTAAAATGTTAAAAGCATAAAAAAAAAACGAAAAAAATCAATATATCTCCATAAAAGCAGAGAAAAATAAGTTTAATAGGTAGTTTCGATGCGGAACCACTGTCCAGTAAAGGGTTAATAACTTATTTTTCAGAACAGTGTTTCTTGTAGCACCATTGACCATGATTAAAATATTTACATCTTTCAGGGATTCTAGAGTTTGTCTACTCAAATTTGACCTAAATACAATTTGGTTTTTTCCACACTGTACTGAAAACTCTTTATGCAGCATTACTGTGTTGAAAGAGTAATATTCAGCAGTATTTCTTACAAAATTTTGTATTTAATTACTGTATCATAATATTTAGCTGTTCAAAAGCTTTGTTATTTTCCGGAGCAATCTGAAGAGTTTCCGGAGTTATCATTTTTCTCATTTTTCCGGAGCAACTCCAGATAAACCGGAGTAGTTGCCATGTCTGACTTTATGACTATGTGGGTTATTTTCCCTCAAAAAATAATTCTTATTTGAGATATAATTTCAAATAATGGGAGTGGTGTGAACTTTTAATAAAAACACCATTTCTGAAAACTTCGCATTGTAAAGGGAATATACATTTAATAGGCTAATTAAGAGTCTCAGCTGCTGTAACTGTACCCATTTTCAATTGCCATTATTATAATAGCGATGTTAACAAACTCAAACAATATCCATTCAGACAAACAGATTCTGGAGTGATTCAAAAGAGATATACACAAACACCATGCGTATTCTATCAATTTAATTTTTCAAAAAAAGAAAAAACCCGAAAAATCCGATTGAAATCAGATACCTTATAAAGTAGTAAGTCAATACATATGCTGACCCATCCGAAAACATACAGAAGCATACAAACTGAAGACCAGTACGCCACGACAGCAACCGCAACAGTTATAAAGTTGCTGCTGACCTACGAGAGCTCCATCATAGTCCGAGTTTAATTTTGTCCAACAAGATAAACTCTGCAAAGGTTTTAGTTTTGGTTTGGAGAGCTACGGTCTACTTTTTGCAGCACGATTGCTAATGAGAGCGTGACCTACAGCTAAAAGCCGATTCAGAACGGCTACGAACATCCATTCCACTGTGGGATTCGAACCCACGAACTCCAGTACCATCGGCCAACACGCTAACCAATCGGCCATCGTCCGGCCTCTGCAAAGGTAAGCTCAAGACTAAAAATGAATTTAATATAATAAACTAATAGTCTAAGTTGCTGTAACTGTAGCCATTTTCAATTACCATGATTATAACAGGGATGTTAACAAAACTCAAACACAGATCCTTTTCAAGCAAACAACAGACTGTAGCATGATTCAAACAGATTCAAAAGATACACAAAACACCAAGTGTATTCTGTCAATGATTTTCCAAAAAAGGAGAAAAACGTGAAAATTCCCATTGAAAAACCAGATACACTATAAAGTAGTAGTAAGTTTTCTGGAATTAAAATTTTGTAAGTTGTAAGAGTTTTCAAAAAATATCTTTTTTTGTCCATACATCTAATTGAATGCTACATTAAAAAAAAGCAAAATTTAAGTTTTATGTAAAAATATTGAGACTTAATTATTATTGAAGTAAAACATGTGTTGGAAATTTCACTTTTAAAACATCAAATTGAAAGTTAAAAACTTTGCATGCGAGTTTGACAGTATGTTGTTCAATCCCCAAGTCCTATCATTATTCATTTTTAAACAGCTCACGGAATGGTGCTACAAAACTTAAATAATTATTGGATTGAAAGGAGGTATAACTAAGAAGAGTGTTCAAAAATTTGTCAAAAAATAAATCGTTATGTTTAGGGCTCAAACCCCAAAATTTGGGTTTCTCCTTCCTTTAAAACATTGTAGCGAATTACTGACTTTCCAGGTTTAGCAAATTTAAACACATATATTTCAAAAAGAAAATAAATTAAATGTAGTGGTACTATCTGTTGTCGGGTTTAAAATGTTAAAAACATAAAGAAAAAAATTAATATATCTCCATAAAAGCAGAGAAAAATATGTTTAACAGGTGGTTTAGCTACGAACTACTGTCCACTAAAGGGTTAACAAATTATTTTTCAGAACAGTGTTTCTTATAGCAATATTGACCCTGATTAAAATATTTACATTTTTCTATCATAAGAGATTCTAGAGTTCATCTACTCGAATTTGACCTAAATACAGTTTGTTTTTTTCCGCATGGTACTGAAAACTCTTAACATGCAGCATTACTGTGAGGAAAGAGTAATATTCAGCAGTATTTTTTGCAAAACTTTATATTTAATTGCTTAATTGTAATCTTTCAGCTGTTTAAAAGCTTTGTTATTTTCCGGAGCAATCTGAAGAGTTTCCGGAGTTATCATTTTTCTCATTTTTCCGGAGCAACTCCAGATAAACCGGAGTAGTTGCCATGTCTGACTTTATGACTATGTGGGTTATTTTCCCTCAAAAAATAATTCTTATTTGAGATATAATTTCAAATAATGGGAGTGGTGTGAACTTTTAATAAAAAAACCATTTCTGAAAACTTCGCATTGTAAAGGGAATATACATTTAATAGGCTAATTAAGAGTCTCAGCTGCTGTAACTGTACCCATTTTCAATTGCATTATTATAATAGCGATGTTAACAAAACTCAAACAATATCCTTCACTCAAACAACAGATTCTAGCGGGATTCTAAGAAAATATACACAAACACCATGCGTATTCTATCAATTTAATTTTTCAAAAAAGGAAAAAACCCGAAAAATCCGATTGTAATCAGATACCTTATAAAGTAGTAAGTCAATACATATGTTGACCCATCCGAAGACACATCAGCAACAAACTGAAGACCAGTAAGCCACGACAGCAACCATAACAGCTAAAAAGTTCCTGCTGACCTACGAGAGTTCAGTCATGGTCCGATTTTAATTTTGTCCAACAAGATAAGGATAAACTCTGCAAAGGTTTTAGTTTTGGTTTGGAGTGCTACGGTCTACTTTTTGCAGCACGAGGGCTAATGAGACCGTGACCTACAGCTTAGAGCCGATTCCGAACGGCTACGAACATCCATGCCATAGTGGGATTCGAACCCACGAACTCCGGTACCGAAGGCCAGCACCCTAACCAATCGGCCATCGTCGCCTCTGCAAAGGTAAGCTCAAGACTAAAAATAAATTTAATTTAATGATCTAATTGCGAGTCTAAGTTGCTGTAACTGTAGCCATTTTCAATTACCATGATTATAACAGGGATGTTAACAAAACTTAACACAGATCCTTTTCAAGCAAACAACAGACTGTAGCATGATTCAAACGATTCAAAAGATACACAAAAACCAAGTGTATTCTGTCAATGATTTTCCAAAAAAGGAAAAAGTGAAAATAAAAACCATTACCAGATACACTATAAAGTAGTAGTAAGTTTTCTGGAATTAAATTTTGTAAGTTTTAAGAGTATTCAGAAAATATCTTTTTTGTCCATACATCTAATTGAATGCTACATTAAAAAAAAAGCAAAATTTAAGTTTTATGTAAAAATATTGAGACTTAATTATTATTGAAGTAAAACATGTGTTGGAAATTTCACTTTTAAAACATCAAATTGAAAGTAAAAACTTTGCATGCGAGTTTGACAGTATGTTGTTCAATCCCCAAATCCTTTCATTTTTAACAGCTCACGGAATGGTGCTACAAACTTAAATTACTGAACTGAAAGGAGGTATAACTAAAAGGAGTTCAAAAATTTGTCAAAAAATAAATCGTTATGTTTAGGGCTCAAACCCCAAAATTTGGGTTTCTCCTTCCTTTAAAACATTGTATGCGGGACACGAAGTAGTACTTTTCTGACGATTGATACTTGAGCGTAGGTCACGTACTAGTACTGGTTAGTGTAAAAACATGGTTTATTTGTGTGTACAAAAATAACGGTATGTACAGGAAAACAAAGCCGAATGTTCTTGTCTACTACATAGATTCTGGAAAAATTTAGACAAATAAACATTTTTACTTTCTTAGCAGAACCATAGAACAAATTGATTAAATAATAATTTAATTTCTTTCTTTATTATTTCTCTCTTTTTTATGTTTTTTTTTTTTTTATGTATTTTTCTTTCTTTTTGTATTTCTCTCTTTCTTTTATGTATTTTCTCTTTCTTTATGTATTTCTCTCTCTCTCACAAAACATCACACACACAAAATCTTCTCTATCTTTTTTATTTTTTTTTATTTCTTTTATCTTTTTTCTCTTTTTCGAGGGCTCGGTCCATGCAATCCAGGCCCATACCTACTGGGGTGATATTTTCATTCCTTTACTTCCATTAATTACTGTGGCAAAAAACTGAAGAACTTAATGATAATTTCGATTTAGCTAAGAAAACTTTGAATTATCTTTCTAAATGAATTCATCAGGATTCTAAACTGCATTCACAGTGACAAGAGACTTAAGAAGAGTATGAAGATAAACAAATTATTGAGCGTGTACTTGATAATTCTCAGCCAAAGAAGCAAACCATTTTTTTACCTGCCTCATAGAGTACTTTACAATTCTTGAAAATGAAAAATTTACTGATTTCGTCATATGATGGGCTATATGCTAGTATTAGATATAATGAACCATCAAAAGGTTCACTATGACCAATTTGTAATAATTTGGAGCTGTTGGCTTTGTAAACTGTTGAGGAATTACTTGCCCATAACTGTAAATGCCCGCTTTCTCAGTTTTGGTTAAGAAATTTTATGTAATTCTGTTACAATGGAACAATCTACACGAATTAAAGTCGCCGAAATAGCAAGGGAGACAATGTTGTTCGGATGAAATACTTTTGTGTTTTAGTAAACATCACCAATAATTACCCGAAATTTTTCAAGGGGCACCCCATTATGTAGTAGTACATTTTTTATGTTTGAAAAGAATTAAAATAAGCCAAAAATGATTTTAAAGCCTTTCTAACTTGCTTAACCCTTGACATGCAATTAAAACGCAATTAAATATGTCCGAAAAATACTATTTTGTTTGGCTTTTCTAAACAATTTTGTTTAGAAAGAGAACATTCCATTGTGAAACTTGGATTGTTACTAGACGACCCGACAGACGTCGGCCTGTTTTAACTGTACAAATCCAAAAATTGTAAGAAGTTTTTAAATAAAATTATAAATTGGACCATTTTAATGCAAAAGTAAGGAAAAAATTGTTTTAAAAATACTTGACGTCATCACGCGTCAAAAATCACAAACATAATTAGATTAAGTTAAAATTCCCACATCGCCTGAACGAAATTCGATCCTCGAAATTCTCACACTGAAGCCCGTGACGCTGACTACTTCGCCACAAATCAAGTCACAGGAATTCGAGCGGTATTATAATAATCTCAATAAGAGCGCAATTTTGGATTTTAATAAAAAAAATTTTCTATCGGATCAAATTGTGAATCTAAATCATTCTCAAATCAACTTAATTACATAGACAAAATTTTATCAAAAAATCAGTCCAGCTGTTTAGAAGAAGTTCCATTACAAACACACGGACAGATAATTTCATATATAAAGGTGTAACATTTAATAAAGTATATAAGATATTAATGGACAATATACCAAAAAAATTAGTTTTTCTGTAAAGTATGAAACATTACAAAGTCGATTAGGTAGAGGAACTGACGTTTACACTTCTATGTAGTTTTACAACTTTTATTTTTTCAAGGATAAATAACATCATGGACATTCTAATCAAAGCAGAAACGAAGCACTAGTTAAATAATTAAAAGATTAAAGGCTGTTCTTAGTCTTTTAACGGCTAACCGCTATTATACTCTGTGTAAACTCAATAGGCACTTCAAGGTCACCGATTTTTCCCCCATGACCAACCGTAACTATGGTAACGATAGTTGGAATGATTTTACTCTTTTTTGCCCCACTGTGTTAAGGGGTGTCATGCATCGTGTGGGCTCTCCGTGCATGATGAAAGTAGGTTTATTTAGACTACACTTTGAAGAATACTTAATACTTTACACAAAATTTTATGAGTAATTTCAGACCTGTTTCTAAGTTCATAAATTTAAGATATAATCCCATTTCATAAAATTACAATTCAAAAATTTTATGTTTTATTCTAATCCGTAATATTTAAAAAATCCTATAAAAGTA
>CM063509.1:58499062-58566562 GCA_032207245.1 Pardosa pseudoannulata
AACTGCATATATATATATATAAGCACACACTTATATGTGTATAAATATCTGATTTAAGCATGTGTGACACTTAGTGTGCTGTTTCATATGATACATATGATGACTGACCATTGACTTGTTTATAAAAATACATCATTTTCTACAGCTGATTGGTAACTACCAGTAGTGAAAGAAATCAGAGTTTTTAATGTATTGTATGTAAAAATATACAGAAATGTGCTTTGAAGATTCAAGCAAAGCAACTATCTATTACGCTTTCATTAGGAAATTAAATTCACATGCACACACACAGTATATATATATATATATATATATATATATATATATATATATATATATATATATATATATATATGTAAATATGTGTGTGTGCGCATCTATATTAATGCACACATATATCATATATATAAATATATGACTTAGACATTTGACATTTACTCTACTGTTTCATATGATACATCTGACAACTGCGCAATGGCATTTATAAAAATGCATCATTTATTACTTTTGATTTGTAACTACCAGTAGATAAAGAACTCAAATCTTTTAATATATGATAATGTAAAAACAAACAGAAATGTGCTTTGAAGACTCAATTAAAGCTAACATATATTCAACTTCCATTAGCAAATTAAATTCATATGCACACACTACATATGTATATATATATATACACACATATATGTATATGTGTGTGCACGCAACACATAATACATAATGTGTAAATAAATGTTAAGGATCTGTTATTTGGAATGTATTGTGTTGTTTCTAAGACACATTTGTTGACTGACCACTGGCACATTTATGAAAAGGTGTCATTTACTGCTAATTTAGTAGTACAACTTATGATTGGTTACTACCAGTAGTAAAAAAAAAAAATCCAAAATTTTTAATATACTAATTACAGTTATACACTTTTCACTATACTAATTACAGTGTAGAAAGAAAGTAAAATGTGATTTGAAGATTCAAGTGAAAGAAATATAAATATTAATCTTTCACTAAATTTAATTTACAAATATAATATAGCAAGAAAAATGAAAGTAACAATAAACCATACAATGAATTATAAAATAATAAATTTAATGCCACATTATAATTTAATATAAATAAATTTAATGATTCATTATAGCTAATATTGATTAGATAGTTTAAAAATTATTTCATAGATGAAACTAATTGTATGTTGTTTACAAAAAATTAAAATGTATTCAACTGTTTAAAAGGGAATGTTTAAATTTGTAAACAAAATATTGTTTAACGTGATATGAGCTTGAGGGAAAAATTTTCACATATTCGAGGACAAGCATTCTTCCACAAATTCTATTCTAAAAAGCAAATATTTAAAACTGAATTTATTGTTGTATTGTAAACATATGATACCCTATAGATATATATTTTTTCACAACAAGATAGAAATTTCAGTCACTACTGGTTTATTTATATCTTATACTTTGTTATTTAATGGTTACATACTAAAGTCTTTTGCATCATTTTAGCTTTTCAACTGAAAGTTTTATTTAAAAGATAAAAACAAACAATACAATCAACACACACTTATTTTGTACCACACACACTATATTATATATGTGTGTAGAAAAAGATATATGTATATGAAGAAGTATTTATATGTAATAGTTATCCTTTATTGAAGTTTTTTAACTGGAAGTTTTGTTTAAAAGAAAAAAGAAACAATTTAATAAACACACACATATATATATATATATATATATATATATATATATGTGTGTGTGTGTGTAGAAAAAGATATATGTATATGAAGAAGTATGTATATCTAATAGTTATTTTTATTTAAGTTTTTACACTGGAAGTTTTGTTTAAAAGAAAAAACAAACAATTTAAACAACAAACACACATATATGTATATATGAAGAAGTATGTATATGTAATAGTCATTTATTTAATTAATTTATATAATAAATTACTAAAGATATGTTTTTATATTACTTTAAACTTATATCCTTTAACAAAATAAGTTAATTTTTAACCAATATAAACATTACTTGTACCGCATTATTTCGACTAAAAGCGAATAATTCCTAGTAATCCTTTTATTTTGATTATGAAAAATTCATTTTTATTTTTACTGCCGAAGTTTATCAACTCCGTCGCAGCAATTTTAATCATCCTAAAACATCGGATAAATTCCATTTCAGAAAAATCAAATGGATTTTGATGGTCTCTCAATCGCTAACTGATTTTTTCCAAATATCATCTGAGAATTCTACGCGCCACAATAAGTTCCGCCATCTTTATTTACGTTCTCAAGTACTTGTGGAAGCTTGTGGGAGCTCCCCGAGGTCCCGCAAAATTTAGAGCAACTTCCACAACTTTGTGGAGCGGACTCCTGAAAATGTTCCAGTCAGGATCCAAATTTCAGAAAGTTGCGGCCACAAGACCCCACGTGACCTAGTTGTGGACGCAACGTTTCAGTCAGGATCCGGCCCTATAGCTTATAAATAAAGTGACAGCAATTCTTAAAAATCAAAATGAATAGACTAAGTGTTAGTAAGAACCCTCCTTACAAACCATGGACATCAATATTTTTACAGGATCCAGATCTTGGATAACCCCAGTCATTAACTGCACGACTGCCCTCTGTTATACAATTTGCACGTATCCCAGAAACTCTGGGCCGACAGCCTAATAAATAACCTGGTATTGATTAAAAAAAAAAAAACTAATGCGGCCAGAATTTAGCCTAAAATCACACTAATACCCTGTGCTAGTATTACTTCCCACTCTAATAGCTCGATGTCAACTAATTACTGCTTCCCTACTTTCACGTCAGAAAGTTGCGACATGACCATGTGGTATTGTACTTTTTAACTTTGACAGGACTCTTGCGGAGTATCCCCCGCGCTTTCGGAAACTCTATTGGAAGTATTGATTGTTTAGTTTGCCTGTATGCAATTATTTTTCTTTCGTGTATTTTATTTTAATTATATAATTGGAATACGGGCTTTGCACCCCTGCGTAAAACAATGATTCCGGACGGTCAGACTTACAACCTACTATTGGGTAATTGGCTGGTTACAGGAGGTACACTATAAAGCGCCAAATATTTCGTAAAGTTCTATCGACGGGAATAGATATTTCTCGAAAATTTTGTGGATGATTTGCGAAAGAGATTAGGTCAGTTTATTTTTCGAAATTGATAAACCTGAATACCAGATGTTAAGAAGCAACATTTGGATTTTGGGTTAGTTGAAAGTTTGAGATCTGAACGTTTTGTCATAATAAAAAGTGTAGATTTGTTTCTGCGAGGTTTTAAACAATATTATTTCAACATAAATTATTCTAAATTAACAAGCTTTTTATATACATATTTGGCTTTTTGATGCCAGTTAGTTTTTAATTTGTTCTTAAAGCTTTTTGTTTCTTAAATCATTCTATTGAACAAATTAAGTATTTGTATAGTAGAAGGTCGGCAATTTTTATTGTGACCATTCCGCTAAAAGAGGAGAGGGAATTATTACCAATATAGTTTCTTACTTATGCATGAAAAATTAAATTCAGAATCTATAACTGATGTTATTAAATTAAAAAATTTCAGGCTATCGTTTAGTTTGGTTAGTAGGTTAAAGAGATAGGGTGAGCTTAACTTTTCAAGGGTGTGTGTGTGTGTGTGCTAATTGAGGATGGAGTCGGAAATGAGTTTATGAGCCAGTCAATCTAAAATCACTTAACCATAGGTATAATAGCTGATTAACCATAGAGCCAACAAATGATAGCCCCAAGTTATCAGTTTAAACAGACATTAATCGCGATTAGTAGGTAAACAACTTTAATGAGACCGGCCCTAATTAGATTTCGAACGTTTACGATGAACTAAGCAATCGAAATTACTAACCTACCTTTTCGACCATCGTTGATTTAGGCTTGTAAGTAATACTATAAATTTCGTTACCATTTTCTTAATTTTCTATAATATCAATACCACTTACCACCAATGGTCGGAAAATCTCATGGAAAAACGCCAGTTAGCTAAATATGATAGTTAAAGAAAGCGTAAAGAAGCGTGCGTTCTTTTTCAATTCTTATAAGATTAAAAATATTGTACTAGCTCTTGTTATTATTGTCACGCAGATAACCATGAAAATTCATATGAACTAGCTGCATCTAAATTTTAAAATTTTCCCTTTATGTATTTAATAGACACATGCTTCCATAATTATCCACTAATGGTCTCCAATTATCAAAACATGTCCAATGTCTTATACAATAGCCCATTACTACAAGTTATAGTTTATAACTAAATCGTGACTATTTAAAACCAGCATTATTTATCTGTATATACATTAAGCTGAAAGGGAAGATTATAAGTAAGAACCAGATATTACTAACATTAAAATATTGTTAAAATTCTACTGCCTTTAACCAATTCTATACATTGAGAGCTAATTGAGGTATAATCACTAAATTTGTTATACCTATTACTCCAAGTTATGATAAAGCCATGGCAACAGCTAAACCAAATTCTCCCCCTATGTATATGATGCGCTTACATCGAAAAGTACCTTTACTTTAAGTCTGACCCCAATGTAGTGTTTTATCTACTACACAACCATTAATGAAGTCGAATGATGGCTAGGAGTTTCTAGACTACTACGATCATTTACTACAGCGATGTAATTTGAACTCACACATTCTTTGAACAGAAGTTTAGCGTCCTAACATTTCGACGAAGGACTTGGTACTATCATTTACTGGGTGTATCAGTTCATTAGAACTAGCGTAATAGACCACAAGCTGTAACATACACGATTTAAAGCTTTTCTAAACTACGTGTATCGCGTACAATTGTATATGTTATCTATAGATATGTACAAAAGAAAAGTCAAACCCATGTAGCAGCTTTACAGTTGTCGTGGTTTAACAAAATTTAAAGATAGTATTAGAAGTTAAATTTTTTATCTATAGCTATCGCGAAAGTACTTTACCAATGTACAATATCTAGAACTTTAGCCTCAGATTTTTTACAGAATTTTGGCAAAGTTAATTATTAATTCAATTATTCGCCCGACCATAACTTTATCACAGTATCTTGCGAATTTGCTTCGTATATTCATACATCGAAGCAAATAGTTCCTAGCCAAAAATTACTCAAGATTATTTTTTTAATTACGTATTACAACTAATTTCCGTCTTGTTTGGTTTGTTATGTTCACTAACACAATAGTTACATGCTAAGTTATATTATGAAAGTTAGATTAGGCCTATTTGTAACATGATACATTAATATAACTTTCTTATATCCAAAAGCATTTTTTGACTTTGATATATTACATCGACCTTGTGCAGGTCTTGTCTACTTTACTAATGACCTGATAGAAATTTTAATAGTTTCCCAATTACGTTGAATATCCTAAACGTTTGAAGCTTAATTGAAATGTACACTTATGAAAAATTGATTTGGGAGTTATATGATCAGGGTTCCCACTTTTTTTCCAGAAGAAAAATTAAGGACTTCCTAAGTACCAAAGCAACTTTTTATAAGGACCTACTTGAAATACACGGAATAACGACATAAACCCTATTTCCTGAGGATTATATTTTAATGATTATGAACCAGATAAAGTATGTTAAACAAATGTCCTACAATATTTCAGAATTAAATTTTTTAAAATATATAAAAATTAATATAAGATAAATTTATTTGGCATAAACTAATTATGAAAAATGTACATTTTAAGTTTTTTCAGTGATCAAACTTAAAAAAAATTGGGAATAAATCACATTACAACAGTGAGGGTATAAAATTTACTCGTTCGTGTGCGTGCGGTTCTATATGCTAGCTGATTATTCCCGACATTGCCTGGTAAAGAAGAAAGTTTTAGACTTTCTATTACCAGTATGCGAAAGATTACTTAATTGTCAAATAATTGTTTTAGCTTGTGACCATATAAAATATACTCATAATCTAAAAGTATTTTCATAATTTTTTAAAAGATATCAAGGAAAGGAATTTTGAATTACTACAGTAATATATGTATTTGAGGAATTTTTTTACTATTAATACTGCACTTTTGGTTAGAAAATGTACATGAAGGTTATGAACTTTAACAAATATTAATTTACTATTTATAAAAAATTTACAACAGTGTAAATTCACATAAATAATTTCCTTTTTTGTATCAGAAATTTTTTCGTTTAAGTTTTGTGACTCAGCAAATTTTTTTTTTTTTTTATATCTTTCCATGGAAGAAATTGATAGTGTTCCAATTTAAAAATAAAGGAGTTTTTCAGGACTTTTCATGAAAATTAAGTAGTTTTAAGGGCCCTTAAAAATTAAAACTAAAATTAAGGAGTTCTTAAAGACCATGGAAACCCTGATGATTGTAAATTAATTGCGAGCGTTGGCAGTTAATTTACAAATTATGTGTAAATAAAGACAGACACAAAAGAATACATATTTTTGATACCAAAGAAGATAAAAAGAAATCAGGATTACAATATTGAAAATTAGACTCATGCATAATTTCTTCACTATTATTTTTAAATCCTTGGCGTTTATCAACTGTCTATTGAGCAGAAATTTTCCATCTATTGACAAAAAATGATAGTCTTGAAGATTGATCTAAGCAATTGTTTTCATATCTTCGAATATAGATCTTACATTTACATATTATAGTTAATCTGTAGTGATAATTCTATACAATAACAAAGTTAAATTGCTTTCTATTTTGATTCTTTCAAGAACGATGCGACACAGTTATATTATGAGATTCTCAACAATCAGAGAAATAGCTTTCCATCTGTTCTTAGCAAATTTTTAAAATTTTAAAAAGTGAGATTGCATTTAATTTCTTTTATAACAGAAATCATGCTTGCATATAATACTGTTTATATGGTAATGTTTTTCCGTGGTTATTATAGCGTCCTTGGTAAAGAGAGAACATTTTTTTAACGAAACATTCAGCTCCATTACAGGCGTACGTCAAAAATAGGAACACAGACAGATAACTGTTTCACTGCTACTTCCGAGCTGTATTATCAATGACAGGAAGTAGATGGTTGAAATAGGACTAACAGAAAAAAAAAGTAAATCTTTTTAAGGATTTTCTAGGGGACGGGGTAAACAACCACTTTGTTTCCAAATATAGTGAACATAATAAAACAATAAGGTGTAGAGATAGGGTAGTAATTACATGTAGTGGGAGAAAACCAGTTACTTTTGTACTCGTATATATAATAGTTCGTCAGCTATTGAAAAAGAATATTTATGCCCTGATAAGTAAAAAAAACTGTGCGATTGACTTAAGAAATGATAGAAATGGAAAAATAATTCAGCATACTTTATGTTGCTTGAGGAATGAAAAGTCTTGCATAACATTAAATAAATTCTAAAAATGCCTATTATTGAAAAAGAAGTTTAAAGACACACAACACATGGTTTTCGAATTGAGAAGGAATATTTTACAATAGATAAAAGAGACAAGAAAAATTGAAGTGAAACAATGAAGTACAAATCAGAAAAAACAAGCGAAAAGCAAAAGGCTACCTGTCTTTTTTTTAAGAGTAGAATAAAGACAGCAGGTATTCTATGATGTAATTTTAACCTTTAAGAAGAGATGATTCCAGTATTATAAAGATAAATGGAATGTAGCACAGGATTATTAATTTTGGAATGCCCTCTGGAAAACCTCTAGAAGTTTTTCTAAAGTTCTGTAAGGAAAAGCCTAATATTCTGATAAACTTCAATTTTTCGATTTTGGGGAATGTCGCCAATCCCACAGACAGAAGCAGTATGTGATCATCGGTCCAATAAAAGGCTTATATAATAATAGCTTTTACTTTACAGACAAGCAAATTGAACTTTAAAGTAAATAAGAAAGGGAGATTTTGGAAGACTTTGATTTACGATTTAAAGAGTGAAGACAGATAATCAAGTCTTTAGTTAGTCCCTCGAAGTAGTTTTAAGAATGAAGAAGGGTTGGAAAACTGCGGTGGAAAAAGTCATGACCAACAACAGCAAAACAAAAAATACGAAAACAGGGAAAAATTTTAAAAATTATTTCCAAATCTTAGCTAATAGGAATCTATAGAATTGGATAAAATTGTGGAAACTTTTTGCAAAAAGTTGATTATATGTTTTGTCTAATAACACTACATTTTTTGTACCAGCACTACAAACTTATATATCATTGGAAAGGTAATTTAATCAACATTGTAAAAAAAGAACATTTATTCAATTATCTGTATTATATCAAAGATTATAGCCAAATGACCAGAAAAAAGCACAGCTTGCTTACATGTATAGGAAGTAGCTTTCCTAATTTGAATGTAGCCAAAGAGCATGAGTGTTTACAAAGCCAATCAAACAATCTTCAAATAATCAAACCAGAAGAGGACTGAGAAATGTCCTGCACAATTCATCAAGTGGTCTGAAGAGGCCAACACGGGGTTGCCTTTTGAACATGGCTCGTGGACCTGGTCTAGCCTGCGGCTATATCATGTGGAATAAGTCAACAACAAAAAAGATAATCAAAAGTCATCTTGTTCTGATAATGTTTTAACAATGAGGCAGCAGGTCACAGGACATTTATCAGTGTGTTTTGCAATTGCTACCAAGTGGTGTTTTGTTTTCTGCTTTTTGATTTAGTAAGTTTGTGAAACATAATACAAAATAATAAATATAAAATATAAGAAGGGGCCAAAAGTGTTGATTGGTCACCTAGGAAGCGATGTAAAATAGTAACACTAAATGAAAAGGCTGCAGTTATGAAGAAATTAGAAGAGAAATTGGGGGAAACTTAACCAAAAGATGGCATTTCTAAGTTCCTGAAGAGGTAGAAGATTCAGTTATTACATAACCAGACTGGTAAAGGAAGAAAAAGGTGCACAACAACAAGTAATAATAGAATAATTAAAAAACTATGCCTAGGTGACAGAAAAATAAATCATCTTGATGTATATAAGGTTAAATTGTGCAATGCAATGTAACAGTAAGTGTGATAGGCCGTTCGGCGCAGATTGCATGATTTTGGTCTAAACACTAGAATTTCACAAAAAAAGCAATTTTTGTTCCTGAAACAACGGTTGAAAAGATTAAACTGGACTAAAGTTCATGTTAACTGGTCAATGGAACAGTGTAATTTGAAGTGATGAGACTAAAATCTCCCTGTTTGGTAGTGATGGCATAAAAAATGAATGGAGAAGATGTCCATCCAGAGTACATTACGCCTACCGTGAAACACCCCATATTATGATTTGGGATTGTAAGAGGTGTGGGCAGTATTGGAGTTATCTATGTGAATATAAATTCTCAAAGATACATAAATGAAATACTTGGGTCGAAACTGTTGCTTTCTGCACGTGATATCCAAGATACTAAAGCATTTTTTTCAACATGTTCCAACTCCATGTCATGTTGCTGATGTGTACAAAAAGTGAATTTCAAGATAATCACATTCTACTGATGGAATAGCCTGAGAACAGCTCAAACTTTAACCCAACCGAAAATCTTGGAGCCGGCTAAAGAAGCTTGTTAGACAAAAGCAACTTAGCAATAAAACCCATTTAACAGAATAATTCAGCAATAATTCATTCTTGGTTTCATGTTATAGCGGCTTTAGAATCTTAATTAAATTATCCTTCCAATGATATATAATTATATAGTATTGTTATAAAAAGGTGGTGTTAACAGACTTCAAACCACTAAAATCAACTTTTTTTCGAAAGGTTTCCACAATTGTGTCCACTACTGTAACTAAGAATTAGTAATATTACAATTAAATAATAGAAAAATTTCTAAAGCATAGATGGTGGAAGACAAAGACACTTTTAAAATTTAAAAACATAAATATCAAACTATTAATTACATTACAATGATTAATAGCGTTCAGTACCCTGAAATTAACTCTTTGATAAAATTTAATCTGCTGGCTTATTTTAGAAAAAATGGTGAGACACCGAAGGTTTACAATTTGAGTTTTATGTCTGCTGGACTGTCAGTTTTCCAAAAAATTGGACCATTTAATATTTTAAGAGAAACGATAATCCACGGCAACAGCTCTCAGATGGTTGAGTTCAGTGATAAGTCAATCGAAAGAAGAAAAAATATTCAAAGTTCAACAAAGAGTAATAAAATGAACATATAATTGACCAAGAGACTGAAGCTTGTTTCAAGATCCATCTATAAGGATATTTTGTTAAAATTTCTGCATTTGAACGGCGAACATTTATCTTTCTTAATCAGTTTCTAATTTTATAAAAGATCTTAGGTTCTTGCCCTTTAGACTCTTTTCAAAGATAATTCAACTACCAATAAGAAAATATCCGATTTTCTGGACCATTAGAATATTAGTTCTAGTTCCTCGTAAATAGAAACTATTGTTGGCATTTCTAGTGTTTCGTTAAACAGCTCTCAGCTCAATCTGATGAATAACTATCTTTGGTTAAAGCTCAGATTTTAAAGCTGATCTAAGTAAAGGTAGAACACATTTAATACCTTGTAAAAAGAATTAAAAAAAGTTCTTAATGAAATGAAATCTTATGAGGAAAAGTCGCTTGAAATAGTTTTGGGAAAGACAATAACAATCTAAGAAACCTCAAGAATATTGGCAAGAACACTCAGAAATGCAATACGAATGTAGTATTTATTTTCATAAAGATACTGATTAAAGAATCGATGTAATTCATGATAGAAAAAATGATTGACATAAGCCATTGTAGACCAACAAGGTAAAAACAGTCCTCTATATAACTTTATAGAAATGAAACTCGTTTCAAGCAATTTCAAAATATTGCTTATTAATATTACTCATTTGTGTTCAGAGAATTACCTTTAGCAATATTTTTAGTATTCGATGGAAACGACCATTATGAACATAAGCGATCAGGTTTAAACAAACGCTTCAATTCATTATACGAAATATTCCCGTAGGTTCTTGGTAAACCAATCTAATCCACTCTTAACGGGTACATTGCAAAATAAAGCCTTTACGTCAAAAGAAATTATCGTATAGCTACCTGTGCTGCTCGAACTTGCAAAGTGTTTTAACGAAATCAAATAATCTATAGTAAAAGAATTGTACACGGAATAGAAGAGAAAGCATAAATCAGGTGTTTGAAATTGTAAGAAGGAGTTATGTGTTTCAAACTACGGATAAGATAAATTTCTTAAAGCATAAAAACGGCACACTAAGAGACAAAAGTAATCATGATAAATGTAAGTTTGATGCCACATTTACTTAAATTTAAGTTCATGAAAGCTGGAGTCAGTACTAATTTAACCTCGATAAGGAGTCTTAACAAGTTTTTGGGATTATTCAAGATAAGTGAATACATCGATCTGAGCCTTGCTGACTTTACTAGTAGCTAAATTTGAGTCAGAAACTAACATGCATTCTAGAAGTACTATTGATATTTCGTTTCGAAATTAACAATCATTGTTAAAATGAGATTCTAATAGAATGTTTAAGCTCAGTAAAAGCTCATATTTGAAAGACCGTTCAATCGGAAAAGAGAAAAAATTAAATTTCATATCATAAAGCTGATCTTCATTTACAGAAACGCAAAAAAAGGAACAATAAGATTGCTATTGAAGACAGGTAAAGACTATAATTAGGAGTATTGAGTGATTACGAAGATCAGTAAACTTGTTGAGAAAGGACTTGCTCTTCTAAGAAACAGGGAGGACATTTAACATAAATCCTTTTCCCTCAAATCAAAATTATGTAAGAGTTCGAGAAATTATTCTTCCAATAATGTTCCTTGAATGAGCTAGAAATAGTTTATCAATTTTTGTTTGTTGTTTTATTTCTTTAACTTTCGATGTTAATTTTGCTTTGCACTTTTCCGCCGTTGGGGTCAGTTACGTGTCCGACCTTAACTGATGTCCGACTTGTGCAGTGGAATACGCAGAATTTTTTCAAGGGGGGGGGAGTTCATAATTTTAAAAAATAATAGCCCGCATAATTTCTACTAAAATTTTTATTTTTGTCATTTTATCTGAACTCAAGAGGGGGGAGGGTTAAACCCCTAACCCCCCCTTGCGTACGCCCTGTACGTGTGTGTTGTTGTATGTGAAAATGCTTCAGTGTATGATATGGGACTGATACTTTGTCTCGTCACTTAGTCTTAATTTTCAGCCACCGAGTTCCTCGCAATGATACTGCAACTCCCTTGTAGCTGCAAAAACAGATCTGACTTTAGTCTTTCTGTATGCCTCTTTCTTATATTGGCCTCCTTGTTGGGATGTCGTCATCTAAAGAACTTGTCAAACGATGAGATATGGCTTGTTTCATAGTTGTTTAAGAGATGGTATCATCACTGGACTGCACAACTCTACCCATTACATGATCTTAGCCATATAATCGCCCTCATCCTCACGCTTGTCTTCATCCACCTTTGAATTCGACTTTTATGAAAATGTTTATTTTATACGTATCTAAAATATATTTTTCTGTTAGAAGTTCCAATAGTATTAGCCAAATGTTCGGCTTAAAGGAAAAATATTTTCAATTTGCTCTTCCAAGAAGTAACGCCTGTAAAAGAGAAAGAAAAAAATATGTTACAAACATTACCTTGATCTAACAGCACATAGGAATAAATAAAAGTTTAATTTTATACTTGGAATGAAGCATTGATTAATACATTGCGCTATTCCCCTACAGGCAATAATTTATATAATATAGAGTACGTCTCTCAAGTGTACCCACTGTTCCTTTATTAGGTCTGGATCAAATTTTGCACTCTGGACCTTTTGATTACAACAGGAAGGTCAATGTCCATTTTTTCATTCCTCTGGGACTTAAAGGAGATATTATAACCTTCAGAGACCCAATTTCTTACACCTTTTTTAGCAACGCTCATACAAATGGCAGCGCAAATTAGTTTGCGTAGTGTTTTTGTTAGGATTACATGGACTTAACCAGTGGTTAAGCGTTGGTTTGTTAGTTTGTATCCAATTTTCGACGTTTTGAAATGGTAAACAGTTTTTAATTCTACTTGTTATCATTTATGATTTTTTCTTTATTTACTTAATGTGTGTATTTTGGTTTTTTTGCATGTATTATTTCCAACTTTATGCAAATTTACTCATGTATCTGGTCAGCCCAGCAGTATACGAACAGTAATTGTAGTTTCTGTGAGCTAACACCGACGGTAGTTTTGATCCCTTGTGAGGGTGTTACGGTAGTCGTATTACATAAATTTGCTCCACGAGCAGTAAAAATGTTATTGTTCTGTTATTTTAATTAATGTTAAACGGTGTGTATTTTTTAAGTTTGCTTTCTACACTCACCACAATAGCCACTTTGCTTTAAATGTAATAAGAGACCGACAGTTTTGGACCTTTCTAAGATTCCCAACTGTTCGTCCGAGAAGTAATTAGAATAAAATCACAATCTGTAAAGCATATACCGATAATTTACCCATCTTACAATTTTTTTACACACAAGAAAAATATATTTAACGCAAACCTTAACCCTCTGAGTGGAACACACAGAGGAAAAAGTCTGAAAACACGCTAAAGGTTTACTGTCTCAGTGACCAAAGCATTCTATGATTTTTTTTCCTTCACCCTTTGTCATCTAGAATGTAATATGGGAAACCCACCCTCGTCATTGTCTCTTTACTTCCGGTTATAAATAGATATGTAAATAGATATTATAGATTGTTAGTTTTTAATACACATAAAGCTCGACAAGTCTCGAAGAGCATCCCATAAGAAATAATAGATTCTAAAAGTACAAATAAAAATATTCTTTGAGATACCTATTTATATTTTTTTTACGAAAGCCATCGAAGATATTTAAGAGGTGCGTTTAAAGACACATTTGTTACCGCAGACGAAATACTTCGAAATAGATATTTACAAAGTTATGAAAACTTAGCGTCTTTGCGACTCAAGGGCGCATTCCTCAATAAATGTCAGTCAAAGAGAGGTGCAGTTCCTAAGCAAGTTCCTAACCGTTTTTTGAGATCGAAAACTGTACGTTTTGGAGATATCATCGGTTTGGCGGAATTGTACGTGCGAAGCGCTTAAAGAGTTAAGAGTAGACCATGTTTTACGTTTGTCTGTTTGGAGAGTAAACAAGAAAAATATATGGTTTGCGGAAAACAACGATTTTTTACTGTTTTTACAAAACTATTTCGAAAGGTCGATTTTAAACTTTTTAGCTGATTTTAGCACATTCATAGCAGATTTTTAAATTTTTCTGTATACTTTCACAATTCTTCTATTTTGTACAATCTTGAATTCTATAAAAGTCAAGAATTTAATTTCTAGAAATGTGTAGTGTATATGACTTAAAATTTAATAAATTCCTGACATTTTGTATAGATATGAATTTTTTTCCGAGCATGCGTATGCAATAAACGGTTTTCCTAACAATCAATTTACAAACATTTGTCTGTTTTCTCTTTAACTCTGACTGTCATGGCTATCATATGTGATATCCAGTGATATTTCCGTTGAGAGACTGGCTATCCGATATGATAGCCATGGTGTTTTAACACTTCAGGCCATGGCTATCAAAGATGTTATCAGTTACATGAAAATCTTATTGGAGTTTGATTGTTGGGCTCCCTACGATGTGTTAGGTATACGTGGTTTGCGCAAATTGGTATATGTGACGATTTTATGAGCTAAGTTTTATGAAAAATTAAATATTTGGAACATGCAACAAAAAAAGGGAATATATATAAATAGAGAGAGTTTGTTTTAAAATATTGTTTGTTTTGAAATATTGTTTTATATATAGTTTTATGTTGGAAAAAATACAAATTACACAAAAAAAAAAGTTTGGCCCCGTTGTGAACATTTGCAATTTTGGCTTGGCAGTCAAAGTGTTAAACATGGAATTACCGCCAAAATTTCTCATTTGATAATAAAATAACTTAGCACCCTACCAAACAATCACAGCGCGTTTTCTTCGGCAAGCCAGAAGTTTTGTTTGAGTACTCTCCGTACCAACAAATGTACAATATTGTTTATTATTAAGATTTGAGTTATAATACATCTCATAAATGTATAAATAGTTTTATTTAACCTTCGTAGAAATTTGTACCATTTATTTTCTATCACAATAATAAACTTTAATTAAAATAAAATATCTAAACTAATATTTACTAGAGGGAATCTAGGTAGTCAGATAGTGTTTAATAAACGTAACCAGGACTTCCAAACGTAATTGTACTGATTGAACTATATCAAAATATATCTGTTCTATCTCGGTTTTTATTCTTCCAAAAGTAGCAGTTTTTGGTTCAGATCCGAAAAAATAATTTTATGTATATTCTTGTTTGTACTAAACATACAACTCTATTAGAAAAAAAATATAATTCTATCAAAATTTAGAAGATTTTATTATTAAATTCGAAGACATTGTGTGCGGGTACATTTCGCAGCGGAATTGTACCGGGAGAGAGCGTTTGGCGCTTAAATTTAGTTATTCAGTTAAATCTCAGATTAAAAATTTTTAACCAACTTTTCGTATTTTATATTGAAATATATAAACATATATAAATAGATATATGTAAAGACAAATATATATAATATATAAATATCCATATATATAATATCACTTTCGCAAAGATAAATACAAAGTTTATATTAAATCTAATTTGATTTTTTTAAATCAACCTTCCAATTCTGTGGTTCCGCATTGACTGAAGTAAAAACTAGTTTTTATTTGTCTACATTTTTCCAGATTCTATGTAGGAGACAAGAACATTCGGCTTCGTTTTCCTGTATATACCGTTATTTTTTGCACCCACAAACAAACCACTAACCCGTACTATACTCTGTGTAAACTCAATAGGCACTTCAAGGTCTCTGATTTTTCCCCAATGACCAACTGTAACTATGGTAACGACAGTTAGGAAATGACTTTACTCTTTTTTCCCACTGTGTTAAGGGGTGTCATGCATCGTGTGGGCTCTCCGTGGATGATGAAAGTATGTTTATTTAGACTACACTTTGAAGAATACTTAATACTTTACACAAAATTTTATGAGCAATTTCAGACCTGTTTTTAAGTTCATAAATTTAAGATATAATCCCATTTCATAAAATTACAATTCAAAAATTGTATGTTATATTCTAGTCCGTAAGACTTAAAAAATTCTACTGAAAGAGCAAATCTTTTTTTCTTTTGCAGACACAGTTGCATTATTTACAGAAATAATATCATTAAGATGTTTGAATATTTCGCTAATTTTAATGAGTAATTAGTTATAATTTCTCACTATTTTTCTTTATATTTGTATGATTCTTTTAATTTAAATATCAAAAGTATTTCTTAATAATTTATTTAAGAGAATGTAGTTCTGGAATTCCTTAAATTTAAGTTGTATGTTAATAAGTATATTATGAAGTTATGTGGACCATAGTAAAGTTTCTATTCCAAAATTGTACTGTATTAATTATTTTATGATTTTACAAGAATTGAAAGAGGTCCTAATGCAATAACAATATTTTGTATAATTTTATTATGTATTTAAAGATTTAAGGTGCTGTTGACACATTTTTAGAAAGTGAAAATTTCTTTAGAAGGTAGAGATTCATAATGTTTTAGTAAGAATTCTAAATTAAAATGAATTTTTGTATTTTTACAAAAACATCTGCGATTTATTATTACCATTTTATACATATTGTTAAACGTTTCTTTATATGTAAATAGTTAACGCATTTATGCACAACTGAATATTTTGACTTATAATAATAAAGCAAGTCGTCTGAACGTATTGGAATCAAATCCTCAACTGAAGTGCTGAAAATAAGCGTGAATGCACAGGCTTCTTGGTCGCTACCATAGTAACCGATGACTGGGGAAACGAGAAAGTGGGACCTTGAAGCGCCAATAGATTTTACATGGACTATAGTACGGGACCCGTGCTGAAAAATCAATCGTCAGAAAACGTACTAGTACGTGTCCCGCATACGTGTTAAAATTGGTACACTATGTAAGTTGATACAAATAACTAGCATGTAAGATACGAGCGTTGAGCACAGAATGTCCAGCATTTCATTATCAAGATCGCATTTGATAACTGAACAGGCAACTGAATAAAACATGCCTTCTATAAGTAGTTTCATACGAAATTGAAGCAGAAATATACCAAGGAACATCAAAACTGAAAATCGAGAAGCAATGCACATGCAATGGCTATAATTATATGGTTGACGTTACATTAGAAAACATTGATAAGTTGATTATACAGTGGGCTCCGATTAATGTAATAAGTTTGGACACCGTGATTTTGATACCAATAAACGATATGCATAATTAGATATATTTACCCCCTCTTTAACACGAACTATTTATGTACTGTATACTATTTTTTAAAACATAGGAATTGTATATACAATTAAAAAAATTGACTGTTCATTGTTGACCGTCTATAGTTTTTCAACTCCTCTTCTTAGCCCACTCTCCTGTTTCTAATCATGGATGTTGTTGGTGCTTCAACCACATTTGGCGAAATTGGCGAGCTTGCAGCTTACGTGCGTGGCGTGCTTGCAGCGTGGCGTTTGAAATCTGGCGAGGGGATCGTAACTCAACAAATTGATACATAAACAAAAACAACATTTTGAGGAAAATTTTTATAAAAATTGAATATTTAAAATCTAATTGAATTAACAAAGAAAACACAAAGGAAACACATAATATTCATACTAAATAGACTGAAACATTCACTTAATCACAAATTAAATAAACTGAGTGTGATTTTCATCACAAATTTGTGATTTAGTGTAAATTGTAAAATTAATTTAAAATAAGAGATTTGAAAAATTTTTTTCAATTTTACAACTCCTCATAGTAGGCGGGATCTCATCCAGCAAGAAACTCTTTGATTTAAAAGAAACTGTATTTTGAGTGGAGGTTGAAGAGGAGTTGTAAAATTGAAAATTTTTTTTCAAATCTCTTATTAAAACATAGGAATTGTATACACAATTAAAAAATTGACTGCTCATTGTTGACCGTCTATAGTTTTTTCTAAGAATTAAGCTCATTGATAAATTTTTCGTAATCATAATGAACCTGTCATTAAGATTTAGAATTTCGATCTTTTGTTTTAACGTTAAATCATTTCACTTTATGGCTTTCATATCGACAAGCTGCATGGAGGCGAGCAAAGCATAAAATGTGATTACGCTCCTTCTCAGTTACGATAAGAGTGTTGCCTTTTGCTTATCTGACAACCACTGAGCACCAACAGGGTGTGCGCGGATTTCTGAAAAAATATAGGAACGAGTAATTAATACACCACTCCTATGTTCATTTCCTATTTCCCTAGGTAGAAGAAGGAGAATTCTCGAAAATTTGAACAACATCGAAGGGAAAGAAAAAAATAGGTTCCTTCTAAATACATTAGAAATATTGCTATGCCAGTTAAAACGAGGTTCGAAAACTGATCCCATTAACCGATGTATCGATCACATAAGCCATAATCTTAACATACGAATGAATAGAGAAAACCGGGACCAAGTGGTTTCGATAACAATAAGCGATTCATAACATTAACCGCGATCACATTAAGCGGAGTCCACTGTAGTAACAAAATGACTGAAGATACATGAAACCAAAATAAGCAGATATTTTTTTTTCAGTTCAGTTCCGGTTTTCATTCCAATCAAAATAGCAGGTTTTTTCTGGCTTTCGCTTCAGTTTTGGTTGGGAGCCCTGATTCTAACAATCATATTTAACACATTCATTAACAATGAAAAATATACATTAGCAACTTTAAAGTTATGGTTGTTTTATATCCGGAGCAATAATTGATAAATCAAAGCGAAAAACTGAAATATTTCAAGTTTTTAAAATTTCTTTGGTTCCTCTAAGGCCTCTTGTTTACTCAAGGACTTCATGTCTACGTGGCTTAATTTCCTCTCAAAAATAATTCTTATTTGAGGTATAAATACAAATAATGTGAGTGGTGTTTTGGTTTGGTTTGGAGTGCTACGGTCAATTTTTTGCAACACGAGGGTTAATAAGACCGGGACCTACAGTTTAAAGCCGATTCCGAATGACTACGAATATCCATGCTACTGTGGGATTCGAACCCAAGAACTCCGGTACCGAAGGCTAACAACACCCTAACAAATCGGCCATCGTTCGGCATGGTCTAATTAAGAGTCTTATCTGCTGACACCTTAGACATTTTCAATTACCATGATTATAATAGCAATGTTAAAAAACTTAAACACACATCATTTTCACTCGGACAACAGATTCTGGGGTAATTCAAAGAAGATATGCATAAACATTACAGATATGCCAACATTCTGGCACTTGTGCCCGGAGCAACAGCCTAGTTTCAAATTTTAACATGCAAATTACAGATTACACATAAGTACATATCTTATTGGTTTCTGAATTAAAATTAAATTTAAAATATTTACAGAGTAGTAAATTGTAAAAGGTAAATTGAAATTTATGCATTTAAAAATTTATGAGTAGCTTTTTCAGATTTAACTTATCTTTCGGAAAATTGTTTCTTATATCAATATTAACCAAGATTAAAATATTTCCATTTTTCTATGATCAGGGACTCTAGAGTGTCTACTCAAATTTGACCTAAATACAGTTTGGTCTTCCACATAGTACTGAAAACTCTAACATGCAGCATTACTGTGTGGAAAGAGTAATATTCAGCAGTATTTTTGCAAAACTTTGTATTTAATTGTTCAGTTGTAATCTTTTAGCTGTTTAAAAGCTTTGTTATTTTCCGGAGTAATCTGAGGAGTTTCCGGAGTTATCAATTTTTCTCATTTTTCCGGCACAACTCCGGAGTAGTTAGCATGTCTGACATTATGTGTATGAGTTATATTCCTCTCAAATAATTCTTATTTGAGATATAAATTCAAATAATGCGAGTGGTGTGAACTTTTAATAAAAAAACCATTTCTGAAAACTTCGCATTGTAAAGGGAAAATACATTTAATAGGCTAATTAAGAGTCTCAGCTGCTGTAACTGTACCCATTTTCAATTGCTATTATTATAATAGCGATGTTAACAAAACTTAAACAATATCCCTTCATTCAGACAACAGATTCTGGAGTAATTCAAAAAAGATACACAAACACCATGCGTATTCTGTCAATTTAATTTTTCAAAAAAGGAAAACCCCGAAAAATCAGATTGTAATCAGATACCTTATAAAGTAGTAAGTCAATACATATGTTGACCCATCCGAAGACACATCAGCAACAAACTGAAGACCAGTAAGCCACGACAGCAACCATAACAGCTAAAAAGTTCCTGCTGACCTACGAGAGTTCAGTCATGGTCCGATTTTAATTTTGTCCAACAAGATAAGGATAAACTCTGCAAAGGTTTTAGTTTTGGTTTGGAGAGCTACGGTCTACTTTTTGCAGCACGATTGCTAATGAGACCGAATAAATGAGAAAAATTTTGTACTGTTCTTATGAGTTGTGTGTTATAATATAAACCGAGTTCACGACTGACAAATTTAAAGTTTCCAATATCCACTGATAACCAGCCTGATTGCTGAAATTTTGCTCGTTTCATACCAAATTTTTGTTCAACACCAATCTAGAGAAACAAGTTGCAGTGAGTTTCTTGATAGGGAAATACTCACTGAATTTTTCTTCCCACGCTTGGTTGGTTGGTTGGATACACCCCTATGTCCATCACCAGTGTTCCAGCGCTCTGAGGAATAAAAATAAAATTTAACAAACATACTCTTTTCTCGAATACTGATAATAAATTACCATTTTACAGCAAGAACAAAAAAAATATGCACTTTACGAATATCACGTTAGACAGCAAAAACATTTTCTAATCGTGTTGGAAACAATTAGCAGAAAAATGGCTGGGTTGTATAAAATTATTCAAGAAGGAAAGAAAAATAAACTTCCCATTTGTTTTCAAGTTAAAATGTTGTAATTCCGAGAATATCAAATTAAGTATTTACAATATGTGATATCTATGATAATGTAATGATTCTATTTAAATGTGTTACTGAAACTGTGACATAGAATAACAATACTTTTGACGGCTTGATTGAAGAACAGGGTGCCCCCGCCAACTTGATGATAAAGCTCTGAGCATGGTAGCCTAACATTTTCTCCTGATCTCGCCGTGTCCAAACAATCTATATTTTAATTTATATTTATATCCAGCTCTTTTCGTGGAACCCATTTCTTGTATATTAAATGAGCTTAATGCTTAAAAATCCCCTGTATAATAATAGCCTAAGTTGTCTGTCCGTGAATTTATGAAGCGGTTGTACCTGGAATGGATACAGGAATCCATATTGGATTTTTTATGACTTAGGGTTAGCAAAATTCACAGCCAGTTCGAAATCCACACCATCACCACTTTTTGAATATTTAATGGTATTATTTCAAGCCTTATTTTCCTCTGTTAAGAGCAGAAGATTAAAATTATCATTTTGGATATCACTCATATATACCTCCCAATAATCACTATCAATATTAAAGCCTCTGCTGTCTATTCTATCCCGTTCGAGACCCTCATATACTTTAATTTGGTTTCTTCCCCATGTGTAAGCATGACACTCTCAGAGTGTCTGCCCTTTTGGTTGTACTTCTCGGGTTGACAGTTCTGTCCTCGACGCTGCCAAACTTTTCTAAATATCTAATTTAATATTTTCTGCTTTTTTAAAAAAAATTCTTATTCCTAAAATTGTTTTATTATTTTTAAAGTAAATTTTTACTATTTTTTCAACTTTTTATGATTTTATTATTTTTATTATATTAAATTCACATATTTTGTACGGATGTCCCTGGCCACATAAACATTTCATGTTTTCTATCCTTAAACTTTCTTCTTGTCTATTTTTATGTGTCTTTTCACCTTTTAGCTGTTAATTTTCCTGCTCGCCTTCATTTTTGTGTTTATTGAAAGAAATCTCTGGATTAGAGGGCTCGGTCCATGCAATCCAGGCCCATACCTACTGGGGTGATATTTTCATTCCTTTACTTCCATTAATTACTGTGGCAAAAAACTGAAGAACTTAATGATAATTTCGATTTAGCTAAGAAAACTTTGAATTATCTTTCTAAAGTCGTTTAACGGTTAACCGCTATTAATCACTGTTTAAACGGAGAATGAGGATTATGTACTACCACGCCACAACTACGTGACACAAGCATTTGCTTTTTTTCCACCTGCTCGCTTTCCCATAGAAAAATGTGAATGGTAAACGTTTGGTCGAATTTTTTACCTTAATATTTTACATAGCACATAAATAGAAATGGCTTCTTCTATTTTTGATCAACCATTACCAATTTATGATTTTCTTTCGAAAATATTGAAAAGTACATATTGAAAATAAATGACGAAAACCAATCACATGGGCAATCCACTGTATCAAAGCTGAGTATTCTTGGAGCAAAGTTATTAAAGTCAAATTTTGTGAAATAGTTTAACCATTTCCGGTAAAATGACGAGTCTAGCTCGTCATTAGTTTTTCATTCCATACCGCACAATGACGAACTACACTCGTCATGCGATTAAAGTTACTGTTAAATATGATAATTTAGTTTAAAATTTCAGTGTACTGAATTTGGCAACACTTTTTCATTGTGAAAAGCACAAGTCACTATTGCATATTGTTTACTTAGAATTTCTTGGTACAAGTCATTGCCAAATTAATGAGTCAGAATAAAAGAAAACCTACTAAGAAATGCCGTGTGTGTTACAAGAATCAAATTAAAAGTGAGACTACTTGGCGGTGTAAACAATTAAGAATTCCTTTGCACTTTGTTTTGAAAAGTACCACTAGCTTGAAGACTATTATCTGTATACCTTATTAATGCTTTGATTTGATATTTTCTTAATTTTACTGTTTCTGATGTTATTTAACACTATGTAAAAAGTGGATTTTAATTAAGAATATGTAAGAATTGTAAAATGAAACAAGTTTTTGAAATAAAAATTAAATGGTTATTTCATGCACAGTTTTTCATTATTAAATCATACCGGAAGGGGTTAAATTTCTACAGGTAATCAGCAAATCCTTGTTCCTGTTTCAAGTTAAAGCAGAATGCAAGAAAATTACCTATAATGTAACTATTACTGTTACAAATGAAAACTAAGTTGCTTGTTGTATTAATCTTATAACATTTTACATAATATAACTTATGATGCTTTAATATTTTACCTTTTATTTGTTCTAATTTTACGGTACAGATACATTAAAGACGTGTTTTTATTCGCCAAATTGGGCGTTTTTTTGGCTGTTATTTCTGACGTCAGTATCTGACACTATAAAAAAGTCAAGATTTTTTTATCGGTCATTGAGTTTTTCTTGAAATTTAGAAAATTTAATTATGGTTTATTTTTGGTTTTTTTTTTTAAATTTTAAAAAAAGTATCAGATATCCTTATTCCTGAAAGAAAAAAAACAAAAAAAAGAAACAGAGAAAACGAAAAGAAAAAAAGAAAAAAAAAAAAAAAGGGGGTATAAAAGAAAAAAAGGAAAAGGGGGCGTATGGGATAAATGAAAAAATGTCAATCGGAATTGAAACTGAAAGATAGAAATTTAAAAAAGAATAAAAAAAAAAAAAAAAGATATAAAAAAGAAAAATAAAAAAAAAAATAAAAAAAAGAAAAAAAACAAAAAAAAAAAAAGAAAAATCTAAAGATATTAAAAAAAAGAAAAATTAAAAAATAAAAAGAAAAAGATAAGGGAGAAATACAATAAGAAAAAAAAAAAAATAATAAAGAAAGAAAAAAAAAAATAAATAAAAGAAAAGAAATAATAAAACGAAAAAAAATATTGGCAAAAGAAAAGTGAACAAATCAACAGATCAAATTATTAAAATTAAGCCATATTAAGAATTTCGTTTGGAATTGTCAGAAATCTGTAGCTAGTAAAGTTTGTCGCGCTACCAAGTCGATTCGGGAGGGTTCTTGGTTCAATAGATCTAAATTAACAATGGAAGAAGTGCTGCTTTTAACATATATTAAGAAGAGGGAGACTACTTAAGAATCGGGTTTCCCTTGGTAAATTTGGCGAAAATATTGCTGATATTCACTAAAACACAAAGGTAAGCCATCCAAACATTGTATTTCTTGCTTTTTCTGGAGACTTTAATTAAAGCACAGTGCGCCACCATAATAGAATTGTATAGTCTAACTTAAAACGTCTCGAAAACCGTCCATTTATATTTATGGCAATTAATCGCTTAACAGTTTACAAACTCAACAGATCCAAATTATTAAAAATCAGCCATAGTGAATCATTAATGGTTTGTTATATCTATTTTTTAAGCATTGCGCACGTTTAATATATAAGAAAAGAGTTAAACAAGGATACAAACATATATATTATAATATAGATACAGATTGTTTGGATACGGTGAGATCAGGAGAAAATGTTAGGCGACCATACTTAAACCATTATCGCCAAGTTGGAGGGGTAACCCTCTCATGTTAGATAAAAATCTAACATTTGAGGGGGGGGAATCCCTCCTAACATGTTAGATTATTTATAATATTAGTGCTTTTTATAGGAAAAAGTTTAGTTTTGTTAATTGATGTGTTTCAAACATGCCATGTGATCGCCACCATGTTTTTTTCCTTTATCTTTCAGGAAATAATCTATAATGTATCTGTTACGATTTTAGTTCAAAATATTCTTTTTTTTTATCAACACTTTGCCTGTCCTGTACACTACATATTATAAACACATCTAATGTTTTATACACTTGTATATCACGTGTGATAAACAATTAACAATATTTTAAACATCAGCTAAAATAAAATGTTGAGAGCAAAGGTGGCTATATTCATTTGGAAAGAAATCTTTCCTTTTCAACTTTGTAAGGCATTGTTATCATTCAAATTTTGTATAAAGGAACACGATGAAAGCTAATATATTATTGCTTGCATCTCTCTTTTATACTATTAGTACATCCAAAAGCTGCACAAGAGCGAGGCATTTATGGAAATGATAAAATAAAATTGAGAGCGTATATATGATCAACAGTAAGTAATGGTGTAAACAAATACGTAAAAGAATGCATCACGGAATTTTCCATACACTCGATGCTAAACGGCAAATAACTCTCATTGTGGCCCACTATTGGCTGGGGCGACAGGCTAATCAAGGTTAGCCGTTAAACGACTTTGAGACCGACCCTTAATATTTTGCTGCACATCTGCCGGTGACAGTTGTTGACGTTTTGGAGAAGTCAAAGTCTGCCTTGAAACATGAAATAACTGACGTCTACCAGATGTCACAGTATGTCAAAGGATGAATATTGATTTCTACCGCTGGATAGAAGCATATCGATAGTCAAAGTATCAGAAATAATTATCTATATTTATATAAAGTATAAATAAAGATGATCCCATGTGAAAACTAATACAAGTTCGGACACTGGTATCAAATTTATTTTACTTCTTTCCTAAAAGGATCTATTTGTCTACTTTAGGTACCTAATAACATAATCCCCCTATAATAATAGCCTAAGTTATCTGTCCGTTCGTAATCGAATTTATGAAGCTGCTGGACCTGGAATGGATAGAGGCGTCCATACTGGATTCTTGTTGAGTTAGAGTTAGCAAAATTCAAAGAGAATTTGAAAACGTTCGAAATTCACCCCTTCCCCTCTTTTTAATCGTTTAACACCCCTTTATTTCAAGCCCTACTTTCTGCGGTTGAGAGCAGGCGATTAAATTTATCAATTTATCACATAACAGGTAAAATAACATTTTTTTCTACCATTATGGCGTCATTTCTTTAACCATCTTATTTAATAATTTATTTTAAATTATTTAAACATCGCCTGCATTATTTTCATAAGTTTTATCACCGAACTTAGATTTTACGTAAATTTTCTTTTATATTTGGATTAAATAATAGGTTAGATACATATGTAATAATTTTCAATTTAATCATCGATTATTTTTTTGTTTCAATGGAAATTTTATCAGAAGTATTAACAAATTTTTTTCATGAAAGTTAATAATTATCTAGCGTTTAAGCTATATATCTTTCAAAATTAAGAATGCTCTTTTGTGTGTTTGTTTTCTATACATAACCACATGGTTTGGTATCGATTCGTTCAGTTTTGGACATCATTCATATATACCGCCAAATAATCATTGTCAGTATTAAAACTTTCTGTCTATCCTATCACGTAATATGACAAGATAAATTAAAGTAGGCAACTACCATACGGTCAGTAAAGATGAACAAATTATTCAGCGTGTACTAGATAATTCTCAGCCAAAAAACAAACCATTTTTTCCCTGCCTTATAGGGTACTTTACAATTCTGGAAAATTAAAAACTGTACTGATCCCGTCATATAACAGGCTATATGCTAATGTTCTCTATTAGCATAAAAGCTTTAAGCTCGTTTACAGATAAGGATTTTACAGATAAATTCTCTCAAAGGATCTAAACTGATCTGAGCTGAATTTTATAAATGTACTGCAAAATTATTTTACAGGCTTTGGTTTAGAGAAGTACGGGTCATTACTTGCAACACGAGGGTTATATAAAATTGAACGGAGAACTAAATGGTTTAGAACGGCTGATACGACACAGATAATTACAAATAATTTATAGCAGTAGGCCTTTAACTAGTATACAACTAATGTTTACAGTTAGTCCAGACTTGTTAAATTATCATTAAAGTAAACGGATAAATGTGTTTCAATTTGCTTCAAATATAAGCTTTAGGTTTTCTGTCACTTAAGGCATCCGACTATGCTGAGAACTTTTTACTTTAAATGTAGTAACTAATTCATGCTTTTACATTTTTAGTCATATTTTTTATTATCATAGAAAAATTGCACTTTAAAAATGTATACCTGGAGAAGTTTTCATACAATTTTTGAAAAATAAAGAAAATTAAAATGAAAATAGTTTTAAAAGGTCTCTTTTTAATAAATTAATTTTTTTCAATATTTTTCGGTACAACACTTTTCTTATACACTGGACCATAGAATCACCTAAAAGCTTAGTTTGATTAGCATTTGGTCCTTCAAAATCATACACATTGAATTTTTAACGAATCTTCATTACCTTTATAGCTAACTGAGTGTAACGCCACTAAAAATTATCCTTATTTAATGCTTTTAGGTCATTCTATAGCAGATACTATCAAAAACATTCATAATAATTTTCAATAAAATATTTTAAGAAATATTTGAAATATCACATTTGAAGTTTCAACACTTTATTAAAAATACCGTTCTGAAAAAAATTCATTTGAAGTATATCTCAAAGCATATTTAGATATTAAGTTAAAATACCTGTTGAAAATTCCCCCATACTCCAAAACAAAAACAGATTTAGAAGCCCTAAAGTGAACATTTTACAATAGAGGAATAAATAAAATTTTAAAGAAAATGACGCTTTTAAAGTAGTCTGATACCTTAAGAATATCTATTAATGCAGACGTATAAATTTTTGTTAAACATGAAACAATGTGGTCTCGTTTAAGCACCAAAGCAGAAAACTAAGGATATAATACATCTACAAAAAATAAATTTGTATAAATCTTGTACAAAATTTTTATAAATTTTCTACAAATATTATGAGAAACTGTTAGACCCCTGCTGTCATAATAACGAGCTATATTAATACAAAATAATGCTTTTTTTTAATATTTACGTACTGATATACGTTACTAATACGTTATTAATATTACGTTCTGATGCAAAAACAAATTATGTACACCAAATTTTAAAAAAAGTTGCACTAGAGTATAGTTAGTCCAAGACATGTAATGTTTTCGAATGCAACTTAATCCCGTTTACTTAAAAACTACAATTTTAGAAACTCAAAATTAAAAATTATTATTTTTATTTTTGATCTGGCTGAAACCATGATAAAAGGACATGACAACTAACCTTGTGTTTTTCGAAACGAAATAACTTAACTTTTGACATTACTTACATTTTTCGTTTGAATTGTAAGCCATACCTGATAAAATCAGCTACATTAAGGGCGGGTCTCACCAAAGTCGTTTAACGGCTAACCGCGATTATCCCATGGCGGCAATCAATGATGGGAAGCATTTCTCCGTTAAAACAGATTAGTCGCAGTTAGCCATTAAACGACTGTGGTGAGACCGGTTTTAAGCCTGTAATCTAACATTTTATTCATTAAAGAGGTTGTGTGGAATGTGCTCAGTGTGAATTAGTGATTAGCCAGTGTAAAGTTAGGTTAGCCTTAACCCCCTTTGTAAAATAAAAGTTAATTAAAATCTACATTTATGGCCGGTCTAACCAACGTCGTTTAATAGATAACCTCGGTTAACCCATGGCGCCAACCAATGGTGGAACTTAATTCTCCGTTTAAAAAGAGAGTAATCGCGGTTAGCTGTTAAATAACTTTGGTGAGACAGGTCTTTAATATCCAAAATAAAAAATAACATGGGTGATTGAAATAACGTTTCACGTAATTCGTAAGACCCGAGTATGATAAACTGGCAACAGACGGCGACCACTTCCAATGAGGAATTTGCACATGTGGGGGATTCAACCAACTTAGTATTTTTCTGATAATTTCAGACTCTGAGATTCCAAAAATGTAAAAAACTGGGTCCATCATTTAAAAAATTTTAAAGTTGAGCGAAAATCACGTGACATCAAAACGCTCCGTGATTGGTTGTGACGTCATCGTTCACGTTGTCCAATATTTTCTTATTGCTTGTAAACGCTCACTATTTTCCGATTTTGTTTTTTCAAGTTCCTGAAATTTTCTAGCTATCAAAATTTATTTTTATTTAAACTTGAAGGTTTATTTTATCGATCTAGATAGCTTAGTTATCTCAATTTGTCATAAATGTCTCTTCTACCTGGATTTACCAAAGGACAGTCAGACAACCTCCCGAAAATTGACAACATGCCAATGTTTTCGTTCTTGGGGAACATCCCCCAGATTTTATGGGAGCAGAAATACGTTCGAATTAAAACACAAAGGTACGTAAAATCATTTACATATTTATCCAATTTTACTTAACATGTATTAATATTTTATTCATGCTAAACACAGCTCTTCTGTTTGAAGACATAGACAAGTCAAATAAATATAATATTCATCGCATTTGTCCAGATTTTACGCGTATGTGGATCTTTGGAAACTGAAAAATATCTTCTCATTGCAATTAGTTGCTGTATTTTTAGAGTGGCACAATGCAATATTTATAATATGTTTTTTAATGCCAGACATAATAAAAAAATTGTAATTGATACTTTACACAAAAACAAATTTAAAAGTCGCCTTTTAACATGCAAACAGCATAGGCGCTGGGTGTCAAAGTGAACGATGACGTCACGAACTCCGCGGAGGAAAAGTATCGTTTTTGGGAGACGTTAAAGAGTCCGCTATAAAACCCATTAGAAATCATTCATTAGGCCCCAAATGAAAGAAAAATAGCTACTGTCCTGCTTACTTTTTTGTCTTCTATAGTTTAAAATAAAAAATAGAAAACGTGAAAATTCCTCATTGATGATAGGGCAGTTATCCACCAAAAGACCTAATCAAAGACTTGCAGGCACAATTGCATGTTTGCTAATTCATCCTTCAGTGAGTTAAGCCTTTGACATACAAATAAAAAAGAATTTCATTACTATTACTATTTAGTTCTGGCTCAACAGGACAATTCTGTGAAAGATGAGAAAACAAACGTTTTATTTTGAAATTTGTTTTGCTGTGTAACATTTAACCCTTTCGAAAGCCTTGGGATTATTTCTCACCTACACGTTACATATTACAAAATACATCTGCGGGAAGTTGAAAAACCATTATAATGGCCTTATATTAATATATTGACCTTTCTATTATAACGATTGGAAGACTGATTCCCACTTTAACTTTGAGCTGTCCTTTGTTATTTGATTAATTTAATACAATTAGCACTTCAGTTTTGAAAGATTGAAAATTTTGCGTGAGAAATAAATGACCCACGAAATGTTTAGGGCCGGTCTTACCAAAGCCGTTTAACATTAACCTTGATTAATCTATTTAAACGGAGAATTGCGTTCCACCATTGGGTTTGCGCCATGGGTTAATCGCGGTTAGCAGTTAAACGACTTTGGGGACACTGGCCCCTGATGAGGTACGATGTTAATCGGCAATAAATAGCATAAAATTAACATTTCTTTAATGTATAAAACATCTCAAATCATTTTCGAATAGGTAAAAACTGACATTTTGTTTCCAATTTCTAAGTTGATCAGCTTCCTACATTATTTTTAAAGACATGAATCTTGAACAGTCTAATAAAAAAATAGAGCACGAGTTAAATGATTTAACATTATGCTGCCCTGTCGGAGACAGCTATTGACGTCAAAGTCTACTTTGGCATGAAATGACTGACGTCTCTCAAACGTCATTGTATGTCAAGGGATAAACCTTTGAAACGAATAAAAGAATCGTAGACGCGTCCGTAGAATACCATTTAATTTGGTTTAACAGGGGACATTCTTGTACAAGCTCAGAAACAGGGACTTTTATTTTTGGATTTACATTGTTATATAACATTTAATAAGATTGATATATAGCGTTAGTGTACAATAACTTAAGTTGTTCTATAAAATATTATACTGCCCGGTGTTCGCCGAAGAGAGTTCTCAACGTCTCGGAGACGTTGAGAACTCTTCCATGAAGTGTACCATGGTACATCAAATACATGATGTCTCTGTATGTCAAGGGTTTAAGGTATATTAACTCTTTTTAAAAGTGAAGTTGGGTAACAAAGATTTTACAGGCAACACATGCACAAATCTTACCTTAGCAGGGGCTAAATTTGCTAAGGCAGGAAGAATAATTGAATTCACTGACACCACGGGATACCTATTTTAATAATATGGACAAGTTGATAATGCATTAAAATGCAGTGTACAGGGGTCACATAGGGCCAAAAGGTGAGAGCCTGTGTGCACCAGCAACTTGAAGTTGTTCCTATGGGAAATTAATGCAAGATTCTAAATGCTCGTAGAAAGCAAATAACCCTTCAAATGTGAGATTTAAATAACTTTAAATACGACGATCTTTCGTCATCAGTTATTTATCAGCTGTCTTTTTAAACCTACTATTGCATGTACTTTATAAAATTGAATCTTCATAATAAAAAATCAGATATTTTTAGTATCACATGTAAAGTAAAGTTTTATAATAGATTATCTATTCGCCGTGATTTCAGTCTATGTACCTGCATAAAAAATTTATGTTCTTGGTTGGAAAATTAGGCTTCGCAGTGAAAAAAATTAAAATGAATAATAAATGTGGTTAATTGTGCATAAAATGAATTTTCCTCTCTAGTGATGTTAAATGTAAATTTTTTTAAAGACAAAAAAATTAAACTTTTTTTTACTGTCACAATAAGAGATGCTGAGCGTTAACAGGGTCTCAGTAATTTAAGTTTTTTAAACCCTTAAGCATGTTACAGAAATTTCTAATATAATGACGAATAAAAATTCAGTATAACTTTTCTCTATCTAATTCATGGACGTGCAACGTAGCTGCCGTTCCAGTTTCAATAACGGAGGTGACGCTTGTTTAAAGTCCCCTCTATTGATATCTCAACTGATGCCGGAGCCGTCTCTCGTTGTCGCAGATGTGCGGCCCAGTTTCTCAGATTTATATCACGGGTAATTCTTACGACTGGTGTCACTACCTCTTGTATATAGATAAATTAATCATTAAAAACTGCTATATAATTTAACCCACTAGTTTCTGATCACACCTTTTTCAAGGGCAACTCAAATGTAGCCAAATTGGCTCATCCCGCGATTTTCGGGGGCAAGTGTTTCTTACTTTATTGAGGAGTGCATTCTGCCTTTTCAACTTTTACTCAGTGAAATAAATTATACAGAGTATTAGACGCTTATATGAATAGAATTATATGAATAGATCTATAGTTATATTAGGTAATAGAATTAGTTATATTATAAATAGAAATTAACTGTTATTTAATTGAAATTTATAACAAAAAATTCTGCGATAACATCTGAAATTGGTTTTTCATACAGCTTAGTTTCTTGTGATAAAAATCTATATAAAAAGCATTTCTAAAACACACACACACACGCACGCACGCACGCACGCACGAAGCTATTTCAGTCCACAAATTGAGTACTCAGAGGGTTAATTGTTAAAATCTGCCTTAATACTATCTTGATTGTATCAGTATGAAGTTTTAAATAATGAATATAAGTATTAAAATGTTAAGTTTACAGAATAAAGTGTTAATCATTATTTTGGCCAAGCACATATGGGTTCGATCTATATGCAGTCAGTACTATGATATGTGTAGTAGACTACAAGTATATTGTAACAATAACTTTTTCTATTTTATTCTTTTCAGCATATAAAAAAAATCCGCATTTAAAAATTCCTTGTTTTACGCTCATTAGAGTATACTATGTGTCACTTATGGGTTGTATTACTTTACGGGCTTTTCTCTCAAATCTTTTTTACTGCTATATGCACGATTTAAGAAAAATCTAAAAGGTATAAACCTACATGTACAAGTGTATTAATATAAGTATAGTCTAATATTTTTAACTAAAAATACCATTTATATAAAAAAAATCTTCCCGATAAGGCTTAATGTGGTGTCACATGCAAACACAGTACTGTAAAGTGAAGCTTTATAATAAAGCTATTTCTCATTATTTCAGTCAATATTCCTGGCGTAGGAGTTAATTTATGAGCATACTTAAAAATAATAACGTTTTAATCCAAATTAAAAATATTTGTGGCTCAGTGGTCAGCGCAACGGGCTCCAGTACGAGAAGTTCCAGGATCAAATTCCCGTACAGGCGATGCGAGAACTTTGTCATGACTACACGCGTGGTGGCGTCAAGTATTTTTAAAATAATTTGCTTTCCTCACTTTTCCATCCAAAAGATCCAATTTATAATTTATTTAAAAAAAATTTACAATTTTTTAATTTGTAGCGTTAAAACAAGACAACGTCTGTCTAGTTTTCTAGTTTTTATATAAAGTTTAAAATGTCCGAGTGTTTCTACCAACAATTTGATTGGCAGCTGTATGTTTGGCTCGGTAATACAAAGTCTGATTTGTTGATGCAAATGCTTCAATTGATAAACTCGATAACTTTGCGTATTTTATATTGAAATATATAAACAAATATATAAATAGATGTATATAAATAACCGTAAGATTTTTGCAAACCAAAAATATTTTTTAGTGGATAAATTTATAATAGTATCGTAAATATGAAAAATCAAATAGAAATGGAGTATAATTTTATTTTTTTTTCGAATTATGTTTATATAAATATTTTTACATTCCATAATCTATGTAGTATTCGATCTATGTAGTTCACAATCTATGTAGTTAATTCGGCTTCCACCAGACACACAAATCTTTATATAAAATTCTTTTGTCCCAATGTTTGTAATAGAACGCCTCCTAAACGGCTGGACTGATTTTGATGAAATTTTGTATATGTAATTAAGTTGATTGGAGAATGGCTTAGATTCACAATTTGATCCGATAGAATTTATTTAAAAATCCATAATTACGCGATTATTGAGGGTTACTATAATGTCACATGAAACCCTTCATTGCCGACTTATATGTAGCACAGTGGTCAGCGCAACGGGCTTCAGTAAGAGAAGTTCCAGGATCAAATTCCCGTATTATAAATAGATATATAAATAGACATTATTGATTCTTAATTTTTAATACACATAAAGCTTGTCAAGTCTAATAAAAATCTTTAAGAGAATTATTTATATTTGTTTACGAAAGTCATCCAAGATATTTAAGTGGTGCAATTAGAGATATGTGTTACCGAAAACGAAATACTTCGAAATAGAGATTGACAAAGCCATGAGAAGCTATCAGCTTCTTGGTGCCTCAGGGAGTAGGGGTGCATCCCTCAATAAATGTCAGTCAAAGAGGGGTGCAGTTCCTAAACAATCGACCTGACACTCCTTCCTCAAAACTCCATGGAGGAAATCACTGGCAGAAATGTACAATACATCCATTTTCGGAACGTTTTTGGAGGTCAAAAATTGTGCGTGACAGCCGGCGGAATTGTACGTGCGAACCGCTTAGAGGGTTAAGTTAGACCCAAACCACTGTTTTAAGTAGACCGAAAGTCCCGTAGTCCTGACGTGGTGAATTTCAGCTTTCTATTGTATTTCCTGCACAAATGGTATTTCCAATTGGAGTGTATGTTCATACGCAGTGCGCCAAAAATACTAAAGCAATCTATTTCGTGTGCCCGGAATCATGCTTATTTCTCAAACTACAAGTCCAATACAAGTACTGCAAGTACCCGACTCTGTAGTGTGTTAGTTTGGTTTGGTTTGGAGTGCTACGGTCTACTTTTTGCAACACGAGGGCTAATGAGACCGGGACCTACAGCTTAAAGCCGATTCCGAACGGCTACGAACATCCATGCCTCAGTGGGATTCGAACCCACGAACTCCGGTTCCGAAGGCCAGCACCCTAACCAATCGTGTAGTGTAGTGTGTTAGATCAAACTATTTTGAAACCGTATTGTTTGGGACCAGAATTTTCTGTTGCCCGTAGCGCCTGTAGTGAGCGCGATTGAAGCGCTGCTAGAGAAAAAGTTTTTACCTGCTGCTTGAAATCGGTGTGCGTAGCTCACGTATTCTGTGAATGCTTGAAGTAATAAATCTTGAATCTTGAAGTAATAAATATCTTGAATCATCTACGGTTTTTTTCTCGCTCTCCCAATGACTTCTTGAAACCCTTTAATTTGAATTCCTGAAATCAAAATTTAAAAATTTTAATCCATCATACACGTATCTTATTTACAAAAATACAATATAGCAGATACAGGCTTGCAACTGCTGAGGTACTTTCAAAAAGGTGAGAAAAGTGACAAATAATACATAATAAGTGACTAAAAAGTGACGAAACATTGAAAAAAAAAACACATTTTTTTCTTCTCTTGATTACAGATGCTTTTATTAAGATTCTTCAATTTATTTTAACTCTAAATCAAATGATTCATGCAAGACATGACTTTAGCGTCAAATTCAAAAAAGATTAAACATTTTGTTTAACACAACTCAACATTGCTTTTTATTCAAGAAAATCTATAAATTAGATTTGAATACATACAATACATTAATCAAGGTTCAGACTCTTTCCACAGAAAAAAAACTAAGCACTTTTTAAGCACCTTTTAAGCACCTAAATTTTCATTCTACTATGATCAACCTACAGCTAAAGCTTAAAAATTGAAGATTTTCATGAGCTTTATGACTTGTAAAATGGCATTAAATAATATAGAGAGATAATTTAATAATTTCATTAAACACAATTGTTAATATCTCATACTTTATGTTAACACATCTTTTTTCGCAAACAAATTTTAGAACAGCAATAGTCCGTATTGATCAAATGCCCCCCCCCTTCTCTAAACAAATCTGAAATATTTGTAAAGTTAAGAAAGTACTATCTGTGGTGGAAGATCAACAAGTTTCACATCATAGCAACAGTATTTTTACAGCAACATAGATGTAAAATAATATAATAAAAAGTACTTCTGTATTATAAACAGGTAAATATAATATTCACATACACACGCACGCACGCACACACACACACACACACACACACCGGGAGACAGAAAAGATGCAGTATCTACACTAAAAAGTTTTAATTATGACATACTAAAAACAAGATTCAAGAAATTATCAATGCTATTTTAAAAATGTAACTGAAGAACTATTTCCATTCATAATAGAAGATGAGAACCAAAAAATATAGGAAGGGGGAGAATATGTCTACTTTTGAAGTTCATTTTTCTTTTCTTCTATACATTTTTTTAATTAGTCTAACTCTTCTTTCTTATCTTTCGCTTTGTTGAATGGATTGACGATTAATTACCAAGGGAAATAAAAATTCAGCAACCAATATTTGGGGAAAAAAATAAGCACTTTTTAAGCACTCAGAAAAAATTATAAATTTTAAGGCTACAAAAAGAAAACTAAGCACTTTTTAAGGACTTATTAGGGACCTTAAAAATGGATCTACAAAATAAGCACTTTTTAAGGATTTTAAGCACCCGGCTGAACCATGTTAATTTTATAATCACAATTTTCTGCATATATTAATGATGTTTTGAAATATGTACATAGTTAGATTACAGTATCTAAACAAAAAATGTGAAGAAAAAGAAAAAGAAATATGTGCTTTGACGTAAATTACTTTAATGCATTAAATGTACATTTCAATGTAGATTTCAGGAACTTCTTTACGACTTTTTAAAATCATTAAATTCTGGAAACCATATGACTAATTACATTTTAATAAGAAAAATAAGATTAGGTTTGGTTTGGATTGGAGCAGTATGGTTTACTTTTTGCAACACGAGGGCTAATGAGAACGGGACCTACTGCTTAAAGTCGATTCCGAACGGCTACAAACATTCATGCCACAGTGGGATTCGAACCCATGAACTCCGGTTCCGAAGGTCAGCACCCTAACCATTCTGCCATCGTTCAGAAAAAAAAATAAGATTAGAGCATCACATTTTTGGTCTCTTATTAAAATATTTTGTTATTAATTCAGATTTTCTTTTTTCAACAACACTTTTTCTGATACATCATGAAAAAGTGACTAAAGGTGACTGTTTACTTAAAAAAGTGACTAAAAGTGATCAATTGTAAAAAAAGTGACGGAATTGCAAGCCTGCAGATACCATTGCAAAAAGAGGGCAGCTAACCCTAGATAATAACCCTAATCGTTTGAGTGAAAGGTATTTTATTGCCATCAAGAGAACGTAGATTGTTGTTCCAAAAGAGATGAAAACAATAAGATGCAGAAAAAAATTATGTACTATCTAGATTGTGATTGTTGGACTTTGCATTTCACGCTTTAAGATTTATCAAGAAAGAAAAAAATATATTATCCATGCCAGACCATGTGTTGCTGTGGTTTAGCATAGTTACACGGAAATGAAAGAAAAAGTACATGTCTTTAATATGTTTAATTTAACCCTTTAACGGACAGTTGTTTCCAGCGGAAACCAGCTATCAAAATTGTTTTTTTTTTTTTTTTTGTTGTTTTTAAAAGGAATTAAATGAATTTTTGGATTTTCTACTTTTTGACACTATCAATAGATGGTAGATCTACACATAATTTATCTTTCTCTTTCAAATATACATTTTAAAACTTTCTTTGCTTGAAACAATCAAATTCTATTTTCGTCTTTTATAATCAGAAATAAAAGAACTTATACAAACAACACTTATAAATTGTTTACATATTTATTGCATCATATTAATGATAACATATTAGTGATAATTACTCATTATTTTCGAATATAATTTAAAATTTAGGGAAGTATTATTTTCCCGCCATACAAGGGGAAGGTTTTGCAGTTAAACCACTTCTTACATCTACAACCCCTGAAGAACTCTAATTTTTTTTTACTAATTTCACATTTATAAGGTTCTTAGATAACAGTATATACTATTTCCATTAAATGTCAAAGAATTTTTAAGCGTGAACTTTAAAGGGTTAATAACACTGCGTTTGGTGGAATTAGAGCATTTGTTTTCATTCCTCAGTGCTAGGAACTCTACCATCGAACCAAACACACAACAGCCAATCAAATTTCTGAAAGACAGATTTTAAACTTTATAAGTGGTGAGGATAGAAAACATACCCGGACTCTAGTACAACGATAAGTCAAAATTTCAAGCCAATCGGGGAAATATTTTCTGAGATTTTAGGTTACGAACAAACATTTACATTTTATTTATATTGATAAGCTAGATTAATAAACTCTTTCAGCTTATAAACTTTTTTAAAATTCATTTTATTTACTCGAAAACCAACATTAAGTCATGATAACCAAGATTGTTGGCTTTTCAAAAAAAAAAAAATTTTAGTTTCAAGTTCAATAAACTCAAATGTTCAAAAATGAAGGCATGTATTAATTATACACATAGTTTTATGTAATTTTCTAGACTAAAAAAGGGGCATTTTTACGACCGTTTTTTTCCAAAATTATCGATTAAGGAGGTTAACGACGTTTAAGTAATCAATGTTTCGTTTCTTTTCCTTCCCAATAGTTTATTAAAAATTTTTGTGGCATATTCTAGTTTTTGATCCTTGTAGTGTACATATGTGAACACTGCTAGAGATATTGAAGTATTCAGACCCGAGGTTGAAAATGATTATGACCTTATTCAGTGTGGTTAGGTACCAGTCATATTGGATTCCTCTCGCATCATTTTACCCCTGTGGGAAATTGCTTTGCTTGTGAGCAGATTACTTTAAAACAAATTTTAAAGCCTGATAGAGACTAAAGTTCTTCAAAATGAATGATCTTTATGAAAATGCGAACTAGTAAATATTCGCATTCAAAAGAAGATATCAAAGTGTTTTAGAAAATAAGTATTAAGCGTTTTAGTACTAAAGCATAAAAAGTTTAGTAAAGCATTATCATTGAGAATTTTTTGCTCTATCACAGTAAAAATTAGTTTAAATACACCTTTACTGTTGTTGTCCTATGCCACTTAGTCAAACCAAGCATGATTGATTAAAAGTAGCTTAAATCTTGAAGTAATAAATATCTTGAATCCTGAAAGTTATATTTTGTCTTGCTCTTCCAACAACTTCTTGAAACCCTTTGATTTGAATCCCTGGATTAAAATTTTGAACTATAGATTTCATCATACACTTATCTCATTTACAGAAAACAATATATGGATTATTTCTAAAAAAGGAGCGCGGTTAAGCCTAGTTAATAACCTTAATCGTTTGATTGAAAAGCATTTTATCGATAAGAAATCAACCATCAAGAGTTGGCAAATTAGGAGAAATAAATTGAAAATATATCGTAAAAATATATATTAATAGTAATATATAGTAAACTGAAAATATATAGTAAATTAGCCATGAATATTTTAAGTATTGAAAATTTCCCCTGTATTAAACAAGCAGCAAACGATTTCCTTTGACATATGTTTTTAAGTATAACATTTTTTTAAAGGTCTATAGAATTAAGTAGGGTTATTTTTAGCCATAAAAAGATAGTGTACATCTTACAAAAGGCAAGTAGATATAGATATTATTTAATATTGCATTAATTTACTCGGCAGCATGCTTTATCAATACCCGGGAGTACTGATCTCTCTAGACTCTAGATCGAATCTACAGATTTTATTGTTAAAGTTTGTTGCTCCAAAAGAGATGTAAACAATAAAATATGCAAAGAAAATTTTGTACTTCTATCCAGATTGTCATGTGTAATACGCTACTTATATTAAAGAAAAGATGTGCGCCTTTCGTTTTAAAGAGCACCTCAAGGGTGAAAGTGGGACTTCTTGCCCAAGTGGGCCTCGTAATATTGAAGCAGAGACCAAGCAGAAGACCCATAGGCTTGGCCTATCACCCTCAGAGGAATTGATTGAAAACTTAGGACATTGTGACCACGAACCTATTTTACGTGCCACAGTCACCTTTAGAGAACATGGCGGATCTTAGGCCGTCTCGGGTTCCGAACCTGCAACCTTCCAGGTCTTCGTGTTAAACTGAAAACCTGGAGTGCCGAAGACCTCGCCAACATTCACCGATCGTCTCCGACGTGAGGCAGGCGTTGTTCCGGTTATACTGTGTAAACTCTATAGGTACTTCAAGGTCACTGATTTTTTCCCGATGACCACGAGTAACTATGGTAACGACAGTTGGGGAATGACTTTACTCTTTTTTCCCACTATGTTAAGGGTTGTCATGCATCGTAAGGGCTCTCGGTGCATGATAAAAGTATTTATAATACTCTGAAGAACACTTAATACTTTACACACAAAAATTTATGAGTAATTTGAACTGTTCTTTTGGAAATACCACAGGCATCAACAGTTACTTGTTGAGCGAGAAAATAATTCCAAAACTGTATCATCCGGATTGGATTCAACAAGACCTTTCAAGTAGTTGTATACGTTAAATACCAGTATTTTGGACTTTTTTCTATGATCAAAACTAGTCATTACAGAAAATGTTTTACGAAGTAAAAATATATAAATATAAAGCAAAATTTAAATAAAATAATGAATAAAAAGATAAAAAAATGACAGGGTAATATCTGATAAGAGCAAAATAATTATATACAATGAGAGAAAAGCAAGTCGTCTGAACGGAATCAAATCCTCAACTGAAGTGCTGAAAATAAGTGTGAATGCACCTCCTTAGTCGTTACCATAGTAACCGATGACTGGGGAAACGAGAAAATGTGACCTTGAAGCGCCAATAGATTTTACAAGCACTATAGTAACAGGACATGAGTGGCTAAGTGAACATCTCCATAGAATTGGCATTTTTGACTCCCTCTTTGTTCTTTATGTGACCTTGGAGAACCTTTAAATAGAGGTCATCTGCGTCGATGCGGGGCACTTCGCGGTTCTTCCGACTCCGAGACTACCCTGTATTGAAGAGCCAGAGAATGCCTGAGGCAATGACTTCGGTCAATGTTACTTTTGTTACTTGTACAGTTGTTCCACAAATGTTATTTTTATAATCGTAACATGCCTTGCCATTAGAAATAAAAAAAAAACCTCCGATAAACTACCGCTGATCAAAGACAAAAAAAAAAAAAAGACAGTTAAAAAAAAATCAAAAAAAAAAAAAAAAATAAAAAAAAAAATATGAAATATTAATCGTGCTAAAAGTAGAGGTAAAAAAAAATCACTCAAAAAAATCTATAAAAATTTACAGATAACCCTTGACACAGGCTTCGAACTAATTTTTTGTTCCGGTTTCGTTCCGAATTACATAAAAATTTATTCGTTCGAGCAAAAATAACGGCTAAAATAACGGTTTTTGTCAGTTCGAGTTTGCTCCCAAAAATAAATATTTTTATTTTATTCAAAAATTTCATTTTTAAATGAAATATTATTTTATTTATATACTAAAAAATTGTAATCCCAAAATAAATAATTAGAAGATTTTTCTTAATTGGACACTATAAAATTGATACAAATTAAATTTGACAATGCGAACATTGTTCATGTTCCAATCAACAAAAAATTAATAGGTTCATGTACCCCCCATCTTCTTCATCGTGTTGTGCAAAATATTATGTGTAAAAATAATTTATATTTATTTATTGTAAAAATTTTTTCTAATAAAATTAGAAGATTACTTTTTTTAAGGAAAAATTTTCAACAGCTAACTTGTGTAGCTCTGCCAACAAAACGAAAATTTGAAATATTCATGATAATGTCGTTTACTAAGTATACTGAAAATATGAAAAAAATATATTTTTTTTCATTTCGTTCCTCAAAATATAATTTTTTTCCGGTTTTCGGTTCAAAGTTAACATAATGTCATGACGTCAGAGACGTCAGTTGGTCTCAATGTGAAAATATCGAAAAAACGTCGGCAGCATTTTGTTAAAAATAATTTTTTCCTTTTTTCATTTTAAGCCCTCTTTGACATAAAAGGAGTCTTAATCCCTCATGTGCCAAAGTAGACTGACGTCACGAAAATCGTGCAGCATTATGTTAAATCATAATTTTTATACTGTTATATTGTACATCGCTTATAAACTAAATCTCATAATAAATGCCAATCCTCTATAAATAATAGCCTAAGTTATCTGTCTGTTCGAATTTATAAGCAGTTGGATCTGGAATGGATAGAGGCTCCATATTGGATTTTTGACCATTTAGGGTTAGCAAAATACAAAGCAATTAAAGATTATACTCTCCTAAACTATCGATCAGAAATTGTGTATAAATAAGCTTCATAACACAGCAAAAATGCTGTCTTAACATTAGAAATACCCCTTCCCCTTTTCGAGCAGTTAATGACATTTCAAGCACTATTTTCCCCGGTTAAAAGTAGGCTATTAAACTTATCAATTTATCACACAATAGGTAAGATAACATTTTTTATCTAGCATTATGACGTCATTTCTTTAACCATTTCATTTAATCATTTCTAAAATTAAATTATTTTTATATCATCTACATTATTTTCATAGGTTTTATCACTGAACTTAGATATAACGTAACTTTCTTTTATATTTGGTTTAATTATTACATTAGACAAATGGAATAATTTAAAATTTAATCATCGATTATTTTTTTTGTGCTGGTATTAAATTCTTTCTACCTCCAGGGTGTAGTGGAAATGATAGTTTCATTCCTTTACTTCCATTAATTACTGTGGCAAATAAAGTGGGAAAATATTAACGATAATTTTGACTTTGCAAAGAGAACTTTGAATTATCTTTGTAAATGAATTCAACGGGATTCTAAACTGCATTACTATTATCGGGAGACTTTAGAGTATGAAGATAAACAAATTATTGAAAGTACCAGATAATTCTCAGCCAAATAAACCCTTTTTTTCCTGCCCCATAAATCACTTTACAATTCTGGTTTGGTTTGGTTTTGGAGCGCTACGGTCTACTTTTTGCAACACGAGGGCTAATGAGACCGGGACCTACTGCTTAAAGTCGATTCCGAACGGCTACGAACATCCATGCCATAGTGGGATTCGAACCCACGAACTCCGGTTCCGAAGGCCAGCACCCTAACCATTCAGCCATCGTTCGGCCTTTACAATTCTGGAAAATTAAATTTTACTGATCCCGTCACATGACGGACTCTATGCTAGTTTAAAAATAAAACGTTCCCTTTCTCAACTTGCCCCAATTTGTTCAGATGAACCAGAACTTAATACAGTGGACTTGGCTTAATGTGATCAGTTTTTTTTTACACCGTTATTTTGATAACCGATTGATAATAAAATATATGCAATATTAGTTAAATTTACCCCCCCCCTTTTAATTCGCACGTACTGAATTTCAAAACAAAATGAAAAAACACACCTCATATTTATGTACTGTATTTTATACTTTAAAACACAAGAAAAATTTATCAATTGTTGACTGTCTACAATTTTTTCTAAGAAAATCACATTGATAAATTGTTCGGAATCATAATCAACCTGTCATAACGATTTAAAATTTATTTCGGTCTTTTGTTTTAATGTTAAATCATTTCGCTGTCTGGCTTCCATATCGCCAAGCTGCACGTAATCGAGCAAGGCATAAAATATGAATACGCTCCTCAGTTCCAATGAGTTTCTTCCTTCTGCTTATCTGACAACCATTGAACACCAGCAGGATGTGTGTATTTCTGAAATATTCCAGGAACGTGTAAAGCCGCACTTCTTTGTTCATTCCCCATTTTCCTAGGTGGTAGAGGGAGAATTTTCAAAATTTCAAACAGCGAATGAAAAGAAAAGACTGGGTTTCATCTGAATATATTGTGAATACTCCTTTGCCAGTTAAAATGAGGTTCAACAACTGATAATATTAACCGATGTAACGATCCCATAAAGCTATAATTTTAATATACAGATGAATAGAGAAAATCGGGACAAGTGATTTCGATAACAATGAGCGATTGATAACATTAACTGCGATCACATTAAGTGTAGTCCACTGTATATATGTATGTGTACCTTGTCTATTAAAAGTATCACGAAAACCTTGATTTTAGGATTATGAAGGTTTAATGTTTCAAGATTTAAAAAAGATGCATTACGTAAGTATGTATATAATAAAATGATTTGCTTGTGATTGCTAGTATATATTCATATGTGTAAGTGCATATATCATTCCCTATTGTATGTATATATGTATACATTGTACTAAGTGTATTTCAATGGTACTTTAGTGTTAAACTGCTTGGCCTAACACACTTTAACAGCCGAAGACGATACATTGAAAAAGTATTGACTGGAAGCTTCTGTAATAAATATCTCAGGCTTGCAACTGCTGAGGTACTTTCAAAAAGGTGAGAAAAGTGACAAATAATACAGAATAAGTGACTAAAGAGTGACTAAACATTAAAAAAAAAGCTATTTATTTCTCCTCTTGATTACAGATTCTATTATTAAAATTTTTGTATTTATTTTAACTAAATCAAATAACTCATGAAAGACATGATTTTAGCCTCAAATTCAAAAAGGTTAAAAATTTTGTTTAACCCTTTCGTGGGCAATTTATTTCTCACTCCACGTTTCCAAACTTTCAAAACAGAGCTGCTAATTTTATTCAATCGATCGAACAATTGATGACAGCGCAAAACCGAAGCGGGAATCAGTCTTCCCGTCGTTTCAATAACAAGACCAATTGATTATAATGGGTTTTGAGCTTCCCATAGGTGTATTTTGTAAGATTGTGTAGGTGGGAAGTAATCTTCAAACGACCCAAGAAAGGGTTAAAACAACTCAACATTGCTTTTTATTCAAGAAAATCTATAAATTAGATTTGAATACACACAATACATTAATTTTATAATCACAATTTTCTGCATATATTAATGATGTTTTGAAATATGTACATAGCTAGATTAGAGTATCTAAAAAATGTGAAGAAAAAAAAATGTGTGCTTTGACGTAAATTGTATTAATGTATTAAATGTACATTTCAGTACAAATGTAGATTTCAGGAACTTCTTTACGACTTTTTAAAATAACTAAAATCTGGAAACCATATGACTAATTCATTTTAATAAGAAAAATAAGATTAGAGCCTCACATTTTTGGTCTTTTATTAAAATATTGTGTTATTAATTCAGTTTTTGTTTTTTCAACAACTGACTTTTGCTGTGACACCATGAAAAAAGTGACTTAAAGTGATTGTTTACTTAAAAAAGTGACTAAAACTGATAAATTGTAAAAAAAGTGACTAAAGGTGAGAAAAGTGACGGAATTGCAAACCTGGAACTATAGATTTCATCATACACGTATCTTATTTACAAAAAACAATATATGGATTACCATTGCAAAAAGAGGGAGGTTAAGCCTAGATAATAACCTTAATCGTTTGATTGAAAAGCATTTTGTCGATAAGAAATCAGCCATCAAGAGTTGTGTCAAATTAGGAGAAATAAATTGAAAATATATCTTAAATTAGTTAAAAATTGAAAATATATAGCAAAAAGTAACATATAGTAAACTGAAAATATATAGTAAATTAGCCATGCATATTTTAAAGTATTGAAAATTTCCCCTGCATTAAACAAGCAGCAAACGATTTCCTTTGACATATGTTTTGAAGTATAACGTTTTTTATAAGTCTATAGAATTAAGTAGGGTTATTTTTAGCCATAAAAAGATAGTGTACATCTTACAAAAGGCAAGTAGATGTAGATATTTGATATTGAATTTACTCGGCAGCATGCTTTATCAATACCTGGGAATACTGATTTCTCTAGACTAGATCGAATCTACAGATTTTATTGTTAAAAGTTTGTTGGTCCAAAAGAGATAAAAACAATAAAATATGCAAAGAAAATTCTGTACTTCTATCCAGATTGTCATGTGTAATACGCTACTTGTATTAAAGAAAAGATGTGCGCCTTTCGTTTTAAAGAGCACCTCAAGGGTGAAAGTGGGACTTCTTGCCCAAGTGGGCCTCGTAATATTGAAGCAGAGACCAAGCAGAAGACCCATAGGCTTGGCCTATCACCCTCAGAGGAATTGATTGAAACCGTGGAGGAATCAATTCAATCAAAATTGCGACCAAATGATTTAGATAACAGTAAGCGATTGATAACCGCGATCACATTAAGCAGAGCCCACTCTAGTAGTTTTCGGATACATAAGATGCCGTTTTACTTCGATGTCAAGGGATTAATATGGAGGAATCTGTACGCAGAAATATACATTCTACGAAATTGATAGAGTTCTACATCGGATCTTTTAAAACTAATACGAAACAAATCAAAAATAAAAGATAATTTCATTACCTCCTTTTTTTTTAGGAAAAATATTAACTCTAAAAATGGATTTTAATGAATTTACTTACCTAAATAGGGAACAAAACTTCTGGAACTTCAAACTTAATGTTAACCGGAAGGATGAATGTACCAGATCTTTGTTCTTGTAAATCTCGAACGGATCATTCGACATGGAAAATAGAAAAAGAAATTAAAGTATCAAATAGAAGTTATTTCGCATTAGATTGCCCAAACAAGTCATTCTACTGCTTTTTAATGTCAATTAGAAAAACAATTATGTATATAAGGATACAATCTCTTAGAATTTCGTAACTTTTTGTACAACATATGTGTTTTTTTAATGTGTTGTACAAGAAGTCACTATTCAAAGAAATTGTGTCATAATATACGTAACAGTTTTTCTAATTGAAATTAAAAAGAAGTCAAAACGACTTCATCGGGCAATATAATATTAAAGTATATAAAATTTAATAGAGTAATTTGATATAAATTTAGTATCTATGCTTTTAAATAGAATGAAAGAATACTTTTAGAGGACAACTGAAAATACTGAACTAAACTCAACTTTTTTATAGAATTTTAATAGAATATCCGAGAATACAAAGATACACACTTAAAAATAGTAATTTCTATTAAAAACATTGAAAATAAAATTCATCTGAGACAAGATGTGAAAAGTTAATTCCCCAATTCAATAAATGTTTACATCCATAGTGTGACATATGCTGTAAAACACTCAACATCCAAGAGTACCGTATTAATAGAAGTCTTTCCATTTGATGTTCGTTTATAAGAGTTACACTACGAGTATTACCTACGTTTAACACTTGGCATGCGGGTATATTCACCGCCAAGTTACGCGTGCAGCGGGCGTTTTTTCGTGAATCACGCGTAAGTTTAGTTATTAAAAAAATCGCAGTCAATCGAAAACTACTCTTTATGAACGAAACTTTTTTATTTTACACTTTAATATATACTATATGATTATTTAACAAAAAACAATATTTTTACGAAATCACAAAAATAAACGATTTTTAAAATTAAAGTCCGATAATTTGTCAGCTCATTTCTTCATCACCATCTTTGTCACAACGGCTCATTTTATCAATTTTGTATTCAACAATAAAAAAACCGAGATTCAAATTAACAAAGCACGACTTGTAAGTTCTGGAGCTAGGAATTAGATTGAAGACGAACTAACGCAACAAAAGACCGAGTCACTCGACAATCATAACTTATGGAAAGAAAAAATGCAAACGCAAACAAGCAACTATGCAACGCAAACAAGCATATGTCCACACATACATATAATTATACATATTTAGTACATTTGTGGTGGTTAACGGTGTCGCGAGCTCGGCTGTTTTTGTTTTTCCCGCCGGTGGCAACGTGAAAAGAGTTGGGAAAAAGAAAATAAAGGTTGTTGCTGGTGTTGAAGTTTGTGGTCGAATGTTTAATCTTTTGAATACTAATTTGCTCTCCCAAAGACTATTTTTTTTTTTGAGAATAGAACATTGTGGTGCCTCACCTCGGGACCTTTGGATTAGAATTGAACTGTTGATTTGAGAAAATTTTAATTGAAATCGAAAGTGTGGGGTGAGTCATTTGAACTTCATTATTTGAATTATGATATTCTCGTAATTGATAAATTTGAATTATTATTTGGTTTTGATTGAATATTGAGTTGAATTAGATATGGATGAATTTCTAAAGCTTAAAAATAAGCGTTCGACCTATAGAACACAATTAACTAAGTTGTTTGCCAAAATCGAAACTGCTCTTAACGATCAGAATTCTCAGTTAGAGACATTAGAAAGTGATTTAGAACTGTTATCAATTAAAGATTCTACTGTTAAAGAGTTAAATTTTGAAATAGAAAAATGTCTTAAACCCGAAGAAATCGAAACCGAAATTAATAAATGTTCGGAATATGATGATAAGGTAATTCTTTACAAAACGAAACTCAAGAAACGTATTAAACAATTGCAACCGGATAGTGATCAAAATAATTCTGTTGATAATAGTATTTTAAATTCATCAGAAGAAAGCAGAGTTCGTATCCTTCAGATATAAAAACAGTTAAATTACCTAAACTTGTGATTTCGAAATATTACGGTGATCCTGACAAATATTTAGACTTTATGAACCAGTACGAAAATGCTATTCATAATAATTCATCATTAAGTGATATAGATAAGTTCAATTATTTAAAGTCGTTGCTAGGTGGAGTAGCAGCCAACGCTATAAGTGGATTTAGTTTAACCGCAAAGAATTACGCAGCTGCAATTGCACTTTTGAAACAACGCTTCGGAAATCAAGATATGTTAATTCATGCGCATTTGAACAATTTATTGAATCTATCTCCTATTAAGAATATAACTGATATCCATGGATTGCGCAATTTGTACGATAAATCTGAAACTCAAATTCGTAGCTTAGAAGCGTTAGGTGTCGCAGAAAATACCTACAGCTGTTTACTTTGTCCAATATTATTAAAATTGCTTCCTTGTGAATTAACTTTAGAATTTACACGTATGCAAGATAGTGATAAAAAATGGGATGTTCAAACTCTCATAAATTTTCTGCGAAAAGAAGTTGAATCTCGCGAAAGAGCATTTCAAATACATAAACCGGAAATAAAATCATTAGAAATAAAACCTCAGAGGGATGCCAGATCTTTTGGAAGGAATTGGATTACTGATAAGTATAAGCGAAATATAAACACGAATGGCTCTAGAGCACCGGCTAGACCGAATGTCGCCTCCGCAACAGAATTAATTACATCAACAAATGGTTTATGCTTGTTCTGTTCTAAAATGCATGGAAGTGAAACTTGTGATTCTTTAAATGTAAATGATAGAAGGGAATTTTGCAAGCGTTATTGGTTATGTTTTTTATGCTTGAAACCCCAGCACCGTTTACAAGATTGTGTTCAGAAGAATTCTTTATCATGCTCATTTTGCCGAGGATTACATAATGTTGCGCTTTGTTTTAAAAAGGAAAATGAGAAAATGAGGTTTTTGAAATCTTCAAAAATTGATAATACGGTAAGAAAACATGATAACATTGAACAAAATAAAGGTGATTGTACAATTTCTAATCATGTCAACAATGAACAAAACCAAATTTTATTGCAAACTTCTAGTGTTAAATTGGTTGGAAATTTATCAAGTAGAGTAATTCGCTGTCTTTATGATCCAGGTAGTCAAAGGTCATTCATTCGAAAAGACCTATCACGACAATTGTCTTTGAATAAAGTGGGTGAAGAGGAACTTTTTATTCATACTTTTGGCTCAAAAGCCCCAACTCGTATAAAATGTGCTCGAGTTCAGGTAAAAATAAGAGATATTCTGGATGAGAATGAGTCAGTAATAGAAGTTTTAGAAATTGATGAAGTTTCCAGTGCCCCTTTGGAATTTGCTCCTATTGATATGATTAACGAATTAAAAATTGAAGGAATTAATTTGAGCGATGTTAATTACGATATTTTGGGGAACGGAAATATTTCTTTACTCATCGGTGCTGAGCATTATTTTAACATCGTAACCGGAAGAATAAAACGTTTAAGTTCTAAATTAGTTGCAATTGAAAGTAAATTTGGATGGCTTCTAATGGGAAAAATAGAAGAAGAAAAAAACTGCGCAAATAAAAATGTAACTTCTGCAATGTCGTCAATATCTTTGTTTGTAAGTAGTTCTAGTATTGAGAATCTGTGGAAACTAGATACATTAGGAATTCGAGACCCCGTTGAAGTTCAATCAAGAAAAGAAATGGAAACGGCTGTTTTAGATTATTTTAAGAAAACAGTTACTGTCAATGATATCGGAAGTTATGAAGTTCATTTACCATGGATCTCTGACCAAATTCTTCTAAATTCTAATGAAGACATCTGTAAAGAACGTTTGAAATCAAACACGAAGAAATTGCTTCAGAAAAATCAGTTTGAAGATTATGAAGCTGTACTTCATCAATGGATCGAAGATGAAGTTATTGAAGAGGTTCCCTTTAATGAAATTGAGAAGAAGAGCCATTATTTGCCACACAGAGGTGTGTTTAAAGAATCTTCTACAACGAAAGTTCGTCCCGTGTTCGATGCTAGTTGTCGAGGTAAAAATTCCTTGTCATTAAACGATTGCTTAGAAAAGGGTCCAAATCTTTTAGAAGAGATTCCCCCCATCTTACTAAGATTTAGAAAAGAAAAAATAGGTGTTGTATCCGACATAAAGAAAGCATTTCATCAGATATCGATATTCAAGCCCGATCAGGAGTTCCTAAGATTTCTTTGGTGGAATAACTTAGAGAAGAAAAGTGTCAAAACCTTTAGACATAAGCGTTTAGTATTTGGTTTAAATTGTAGTCCCTTTATATTAGGAGCTGTACTGAATTATCATCTAGATAGGAATCTAGTGAATTTTCCAAAGACTGTTTCCAGATTAATGAAGTCATTTTACGTTGACAATTGCGTCACTTCAGTTCCAGACGATAACACCTTATATAGATTCATGGAAGAGTCTAAACACATATTGGGAACTGCCTGCTTTGAATTAAGAGGGTGGGAGCATACCTCATTGAACATTGATTCTGATCTATCTGACCCCGTTCCAGTTTTAGGACTGTTGTGGAATAAAAATGAAGATGATATTTTCTGTGATACAACAGCATTGTTGAACTGTTCATTCGCAGACTTGACAAGAAGAAACGTTTTGAGCATAATTCACAAAATATTTGATCCCCTTGGTTTTTTATGCCCCGCTACATTGATTCCTAAATTGCTCATTCAGAAAAGTTGGAATTTGAAAATAGGATGGGACACAGTCCTGCCTGATGACTATCAAAAGGAATTTGCTTCTTGGTTACGTGATGTACGTTGTTTGTCAGAGGTGAAAATTCCAAGATGCTTAAATATTGACAAAATTCAAGAACTGAGTCTGCATGTTTTCTGTGATGCAAGCAAAAGTGCCTTTAGTACTGTGATATATCTTCGTAAAGTTGAAGGTGATACTATTTCAGTGTCGTTTGTTTCTGCAAAGAGTCGAGTAGCTCCCCTTCGAAAAACCACAATTCCAAGATTAGAACTATTAGCTTGCTGCATTGGAGCACGCCTTTCAACTGTTGTGTTAAAAGCGTTGGATTTAGGAGAAATTCCAGTTTTCTATTGGACTGATTCATCAACTGCATTGTTCTGGATTGAAAAGGATGAAAATTGGAGTGTGTTTGTCAGAAATAGAATAAAAGAAATTAAATCTTTGACTTCAAACGGAACATGGAACCATATTCCAGGGAACTTGAATGCGGCAGATATGCCATCTCGAGGATGTTCTGTAAGTACATTGATCAAATCCAGATGGTGGGAGGGGCCACATTGGCTAAGAAGAAAAAAAGAAGATTGGCCCAAATCCGAAGTTGTTTTAAATGAAGAGGAGATACAAAATGAAAGAAGAAAGACTGTTGCCTCCCATTTGAATATAACCAAGGAAAAATGGTATTTGAGATATTTTTCTAGCTATTTTAAAGTTATTCGACTGACATCATGGATTCTTAGATTCATAAGGAATTGTAAACAACCACAAGAAAAAATGATAGGAAACTTGACCATTCAAGAAATTAATAATGCTGAAAAGAAATTGCTAAAATTAGTTCAAAACGAATCATTGAATGAAGACAACCTGAAAGGTCTTATGACTTATGTAGACGAAGATGGAATTTATCGATTGAAAACCAAAATCATGAGAAGAGAGGATACTGAAGATTTTAGATGTCCTATCATCTTACCTTCAAATGATGAACTTGTACATCGATTAATATTCGATTGTCATTTGCAACTTATGCATGCTGGTGTACAATTTGTACTGACAAGTCTGCGTCAAAGATTTTGGATACTAAGAGACATGAAAACTGTGCAAAGAGTCTTATCCAAATGTATCCTATGCAAGAGACACACAGCCAGAGCACCAGAGACTTTATCCTCTACTCTTCCCGAAGATAGAATTCGAGAAGCATCTGCATTTGAAGTGACAGGGGTTGATGTTGCAGGCTCACTGCATTTAAGAACTGCCAATAAAGCATGGATATTTATCCCGGAAAAGACAAGTATGCGTGGTGAAAGTAAAAACGAGAGCTGGAGAATTGATCCGATCTGACAAGAAACTATATCCTCTTGAACTTTCTTCACTTACTTGAACTAATTTAATTCGTAATTCCTTTAGTATTTTTGTTTATTTTGGTATTGATTTATATTGTTTTGATTTTTATTTACGATGATTTAACTTAAAAATCAAAAGGTGGGAGAATGTCGCGAGCTCGGCTGTTTTTGTTTTTCCCGCCGGTGGCAACGTGAAAAGAGTTGGGAAAAAGAAAATAAAGGTTGTTGCTGGTGTTGAAGTTTGTGGTCGAATGTTTAATTTTTTTGAATACGAATTTGCTCTCCCAAAAAGCTATTTTTTAGAGAATAGAACAAACGGGTCTCCACGACAAATTTACTAAATACGTATTTTTACGTGACCCGCGTTCCAGTGAAAGACTGCAAGAGACGCAAAAATACGATGACCGCAAGCGAAGTGTCAATTAGAAAATATTGTTTCACATTTATTGAGAAACGTCATTTTAATGACCACTAATAACGTTAATTGATTAATCGCTAGCATGCATGGTAGTGAATATGCTTTAACCCTTTAAAACTCACGGTTAAAAATTCTTTTAGATTTAACGACATTAGGTTATAAAAGTTGTCTGTAAGCATTATAAATAGGAAACACATGTAAAAAAAATTTACATTACTTTAGTAGGTGGAATTTTTTTTTATGGGGAAGGGGTAATTGTGAAACCAGTCCCCTGTACAGCATGGGAACAAGAGCTTCTTAAATTTAATTATATTGGAAGAACAATATATAATTATCCCAAAAATGATGTAATAAATAGATTACGCAATTTTTCATTGTTGCTTTGGGTAGGTGATTTTATTTGAAGTTATAAAAAGAAAAATCAAATTAGAGATTTGTCATGTAAAGCAATTTTAAACTAATGTATTTCAAAGAGAAAAATAAACTATGCAAAATTCTATTATCTATTGCTACATCAAAGAGTCAATAAAATATAAAATCGAAAAAAAAATCCTTTCTCGGTTTTTAAAAAGAAGAGAAAAAGTTAATGGGTAGTTCGTCTGCGAAACCGCTGTCCGTTAAAGGGTTAAGATAGTCATGCAGATAGTATTAACAGGTCAGGGAAATAAACACGAGTTTATTTAATTTTATAATATGGCAGCGCAACTGCATTCTAGAATTAAAGACAGAAAATGAATTCAAAATGGAACACAGACAAAAGAAAAAATATTAAATGCTGCAGTTAAAATATGTTAAACCCATTATAATTGCTGTAGGAAATTAATTTTCATCTATAAATTCAGCTAAATTTTCCGGGAAAACTAACTGCATGCGCACTTAACAAATATCGCTATATTTATTTTAATATCTAACATTGCATCTGTCATCTAGTAAAACAAGGTGACAAATATTAAAAAAGAAGATTTCTCCAAAGAAAATATTGAAACATGCTAAAAAAAGGTGTAATATTTTGACTATATATGTTTTAAATTGCCTGAAAGGCCTATTGCACTGCGGAATATTGAATACAATTGTCCTAACAATTAATGTATGTGGAATAAAGAAGTACACACGATTTTTTTGGAAAAATTAGCACTGAAACAGTCTGATATTAATGACAAAAAGGAATAATTAATTTAGTGTTAGAAATAATGAAGTACACTGCCAAATTTGCTATAAAATAGACATTAAAATACTCTTGAATTTGTGTTAAAGAATATTGCATGAAAGCAAGACTAACCTAACAATAAACCCAAATTTTAAAATAGCGCATTGCAACTGTCTTCTAGTAACGTTCGGTGAATAAACAAGAGACTAAAGTGTAAATAAATTTAAATAAGCCGTACAAGTGCTATAGGATACTACAAAATGTCGAGAATAGATTTGAAAGGACAAGTTGCAATGCATGAATGTCAATACGACTGCCCTAACATTTAATGTGGGTGCACCGACTATGAGCGCACTTATTTTTAGAATAATCTGGCATTGCAACTGTCTTCTAGAAATACAGGGTAACCTAAAAATATACAGTAACTGCATTGTAAATAAACCGGCACAACTGCTATATGAAATAGCTACATTTCAAGTATAGATTTGCTTGAATATGCCAGGAAGACGAGTTGCAATGCAGCAATGTCCATACGACTGCCCTAACATTTACTGTGGGTGCACTGACTATGAGCACACTTATTTTTAGAATAATCTGGCATTGCAACTGTCTTCTAGAAATACAGGGTAACCTAAAAATATACAGTAACTGCATTGTAAATATATGTAAATAAACCGGCACAACTGCTATATGAAATAGCTACATTTCAAGTATAGATTTGCTTGAATATGCCGGGAAGACGAGTTCCAATGCAGGAATGTCCATACGACTGCCCTAACATTTAATGTGGGTGCACTGACTATGAGCACACTTATTTTTAGAATAATCTGGCATTGCAACTGTCTTCTAGAATTACATGGCGAATTAAAAATATACAGTAACTGCATTGTAAATATATGTAAATAAACCGGCACAACTGCTATATGAAATAGCTACATTTCAAGTATAGATTTGCTTGAATATGCCGGGAAGACGAGTTCCAATGCAGGAATGTCCATACGACTGCCCTAACATTTAATGTGGGTGCACTGACTATGAGCACACTTATTTTTAGAATAATCTGGCATTGCAACTGTCTTCTAGAAATACAGGTTGTCTTAAAAATATACAGTAACTGCATTGTAAGTATATGTAAATAAACCGGCACAACTGCTATATGAAATAGCTACATTTCAAGTATAGATTTGCTTGATTATGCCGGGAAGACGAGTTCCAATGCAGGAATGTCCATACGACTGCCCTAACATTTAATGTGGGTGCACTGACTATGAGCACACTTATTTTTAGAATAATCTGGCATTGCAACTGTCTTCTAGAAATACAGGTTGTCTTAAAAATATACAGTAACTGCATTGTAAATATATGTAAATAAACCGGCACAACTGCTATATGAAATAGCTACATTTCAAGTATAGATTTGCTTGAATATGCCGGGAAGACGAGTTCCAATGCAGGAATGTCCATACGACTGCCCTAACATTTAATGTGGGTGCACTGACTATGAGCACACTTATTTTTAGAATAATCTGGCATTGCAACTGTCTTCTAGAAATACATGGCGAATTAAAAATATACAGTAACTGCATTGTAAATATATGTAAATAAACCGGCACAACTGCTATATGAAATAGCTACATTTCAAGTATAGATTTGCTTGAATATGCCCGGACGACGAGTTGCAATGCAGGAATGTCCATACGACTGCCCTAACATTTAATGTGGGTGCACTGACTACGAGCACACTTATTTTTAGAATAATCTGGCATTGCAACTGTCTTCTAGAATTACATGGCGAATTAAAAATATACAGTGACTGCATTGTAAATATATGTAAATAAACCGGCACAACTGCTATATGAAATAGCTACATTTCAAGTATAGATTTGCTTGAATATGCCGGGAAGACGAGTTCCAATGCAGGAATGTCCATACGACTGCCCTAACATTTAATGTCGGTGCACTGACTATGAGCACACTTATTTTTAGAATAATCTGGCATTGCAACTGTCTTCTAGAATTACATGGCGAATTAAAAATATACAGTGACTGCATTGTAAATATATGTAAATAAACCGGCACAACTGCTATATGAAATAGCTACATTTCAAGTATAGATTTGCTTGATTATGCCGGGAAGACGAGTTCCAATGCAGGAATGTCCATACGACTGCCCTAACATTTAATGTGGGTGCACTGACTATGAGCACACTTATTTTTAGAATAATCTGGCATTGCAACTGTCTTCTAGAAATACAGGTTGTCTGAAAAATATACAGTAACTGCATTGTAAATATATGTAAATAAACCGGCACAACTGCTATATGAAATAGCTACATTTCAAGTATAGATTTGCTTGAATATGCCGGGAAGACGAGTTCCAATGCAGGAATGTCCATACGACTGCCCTAACATTTAATGTGGGTGCACTGACTATGAGCACACTTATTTTTAGAATAATCTGGCATTGCAACTGTCTTCTAGAATTTAGGGTGACTTAAAATTATAAAGTAACTGAATTGTAAATAAACCGGCACAACTGCTATATGAAATAGCTACATTTCAAGTATAGATTTCCTTGAATATGCCGGGAAGACGAGTTGCAATGCAGAGATGTCCATACGACTGCCCTAACATTTAATGTGGGTGCACTGACTATGAGCACACATTTTTAGAATAATCTGGCATTGCAACTTTCTTCTAGAAATACAGGGTGAATTAAAATATAAATTTATTGCATCGTGAAAATATTTAAATACACCGGCATCAGTGCTATAGGATATTATGACATGTCGAGTATAGATTTGCTTAAGTTGCACTTTTTGAATGTCCTATCGTAAAGTTCGAATGTTATGTGTTGTAAGTATCGAATGTTAGAATGTGACTATCGTAACATTTAAGATGGGTTTACTGACTATGGGCACACTCATTTTTAGAATAATCTAAAATCTATTCAGCATCTTCTAGTAATACAGGATGACAAAGAAATGTCAGTTACTGCAATGCAAAAATATTTAAATACACTGGCATAAGTACTATAAGGAAATTACGACATTTCGAGTACAGAGTTGTTTGAATTTTCCTTGAAGACAAGTTTCAGTGCTTTAATATCCATATGACTGTCGTAACATTTAATGTGTATTCCACTGACCATGAGGTTGTATTTTAGAATATTCTGGCATTGGGACTGGTTTAGTAATGTCCGATAAGACAAATATAAATATAACAAACAGCAATACGGAAATGTTAGAAAATTAAAATAAACCGGTATAATAACCGGTTCATGGTTTACTTTGAAGTGCTACGGTGTACCTTTCTCAACATGAGTGCCAATGAGACCGGGATCTACAGCTTAAATCCGATTTAGAAAGTCCGAACTCCGGTATAGAAGGCGAGCACAGAATCAGTACCTAACCAATCGGCCATCGTTCGGCATAAGATTTATGGAGATATTGATATTTGAATTGTAGATGCCTTTGAATTTACCAAGAATACGTGCTGCTCCCTTTGAATAAGAATACGAGGGACAAAATCTTTTGTTTAGGTGTACTAGACATTATTACGGCTGCTTTTATAATATTAATTTTTCCATTTCCTTCTAATAAAATTATGCATTAAAATAGTCGAAGGTATAATTATACTGACGAATGTATGAAATATAAAGTTTGTATTATTTTTCTGGCTGCGTGTTACAGTATAGATTTGTTTATTAGTATATACAGTTTTATAGAGGTATAAAAAGTAACATTTAAATAGTATTTTAATCTACAATGAAATTGACTTTTTCTAACAGAAGTTAGTCTGCCATAAATATAAAACTACAATAATAAAACGTAATTTGAACGTTTTATATGATACGTAATAGAAATGCAAAATAAAATTTCACAGGGGAAAGGAACATTTTATTAATTTCATTGAATTTCATTTAATGTGATATGGGTTTCTATTAATAGGAGATGTGATCCATCGTAAATGAAAAAAAGAGCTGACTTTATGTATATTCATTGCATTGATTTTCAGAGCTAGATTGCGTGGCAATTTTAAAATAAAAGACTTACACATTCTACAACTTGTATATGCTGCTATCAAATGTTCAACAGAATGTGGAGAAAATATCGCACATATGTTTTATCTTTAACTGTAGTGAAACAACCCGTAGCCTTGTTGAGCTTAAGTAGTATTGCATTAAACCTTTATAAAGATAATTTGTCTCTAAGTTCAAATAAGTTTTGTTCACTCAAACCCTATGTTTTAAGATATAATTTATTAAATGTTTAATTACTCACCACATACTTTGACATCCTTAATTTAAAAAATCTTGATTTTTGGGAATAAATTAAAAGTTTGTAACACATAAAGCACCAGTTTGGATATTCTCCGAATTCCTGCATATATTTTATAAACGGGTTATTAAATGTTTGAAAGAATAAAGCTATTTAAAGATTAAGGTGTTTTAATGAGATTAATGTTTATCAAGATACATTCACATCAAGGGAATTTAAGTGTTTGAAATTTCTCAATAAAAAACACCATTTTAATGTTAAAAGTACTTTTAATAATAAGTCAAATTCCTGAAACTATTTTGGACACTATCAAATACTATCCCTGTTAAGACAACTAAATGAGGATGAGGTTTGGTTTCGCAAGCTATGGTTTCCTCTTTGCAACATGAGGGCCTACTTTGCTATGAGAACAGAACATAAGCTGTCAGTACTACATGGGTAATACTCAAATCCCTCTAAGTTCTTAAGGCGCCTCCACACTATGGTCCACCGCAAGCCATTACCACCGTCTGGAGGGGGTTGGCATATCGTGGCCGATGGCGGCAGACGATAAAATAGCCTTGGCGGACGATGGCTTCGGAGGCGGTTTTTCTCCAAAGATCAAAGGCAGCCAGATGCGCAACTAAAGTGCGCAGTAGACCCTATGGACGAATCAATGCGCTCAGCTCATTTAGTGGCCCAGCGTGTGGATGCGACCCGTGAACCATCGTTCGAGGTCACCATCAGGAAGTGGTGAACAACTGGCCATAGTGTGGAGGCTACATTACAAATCGAACCAAAGCCCATTTTGGAAGAATAACATATCCACAACACAGACAAATTGGTTTTGATTACTGAGATCAAATCTCCTTTCCCCTTTGATAGGTGCAAGTGATCATGTACATATACAATTTTTAATGGAGTTTTAGTGAAATATCTGGAATTAAAAATCTTCCAAAGAATAACATGTATAAAAATTAATTATCTTACCTTGAATTTCCAAAAAGAATGTTCTAGAATAAAAGCTCTTCCGTTATCTGAAAAAGAGTAAATTTTCAATTTCGACCTCTTTGTGATCAGCCGCCACAATGTTAACATAGAAACAAACAGGTATCAAATTCTTAATTTTAAATAGTTTTTATAAAAAATTACAATTTTTAAACTATTTTAGCGCTTTTTAATAGATTTTCCTCAGTACTACATGCACACTGTATCTCATTAAAAACTTAATAAAGAAAAGTTCCAAATTATGGATAAGAGTTTCATAAACAGTATCCAAAATATTAGGTAAGATTTAGATAAAAATGCACTAGGGAAGTTAAGTTACAAATAAGTTACAAGACGCAGCATCAAGAAAAAGAAAATGATTTTTACCTTTCATAACAAGAAGTATAAATTTTAATTAAAATGGACATTAGATTTAAATAGATTTCACTTTATAACACAAATTTAACAGTTTAAGATAGGTGCAAACACAATATGCACTAATTTTTTGCCTTATTCTAACGTTTTTAAGGTATCCCCGTACAATATCAAATATTAAAATTCATTTTTTAAATTTTGAACAGTAAATGTGATCCATCCTGAAAACTAACTTTTACATTTTCCTTCGCGTTATTGAATAACTACAGATTTAATATCTTACGACCATCAATTGATAAGTCGCTAAAGTATCTACCAATATTACACGTTCAAAAACAAAAGAAAAATAATCTGAAATTAAACAAAAATTTAATTTGATTGGTGAATAGTAAAAATACAATTTTAACAATTTGAAGGGATAAGAAAAGTTAAAATATGTTCTGTTAATAGAAGAAAAATAAAAGTTTAAAAGAAAATGCATTTATACACAAGTTCAAAATGAATAGAATATTCATTCATCAAGTTTAGGAATGAGGATATCAAAGCTCCGGGCCACATTGGATATGTATCTTATGTCGGTGGGCCGCACAGTATGTTCTATGTATGTGTACACACATATTGGTAGTGAAACCAATGCATTAAAAATTTCATTATTCGTAAACTAGATTGAAAAGATAATTTGCAAATGTAATTAATAGCTAATAAACAGTACAGATATAAACAGTAAATGAATCTTAAAATATATTTACTATAATAAATACATTGTTTCAATTAGAAATTTTGATAATTTCGCCACATGCCACGAACTTTTACTACTAGGATACTACAAACTCCACCGGATCAAGGTAATAAAATTTATAGATATGCAAGTCCATAAAATAATTAAAGATTTATGCAAGAAATACGAAACTGAAAATTACCTGACAAAACTACATGTTAATAAAACATTAATTTACTATAAATTTCATACATACTAGTTAATCTAATTGTAACTGGAATTTTCCCCTATTTATACTCATACTATTAGTTGGTGAATAACACTATAAAAGAACAAGACCCCTTGAATACCATTTTTAAAATATGCAGCAATTGTCTTAATTTATGAACAAAAATGTTGCATAACACAAACGCTACTAAAGTAATCCACAAGATAAATATATCTAGATTAAGCTACAAAACATTTCCTTGAAAATTAAGACGCCCCTCAAAATTCACTAAATATTTCTACTGTACTGCATATTAACTACCTTAATTTTTTCCACTGGATATTTAGTTTCTATATTTTACTAAAATCCCGGGTATCAATGCCCACTTACGTTAAATATAGTTTACACAAACAATTAGTTTAAAGTATGATATTTTAGCAGCTTTGTTTTTTATCTGCTTAGAGTTATTGAACCCTGTAACTTAAAATTCTGTGTAAAAATTACATACCCAGTTGTTAATTCAAACACTTTAATAGACACAGCACAAATTTTCAGTGAAATATAAAAGTAATGCGCTTTAAACATTACGAAGTGTAAGAAAAGAAATTATACTAGGAAATATTAAGTAAAAAATAAAGTTGATAGAAAAATAGATGTTATTGAAATAAAATAACTATAAATTTCGTTTCATTAACAAACTTATTCCTAGAATATCTTTTTCAAAATTATAAAAATTTATTTGAATTACATTATTTTAAGGGAGCTTTGTCCGAGTAAATTTGTTCATAAGACACTGAGAACTAACAGATATTAAAACTTACTTGCTGTTTACATAATTTAATATAACACCGTACTAGCTTGTAGGTTTGTTGCGGTATGACCCTATATAGTTTTAAAATACATAAAATATGCATGCAAAAAATTATGGGTGTTATATCAAATACATAAGGAGTGTATATAACACTACTATTCAATATAAATTAAAACATTAGCGTTTTATATACAAAGGGCTGTATCCTGCGACTTATAACCGTATTTCGACAGTAAGCCAGGTAAAAATGTATTTCATTAACAATTATACAGATTTTTTTTATAAACATAGTATATTAGTCTATCTTACTTGCATTTTTACTGGACAAAAATTATTAAATAATGTATTTGTTCTAGGTAACTTCCATTTTATATGATTCTGACCGAATTCCTCGACTTTTCATTCTTACCACTTACGTTCGGAGTTTTCCCTCATACCCACCACAAAATTGCTGATATAACACTGTTAAATTACAAATGTGATTAATAGTTAAAGTAATGAGTAAATCAATCTACAAATATATTTACTATAATAAATACATTACTTGGTTGAATAAGAAATTTTGAGAATTTCGCTACATGCTACGAACTTTTACTACTAGGATGCTATAAACCTCACCGGATCAAGGTAATACGTTTTTAGATATTGAAGTCCATAAAATAACTAAAGTTTATTATGTATGTAAGAGAAAAAATTAAAAATTTCCTATCAATGCTACATGTTATTACAACATACTTTTATTCAACATCATACAACGTTTGCCATAAATTTCATAGATACTAGTGAATCTAATTGTAACTTGAGTTTTTCCCCCTATTTATACGTATATCATTAGCAGTTGAATAACACTATAAAAGAATAAGACCCCTTGTATTAAGACCCATTAATTTAAGCCTATAGGATAGATAAAATACATTGAATTATTTAAAATGACTAGAAAAACGAATCATTTTTGGGCATTTTTGTGCTTCAGCATATCGTAAAAAGAACTATGCACTGAAAAAAGAACGTGTAAAAAAGGGGAACGTAATAAATTACATTTGCTTGCAATTTATACTCGTTTTAAAAATGTTTATACAAATTTTTATTAATATATAGAATTTGTGAAAGGAATTATCACATTCAAAACAGTTCATATATTACTATTCACAATATGTTAAAATTCGACTCCTACAGTAAGGTAAGTCATGGCATTTGGAATTATTATTCAGCGGTTCACGAGCAACATAGTAAACTTACTGGACATTCAGTTGCTAATAAACTATCATATTCGTTAACATTCAGCATCACACGAGATTAATTTTTCTCATGAATATGTTAATCTATAGTATTGGTTCCAAAACTTTATTGGAATACATTTATTACCCAGACCGAAGGCTGGGTGCGAAGCAGCTAGTATGAACATAAATGATGCGTAGCTCAAAGGCTACTAAAGTCTACAAGATAAAAATATCTAGAATTATATACAAAAAATTTACTTGAAAACTGAGACGCCCCTCAAAATTCACTAAATATTTCTACTGCATTGCATATTAACTATTTAATTTTTTTCTTTGTATGTTTAGTTTTTCTTTTATACTAAAAACCCGGGTATCAATGCGCACTTACGTTAAATACCGTTTACATAAATAATTATTTTAAAGTATGAAATTTTAAAGCATGATTACTACATTTTAATTATTTTTTATTATGAATTATATAATTATATTTTATTATTATATTTTAAAGTATACTTGTATGATTTTTTGATTATGGTTATTTTAATGTACTGATTTGCTTCGCGTTATTGAACCCTGTAACTTTACAATAGCCTGTGTATTAAAAATTACATACTCAATTGTTAATTCAAACACTTTAATAGACACAGCACAAATTTTCAGTGAAATGTAAAAGTAATGCGCTTTAAACATTACGAAGTCTTTAAGAAAATAAATTATACTGGGAAATATTAAGTAAAAAATAAAGTTGATAGAAAAAATAGGTGTTAATGAAGTAAAATAATCAGTTAACTGGAAATATCTTTTCATTAACAAACTTATACCGAGAAAATCTTTTTCAAAATTGTAAAAATTTAGATGCATTACGCTATTTTAAGGGACCTTTGTACGCGTAAATTCGTTCATAAAACTCTAAAAACTAACAGATTAAAATTTACTTGCTGTTTACATAATTTAACATAACACCAGACTAGCTTGTAGATATGTTGCGTGTGACCCTATATAGTTTTAAAATACATAAACTATGCATGCAAAAATTATGGGCGTTATATCAAATACATAAGGAGTGTATATAACATTACTATTCAATAAAAAGGAAAACATTAGCGTTTTGTATAAAAAGGGCTGTATCCTGGGACTTATAACCGTATTCCAATAATAAGCCAGGTAAAAATTTTTTTAAAGGCTTTTAATCCGCTTAAAGCCGTTCATAAAACTTTAAGGACTAACATATATTAAAACTTAGACTCTGTTTACGTAATTTAACATAACTCCACACTAGCGTGTATATTTCGGTATGGCCCTATATAGTTTTAAAATACATAAAGTACGCATACAAAAAAAAATTATTGGTGTTATTCCAAATACATAAGGAATGTATATAATACTATTATTCAATAAAAGTAGAAAACATTAGAATTTATATAAAAAGAAGGGCTGTATCCTGTGACTTATAACCGTATTCCGACAATAAGCGAGAAATAAAAATTATTTCATTAAAAATATGTAGATTATTCTTTTATAAAAATAGTACATTAGTCTATTTCACTTCCATTTTTACTGGACACAAAAGTCATTAAATAATATATTTGTTCTTGGTAACTTCCATTTTATATGATTCTGACCGAATTCCTCGGCTTTACATTCTTACCATCTACGTTCTCAGTTTTCCCGCATATCCGCCACAAAAGTGCTGATATAACACTGTTAAATTTACGAATCCCGAAAAAAAAAGAATAAGTATGCATTAACTAACGTGCTACATAAAAGAATATTTTAAAGAAGAAACGTATGCTTACCTTAAGAGTTGCAGTTTGAAGTGACTTAGAGTCCAACTATAAATTCGAGACTTAACAAAGCAAAATCGTCTATCTCTTTCAAAGACTTTTCCTTTCTGTTTGAATAGCTAATTAGTTATGCAAACAGAAGCGAGTGATGTCATATAGTTAAACCAATCGCATCACATTTCCGTTTACGTGCGTATCAAAATTATAAACATCTGCCCAAATACTCTGTATTTTGAAATGGAAATATCGATACTATAAAATTTTTTCTTAGATTTTGTTTCTTAAATATTTCGAGTAGATTTTACAAACTGCTATATGTGTATGTAAAGGAATTATTTATAACATACACATACATAAATATTTAGTCAAAATAAAAGTCGTACATTTCCACATTTCCTTTATAAGGGTATATCTGTATAAATGTCAAACTTTTATTAAAATTTTGAAATTGTTTTAATAGCATGGTATTCATTACTACAAAAAGAAACTACTCATTTCTACACAAAATGCATCATCAGTATGAGGTATGAAAGTTAAATATACCTTTAACAATTTATTTGTTACTATAAATAAGTTTAAAAAACCGTCAGTTCAGATTCCGATGTTAAATTCCTATATAAAATGAATTAATTATAGGCAATAAATTATAGATAATAACGAAAATTCCTCATAAGGCGATTTCACGCAGTTGGGCAAATCTCAATTTATGGCAATTCTGGCTTTAGTTTCAAACAGAAAGGTAGTTTATTGTTTGCTTATTGGCTGTTGTAAACCTGAAAATGAATGGGAAAGGCATTATAGTAGTTCGTGACGTTGCGACAAATTGCTCTATTGAGAATACTTAGGTTTTGGCTCATCATCGTTGGTTAAAGTTGATTAATATTTTACTCATTTAAGAGGTTGTGTGGAATGTGCTCAGTGTGAATTAACCAAGGGTAAAACCCTTGGTTAAGGTGGTTTAGCTTTAATCCACTTTGTGTAAAAATAAAAGTTAATTAAAATCTACGTTTCAAGCCAGTCTCACCAAAGTTGTTTAAAGGCTAACCGTGATTAACCCGTGGTGCTAACCAAGGATGAGACGCAATTCTCCTTTTAAACAAAGGTTAATTTCGGTTAGCCTTAAACGACTTTGGTACGACCAGCTCTTAATGTTAGCGTTTAATCAGCGGTTAGCTCACAGTTTGTCTTGACTGAAGTAAAGCTAAGTGACGTTTAAAATGTGTTTAATACTTCTATCGAAAGTTCTTGCTCCGAAATATTTGTCACGAGACTACTGTGGACAAACTTAAAAGTGAATGACAGAAATAGACTAGGGTCTACTGCTTACTGTGGATTCTGAAGAGCTATGAGCTTTCATGCCAGAAGTGGGATTTGAATAATTGAACTCCTGTATCAAAGAACAGTGTCCCTCCCATTCTTGCATCGTTTACTTAAATATATATTAGAAATCCCAAGCCGGAAGTTCTGAGTCTAACCGAGCTAGATGTTTTATAGCTCGCTACTAACTTTCAAAAACTAACCTCACATAAGTAGAATGATGCAAATTGAATCAAAATGTTCTTTCTTTTTTTAATTAGACATGCTTAATTCTTTTTTAAATCCATTTTAGATTTTTTAATGCTTTCTCTTTAAAATCAACATCCTTGTTTCTAATGGATAATCCAAGTTTCTGGCAATTCAGACTTAAACTGTTTTGATTTTACGTAAATATTTACAGTTGTTTTGAAGTCATACTCGAGCTGTTTGAAAAATGTTGAACTTAAAGCCTGAATCAAGTAGAAAACAATAATATCAGATTTATATATGGAATTGTTTAACTGAACATTCCTTGTGAATGTTAAAAGTCTTCTAGAATTTTTTTTAATGCCTTTATTACTTCTTTAAATCTGGCAACTCCGAAATATTTGTTCATGATCCTACCAGGGTTGTGATCCCCCTAGTTCCCAGTCTATTAATTTTATCAGATAAAGATGAAAATATATGTATTTAATGTCTTTGTTTGTATGTATGTGTATTTATGGATGGTGGTTATGGATTCCCAAACGGCTGGGCGAATCAGGATGAAATTTTGCAGAATGATTTAGGTTAACCTGTGTAAGGTTTTAGACAGCTTAAATTGATCGAGGATTATGAGTTTGGTTTGGTTTGGAGCACAACGATCTACTGTTTTGCACACGAGGGCTAATGAGATTGGGAACTACTGCTTCAGGCAGATTCCAAACGGTACAAAAACTCATGTCATCAGCGGAATTCGAACCAGCGAACTCTGGTTCCGAAGAACAGCGCTATATAATTCGGCCATCGTTCTGCCGAGGATTATGGGAAAGAGGGAAATAAAAAGTTTTATTGAATTCTTTTGGGTTTGGTAAATCTACATTTTGAGGTCATTAGATAAATTTTTCTGTTCATTGCTTATTAAAATGATTAAAACTTTTAAGTAGGTTAATTCATTTAATAGTATTTAAAATGAATTTTAAAAATAAGTTTGCTTTTTTTTTAGTTGTGAGATATTTGAGCAGTATGTTCTACTTTTTTTTATCAACACAGGGTGGGGGGGGGGCTAATGAGACCGGGACCTATTGCTTAAGTCTGATTCCGAACGGCTACGAAACTCTATTTCACAATGTGATCCGAGCCCATGAACTCCGGTACCGAAAGTTAGTGTCCTAACCATTCGACCATTGTTCAGTTTTGTTCATTTTTGACAACATCCATTTTAGCCATTTTATTTTATCGATTGGTATTTGGATAATTTATTTCTCTTTCGGTTTGTTTCGACATCTGTTTGACTGGTAATAAATTCCACTGATTGGAGAGTAAACTTTTGCAAAAGGAAAATAACTAAAGTCTCTTTAATGTCAAGTACATATAATTATTATTTGCACTTTGGTTACACTAAGTTATCTCGCAAAAAACGTATGCAATCATCTCTTATCTGAGTGAAAAGATAATTCACCTGATAATTCTATGTTATACATTTAGTATACATTTATAAAGTTGAGGAAAAAAACAAACTAAATAAAATGTGATATTCGTTTTCTGAAAGTGCTTGGATTAAGAAGTTATATTCTAGTATGTAATATAATCTAGAAACTGATTAAAACAACTATAATCTCCATTTTGAAAATTTTCGTGATTAAAATACTTTTCAAAGAAATAAAAGTATTCAAAATCTTACCACTTATTCTCTTTAGCACAGAGCAACATAAATAATATGTGACAATAGTTTTCTGAAAGTTCTTTGCTTTATTTAAGAAGCTATAATTTTTGCTGGTAAAATTAATTAAAATTTTAAAGCAACTATAACCTTCATTTTGTAAAACAGTAGAACATTAAAAATATTCGGGATTAAAATACTTTTCAAAGCAATAAAAGAGTATTCAAAATCTTACCAGTTATTCTGTTTAGTACAAAGCAAAGGAGGGAATGTGAGGGTTTAAATCCTCCATAAAAATACATATATTAATTTTGCATTAATTTTGAGGCCTAAGTACAAAGAATGAATCCATTCTCCCCAATTTTTCACTAAACTGAGATGTAGCCTTAAATAAATGCAGATAAACCATACCAATCTAATCTGGAATGTGAAACATTAGCGCAGCAGAATTTTATGTCAATCTGGCGCTTTTGTCTCGTTACAACACGAAGAGAGCAAACACCTGCTTCTGTTATCGTCCTTGAGTTGGCGATATTTTTAAACTGATCTGCTCCTTTTTATCGTT
>CM063509.1:58589062-58591562 GCA_032207245.1 Pardosa pseudoannulata
ATATATATATATATATATATATATATATACACATATATATACATATATATATATATTATATATATATATATATATATTATATATATATATATATATATATATATATATATATAAATATATATATATATATATATTATATATATAATATAATAAATATATATATATATATATATATATATATATATATATATATATATATATATATATATACATATATATATATAATATATATATATATATATATATATATATATATATATATATATATATATATTATATATATATATATATATATATATATATATATATATATATATATATATATATATATATATATATATATATATATATATATATATATATTATATATATATATATATATATATATATATATATATATTTATATATTATATATATATATATATATAAATCCATAACGAGAAATAGAGATCAGTTTATACTGCATATTAAAAAAATTACTGCTTTCCGTTTTGCTTCAGATAAAGTACTTACTTACCGGTTTAGAATATTTCAGATTCGAAGTTTGATTATATTTAACTGCGTTTGCGTAAGTAAATTTATATCAGCAATTCGTTGCGAAAATTTGTATTTTACTTTAAAATTTCTTTTTATTGATTTTAGTATAAGCATTCAGTAGCTTTGAGATTGGAAGGCCATTTAAAATAGCTTTGAACGTTTGAAGTTATTATATATATATATATATATATATTAATATATACTTTATATATATACTCCATATATGTAAATATAAATAAATATGTAACAAGGTGAAATGTAATCCACCGGTTACATGAAATTAAGCCCCTATTACTTTTACTTCCTCAGGCATGCTGGGAAAATAGAATCCTAGGAAGTATTAATTAATAACGATGATGCAGTCTAGCTGTTTCATAAAAGAGAAGCAGCACAAGTCTAAGTTAGAATTTAAAATTTTATTTGAGATCTTAAATGTGGGCATGTTACTCTGTCAAATCAAAGAAGGGAATGATACGTGAAAGTATAAAGTTGACCCCATAGTGAATGAAAGGAGGAAAATTTTCTCAAGTAACATGAAACTTAGGGAATTTAACCTTAAAAATGAACTAAGATCATGGGAAAAAAAGCCATTGTCATTTGCTAGCGACAACTTTAAAATACGATGCGTTGACAGGAAATCTGCATTTATTCTACAGAGGGCTTAGGAAATGTGTTGGAAGAATTCGAGAGGCAGACACTCATTTTAATAAGATATTTTGAGGCTAGGAAAAATAGATTTGAAAGAATTGAGACGGAAAAAATGAGGATTTTTAAGAGATATTTTAAGTATAATAATTTTCGTATATTACATATATATATATATATATATATATATATATATGTATATATACACATATATATATACATATATATGTATATATGTGTATAGATACAGTATACATATATATATATATATATACTATATATATATATATGTATATATATATATATATATATATATATATATATATATATATATATATATATATATATACACATACATACATACATCTATATATATATACGTATATATATATATATATATATATATATATATATATATATATGCATGCATATGTGTATATATACATGAATACACACATATATGTGTACGTAGTATACAAACATAAAATCCTATATTTATACACATATATATAAATATACATATATATATATATATATGTATATATATATAAATATATATATATATATATGCATATGTGTATATATACATGAATACACACATATATGTGTACGTATACAAACATAAAATCCTATATTTATACACATATACATATATATATATATATATATACATATATATATTTATATATATATATATATAATATATATATATATATATATATATATATATATATATATATATATATATATACATATAACCTTATATACTTCCAGCTACGATATGGTATAAATGTGCATTAAATACCAATACATCTAAATTTTGTGAAGACACGTTAAATAAAACATCATATCCCATCTTTACCCGGGCAACGCCGGCTATTTCAGCTACAAAAGAACATAAAGGAAAAAAAACAAGTCATCATGCAAGCTCTTAAAGTGAAAAGTGCACAAGTAAAAATCAGAGTTTAACTTTTCCTTTCCGGGAATCAGTGAATATAAAACCTAGTGTTACGTTTGAAAAACAGAAGCACAGAATCCTACGTTTGTAAGGATTTTTTATTCTTATTATTAATCAGGATGAAGAACAAAAATCTACAACTTTAAAACCTTCCTTTTACTTTACTCCATAAAAACTGAAAATAGGAACAAAAACTGGAAGCGAAGATAAAAACTTGAGTCTAACGTTTCTTTTTTAATTACCGAGATATCTAAGACCATTTCTCAGGAAAGAGAAATCCGGAATTATAAAGGATAAAAAATTTTAATGGATCGCGAATGGGAATTTATCCTTAATATAAGATTTTAGAAGTTTCGCTCT
>CM063509.1:58599062-58601562 GCA_032207245.1 Pardosa pseudoannulata
TATCACAGTCTCCCAAATACTCTTTGTTAGAACCATAAAAATACTCCAATAGAATGAGTCAAAGGCTGATGAGGTCGTAACCAGAAAACATCAAGTTGGTACACAGCTTCCGGGTAACATAAGATATCTCCTTAGGGGTTAGAGAAGGATAATTCTTAGAAAATCGGACATAGCGGAATACAGTAAGATCGGATATCTGCATAGTATTAAAACGAAAATAAACACATAGCTAGCTGCAAATAATAATTAATAATATAGTGTTTGATCATTTTGCTATGATATTATATTTTAATTCGTATATTTAAGAAGTGTGTATATCATGCAACTGGTTTTGTTAATATTCTTCCAAAGAAAACAATGTTTTTTTGTGTTTTGTATATATAGCGGGAGTGATCACACACATTTGTAATGCTTTTGACAGTCAAGTTGACTTTTGATATTAAATTTGATTGTTAAAAGGACTTGGCAGCATTAAAAATAACCAGTGCTTTAAAATCTGTATATTAAAAAAATAATGGATCGAAGACTATATTTTTGTTCCCACTATTCGATTATGAAAAAGATGTGTTTAGATGTATGGACTCCAGCACGTTAAGTTATATATCTCTCTCTAAATATACATATACATTTATATGCATAGACGCACAAACATGTTCTTCCAAGCATAAACACACACTCACAGATGACACATACATGCATATATGTAATATATTAATATATATGTGTTATTATGTATATATAAATATATGTATAAATAAACTCATACACGTTCATATAAAATTGCAATTGAATACTTATGCGCACACAGACACACGTACATAAATGTATATATCCTATTATATGTATACATATATGTACATACTATATATATATAATATATATATATATATATATATATATATATATAATATATATATAAACTCATACACGTTCATATAAAATGGTGCAATTGAATACATATGCATATGTACATGTAAATATATAATATGTATCCATCTGTTACATATCGATCTATCATATCTATATATATATATATATATATATATCTAAATATATATATATATATATTTATATGCATACGTATGTGTATATGTATATGTATAGAAATATGCATATGTATGTATATATAATGTATCCATCTGCCTATCTATCTATCTATCTATGTATATATATATATATATATATATATATATATATATATATATATATATATATATATAAAATTTGTTAATCATTTCAAATTTTTTCTAGTGTTGTATCCAGATTACGAAAAACTAATAAAATATTACTATACAACTTTTAAAAATATTCTCACCATATATGATTCGGAATATATATATATATATATATATCTTTATGTATACATATACATTTACACACACGCACGTACGGAAAAACATATTCTTCCACACACACACATAGATGACACATAGATGCATATGTGTAATATATGTATATGTATGTGTGTATATGTATATATATATATATATATATATATATATATATATATATATATATATATGTATAAAACACTCACACACACGTTCATTTAAAATTGCACTTAAATACATACACGCACACAAACACATGCACATAGACCTATGTATAATGTTATATGTATACACATATATATATGTATATATATGTATGTGTATATATATATATAATGTATATGTATATGTATGTGTATATGTACATGCATATGGATATGTATATGTTTGTATATGTATATGCATATGTATGTTCATACAATGTATCTATATATCTATATATCTCTCTTTCTCTCTCTCTCTCTCTCTATATATATATATATATATATATATATATATATATATACACACATTTCACATATTATTATGAGTGTTTGTATAGATAAGTTACTGGATTTAAAAATAACATACGTGATTAAGAGTTAATATGACTCTTACAGGCGTTCTAGTGTTAAACGTTATATTCTATAATGTTTATACCATTTTATCAAATTAAATATATAAAATACTTTTGTTGAGATCTTACTTATTTTTACGTATTCAAATTTTAGTTTCAAACATTGTCGATTATAGTAAGGTGAATAATACTTCAAAAATAAATGCAAAAACAAATAATAATATGAACTGTTAAGTGTCTTTATACCAGATTATACGAAGCAAATCGTATTTATATCAATTACGTAAGACCTAAAATATCTTGCAATGGATGGAAAGAATGGTTGGGATATTACGTTTCTATCACAATCTCCTAAATATTCTTTGTTAGAACCATAAAAATATTCCATACCAAAGGGTTATGAGGTCGTAATGAGGAAACATAGAGTTGGATCACAAGTAGTTTCCGGACAACATAAGGTATCTGCTTTGGGGTTAAATAAGAGTAATGTTTAGGAAATCAGATACGGCCGAATGCAGTCAGATTGGTTTAATGCAAAACATTAGAAGGAAAATCAACAGATAGCTCTAAATGGCTTGTCGTAACGTGGCATTTGATCCTAGTGTTATGATAT
>CM063509.1:58629062-58631562 GCA_032207245.1 Pardosa pseudoannulata
GGGACATGCGATCTTCCAATCTGTATATAAAGAGAACATTTACTCTTCATTTCAACGTATTATATTTGAATGGGAGATACGGTATTCCAATTCGTACATAAAGAAAACATTTATTTTTCATTTAAACCTATTACATTTGAATGGGACATGCGATCTTCCAATCTGTATATAAAGAGAACATTTACTCTTCATTTAAACGTATTATATTTGAATGGGAGATACGGTATTCCAATTCGTACATAAAGAAAACATTTATTTTTCATTTAAACCTATTACATTTGAATGGGACATGCGATCTTCCAATCTGTATAAAGAGATTTTACTCTTCATTTCAACGTATTATATTTGAATGGGAGATACGGTCTTCCAATTCGTACATAAAGAAAACATTTATTTTTCATTTAAACCTATTACATTTGAATGGGACATGCGATCTTCCAATCTGTATATAAAGAGAACATTTACTCTTCATTTAAACGCATTATATTTGAATGGGAGATACGGTATTCCAATTCGTACATAAAGAAAACATTCATTTTTCATTTAAACCTATTACATTTGAATGGGAGATACGATCTTCTAATCCGTATATGAAGAGAACATTCACTCTTCATTTAAACTTATTATATTTGAATAGTAGCTACGATCTTCCAATTCGTACATAAAGAAAACATTTATTTTTCATTTAAACCTATTACATTTGAATGGGACATGCGATCTTCCAATCTGTATATAAAGAGAACATTTACTCTTCATTTAAACGCATTATATTTGAATGGGAGATACGGTATTCCAATTCGTACATAAAGAAAACATTTATTTTTCATTTAAACCTATTACATTTGAATGGGACATGCGATCTTCCAATCTGTATATAAAGAGAACATTTACTCTTCATTTAAACTTATCATATTTGAATAGTAGCTACGATCTTCCAATTCGTACATAAAGAGGACATTTACACTTCATTTAAACCTATTACATTTGAATGGGACATGCGATCTTCCAATCTGTATATAAAGAGGACATTTACTCTTCATTTAAACGCATTATATTTGAATGGGAGATACGGTATTCCAATTCGTACATAAAGAAAACATTCATTTTTCATTTAAACCTATTACATTTGAATGGGAGATACGATCTTCTAATCCGTATATAAGGAGGATATTTACCCTTCCTTTAAACGTATTATATTTGAATTGGAGATACGATCATCCAATTCGTACATAAAGAGGACATTTACACTCATATGTTTAAACGTATCATATTTGAAAGGGAGTTACGATCCTCCAATACGTATATAAAGAAGACATTTACACTTCATCTAAAAGTATCATATTTGAATGGGAGATACAATCTTCCAATTCGTATATAAAGTGGATATTTACACTTCATTTAAACGTATTGCATTTGAATGGGATATATGATATTCCAATACGTATATAAAGAGGAAATTTAAACATTGGCTTGAATGAAGAACAGGAAACATAGCCAACTTGGCGATATAACTTTTAGCATGGTAGCTTGACATTTTCTACTAATTCGCAGTGTGCAAACAATCTGTATCTATATTTTAATTTATATTATATTCGTATCCAGGTCTCCTTGGGGAACCCATTTCTTATATATTAAATGCTCTTAATGCTTAAAAATATTAGATATATTATGAACTGTTAAAGGTTCACTATGACTATTTATTAATACTGTGGGGCTGTTGGTTTTGCAAACTGTTGAGGGATTAATTGCCCATAAATGTTAATGCACATGTAAATGTATTTCACAGTGGTTTGGGTTAATTGGAAAAATCTATATAATTCTATTACGATGGCGCAATGTACATTAATTAAAGTCTCCCAAATAGCAAGGGATACAATGTTGTTTGAATGAAAGACCTTTTGTGTCTTAATAAACATCGCCAATAATTTCACCAAATTTGCCAAAATGTACCTTATTTTACAGTAGTACCTAAACATTTTCTAAGTTAATGCTTTTTAATAAAACCAAAAAATGAAACAATATCAATTCAACAATGAGCGCAATTGTGTTCTAAGGATATTTTAGTTATCACTGAATTTTTTACAAAGACCGGAAGAATAGGTAGCAATTACATTAAAAGTTTTTTATACAGAGTTCAGATTGTCATAAAAAAGATGTGCATAACTATATATTTCTATTTATTTTACTTGAATTTTATCTATAGTTCCTCTGATTTTAAAAATTTTGTACATGCAAGTATATCTATCGAAAGAATGCATGCACACGTCTTTAAATTTCCATATAATAATCAATTACCCAAATCCTACCATTATATGTATAGTGAAGAGTCGGTGCTTTCGTAGAGGAAGGGGAGCTGTCGGGGCTGTATGTAGATTATCAGGACCAGCAGTAAAGTGAGTTAAGTGAGGTAGAATGAAGGTAGACAAAACAGACTCTGACTTGGAGTTCCAGCCCTTTTAATTATTCTATCTTACGTAATTTCTCTTTAATATAGTACAAA
>CM063509.1:58639062-58656562 GCA_032207245.1 Pardosa pseudoannulata
TAACATACATCAGTTGGCTCATGTAGAAGTTCTGCGGATTACAAGGATTTATTTCATTTTGTTAAGCAGGGTGGAAAAACGAAAGAAGCTATGACAGTAAAGCTTAAATTTTCCTTCAATCTCGGAGAAATTTTGAAAATGAAAAAAAAATTAAGAGGAAATGAAAACTTGAATTAAAAAACTTGAAATAATTACAATAAAGTCTAATAAATTTTCTTGAGAAGGGGAAATATGAAATTATAAGAATAAGTTTTAAGGTATTGCTATTTAAGAATTTTTCTTGAATCAAAGTTTTATATATTTTCCTTTCACTGTTAATCTACATTTGATATGTCTCTTAAGCCTCTGAACTAGTTTAAAGATATTATTACTACTCTTATCATGTAAGTTGTTCTAAAGTTAGCTAAATATTAAATCATATCTATTTAATATCCCTTTTTGCTGTTGTTTATCATATAAACAAAAATTTCATTTTTAACCCATATTGTACCACACCAACTAAATATTTTTGTAAGTTATTAAAACTTAATCAATATCATTAATATGATGTAATTAAGTATATAAAACCAAAATTTTGAAAAATTATTTTTATTATTTTATGTAATTGGCTGTCCTATAAATAGGACAACTGTCCATTACACTACTAAAACTTAACAAATATCACTTACATTGCATTAGGCTGATTCATAGGGGAAATTTGGGGAAACCGTCAAAACAAAATCCAACATTACATTTTAAGCATACTGTTGTAGGTTTTCTCTTGCAGTTATTGAAATGGCAGTAAGAGAGTAAGTTTATCTTGCAGAAAAAAACAAGAAAAAAAAAACAAACAATAAAAAAAAAAAAAATAAAAAAAAACGCAAAAAAAAAAAATAATAAAAAAAAAAATTAAAAAACAAAAAAAAACAAAAAAAAAAAATCTCCAGTTTTCTGAATAGAATATACATGTATTTACCCTTTGTTGTGTCCAGGTGTGTGACCAGATGTTTGAACTGGTTTTCATTGAAATATAAGAAAAAAATGTGCGCTATCAATGCAATATCGAATTCATAGAAAAATAATCGGGATTGGACCGTTGTCTTAATTTTAGGGCACCTTTTTTATACTTACAAAATACACATGTAAAATATATTTTTCAACAAAACTTTCAGCTCCATTATTAGCTCTGTTTTTAAACTAAAAGTGACCTCCACAATGTTATAAAATTAAAGATTAAAAAATGACAATTTTTAAGAGGTTGCTGAAAATAAATTTTACAATACAATATAATTTGATTTCTTAGTTTTATTTGTTACTATGCTAAAGTGTGTCTATTTTAAAGGTGTTAAACCTAAATCCACTCAGAAAATATTTATAACTTTATTATTAAATGGAATTTTATTTGCTGTCCTGTTTATAAGGCAGCGGTCCAATATGGGTTAATAGTTTTACCGTATTATCATTACATTGAATGTCCCCTATATAATAATAGCCTAAGTTGTTTGTCCGTGAATTTATGAAGCGGTTGTACATGGAATGGTTACAGATATCTATATTGGATTTTTATGAGTTAGGGTTAGAAAAACTCAAAGCGAGTTCGAAATCCATCCCATCTCTCCTTTTCGAGCGTTTAATACTATGATTACAAGCCTTATTCTCCCCCTTATTCTATATTAAATTCATTCGTGATAGGATGGCGAGGGCTCAGCTTAATATTTAAATTTCTCGACTGTTTTTACTTGACCCTCATATACTCTACCTCATATACTCTATCCTTCACCGTGTGTAGGCGTGGCACGTTCGGTAGAGTGTATGCCTATTTTATCGTCGTACTTCTTGGAATGACAAATTTCTCTGAATGTCTAATTGATTTAATATTTTCTGCTTTTTCCTTTAAATTCTTATTCTGCAAGTTGCTTTATTATTTTTTAAAAAGATTTTTACTATTTTTTCAACTTTTTTATGATTTTTATTATTTTTATAATTCACGTAATGTTGTACCGATATCCCTGGATACATAAACATTTCATGTTTTCTATCATTAAACATTCTTCTCTTAATAAATAATAGCCTAAATTATAGCCTAAATTAATAATAATAGCCTAAATTAGTAATAATAATTAATAATAGCCTAAATTATATGTACGTTTGTCCTCGAATTTATGAAGCGGTTAGACCTGGAATGGATAGAATCATCTATATTGGATTCTTGATGAGTTAGGGTTAGCAAAATTGAAAGCGAGTAAGGTTTATCTTTTCCTAAACTATAGATATGATTCTAAAATAAATTGGTATGAATAAGCTTCAAATCACAGAAAAAAATACTGTCATCTTTAAAACGTCCGAAATCCACCCCGTTCCCCTTTTCGAGCGTTTAATACCATTATATGAAGCCCCATTTTAAGGGCAGGCTATGAAATTTATGCATTTGTCACAAAATAAATAGGTAAAAATAGCAATTTTTTCTAGCATTATGACGTCATATCTTTAACAATCTAATTTAACCATTTATTTTAGATTGTTTAAATATCTTCTGCATTATTTCCATACGTTTTATTGCTAAACTTAAATATTACTTAATTAATATTCTTATATTTGGATTAAATAATAGATTAGATACGTATGTGATAATTTTCAAATTAATCATTCATTAATTTTTGTTCTAATGAAAATTTTATCACCGGTATTAACAACAAATTCTTTTCATAAAAGTCTAGGTGTCTATTACATGGACTAATAAATATCTATCTTTTAAGTCACATATCTTTGAAAATTAAGAAGTTTGTTCGTTTGTGTGCTCGTTTATAATACATATCCACATGGTTCGACAAAATTAATTCAACGTGAATCTAAACTGCATTTACAATATCTAGAGAATTTAGAAGAGTATGAAGATAAACAAATAATTGAGCCTGTACTCGATAATTCTCAGCCAAAAAACAAACCATTTTTTTTAATCTGCCTCAAATGGGTAATATACAATACTGGAAAATTAAAACTTTTACAGATCTAGTCATATGACGGGCTATATGCTAGTGAAGAAATGAATGCAATTGGTTTGTATGCTGTGGACTACGAGCATTTTTAAAAAATTATAAACTTTCCAATTAATTTCGAATTTTCATCAAAAGTGTTTTTAGTTACTGTTTTTAATGTCTTACATGTTCCATGTAACAACATATATACTCCCATTATAAGATTTTGGTTTTGGTTTGGTTTGGCTTGGAGCGCTACGGTCTACTTTTTGCAACGCGAGGACTAATGAGACCGGGACCTACTGCTTAAAGCCGATTCCGAACGGCTACGAACATCCATGCCATAGTTCGATTCGAACACACGAACTCCGGATCCGAAGCACCCTAACCAATCGGCCATTGTTCGGCTCTCATTATAAGAATATCGCACAAATGTTAAAATTGAAACTTTAAAATTCAAACTACACGCCCCTTGTAGCTTTAATAAAACAGTGGATAGAAACAGAAAGTAAAATCAAATGTTAAATCTAACATAGCTCCTAAAAAGCTTCGTAAAGTAAAATTGAGTGATCAAATTTTCTCCTGAAGTACAATTTTTTTATCCTTACCTATTCATTTATACAGAAGAATTTAGTACAAGACTGAAAAAAGTTGAAAATATTTTTAAAGAAGTTAAAATAAAATCCTTACGAATATGTTTTCAATAATTGACATTTTTATTTAAATTTTGGATGCACATGAGGTCTGAGAAAATAATGGTATATATATGTATATATGCATACACATACACACACACGCATATATATATATATATATATATATATATATATATACACATATATATATATATATATATATATGACAGGCATTAACTAAATGACACTAGAGTCCGGAGTACATTTTCATAGCTTTATTTAAATCTCAGACCACACTAGTCATCAATCATCTTTAATAGCATTGCATATTGGGGCCTAACTTTTAACAAAGGCAGGCTTAGCTACCTAAGGTAGCCACAGCTCTGCCTGCGGAATGTGCACACTGCTCTCTACACAGATCTCTGCTCGTGAGCCGTAATTACGTGGCTAACACCTCAAACCACGTGACTCTCAGTAATGAATCCCTAATTAAAATCTTTTAAAATTAATCTACAATTTAAACCCTGACGTATATATATATATATATATTGTCACGAAGATTCGAATGAACACACCGTTTAACGTAACAGAAGAATTTATTGAAGCTAAGTAGCAACTCGCAACTTTACAAGACCGAGAAGTTTTCTACAACTAGTGGGTATCAGCTTTTATACCCGAACAGAACATTCGAGAAATAACTAATTTACATATTAAAGAAAGATCTAGAATATTCAAGAACATAAGGAAACAATAAACAATATTTTTAAATTAAAAATCCGTACATTGGATAAACTGCCATGTCAAGCATCGAACCCACAATCTCCGGGTCTGGATCGCGTGCTTTGACCATTCGGCCACTTAGCTAGTTGGCTAAGTTACTTTATGCGGCATTGCTCCCATCTCAAAAAGACAGCGTCTCGCTGCTATTTAGATCTGGAGCGTGTCACAGGTCCCTTGTAAATTTCTTTTGACCTCTCTTCCGGAAGGACGACACATGGATTACGTCCATCTTCACTTTCGGTCTGCTTCGTCGGATCATGGTACGGCTTCATACGTAAAACATGGACAACGTCTTTTGGTTTTCTTTTTCGGGAGGAAGGATCGAAATCTTGCACTTCATAGGTAACGTCGGATAGACGGCGCAACACTTGATAGGGACCGAAATACCTCCTTAAGAGCTTCTCTGAAAGACCGACCTTTCGGACCGGGGTATAAACCCATACGAGGTCTCCAGGACTATAAGACACCATTCGGTGCTTGGAGTCATAACGTCGACGGTCTTTATCTTGCGCTCTCAGAGTATGCGTTCGAGCCAACTGTCTCGACTCTTCTGCTCTGGAAATAGTCTTGGCTATGTAATCGTTAGTTGCATCATCAGGGCAGAATGGAAACATCGTGTCCAGAGTCGTTTCGGCTTCACGTCCATGAACTAGGTAGAACGGTGTGAATCCTGTTGTCTCCTGCTTAGCAGTGTTATAGGCGAACGTCACAAATGGTAGAATTTCGTCCCAGTTTTTTTGTTCGGTGTTAACATACATGGACAGCATATCGGCTAGAGTTTTGTTAAGGCGCTCCGTCAAACCATTTGTCTGGGGATGATAGGCCGTCGTCATGCGATGATCGATATTACACAATTCGACGAGAGCGGAAACAAGTCTGGATTGAAAAAACGGCACCACGATCTGTAATAATGACTCGAGGAGCTCCATGTTTTAGAAGAATCTCTTCGAGCAGGAACTTGGCTACTTCTTCGGCTTCAGCAGTTGGTAAAGCTTTAGTTATTGCATAGCGGGTACAATAATCGGTGCATACTGCGATCCACTTATTACCATGGGCAGATTTAGGAAATCTCCCAAGCAGATCTATCCCAATTCGATGAAATGGTGCGACAGCAGGAGGGATAGAAACCAGGCGTCCAGGTGGTAGTTGTGTAACTGATTTTTTCCTTTGGCAATCTCGGCAGTGCATGACATATCTAACAACATTTCGGTACATTCCCGGCCAATAAAATCTTTTCCGGATCCTGTCGTACGTTTTCGCAAAGCCCAGATGCCCTGCGGTAGGCGCGTCGTGAAAATGTTTAAGTATGTCTGCACGTAGATGTTTGGGAATGACGGGCAACCATGTCTTTCCAGCTGGATCAAAATTCTTTCTGCATAGGACTCCATCAATTAACTCAAATTGCCTTTCGGTGGATGATCCGATCTTCGGAAGGATCATTTTTGCTATGTCTGGATCTTTCTTCTGCTCGACAGCGAGGTCTATACTAGTAGTTACTGCTAAAAATTGATCTTGCGTCTCAGTCTCTTCGTCTACTGGATTCCTCGAGAGAGCGTCGGCATCGTTATGCTTCCTACCCGATTTGTATTTTACTGAAAAATTATGTTCTTGGAGTCGAAGAGCCCACCTTGCCAGTCGGCCTGAGGGATCCTTGAGATTCATAAGCCAGCACAATGAATGGTGATCTGTTACAACCGTAAAATGTCTTCCAAACAGGTATGGCCGGAATTTATTGATAGCCCATACGACAGCAAGGCATTCCCGTTCTGTAGTAGAATAATTTTTTTCGGCCTTTGTCAGGGTCCTAGAGGCGTAGGCTATGACCTTCTCGACTTCATTCTGAATTTGAATCAGAACTGCTCCAATACCATATCCGCTGGCGTCTGTATGAATTTCTGTAGGACATCTTTCGTCGAATATCCCCAATACTGGATCAGATGTAAGCGCTTTCTTCAGGTTGTCAAAAGCCTCTACCTCTTTAGAACCCCAATGAAATTTCGCATCGCCTTTCAGCAGCACCTGAAGGGGCTCGGCAAGATAGCAAAAGCCCTTAATGAACCTTCTGAAGTAGGAGCAAAGCCCAAGAAAGCTTCGTACGTCATGTAAGTTCTGTGGAGTAGGGAAATTGGTCACGGCTTTCACTTTGTCAGGATCTGGACGGACACCGCTACTGGATACGAGATGGCCTAGGATTTTTACTTCTTGAGCAGCAAAAAGGCACTTCTTGGAGTTAAGTATGAGTCCAGCTTCTTGAATGCATTTCAGAACTGTCCTTAATCGGATAAGGTGGTCTTCGTAACTTTCTGAGAAAACTACTATGTCGTCCAAGTAACATAGGCACATAGTCCATTTAAGATGGCGTAGCAAATTATCCATCATTCTTTCAAAAGTTTCAGGTGCATTGCAAAGTCCAAACGGCATGACTTTAAATTCGTATAACCCTTCTGGAGTAATAAAGGCAGTCTTTTCACGATCCGCTTCATCCACTTCTATCTGCCAGTAACCAGATCGGAGATCCATGGAAGAAAAGAACTTGGCGTCTTTTAAACAGTCTAGAGTATCGTCAATACGGGGCAGAGGATAAACATCCTTCTTCGTTATTCTATTCAGTTTGCGATAGTCCACGCAAAAACGCAAGCTACCATCTTTTTTTCTTATCAGTACCACAGGAGATGACCATGGACTCTCAGATGGCTGGACAATACCTTGGTCAAGCATTTTCTGAACCTCTTCTCTAATTATGCTTCTTTCAGTCGGTGAAACTCGGTAAGCCCTTTGGTAGATTGGAGCATGGTCACCCGTATTGATCCTGTGTTTCACATTTGTCTTTGCGGCTGTCGACCTGTTAGCTTTTGTAAAGATTCCCGGAAAGGCTTGTAGAAGCTCGACTAATTTGCGTTTTCTTTCGCTGCTCAACTCAAGGGATATCATCTTGGTATAATCTATATTGGAATTCGTCGGGTCCTGTAGAGTACTAGTACTTTCTGTTGTTTCCGCAATCTCGCATATATGTCCTTCATCCAATAGCTCAGCTTCGCCTACGTACATTCCTTTAGGAATGACTTGATCTTTAACTTGCATGTTGGCAATCCAAATTTCACTTCGTCCATTATGGTATAAGGATACCATAGATGGTATGGCAAGGTTTCTTTCGAGCAGCAAGTGTCTATTGCCGTCCAAAATTACGCTTATGTTTCTTCCGACATCTAGTCCTGATACTGCTATTCTCGTCATTGAGCGTGGCTTAAGCCTGTAGTCCTTCGTGGCATACACCTTCCAAGCGTCTAGTGCTTTGGTTTCTTGGCCAGTATCTTCTAACAACAGTTCACTTCTGCCACAGTCTATCACAGCTTGAGAAGCTTCCAAAAAGTCCCAGCCGAGGATTACGTCGTGACTACAATGCTGTAGGACGATGAATTCAACAGGCAGCTCTCGTCTATTTATCACGACACGCAGAACACATTTTCCTAGTGGCCTAACAAAATTGCCATTTGCGACTTTCAGCATAGTGTTCTTGACGTCAGCGAACATAACTTTCTTTAAGTATCGACGAAACTTATCGGAGACGACAGAAAAGGAGGCTCCAGAATCTACTAGAGCACGGATCGGTTGATTATCTACTAGAACGTCGAGGTGGTTACCCGTCATCCTTGCGGCCGATGGAGGATTTTCATTACATGCGGCCTCACCTCCTCGAAAGGTCGCTGTGCTTAGTTTTCCTCGTTTCTACGGCTTGGAGATTGACCTGATCGACGATATGGCGACGGTGATCGGGAACGACGGGTTGGTGATCGGCCTCTAGTAGGACTAGGAAACGAACGGCGTTCGAAGCTTGGTCGGCGAAACTCATCTTCAATGTCATCGAAGTTCTGTCGGCGGGCTCGATAATCGTCAAAAACGGCCTTCCTCTCACGGCAATAGCGTACGACGTGTCCAGGGCGTCCACAGTGGAAACACACTGGCCTGTTGTCGGTCGTTCTCCATAGGTCCGTTTTCCTGGGCTGGGGTACTGATCTCTGGACAGGACTTCTGGCTTTCCTCGTTACAGCGGCTGCATACGTGGGACGTCGTTGGGCGTCTGCAGACTTTGCGACCACTGGCGCCAAAGCTTTTTCGACTTCGTCTTGGATGACGGTCTGTAGCGGCTGGGAATAGGGGTCCGGCAACTCGTCTACTTGATTTACTACTCGATTAATCTCTTCGCGTACAATTCTACGGATAAGAGATACTAAATCGGTCTCGTCCTCCATGGCTGCAACTGGTACGACGTTTGGTAGTCGCTCAAATTTTCGGCCAATTCTTTTTTGCCTCATGTCTTCAATGTAGTTACACCACTTGATGAAGTCAGCCGTAGTCTTCACATCTTTCATTAGGAGCACTTGGTACATATCTTCGGCAACGCCTTTCATTAAGTGAGACACTTTCTCGTCGTCGGACATTGAAGGATTGACTTCTTGACAAATCCCTAATACACTCTGAATGTAGGACTGCGTACTCTCTCCGGCCCTTTGAGCCCTACATTTCAGTTGCTCTTCGGCCTTTTTAGTGTACCTGTGGCGATCGCCCAAAAGTTCATTTAAACCCTTTTTGAATGCGTCCCAGGAGTCCAAGATATCTTCATTATTTAGGTACCATTGCTTGGCCGTACCGTCTAGGAAAAAATAGACATTTGCGAGACACATCATTTCATCCCAATTGTTGAACTTGGCCACCCGATCGTATTCCGCAAGCCATTTCCGAGGGTCGTCTCCAGGCTCCCCACGGAAGGTTGAGGGGTTCCTTATAGGCGAGTAGGTAGGAGTTACCAAGACAGGCTTTGTATCTTCGGGCATTATCTGCTTCTTTCTTTTTTCTGGGATGTAAAGGCCAAATTCCGGAGGTAATCCTCTTAAACGGAGACTTCTGCGAACACTGTCAGAATTATCCACAATGGCGAAATCGTTACCCGGCGCCTCCACCAAATTTGTCACGAAGATTCGAATGAACACACAGTTTAACGTAACAGAAGAATTTATTGAAGCTAAGTAGCAACTCGCAACTTTACAAGATCGAGAAGTTGCCTACAACTAGTGGGTATCAGCTTTTATACCCGAACAGAACATTCGAGAAATAACTAATTTACATATTAAAGAAAGATCTAGAATATTCAAGAACATAAGAAAACAATAAACAATATTTTTAAATTAAAAATCCGTACATTGGATAAACTGCCATGTCAAGCATCGAACCCACAATCTCCGGGTCTGGATCGCGTGCTTTGACCATTCGGCCACTTAGCTAGTTGGCAAAGTTACTTTATGCGGCAATATATATATATATATATATATATATATATATATATATATATATACATATATATATATATATATATATATATATATATATATATATATATATATATATATATATATATACATACATATTCATATATATATATATACATACACACACACATATATATATATATATATATATGTGTGTGTGTGTGTGTGTAATCCATTTTTTATAAACTGCTAGACAAGGAGAAAGCTCAACAGCTAGCAATAATAAAAATGCTGTTTAAGGGGCCGACATTAAAGAGAATGGCACAAGTCTAAATGAAACTTTATTCCAGAGCCTGTACAACGGACATCTATTTTACTGAACGACAGATAAATTCAAGTCACAGAGATCACTCTGATCGAACAGAGGTGCACACAAGAGCGAAGACTAAAAGAATTTTCCCACATTGAAAAAAAACTTACTCAGCGATTTAAGTGTAAGATCAGTAAAAACGAGGAGCCATTTTTCGGCGACAGCAGAGAAACGTGCTGAAGAGACAGAAAGTTTACAGTTTTTGGATAGAAAGCTTTGGTAATAATGTTTAGTGGAAAATATCCTTTGATTAAAATATTTAGAGGCTGGGGAAAAGATTTAAAGGAATTAGAATGGGAGAGAGGAGGTTTTTAAGGAAATATGAATGTTAAATAATATTAATATATTACATATATATATATGTGTGTGTGATTAATGCATGGGAGACACATTAGTATATATATATATGTATATATGTATATATGTATATATGTATATATATATATATATATATATATATATATATATATATATATATATATATATATATATATATATATATATATATATATATATATATATATATGACATGGACGAGAGCTTTCTTCATGAAAGATATATTTTTTAAAATAAAAATTTCTTTTTTCCATCCTTCTGTCCATGCCTATGCTATTTAGACATCCTTTGTTCTTATACTTTGCCACGACAAGTGTGGAGGATGTTATCAGCCCGAGCTTCTGCTCAGAACGAACTCCTAAGCAAGTTCTTATGTCTGTTTCCACCTCAGCTTTTTTACATGGTATAGTTCTGCTCCAGGGTGTGTCTTTATCCTATTACATTATCGTTAATGAGTTCTAACTATTTTTAATTATAACTCACTTACTCCTTAACCCCATTTTTAAACCTGACACACACACACACACACACACACACATATATATATATATATGTGTGTGTGTGTATATGATAAGAACATCTACATAATTTAAAAATACCGTAGTAATCACTGCAAACAATTATTAAATGTAGTACCGAGTAGATTGATGCAGACGTTCACTTATAAAAATATATTTTATTTAGGAAACAAGATGACCCGAAACACGTAAATCCCCGTAGAGAAAAATAAGACAAAATACAGAAATATTTAGGTGACTTTGTTTACATACCGATATTAAAGGTAAAAGCCACGAAATCTGTGTGACAACACTTTTATTAACACTGCACACATTACACACACACACACACACACACATATATATATGTATATATACTAGCATATAACCCGTCATATGACGGGATGAGTAAAATTTTTAATTTTCCAGAATTGTAAAGGTACCCTATCAAGCAGGTAAAAAATGGCTTGTTTTTTGCTGAGAATTATCTTTCTACAGAAATAATAGATTAAAATTATCACATATGTACCTAATCTATTATTTAAGCCAAATATAAAAGAACGTAATATCTAAGTTTAAGGATAAAATGCATGAAACTAATTCAGACGATATTTAAATAATTTAAAATAAGAAATAATTAAATGAGATAGTTAAAGGAATGATGTCATAATGCTAGAAAAATTGTTATTTTTTCCTATTTATTATGTGATAAATTTAATTGCCTGCTCCTAAAATAGGGCTTGATATAATGGCATTAAACGCTCGAAAGGGGGGGAAAGAGGTGGATTTCGAACGTTTGACAGTATTTTTCGCTGTGATACGACGCTTATTCATACCAATTTACTTTAGAATTGAATCTATACTTTAGGAAAAGATAAACTTTACTTGCTTTGAATTTTTCTAACTCTAACTCATCAAAAATCCAATATGGATTCTATATCCATACCAGGTGTAACCGCTTTATAAATTCGAGGACAGACAGACAGATAACTTAGGCTATTATTACATTGCGAGAAGAAAGTTTAAGTCATAAAAAGTTGAAAAAATAGTAAACATTTATTTTAAAAATAATAAAACAATTTTGAAAAACAACTTTAGGAATAAGAATTTAAAAGATATAGCAGAAATAATAAATTAATTAGACATTTAGAAAAGTTTGGCTGTGTCGGGGACAGAACCTTCAACCAGAAAAGTACGATGATGAAGTGGGCAGACCCTCTACTGAAAATGCTAGGCCTACACATGGTGGAGGAACTAATTAGAGTATATGAGCGTCGAGTAAACACAGTCCAGTTTAAATATTACGCTCCACCCTCGCTGCTCTCTCTTATTCTATACTAAATTCATATCAAGAATGAATTTAATATAGAATAAATATTTAGTATAGACTTGAAATAATAGCATTAAACACTCGAAAAGGGGGGATGGGGTGGATTTCGAACTTGCTTTGAATTTTGCTAACCCTAACTCATAAAAAAATTCAATATGGGTGCCTCTATCCATTCCAGGTACAACCGCTTCATAAATTCATGGACAGACAAATTAGGCTATTATTATATAGGGGATATATGTATATATATATATATATATATATATATATATATATATATATATATATATATATATATATATATATATATATATATATATATATATATATATATATATATATATATATATATATATATATATATATATATATATATATATATATATATATATATATATATATATATATATATATATATATATATATATATATATATATATATATATATATATATATATATATATATATATATATATATATATATATATATATATATATATATATATATATATATATATATATATATATATATATATATATATATATATATATATATATATATATATATATATATATATATATATATATATATATATATATATATATATATATAAAACAATTTTTGAGTGATTCTATTCTTTTATAGTCAAACTTGGAGAGTATTGTTTGTTGCATGCACACACACACACACACACACACACACACACACATATATATATATATATATATATATATATATATATATATAAATATATATGTGTGTGTGTGTGTGTTTATCAAATCCATTTATCCAATTTTAAAATCCTAAAATTTTCTATTTATAAGCTCAAACATGTATACTTGTCTACATCTTCCACTTACAACAAAACGAAGAAATTGAGAATGTAAAAATGCTGGTAGATATAAAAACTTTAGATAGAAAACCTAATCTTTAAGAATATTTTCAAATTAAAGACTTTTATGCTTTTACGGATATGAAATTGCATTTTATAAAGATTGTGGAGTACGAGACATATTTTTGAAGATGCTAATACCTTTTAAATTGAGTTATTAAAAGATTTAGATGGAATAGTTATTAAGGTATAAAAGCTTAGAGTTTAAGAAAGATATAAGCTCATTTATTTCACGGAAATATATCAAGACGTATTCACTAAATTACTTGATATTTTTATATAATCCTACGAATTCTCTGTATGATGAAAAGTATGTAATAGGTTATAGCATTACAAATTTTAAGCTGCGAGGCATCCTATTGAGAAAGATATACCGAAGCAAGATAGGGGATAGTTTATGACCAAAGCATGCTTGCACGTAAGGGGCTAAATTTCTAGGGCAGTCAATTTAATAAATAACATAAAAATATGATAAATGTAGCTTTTTTTTAGTAAAAGAGAATTTTACTGTAAATGTTTAATAAGAATCACTATATCTTTTTTCTCCTTTTTATTGAATTTGGCAATAGTTGTTGTCATAAACCTGGACATGCTTTTCATGATTAGTTCTTCACGTATATTATTATTTAAATAAATCAGCATATAGCCTGTTATATGATGGAATCAGTGAAGTTTTTAATTTTTCACAATTTTAAAATATTTTATGAGGCAGGTTGAAGAAATTGTTTGCTTTTTGGCTGAGAATTATCTGGTGCACGTTCAATAATTTGTTTCTCCGCATACTCCTCTAAAGTCTCCCGAAACTGTGTTCGAAGTTATAAAATCACATTGACATCATTTAGTCAAACCGAAAATTATACTTTCAAAAGTATAATTTATTTATATCTTCAGGGGTGATTTTCCAACTATTTCATTTTACTGAACTTTTATAGAAATTATTAAAGAAAATGAATACCATATATTTTCTAATTTAATTATCTTTATATATATAATAGCATATAGCCCGTTATATGACGTATTAGTAAAATGTTTAATTCTATAGAATTGTAAAGTACCGTATGAGGCAGGTCAAAAATGGTTTGTGTTTTGGCTGAGAATTATCTGGTACACGCTCAATAATTTGTTTATCTTCATACTCCTCTAAAGTCTCCCGGTACTGTTAATGTAGCTTAAAATTATGTTTAATTCATTTGGTGAAACCGTGGGGTATGTATAAAAAATAAACTTCTTAATTTTCAAAGATATTTAACTTAAAAGCTAGATATTTACAAGTCTATGAAATAGACTGCTAGACTTTTATGAAAAGAATTTTTTGTTAATACTGGTGATAAAAATTATATTGCAATAAAAATTAATCAATTATTAAAATTAAAATTATAACATATGTACCTAATCCATTATTTAAGCCAAATATAAAAGAATATTATTTAAGTTATATCTAAGTTCAGTGACAAAACGTATGAAAACAATGCATAATATTTAAATAATTTAAAAAAAGAAATGATTAAATGAGATGTTTAAAGGAATGACTTCACACATTTATCCAATCTTAAAATCATAAATTTTCCAATATCGTTTCAAAACCTCTAATTTTGAAAGTACTATTGATAAGATCAAATATGTCTATTTGTCTACATTTTCCACTAATAATAAAACGAATAAATTGAAAATATAAAAAGTCTGATAGATATAAAAACTTTAGATAGAAAACCTAATCTTTAAGAATATTTTCAAATTAAAGACTTTTATGCTTTTACGGATATGAAATTGCATTTTATAAAGATTGTGGAGGACGAGACATATTTTTGAAGATGCTAATACGTTTTAAATTGAGGTATTAAAAGATTTTAAGATTTAGATGGAATAGTTCTTAACGTATAAAAGCTTATAGCTTGGGAAAGATATAAGCTCATTTATTTCACGGAAATATATCAAGACCTATTCGCAAAATTACTGGATATTTTTATATAATCCTACAAATTCTCTGTATGATGAAAAGTACGTAATAGGTTATAGCATTACAAATTTTAAGCTGCGAAGCATCGTTTTGAGAAAGATATACCCAAGCAAGATAGTGAATAGTACATAACCGGAACGTGCATGCACATAGGCGGCTAAATTTTTAGGGCGGCCGATATAAGAAATAATATTAAAACATTTTGCTATATAAGAGAATTTTGCTATAAATGTTTCATAAGAAACACTATTTCTTTTTTCTAATTTTTATCGAATTTGGCAATTGTTGTTGTCATAAACATGGACTTGTTTTTAATAATTACTTCTTCACGTACATTATTATTTAAAAAAATGAGCATATAGACTGTTATATGATGGAATTAGTGAACTTTTTAATTTTCCAGAATTGTAAATTATCCTATGAGGCAGGTTGAATAAATGGTTTTTTTTTGGCTGAGAATTATCTGGTACACGTACAATAATTTGTTTATCTTCATACTCCTATAAAGTCACCCGATACTGAGTATGAAGTTATAGAATCACATTGAATTCATTTAGTCAAACCGAAAACTATACTTTCAAAAGCATAATTTATTTATATCTTCAGGTATGATTTTTCCAAATATTTCATAGTACTGAACTGTTACAGAAATTATTAAATAAAATGAGTACCTCATATTTTCTAATTTAATTATCTTTATATATAATAGCATATAGCCCGTCATATACGGGATTAGTAAAAGTTTTAATTTTATTGAATTGTAATGTACCCTATGAGGCAGGCCAAAAAATGGTTTGTTTTTTGGCTGAGAATTATCTGGTACACGCTCAATATTTTATTTATCATCATACTACTCTAAAGTCTTCCGTCATAAAAGTCTGGGAGTCTATTTCATGGAATATTAAATATCTAGCGTTTAATTTATAAGTTTTGTTCATACATAAGATGTATATATCTTCATTCACTTGTTCTTAATAATAACTTCTTTACGTACATTACTAACATATAGCCCGTCATACGACGGAATCAGTGAAATTTTTAATTTTCCAGAATTGTAAAGTATCCTATGAGACAGGTTAAAGAAATAGTTTGTTTTTGGCTGAGAATTATCTGGTACACGCTCAATAATGTATTTATCTTCATACTCCTCTAAATTGTAATGTACCCTATGAGGCAGGTCAAAAAAATGGTTTGTTTTTTGGCTGAGAATTATCTGGTACACGCTCAATATTTTATTTATCATCATACTACTCTAAAGTCTTCCGTCATAAAAGTCTGGGAGTCTATTTCATGGAATATTAAATATCTAGCGTTTAATTTATAAGTTTTGTTCATACATAAGATGTATATATCTTCATTCACTTGTTCTTAATAATAACTTCTTTACGTACATTACTAACATATAGCCCGTCATACGACGGAATCAGTGAAATTTTTAATTTTCCAGAATTGTAAAGTATCCTATGAGACAGGTTAAAGAAATAGTTTGTTTTTGGCTGAGAATTATCTGGTACACGCTCAATAATGTATTTATCTTCATACTCCTCAAAAGTCTTCCGATTCTGTTAATGTAGTTTAGAATTATGTTCAATTCATTTAGTCAAACTGTGTGGTTATGTATAATAAACAAACACACAAACGAACAAACTTTTTAGTTTGCAATGATTGTTAGTCTTATTTATTATTCAATGAAATATACTCCTAGACTTTTATGAAAAGAATTTGTTGTTAATACCAGACATAAAATTTTTATTGCATTATTTTTTGTTGCTGGAGGAAATGTACTTCAGACGTTCATAGTTCAGAAACTTCAGAGTTCAGATACTATGTTAAAAGTAGACATGTTTCTTGGCCGCTGCTGAGTATAATTTCATTTCATACTGTAAATGCTATTTTTTACCTTGCAACTTTGTTCTTCGATTATGTATTTAATTTGCCAGAGTAACGAAAATTTACCTTATTATTTTATCAAGTAAAAATTCTAAATTGCAGAGTTTGGAAATTCAAATGTTTTTAAACAACTTCTGCGAAAGAACATTATGTTCCGAGGATTACATTAGACGATATTCTTTAATAAAAATAAGCAACTCAAGAGGGGTATTATAAAGACATAAAAACCTGAAGCAATCAAAGATTTGGAAAGAATTCCAAAGAGTTTAATATCCATGGAAGATACGACAGATGAAGAATATAAAGCGCTAAGTATATTATAAAAATTTGCTCAGTTATTTAAACTAATCTCTTCATAATCACTTATTTTTTACTTTTATTTACAAAGCTTATTTTTTACTTATTTGCTTTTTTTTTAAAATACAAAGCTTCCCTTAAGTTTCAACTTGTCAATAACTAGTTGGCCCACATTTAGCGCGCAACACAGCTTCAACCCGCCTTGACATGGATGTCACAGGTCCTTGATAGATGGCCGGAGACAGAGTTACCAGATATTTAAGCATCGGTTACGCAAATCCGAGAAATTGCGAATTG
>CM063509.1:58666562-58674062 GCA_032207245.1 Pardosa pseudoannulata
ATCGAAAATACTAATTCATTAAATCTTTTACAGTAACACTTTAGAGAAAGAAAATAAAGTAACTTCTGTCATCTCCAACAGATGGCAGTCACTACCTGTGTTTTAGCATGCATTTCAATTTTTCGATCAATCAGAAATTGTAACAGAAGCCTTAATGAATACCAAAATCTCGTAGAGTTTATGGAATATCTCAAACAAAAGTAAAGTTGAAAATTTGAAATATATGTGCGCATTGAGTTTTAAATAAGGCATAAATGTCGCATAAGCAGCAATATATTTAAAGTACACTACTTATAAAAGTATATGTCATTCCACCAAATAATCTGAAAATGTACGTAAGCATTAATATTACAATTTCAATATAACATTATTTATAAAAATTTCATAATAATCAGTTTCTTGTGCCATTGTAATAATGTTTGCGAAGTTTAGTTTAATTAACAAAGGAAAATGTGATAAATTTACAAGTCTTAAAATCTTAATTTCCTTGAGAGAATTAAAAAAGTATGTTTTATTTCTCAGAGCAATGAAATATAGATAAATTCTAGTGTAATATCATGACATCTTTGTATACCTCCTCAGTTATGCACACTTTTTAAATGGTTAATTGCATGATACTTCATCAAAATTATAATTTGCTAATTCTATTTAAGTTTGAAAATTAGTTTCTTGTTTCGAGGTTAGGATGTTTTATAAGTTAAGTTGAGTTTAATTAACAAACGAAAAAAAGGATGCACTTACAAGCCTTTAAGTGTTATTTTATTCGCGAGAATATTAAAAAAATATTTTATTTTTCAAAGCAATAAAAGATAGATAAATTCTTCATTAATATCATGACCTCTTTGTACGAATATTAAGTTATGAACTTATAAGTTTTTAAATCTTATTTTCTTTGAGAGAATATTAAAAATATGCTTTATTTTTCAGAGCAATGAAAAGTAGATAAATTCTAGTGTAATGTGATGACTTCAATAAACCTATTAAGATATGCACATTTTTTCAAAAATTGTATAATGCGTCATTTAATTGTATATTGTGTCATTAAAATTATCCTAAATATTAACTTTTTCAAAATAATATAAAACAAATATTTTGTACCTTAGAGAAATGTAAGGTAGATAAATTTTAGGTTAATATACTACATGATTTATATCTATGCCTATTAAGTAACATTTAAAAATCATTATTTTAGAATGCGTAATCAAAATTATCCCTTGAGTATCCATTTAAAGTTCAAAATTAGATTCATTTCTGAAAGTAAAGACATTATTTGTGTACCTTATAAGTTATGCACATTTTTTAAAAAATTAATTGTATACTGCATCATTAAAATTATACTAAATATGAATTTTTCAAAATAATATAAAACAAATATTTTGTACCTTAGAGAAATGTAAGGTAGATAAATCTTAGCGTAATATACTGCATGATTTATATATATGACTATTAAGTGATATTTAAAAATAATTATTTTATAATGCGTCATCAAAATCATCCCTTGAGTATCCATTTAAAGTTCAAAATTAGATTCATTTCTCAAAGTAAAGGCATTATCTGTGTCCTTATAAGTTATGCATATTTTTCAAAAATTTAATTGTATATTGCGTCATTAAAATTATCCTAAATATTAACATTTTCAAAATAATATAAAACAAGTATATTGTACCTTAGAGAAATGTATGGTAGATAAATCTTAGCGTAAACATCTTACGATTTACATGTACGCCTAATAAATGATATTAAAAAATAATTATTTTAAAATACGTCATTAAAATTATCCTAAATATTAAGTTTTTCAAAATAATATAAAACAAATATTTTGTACCTTAGAGAAATGTAAGGTAGATAAATCTTAGCATAAACAGCTCTTGATTAACATGTACGCCTACTAAATGATATTTAAAAATAATTATTTTATAATACGTCATTAAAATTATCCTAAATATTAACTTTTTCAAAATAATATAAAACAAATACCTTAGAGAAATGTAAGGTAGGTAAATTTTAGCATAAAAAGCTGATGATTTACATGTACGCCTATTAAGTGATATTTAAAAATAATTATTTTATAATGCGTCATCAAAATCATCCCTTACGTATTCCATTTAAAGTTCAAAATTAGATTCATTTTTCAAAGTAACGACATTATCTGTGTAGAGCTCGAGTTTAATTAAGAAATGGAAATATGGATAAACTTGCAAAACCATTAAATAATAACTCCCTTGAGAGAAAATTAAAATAATATTTTGTTTTTTACAGCAGCAAAAGACGGATAAATCCTGGAGTAATATGCATAAAATGGGTCAGTTAAAAAATCAGATTGCAGGGATTTATTTCATTCTATTACACGAAAGTAGAAGAAGCAGCTACGTCTTTTAAACTTACCTTTTACTACACTTGCGAGGGAATTTTGAAGATAAAAAAACTGTAAAGAGGGAATAAAAACTTGAGTCCAAGGACTTTTTTTAATTACCAAGTTATCTAAGAACTTTTCTCGGGAAGCAGAAATCCGGAATTATAAAGAATAAAAAATTTTCTAAGGAATCACGAATGATTTTTTTTCTAAATTTTTCTAGCGTTATAGCTTTACTTTCGGTACTCAGTGTTAAGTATGGAATAAGATTTTATTCTACGAAACGTATTTTAAGAAATGTTTCAAATTTTTTTGATATTTAATTTATTTCATACGCAAGTTTGGTGCATTTTATATTTAGTTTTTCTTGTTGCTAAGCAAGAAATGTAATACCTTTAAACATAATCTCAAAATTAAAAAAATATTCTGTCCCATTAATCGCTACGATGAAACTGCTCTGATATTATTTCTTTTAAACATGACTATTTTCTTTAAAATACCAATAATTATAAAGTGTCATCATACACATTATAAAGGAAATGATTATTTGGTCTTGCATTTATTTATCTTGACATTTTGTTTTCTTTTTGAGACAAAAATGGAGTATTAATACTTAGCTTGGGGCAACGTATTTTTACGTGTTTTGCAGTCTGTCACTGGAGCGCGGGTCACGTAAAAATACGTATTTAGTAGATTTGTGGTAGATACCCGCTAACCACCACAAATCTGCTAAATAAGTATAATTATATTTCTTCCATTTAAAGTTCAAAAGTAGATTCATTTCTCAAAGTAACGACATTATCTGTGTACCTATTAAGCTGTGCACATTTTTCAAAAATTTAATTGTATAATGCGTCATTAAAATTATCCTAAATATTAATTTTTTCAAAGTAATATAAAACAAATATTTTGTACCTTAGAGAAATGTAAGGTAGATAAATCTTAACGTAAAAAGCTCTTGATGTACATGTACGCCTATTAAGTGATATTTAAAAATAATTATTTTATAATGCGTCATCAAAATCATCCCTTCCGTATTCCATTTAAAGTTCAAAATTAGATTCATTTCTCAAAATAACGATATTATCTATGTACCTATTAAGTTTCCAAACATTTAATTGTATAATGCGTCATTAAAATGATCCTAAATATTAACGTTTTCAAAATAACACAAAAATAATATTTTGTAACTTAGAGAAATGTAACGTAGGTATATCTTAGAATAAAAAGCTCTTGATTTACATGTAAGCCTATTAAGTGATATTTAAAAATAATTATTTTATAATGCGTCATCAAAATCATGCCTTGCGTTTTCTATAAATAGTTCTAAATTAGATTTATTTCTCAAAGTAACGGCATTATCTGTGTACTTATTAAATTATGCACATTTTTCAAAAAATTAATTGTATAATGCGTCATTGAAATTATCCTTAATATTAACTTTTTACAAATAATATAAAACAAATAATTTGTACCTTACAGAAATGTACGATAGATAAACATTAGCGAAATATAATTCATGATTTTATCTATACATATTAAGTGATATTTAAAAATATTTGTTTTATAATGCGTCATCAAAACCTTACGTATTTTTTACGTATTCTTTATAAAGTTTAAAATTAGATTCTTATCTCAAAATAATGAGAATATGTGTGTACCTAATGTTCTTTATAAGTTCTTTATAAGTTTCTTTATAAGTTATGCACATTTTTCAAAAATGTAATTGTGTATTTGGTCATTAAAACTATCCTAAATATTAACTATTTCAAAATAATATAGAACAAATATCTTGTACATTATAGAAATGCATGATAGATAAATCTTAGCCTAATATACCTCATGATATACATGTACGTCTATTAAGTGATATTTAAAAACAATTATTTTATAACGCGTCATCAAAATCATCCCTTACGTATTCCATTTAAAGTTCAAAATTAGATTCATTTTTCAAAGTAACGACATTATCTCTGTAGAGCTCGAGTTTAATTAAGAAATGGAAATACTGATAAACTTGCAAAACAATTAAATAATAATTCCCTTGAGGGAAAATTAAAATAATATTTTGTCTTTTACAGCAGCAAAAGACGGATAAATCCTGTAAGTAATATGCATAAAATGGGTCAGTTAAAAAATCAGATTGCGAGGATTTATTTCATTCTATTACACGAAAGTAGAAGAAGCAGCTACGTCTTTTAAACTTACCTTTTACTACACTTGCGAGAGAATTTTGAAGATAAAAAAACTGTAAAGAGGAAATAAAAACTTGAGTCCAAGGACTTTTTTTAATTACCAAGTTATCTAAGAACTTTTCTCGGGAAGCAGAAATCCGGAATTATAAAGAATAAAAAATTTTCTAAGAAATCACGAATGATTTTTTTTCTAAAATTTTCTAGCGTTATAGCTTTTCGGTACTCAGTGTTAAGTATGGAATAAGATTTTATTCTACGAAACGTATTTTAAAAGAAATGTTTCTAATTTTTTTAATATTTAAATTATTTCATACGCAACTTTGGTGTATTTTATATTTAGTTTTTCTTGTTGCTAAGCAAGAAATGTAATACCTTTAAACATAATCACAAAATTAAAAAAAATTATTCTTGTCCCATTAAAAAAATTATTCTTGTCCAAAAATTGTCCCATTAATCGCTACGATGAAAGTGCTCTGACAGCGTTTCTTTTGAACACGACTATTTTCTTTAAAATACCAATAATTATAAAGTGTCATCATACACTTTATAATGGAAATGATTATTTGGTATTACATTTATTTATCTTAACATTTTGTTTTGTTTTTGAAACAAAAATGGAGTATTAATACTTCACGTGGGGGCAATGTATTTTTACGTATTTTGCAGTCTGTCACTGCAGCGCTGGTCACGTAAAAAAAACGTATTTAGTAGATTTGTGGTGGATACCCGCTAACCACCACATATCTACTAAATACTTATAATTATCTGTATGTGTGACATTATAGGCGTGTTGTTTGCGTTGCTATACAACGTTTTACATTTTTTCTTTCCACAATTTATGATTGTCGAGTTACTCGGTCTTTTGTTGCGGGATTTCGTCTTCAATCGAATTCCTAGCTCCAGAACGTACAAGCCGTGTTTTGACAATTTAGAGCTTGGTTTTGTATTGTTGAATACAAAATTGACAAAATGAGCCGTTGTGACAAAGATAGTTATGAAGAAATAAGTGCTGAAACATTACCAGACTTTAATTTTAAAAATCGTTTATTTTTGTGATTTCGTACGAACGTAATGTCTTCGTGGAACGTAATGTCTTCGACGGTGGAACCTAATTCAAATTAATATAGGGGATATAGGAGATGCTCTCTCTCTCTCTCTTTATATATATATATATATATATATATATATATATATATATATATATATATATATATATATATATATATATATATATATATATATATATATATATATATATATATATATGCATTTGTGTGTATATGTCTATACATATGTATATATGTATAAGTATATATATATATATATATATGTTTGTGTGTATATATATATATATATATATGTATATATATATATATATATATATATATATATATATATATGTGTATGAATATATATATATATATATATATATATATATATATATATATATATATATATGAATATGTATATATATATATATATATATATATATATATGTATATATGTATATATATGTATATGTATATATATGAATATATATATGTGTATGTATGTATATATATATGTATGTATGTATATATATATATATATATGTATGTATGTATATATATATATGTGTGTGTGTGTGTGTGTAAACAAATTAAGTAATTAAAAATCTACTTTATTAAAATACGAAATAAATAATAAAATTACATTCTGAAATACGTAAAACTAAAATCTTGGGATATGTTAAATACTTTTTAGCTTTTTAATAATAGTAATTAATTTATAAAACAATAAAATAAATTATAATTTTAACATTAAATAATCAGGAGTTATAACTGAATAGAAACTTAACACTAAATCACAACATATTAAAGCAATAATTTTCCGTCTTCAATCGAATTCCTAGAAACAGAACGTACAAGCCGTGTTTTGACAATTTGGAGCTTGGTTTTGTATTGTTGAATACAAAATTGACAAAATGAGCCGTTGTGACAAAGATAGTTATGAAGAAATAAGTGCTGAAAGATTACCAGACTTTAATTTTAAAAATCGTTTATTTTTGTGATTTCGTAAAAATATTGTTTTGATTTGTTAAATAATCATACAGTATATAATAAAGTGTGAAATAAAAAAGTTTCGTTCGTTCAGAAAAACAAAGTAATTTATGATTTACTGCGATTTTTCTGAATAAAGAAACTTTCGCGCTATTCAGGAAAAAAACGCCCGCTGCAAGCGTAAGTTGGCGATGGAGAATCCCTTCATGCCAAGTGTTAAGGAAATGTTTGGGCTTCAAAGTTACATAAAAGATATACAGTTTTTTTCAAATTAATAAGTCTTATTTTTCTCCCAAAGATTTGTATTTAGAAACAGTAGTTTTAATAGTTAGATATATAAGAATAGAAGTTATAAGAATATAAATTAAAAGAGAAACATCCATTTATAATTTAAAAGAGACATTATGGTGTTATTGACAGCATTCTTTATTTTAAATTCGTGACTCAAACGATGAAAATAGATACCCATATCACATTAAGGCATCAATCATCCACAATGAACTGAACTGTAATTTTCTTACAGTATTTAAAATGTGTAGCACAAGCTTTTTTTTTTGTAATTGGTTCTTTAAACAAAATTTAACTCCAAAAATTGTGCCCCTTTATGAAAGTGACAGAAAAACTATACATTCCTTATATATTTTCAGTAACTATAAAAAGTATTATTTCAAAATAATATCGAATGGTTATTTTTTTTTCAAGATTTTCCAGTGTTATAGCTCTGCTTATGGTACTCAGTGTAAAGATTCAGATAATAATTTTTTGTACTGAATGTTTTTAATTTTACTTTTACAGATTCGTGGTAACTCAGTCTTCATTTTGTAATTGGGGCTAATGAAATACACATATATATATATATAACACATATATATATATATATTAAATATATATATATATATATATAAGTATAATA
>CM063509.1:58696562-58699062 GCA_032207245.1 Pardosa pseudoannulata
CAGGAAAAAGCTCCTGACGATGTCTGTAACAGATCAACGGATGATAAATAGATTCCCTCTCCTGATCAGCTATTGTTACCCTTCAACCAGAAGTGTTCCGGGCCCAACTTTTAGACCTACAAACGTATCCATTTTGCATTACATTTTGAAATCGAGATTAGGTCCTCACTCTGCTTACAATATTTACCTAAGTGTATAAAAAATTGTCAGAAGTAATTTTAAATAGATTGACTAAGCTTACTTATTTACTTATTACTTATTTACTAGTTTTGTAAATAGATATAAATATTTTATAATAAATTTACTTTTTTTTATATTAAGCTTGTCCCAGTTGCCATCATTTTAGCGGTTAGTTTATTCTTCATATTTATGTCTGTAGTTTCTCAGAACCTGTGATTAAATTGTAGTAAAAAAAATATTTAACACAACGCAATTTTAAAATAAATCCCACTATACATTTGATCACAGGTTGAAACTTAAATATATAACGAGGACTACATGACAGTAGATTTATTTTAAAGCTTAAAATAAAAACATATTCCACGATGTCCGCCCACATGCCGGAAAAAATGCAGAAGTAAAAAAAAAAACATCTAACAATCCTCTTATATATCCAGCAGCAGACATCGCATAAAATTTAACATATACATGCAACTTCCTCTCCCACTCAGCCAATCACAAAATTACACAATTCGTAGCAGCCGAGTGAGAGTTGAAGTCACAATCAAACATACAGCGAGAGTCTGCTTTACAAATTGCGATTAAGAAGCCTCGGTTAACTTTAAACAAAACAAAAACAAATTGCCGGGATTCACCGGAGGTTGAGAAGGTGCAGATTCGGCTGCAACTTCTAACAGTTATGTAAACGGAGATTGACACTCTAGGTCCCGGCCCCCTAGCGGCTCATTCGACGAGGAGTAATTTATTTGATAAAAGTAATATTAATTGGAGAAATTAATAACACTTATGGGAATGTAGGAATGAATGCAAAGCCAACATAAAGCGATTAGATGTACAGACTGGATGTAGATAGGAGGAAGCCACGGTAGCTCAGTCGGCAAAAGCAACGATCTAGTAACTGAAAGATTGTGGGTTTGGAACCCGAGCTGGTCTAAAATCCGCCGTATTCATTAAAGGTGGCTGGGACACTTAAAATATGTTCGTAGTCACAAAGTCATCTATGTTCTCAATCACTACCTCTGGGGGTGAAAGGCCAAGTCTGTGGGGCTTCTGCTTGGTCCCTGCTTCCAAATTACTAGGACTTACTTGATTGGAGTCGTTCTTTCACAATAATGGTTAAAAATGAAAGGCGTTAAAATGAAAGGCTCACCCCTTGGCCTTAATACTAAAGCCTTCAGGCTCAATTGTGCTTGGTTTGTCCAAGTAGCATGAGAAAAAACAACAACAAATAGGAGTTTTATAGTTCTGAACGAGGTGAATTACCACTGTTAAAAGTGGGCAAATTCAGTGTCTGAGCAATCTGACAGCCTAGAGTTCTGAATTTAGTCTTTTTCTATTCTGGTGTACACTTGACATCCTTCACTCTTCAATCTTCTCTCTTCACTGACTTTTTCTGAATTTAAAAATAAGGAAGACGTCCATTTAGGCAACGAATGCAAAATTTCTGCTTTGTTTTCTCAGTTATGTCATTATATTTGGGCTATCCATAAATTAATGACACCAGCTCTATAAATATAAAAAAGTCAATTTTACATCATAACAAGAATAAAACACATGAATGTATTTAAATGAGTGTCCTGTTAATAATTTGTTGTCTTTAGTAATGAGAATTCCAAGATGTGAAGATATCAATGATGGTCTATTTAAAAATTTTCTTTCATACAAAGTACATTTTTCTTCAGTTAGGAATAAATAGAAACATCGTGTCCTTCATAGTCAACGTCTTTGCGATCTTCTAAAGCCGCCTTGAGTTGCCAGTAGACTTGATTTTGCGCATAATATTGATTCCCGTAAAGCCACGGCTCAGTCATCTAAGATATAGATCTCATAACTCGAGGGTTGTGGAATCGAGGCTTGAGCCGGCCGAACTTCTGCCGTTTACAACAATGGTCTTTGAGTCAAGTAAAATAATTCAGAATATAACTGTCCTTAAAAATTACAAACAACACTTCTTAGAGTTGGCAGGCTAAGCCTGGAGCACAGTTCTTTGCTTCGGAAATACGAGGACCTACTTTATAAATTTGCATTGTCCTACGGAATAATGTATGGTGCCTATAAGATTCTCTTATAATTAAACGGCCATCAAAATTCGTGGCGTTCTATGGGTGGAAACTAAACAAGGCACTTACCTCAAAGAAAGAAATAAAATAAGATACAAAATTCATTCCCGTATATTTTTGCATATATATATATATATATATATATATATAATATATATATATATATATATATATATATATATATATATATATAAATATGTAAATATATATGTATATGTATGTGTGTGTATTTATGTACATATATCTTTATATATATATAT
>CM063509.1:58704062-58716562 GCA_032207245.1 Pardosa pseudoannulata
AAATATCCAAAGTGTTCCCTATACACACTGTGAAACGAAGGCATACAAAAACTGCATTTAAGAATAAATTTAAGCAGTGAGTTTTAAACTTGTATATACATGTATATAAATTGTATATCTCCAAAAAACTTTTTATTTATCCTTGCGAACAAGATATTATATATAGAATTTTTCATAACACGTTACTGTATGTATTGTAGGTAAGTTAATGTTTTTAACTTTTAATACTTTTAATATGTTTATATTTTGAAAAAAAATCAAATATTTAGACAGCGTATTATCAGGAAGCACTCTTCTATGAAATAAGGTTTTAAAACTGATTCTACGATACAACATATGCTTTCATATTAGTAGAAACTGTGTCAAAATTGATGAAACTACAGGCTTTTAATCAGAAGTAAAATTGAGAAAAATTACATTTGTGTACACAGAAAGTACACTTTATATGATTGGTAACCATAGAGATAAACTTGACAAAAATAATTTAGAATTTATCATAACACGTTACTGTATGTATAGTAAGTAAGTTAATTTTTTAACTTTTCATATTTTTAATATGTTTAAATTTTGAAAAAATATCAAATATTTAGACAGTGCATTATCAAGAAGCATACTTCTATGAAATAAGATTTTAAAGTTCATTTTATGATATCACATATGCCTTCATATTTGTAAAAACTATGTCGAATTAGATGAAACTACATGTTTTTAATCAGAAATAAAATTTTTAAAAAGTACATTTGTATACAAAAAAGCATATTTTATATAGATAAATAAAATTGTTGGTAAGAGTAGAGATATACTTGACAAAAATAATTTAGACTTTTTCATAACACATTAATGTAGGTTTTTCATAAAATTTTATAAAATTTTTCTTGCTATTAGTCTTGATCTGTACTTAAATAAAATAGATTACATTAAAAAAGCTATAAAAACATTCCTTGCCTGTTATTCTATCGTGACTCTATATCAAATAAAAATAAAGACACCATAAATAGAATGATTTTTAAAAGCGGAATGTATTGCCTTTTTATTAGGATCTCAATGACATAATTTCATTTGAAGATTTCTTTTAAGAACAGTACTTCATTTCATCTGTCCAATAAAGTGGGCGAAAATGGATAATTTTGAGCTTTTTGAAGGTAAATCATGGAAAGAGAAATCATTGCTATTTTATAAAATAAGTACTTTTTAACACTTCAGTTTTTTCCTTTAGATGATTAGTCGATGAAATACTCTAAAGGGAGAAGTGTAAGTTTAAAAGTGGAATGACGCCTTTTTGTAGGATTGAAAAGTATTGGGGAAAGTTTATTATTAAACTTCAATTTTACTTTAAAGTATTTAACTCTTTATTTTGATATTTCTACAGTTGTCCTTTTCACTTTCTTTTATACATAATGTAGGAAAATTATTGCAATCTTCTAAAAATTCAACCTTGTGATTTTCATTGAGTATCATGTTTTCTACCTCTCTTACGTAGTAATAGAAAAGTATTTAATCGTCCAAAAATTCAACCTTGAGATTGTTGGTAATCTTTAACTTTGATCTTACCAATTACCAATTACATGAAACCAATTACCAATTACATGAAAGGTATTGTAATAATCAAAATTCAATCTTGAGACTTGAATTAATCTTCAAATTTTCATATTCCTTTACCAATTATAGGAAAAGTATTGTAATTGTCCAAAACTTCAATCTTGAGATTTTTATTAATTACCATGTTTTCGACCTCCCTTACGTAGTATTAGAAAAGTATTTTAATTGTCCAAAAATGAAGATGATTATTAATCTTCAGATTTTAGAATTTCCATACCAATTATAAGAAAATTATTGCAATCGACTAAACATTCAATCTTAAAATTTTTATTAATTACCATGTTTTTGACCTCCCTTACCTCGTTTTAGAAGAGTATTGCAATCTTCTAAAAATTCAATCTTGAGATTGTTATTAAACTTCAAATTTTCGACTTAACTTACCAATTATAGGAAAAGTATTTTAATCACCAAAATTCAATCTTGAGTTTGTTATTATTCTTGAAATTTTGGACTTCAGTTTAGAATTATAGAAAAAAAAATATTGTAAGCATCGAAAATTTCAATCTTGGTATTGCTATTAATCTTCTAATTTCCGATTCCCTTAACAGTTATCGGGAAAGTATTGTAATCGTCCAAAAATTCAAATTCGAGATTGTTATTAATCTTCAAATTTTCGACTTTCTTTACCAATTTTAGAAAGAGTACTGCAATCTTGCAAAAATTCAACCTTGATATTTTCATTAATTACAATGTTTTCGACCTCCTTATTTAGTATTAGAAAAGTATTGTAATCATCCAAAAATTGAACTTTAATATTTTTATTCATCTTCCTATTTTCGACTTATTTTGCTAATTATAGAAAAAGTATTGTAATCATGCAAAAATTAAATCTTGAGATTTTTATTAATCTTTAAATTATCGATTTCTCTCATCAATTATGAAAGAAATATTGTAATCGTCCAATGAATATATAATAGCAGAACAAAGTAAAATAAATTAAGTAAACCTACATGATCTACCTAAAAGTAACTTAGATATCTTTTTAATAACACGTAATTGTAAGTATTTTAGAAAATTTTATAAAATATACTTAGCTATCAAGTCTAAATCTATACTTAAAAAATTAGATTATATTAAAAAAGCAATAAAAATATTCCTTGTGTGTTATTCTATCTTGTATCCAAATCACATAAAAATAAAGACACCATAAATAGAAAGATTTTTAAAAGCGAAATGAATTGCCTTTTTATTAGGATCTCAATGACATAATTTCATTTGAAGATTTCTTTTAAGAACAGTAATTCATTTCATCTGTCCAATAAAGTGGGCGAAAATGGATAATTTTGAGCTTTTTGAAGGTAAATCATGGAAAGAGAAATCATTGCTATTTTATAAAATAAGTACTTTTTAACACTTCAGTTTTTCCTTTAGATGATTAGTCGATGAAATACTCTAAAAGGAGAAATGTAAGTTTAAAAGTGGAATGATGCTTTCTTGTAGGATTAAAAAGTATTGGGGAAAGTTTATTATTAAACTTCAATTTGACTTTAAAGTATTCAACTCTTAATTTAGATATTTCTTGAGTTGTCCTTTTCACTTTCTTGTATACATAATATAGGAAAATTATTGCAATCTTCTAAAAATTCAACCTTGTGATTTTCCTTGATTATCATGTTTTCTGCCTCTTTTACGTAGTAATAGAAAAGTATTTAATCGTCCAAAAATTCAACCTAGAAATTGTTGGTAATCTTTAAATTTGGTCTTTCCTTACCAATTATATGAAAGGTACTGTAATCATCAAAATTCAATCTTGAGATTTGTATTAATCTTCAAATTTTCAACTCCCTTTACGAATTATAGGAAAAGTATTGTAATCGTCCAAAAGTTCAATTTCGAGATTGTTATTAATCTTCAGATTTTCGACTTTCCTTACCAATTATAGGAAAAGTATTATAACCGACCAAAAATTCAATCTTGAGATTTTTATTAATTACCATGTTTTCGACGTCCCTTACTTAGTATTGGTTAAGTATTGTAATCGTCCAAAAATTCAGATGATTATTAATCTTCAGATTTTTTACTTTCCTTACCAATTATATGAAAATTATTGTAATCGACTAAACATTCAATCTTGAGATTTTTATTAATTAAAATGTTTTCGACCTCGCTTACGTAGTATTAGAAAAGTATTGCAATGTTCTAAAAATTCAAACTTGAAATTTTCATTAATTACCAAATTTTTGACCTCACTTGCGTAGTATTAGAAAAGTATTGTAATCGTCAAAAAATTCAAACTTGAGATTGTTATTAATCTTCAAATTTTCGACTTTACTTACCAATTGAAGAAAGAGTACTTCAATCTTGCAAACATTCAACCTTGATATTTTCATTAATTGTTATGTTTTCGAGCTCCTTAGAAAAAGTGGAATGGTAAGTTTAAAAGTGGAATGATGCTTTCTTGTAGGATTGAAAAGTATTGGGAAAAGTTTCTTATTAAACTTCAATTTTACTTTAAAGTATTCAACTCTTAATTTACATATTTCCTTCACTGTCCATTTCACTTTCTAGTATACGTAATATACGAAAATTATTGCAATCTTCCAAAAATTCAGCCTTGTGATTTTCATTGATTATTATGTTTTCGACTTTCCTTACGTAGTAATAGAAAAGTATTGTAATCGTCCAAAAATTCATTCTTTAGAAGTTTACTAATGTTCAGATTTTCGACTTTCCTTACCAATTATAGTAAAAGTATTGTAATCCTCCAAAAGTTCAACCTTGAGATTTTTGTCAATCTTCAAATTTTCAATTTTCCTTACCAATTATAAGAAAAGTATTGCAATCTTCCAAAACTTCAACCTTGAAATTTTCATTAATTATCATGTTTTTGACCTCCCTTACGTAGAATTAGAAAAGTATTGTAATCGTCCAAAATTTCAAGCTTGAGATGTTTATTCATCTTTAATTTTTTTACTTCACTTATAAATTATAGGTAAAGTGTTGTAATCATCCAAATTCAACCTTGAGATTGTTATTTATCTTTACTTTTCCACTTCTCTTACCAATTATGGGAAGAGTACTGTGATCATCTAAAACGCAACCTCTAGATTGTTATTAATCTTCAAATTTCGAATTTCCTTTAACAATTATAGGAAAAGTATTGTAATCATCCAAAAATTCACTCTTGAGATTTTATTAATCATCAAATTTTTGACTTCCCTAACCAATAACAGAAAAAATATTGTAATCATCCAAAATTTCAATCTTGAGTTTGTTATTAATCTTCAAATTTTTAACTTCCTTTACCAATTATAGGAAAAATATTGTAATTATCCAAACAATCAATCTTGAGATTCTTATTAATCTTCAAATTTTCGATTTCCTTTACCAATTATACGTAAAGTATTGTAATCGTCCAAAATTTAATCTTGAGATTGTTACTAATCTTTAAATTTTTGATTTCCCTTAACAATAACAGAAAAACATTGAAATCGTCCAAAAATTCAATCTTGAGATTTTTGCTAATCTTCAAATTTTCGACTTCCTTTACCAATTATAGAAAAAGTATTGTAATTATCCAAAAATTCAATCATGAGATTCTTATTAAACTTCAAATTTTCGATTTCCCTTTTTTATACGTAAAGTATTGTAATCGTCCAAAATTTAATCTTGGGATTTGTTATTAATCATTAAATTTTTGATTTCAATTAACAATAATAGAAAAATATTGAAATCGTCTAAAAATTCAATCTTGAGATATTTGTTAATCTTCAAATCTTACATTTCCTTTTACTGTTATAGAAAAACTATTGTAATTGTCCAACCAATAAATAATACAACAATACAATAAAATAAATTAAGTAAACCTACACGAACTGTTTTTAAATATTTAGATATCTGTGAAGAGGTTCACGACATTGAAAATTTCAGATATCTCCACTGCAATATCAATGTACATTTTTAGGAGAATTTCTCAAAGATTAAATGTTTTAAGCCTACCATTTCTTAGAATGGAGGAAAAATATGTTTTTATAGTCTCATCAATCTCCTTCAGAATAAAAAATGACCACATAAAGTTTTTGAAGTTAAAATTCAACCTAAAGTCACGCATAGAAAAATGTAGAAATTAGGTTTATATTACATCACATTGAAGTGATTTTGTTACAAAAATATTCAGTTATCAATGTTACTGTGGAAGAAGACTTGTTATCCTAGTCAATATAAGTACTGTAGTATTTCCTTTTAAATAATTTTCTAGCAGACAGTAATGCATCAGTTAACTGAAACTAAATTCTATCAATTTGATGACTTTCAGCAATTTTGTGCATCTTAAAAAGAGAATTAGTTTGTTGTTACCGTTTCATCATTAGTGGTTTGGAAAAATCTTCAAAGGTCCAAGCTTTACCTTTTTGGTGTATTAGGACGGGAGAGAAATGGTATATAAGTTTCATCACCACCCCGAGAATCCATGCAGCAATATGATTTCAATCCTCAAACTCCAATACCGAAAAGTTTACGGATTCAATCATAGTTCTACTGCCAGGCAGGGTTCTAGCACATGAATTTCCATCGTCATTAATTAATCTTAATATTGCTATGCAGATTCTGAACTAAAAAAATTTTTAAAGCTCTGATGAAAATGCGGTCTATTAAAAAACTAGTTTTAATGAATTAATTTCTTAAAAAATAATGCTTTATATATATATATATATATATATATATATATATATATATATATATATATATATATATATATATATATATATATATATATATATATATATATATATATATATATATATATATATATATATATATATATATATATATATATATATACATATATATATATATATATATATATATATATATATATATATATATATATATATATATATATATATATATACATATATATATATATATATATATATATACATATATATATATATATATATATATATATATATATATATACATATATATATATATATATATATATATATATATATATATATATATATATATATATATATATATATATATATATATATATATATATATATATATATATATATATATATATATATATATATATATATATATATATATATATATATATATATATATATATATATATATATATATATATATATATATATATATATATATATATATATATATATATATATATATATATATATATATATATATATATATATATATATATATATATATATATATATATATATACATATATATATACATATATATATATATACATATATATATATATACATATATACATATATATATATATATATATATATATATATATATATATATATATATATATATATAATTTATATATATATATATATAAATATATATATATATATATATATATATATATATATATATATATATATATATATATATATATATATATATATATATATTTAAATATATATATATATATATATATATATATATATATATATATATATATATATATATATATATATATATATATATATATATACATATACATATATATATATATATATATATATATATATACATATATATACATATATATATAATATATATATATATATATATATTTATATATATATTTATATATATATATATATATATATACATGTATATATACATATATATACATATATATACATACATATATATATATATATATATATATATATAGATAGATATATATATATATATATATATATATATATATATATATATATATATATATATATATATATATATATATATATATATATATATATATATATATATATATATATATATACATATATATATACATATATATATATATATAAATATATATATATATATATATATATATATATATAGATATATATGTATATATACATATATATATATATATATATATATATATATATATATATATATATATATATATATATATATATACATATACATACACATATACATATAAATATACATATACATATATATATATATATACATACATATATATATATATATATACATACATATATATATACATATATATATATATATATATTTAAGATGTCATTCATAGGTATATTATTCATTTGTAGATCCAATTCCAAATCCAATTGATGTGAATTACTAAAATAATAATTTGAATTTCTAAACACATGTCTGGAAAACTCATGCATTTAGTAAGGTTTTCTTAGCTGAAAATTTTAAATTATATTAATTTTAGACGAAATCCACTAACTGTTAGAAACAATAAATAAAAAAACTACAATTGAATTGAATTAATGTGCTAAATAAAATCAAATACAAATAAATTGCTCACTTAATGTTTATAAAGCATAGAGTTGTGGTAAGACAGAATTTTCGTTCTTTAAAATTTCAAATATAATCTAGAATATATCAACCTGTTGTATTATATGTGTAGATGTGTTTTGTATATTTGTGAAAATTTATTTGTATGCATCACGGTAACAATCTGGATTAATGTTATAGGGAATCTAGGAAAATGAAGCCCAGTAGCTTTGTTGTAGCGGTTCGCTCTCTCACGACCCATCTCCGAGGTTCGATCCCCGGGCTGGGCAAGGTTGACTCAGCTTTTCATCCCTTCAGTGGGTAGATGAATTGACCAGCAAACTTTCTTGGGAACTAAACACTGGGGGTTCCGCGTAAGATTGACTAACTAACCGGAACATATGCTTCGCCCCCCCCCCCCAAGGCCCAACGGAGATTGGCAACGTAGGCCCTCACCCCCTAGATTTTGTTGCTTAGAGGAGTTTAGTTTAGTAATCTAGAAAGATATTCGAAGGGATTCGCAAAAACGCTTAAAATATTATTATTAGATATGTGTTCATCATTTTGAAAATATAATTTTTGTTGAACTAAATTATATTTATATTTTTTAATTCTCTGAAAAGTATAGTTGAGTAGATGTAGATATTAAAATAGAATACTAAAATATGTAATATTTCTTATCCAAATGCTGTTTTTATATTATGTTAAGAAGCAGACATGAGAAAATAATAATGAGTCTTTCGAGCGGGGATCTAGAAAGAAAGAATACAATTGCAGAAGATTTTAAACCACACCAAATTTGAATGTAATGAAAATGGAATTCAATCCCACAGCATTCATAATTTAGAATTTAATTTAAGTATGGTGTGCTGAAATGAAATTTTGAATCTTCAGCTCGAGGTTTTCAAGAAAATTCAATTATTCAATAAACAGAAGAACCTCGATTAACCGAAACTCCTCGTTCACTGAAGTCAGTTTCTTCTTCACATTTTTTTCTCAACTTTCTACTATTCTCTACAATTTTTCTTTACAAACATGCATTTTTGTTTTAGTTTTCTTTTTCCTCACATTCCTTTTGTATTCAAGACTTCCTTTCCAATCTACGACTGCAGATAAATATTTTGGAATTCCCTTTTTTAGAATTTCTTCTCCAAGTACAATTCTCGGTGTGAGTGCACTCTTCTCCACTTTTAAACATCCGTGTTCTAAACAAAAACACACACACGCCATTTCGTTATTTGGAAGGTCATACTGCCCAGTGCCAGAATAGTTGAAAGTTATTATATCAATGATTATACTAGATGATTTTGATCAATTCTGAATTATCCGAAAGTTTCGATTATCCGAAGTAGGTTCGGTCGCAATTACTGCTGATAATCGAGATTCTACTGTATTATCCCTATATAATAATAGCCTAAGTTGTCTATCCGTGAATTTATGAAGCGGTTGTACCTGGAATGGATACAAGAATCCTTATTGGATTTTTTATGACCTAGGGTTAGCAAAATTCACAGCGAGTTCGAAATCTACCTCATCACCACTTTTTGAACATTTAATGGTATTAGTTCAAGCCTTATTCTACCCTGTTAAGAGCAGGAGATTAAATTTATCATTTTGGATATCATTCATATGTACCACCAAATAATCACTGTCAATATTAAAGCCTCTGCTTTCCATTCTATCACGTACTCGACCCTCATATATTCTAATTATTTCCTTCACCATGTGTAGGCGTGGCACGCTCAGTAGAGTGTCTGCCCGTTTGATTGTCATACTTCTCGGGTTAACGGTTCCGACGCTGCCAAATTTTTCTAAATGTCTAAATAATTTAATATATTCTGCTTTTAAAAAAAAATCTTATTTCTAAAGTTGTTTTATTATTTTTAAAATAAATTTTTACTATTTTTTCAACCTTTTTATGATTTTTATTATTTTTATTATATTAAATTCACGTATTGTGCGGATGTTCCTGCCCACATAGACATCTCATGTTTTCTATCCTTAAACTTTCTTCTCGTCTATTTTTATGTGTCCTTTCACCTTTTAGCTGTTAATTTTTCTGCTCGCCTTCATTTTTGTGTTTATTGAAAGAAATCTCTGGATTAGAGGGCTCGGCCCATGCAATCCAGGCCCATGCCTACCGGGGTGATAGTTTCATTCCTTTACTTCCATTAATTACTGTGGGGGAAAAACTGAAGAACTTAACGATAATTTCGATGTAGCTAAGAAAACTTCGTGATTCTAAACTGCATTCACAGAACCGAGAGACTTTAGAGGAGTATGAAGATAAACAAATTGACCGTGTACCTGATAATTCTCAGCCAAAAAACAAACCATTTTTTCCCCACCTCATAGAGTACTTTACAATTTTAGAAAATGAAAAATTTACTGATTCCGTCATATGACGGGCTATATGCTAGTATATTATATTTTCCCTTATGTGACACAATTAAAGTTGTTTTTAATATAAGAATATAAACGAGTTATAGCTCACACACTGATTTGATTTGTTTTGGTTTGGACAGCTACGGTATACTATTTTACAACAAGAGGCCTAAAAAGACTGAAATCTACTGCTTAACTCTTTACCGGACAGTGGTTTCACAACAAAACCTCTAGTTAAACATTTTTTCTCTAATTTTTGGAGATACATGAGTGTTTTTTTTAGGTTTTTACTATTTAAAACTTACAATAGATGATAGTACTGCATTTAATTTATTTTTCTTCTGAAATATATGTAATTATACTTGCTGTAACTTGAAAGTTAGTAATTCGATTTTTTTTACTTATGATCTCAAACAAAAATATCTTTTCAAACACTTTTAAATTGTTAAACTATTTATTTATAACACTTTTTAAGAACATTTATTTATCTTTCTTCCAATATAACTAAAAATTTAAATAGTATTATGTTCATGTTTTACAAGGGAATGGGTTTGTCAGTTATCCCCCCACCTCAATCCTATCTACGGTATCCTAAAATATGGTCCCCTCTAAGGATTGTAAGGGACATTTTTAATACATTTTGCATTTATAAGGTTCATAGGCAATATTTATAAACTAATTTTATTAAGTATCAAAGAGTTTATGTAGATGGCCTTCAAAGGGTTAAAGCTGATTCCGAACGTCTAAGAACATCCATGCGACAGTGGGATTCGAAACCATTAACCTCTGGTAACGAAATCAGCGTTCTAAACATTGTTTCGTTAATCTTACGAACTAGAATCTTAATAAATTAAAAAAAATTATAAACAAGTATATGAAAAATGACAGAAAAGCGAAGTAATGTTAGATCCCTTGGTATTTGTTTTGTTAGCAGAATAATCAGTTGCTCTAGAACAGTGGTCCACAAACTTTCTTCGACTGCGACCCCTTTTGTAGAGAGAAAATTTTTGTCGCCCCTAGAGATAAATGTTCACAAATACGCTGTATATTTCACTTATTTCTTTCGTTTCATCGAATAAAAACATCATCATATTTGACTGATATTAATTTTATTTATAATTTTAAGAAAATACTTTTTGTATAACACAAAAATCAGGAAATTGCCCTTTAATGAGATGTATGTGGTTGCAAGTTTCTATTTATCTCATCGATGTTTGGATGTATGTTGCTAATTGCAATTCGCATACCATCTTCGGGTTTAAACGCGAGCGGTATTTAGTTTTTATTGAAACTAGTTTGCTAAATCCAGTTTCACATAAATACGTTGATGCAAATTGTACTAACACTCTGATTGCATTCTTGCATAAAACGGTACATTGTTTTTTGCCACGGATAGCCAAAATTTTTGGCAAGGCTAAATCTTAAATTGATTTCGAAGATTATAATCACTAATTAGATCTATCAATTGGTCTTTCTCACTAATTTGAAGAGTTGAACTGCATATGTCAAAGGATAATGGATCACGAATCCAACCAAGATCGTTTTCAGGAAATTGCTCGAATCTTCTCGAAAAATTTTTCTTTAACTTTTCAGTGACGGCGCTTCACTCTTTATATGTGCACTGTATGGTATGCAGCATGCAGGGATAATGCATTTCATAAAAATTTGGCAACCCCCAAAAAACTTATGGCGACCCTCACAGGGGTCTCGACCCCTAGTTTGCGCTCCATTGCTCTAGAATACGCCTATGTAGGTTTGTTTAGTTAGTGTGGATTTACTTGAGATTAAAAAAACCTGTTATGCAACATTCCGTAATTGAAGAATAGGTAGAACTTTGTTCTTCATGTAGGTGCAAGACAGAGTTCTGATAATAAAGAATCAAATATAGAAGTTCCCGAACGGTTTAACGATGTTCAAAGAAAGAGGACAACTTCTGAAAACTGATGTCGGGTACCTTAGAAAGGATAAGGACAGTTCTGAAATACATTCAAGAAGCTGGACTCATACTTAACCCCAAAAAGTGCCTTTTTGCTGCTAAAGAAGTAAAAATCCTAGGCCATCTCGTATCCAGTAGCGGTGTCCGTCCAGATCCTGACAAAGTGAAAGCCGTGACCAATTTCCCTACTCCGCAGAACTTACATGACGTTCGAAGCTTTCTTGGGCTTTGCTCCTACTTCCGAAGGTTCATTAAAGGCTTTTGCTATCTCGCCGAGCCTATGCAGGTGTTGTTGAAAGGCGATGCGAAA
>CM063509.1:58726562-58734062 GCA_032207245.1 Pardosa pseudoannulata
ACAAATGTAGGATTTAAACTATGCAAAGAGTAAAAAAATGCGATTATAATTATGAATATTAAATATGACAATCTGGTGTTTTGATTCAACCATTTTGTTAACCTCTAACACAACTTTCATAATTGTGAATAGCCATGTATTGGAGTATTCAAAGTGAAAATGAAAATCGTTTTAAATATAATCACTAAATTTCAAAAATGGCTACTGAATCTAACAAAGAGCAACAAATTTAGAACTTAAAATATGCTAAGAAAAAATAAATAAATGCGATTATAATTATGAATATTAAATGTGACAATCTGACGTTTCTTTTCTACCATTTTTTAACCTCTCCCACAACTTTGGCATAATTGTAATACAACAATACATTCGAATATATATATATATAGTGAAAATGAAAATACTTTTAAATATAATCATTAAATTTCAAAAATGCCAGCTAAATCTAATAAAAAGAGCAACAAATATATAATTTAAAATATGCCAAGAAAAAAAATAAATGCAATTATAATTAAGAACATTAAATGTGACAATCTGACGCTTTTAGTCTACCATTTTTATCAACCTCTCCCACAACTTGGCATAATTGTAGACAGCCATGCATTCGCATTATATAGAGTGAAAATGAAAATACTTTTAAATATAATCACTAAATTCCAAAAGTTTTAACTAAATCTAATAAAAATAGGAACAAATATAGGATTTAAAATATGCCAAGAAAAAAATAAATGCGATATTATAATTATGAATATCAAACGTGACAATCTGGTGTTTTGATTTTACCATTTTTTAACCTCTCCCATAATTGGCATAATTGTGAATAGCCATGTATTCGAATATGTATAGTAAAAATGAAAATAATTTGAAGCATAATCACTAAATTCCAAATATGAACTGGGTCAGACAAAAAGAGCCACAATTTACTTTAAAAATATGCGAAGAAAAAAATAAATGAGATTATAATTATGAATATTAAATGTCACAATCTGGTGTTTGGATTCTACCATTTTTTAACCTCTCCCACAACTTGGCATAATTGTGAATAGCCATGTATTAGAATATGTAAATTGAAAATAAAAATCATTTTAAATATAATTAATAAATTCCAAAATTGGATATTGAATCTAACAAAGAGCAACAAATTTAGAACTTAAAATATGCTAAGAAAAAATAAATGCGATTATAATTATGAATATTAAATGTGACACTGGCGTTGTTTCTACAATTTTTTTTTACTTCTCCCACAATTTGGCATAATTATGAACAGCCATGAATTCGAATATGTCTAATGAAAATGATAAGAATTTTAAATATATTTACTAAATTCCATAAATGTCAGCTAAATATAATAAAAAGAGCAACAAATGTAGGATTTAAAATATGCAAAGAGTAAAAAAATGATATTATAATTAAGAATATTAAATATGACAATCTGTCGTTTTGATTTTACCATTTTTTAACCTCTCCTACAACTTGGCATGATTGTGAATATCCATGCATTGCGATATGAAAAGTGAAAATGAAAATCGTTTTAAATATAATCACTAAATTCAAAAAATGGCTACTTAATCTTACAAAACAAATTTAGAACCTAAAATATGCCAAGAAAAAACAATAAATGCGATTATAATTAAGAACATTAAATGTGACAATTTGGCATTTTTATTTTTTAACCTCTCCCACAACTTGGCATAATTGTGAATATCTCTGCTTTTGAATATGTATAAAATGAAATGAAAATATAAATATAATCATTAAATATCAAAAATGGTTAATGGGATAATCCAACAAAAAGCAACAATTTTAGAATTTAAAATAGATCAAGAAAAAAATAAATGTGATTAAAATTATTCCACTCAGGAAAAAAAAGCTTATGGTAGTATAATTTTCTTTCATCTCAAAAGAAAAGTATATAAACAGGAGTTTATTTTGAAAAATTATCTTTTTCCACGGAAAACTAAAATGTTATGAAGTTCCCCCCAGTCATATCTTAAAATTCCTTTGGGCCTTTATTTCGAATAGAAAGCAGTGTGAAGAAATATTGTTTTATGAATTCAATTTCTATGCTTCATTACGCAATTCCAAAGAAATGTTCCGCTGGGCCGTATTTTCACTTGGAAAACTCACATTTTCAGTTTCTGCTTCGGTGGGATTTTCCGGCAAACAAATTTTCGCTTCGGATATTTCGCAATAAAAGAAAGATTAAGATGTCTCTGAATTATATCACAGGATTTAAAGGGATATATTACCTTTCGTCACATTCTTCATTATAGCTTTGTTTTTCAAATCATTGTAAAAGAAAATGTTCTGCTCGTTGTGGTGAGGAGATTTAGATCAGTAATATAATTGATAATTAATATAATTAATATAAATAATTAATTAATATAATTGATATAAATAAAACGAGAAGTGAAATGCTTGGGATCTAAATCTGACCTCGTCACAACATGTGTAAAGGGGAGATGACTCATAAAAATTAATTGAACGGATTTCATCAAGTGTAGGATTCTCGGGCGGGGTTCTGATACCAGTCCCAGACTAGAATCACGTCTCCGCACATGCCACAAAATAAGAGTGTATCTTTGTTGAGTTATTTATGAGTCCCTAAGGGACAGTGCCCAATTTGAAGGGGTAAGTTTTCCCCACGTTTGCGGTTTCAAGTCGAGGTAAAAGAGACCAATAGATTTATACAACACTCCCGATTGAACGAAAAGAAGTAACAAGGAACAAAAAAAAAATGAAAAGGTTAAGAAGTAGATTTCGATAGTCAGATTTCGGGGGTCGAGAAGCAGTTTTCCACAGTCAAAATTCGGGAATCGAAATTAGAGTTCTGGGACCAAAGAAGATTTTGGTCGAAGAAAGACTTCGACATCGCGCACCGACCAGAAGTGTTGCAGCTCATCTGCCGTTCAGAATCACCCCAATTTATTTAGAAAGCCCCACACCAGAGGTGAGACTAAAGTCAAAATTATCATCCCACCAATCGAAATAACACTCAAGGTGTTACATCATTTCAACAGGAGCTCTCAAGATTACTGCCCTGGTACACCCAATGCATCAACAAAGGTACTTATTAAATTATTTCAATTTGAAATTAGGTCCTCTCTATTTTTTGTTTCTTTATACATGAATGTTAGGATATTATTAATGTTAAATATTGAATAATGTGGCACCTAGTAAAAAGATTGGAAAAGCAAATTTTAAGAAGCTTAAATCAAATTGAGCCGAACAATGGCCGAATGGTTAGAGTGCTGGCCTTCGGATCCGGAGTTCGTGGGTTCGAATCCCACCATGGCATGGATGTTCTAAGCCGTTCGGAATCGGCTTTAAGCAGTAGCCTAATCAAAAACTCGATACTGATAAGAAAGGTCAGGAGCCTGGTTGACTGCCTCACGGCTAATCAAGGCGCCATCGTGCTGCCATGAATGTAACCTAAAACCACACCGCAAGGGTCAAAGTACCCTTTCACGAATGGCCATCTCAACTGCCCTGCGCAGATATTGCTTCTCTCGCAAACACCTGCTCTCATGTCAGAAAGTTTCCTGTAGTACACCGGGTCAACCGGACTTTTAACCTGGGCAGGACTCCTGCGGAGTATCCCCCGCACTTTCGTAAACTGCATCAGTTGTACTTATTAGTCTAGATTTTCTACATTTTTTTCTAATTTATTGGGCTTGCTTGCTTGACTTAATGCTGACTTGGCTCCTGCGTAACGCATTGTTGCCGGACGGTCAGATCGAACCAGCAGTTCAACACCCTACACCCGACTTCGAGTGGGTGGCGGGTTACAGGTAGTACACGGCTTTAAGAAGTAGGTCCCGGTCTTATTAACCCTAGTAATTCAAAAAATAGACCACGTAGCGCCCCAAACCTAACCTAACCTTAAATCAAATTGTTTTTTATATATAGACATGTATATAGCATAAGAATAAATTTGCTTAATTTTATTTTCAACTATCAACCTTGCATGTGTTTAATTCAACAGTGTAATGTTTGATTTTAATAACTTATAATTTAGCTTATTAGTTTTTTTTTAAATTTAAGTCTGTAGTCTCTCAGAACCTGTGGTTGAAATTGAGAACATAAATAACCTACACAACTCTACCCAAAGAAAATTTAGTCTTTTTGACTAACAAAATAATAACCACTATAAATTTGATCATAGGTAAATACTTAAATTTAATGAGAGCTACACGACACTCCTTCAATGATGAATTTTCTCATAGTGTTTTAATAACGATCTTGCTTTAAAACACTTTTGAAATTTGTCGTTTCAAATGGTTTATTAAAAGTATCTCACGAAACTTGCCCCAAATGTATGATGTGGATATCAGGTCTTGCTTTCTAATATTATACCATATACAGGATGTCCCAAAACGACCCCATAAACTCTGCACAGCCAAATTCCTCATTGGGAGAACATAAAAACTGCCCAAAGAAGAGTAATTGTACGATCTATAGTTTACGAGAAAAATACGAAAAACAAAGTATGACGTCACTGCCGGTGCAAGGAAAAACACTTTATTGAACATATCAACAGCAGTATATACACGGGCATATTCCCTAACAGTTTGTAAGGCATTTCCATTACATCGCCCGTACATCAGGTACATGTCTCAGTAGTCACGAACGGAATACGTGGCCACCATACGAAGACTACCGTTAGCTGCAAGATGCAGCCTCTTAAATACCAGTTCAACGGCGTCTTAACGTCATTCCAATCAGCGCGCATGCATGACGCGATATACGCGGCGAACGTTTTAAATATTATCGTCTGGAAAGGTATGCAAACGCTGTTGTTGATATGCCGGATAAAGTGTTTGTTTCTTGCACCGTCAGTGACGTCATACTTTGTTTTTCGTATTTCTCAAAAGCTATGGATCGTACAGGAGCACTTGTTGCAGCAATTTTTATGTACTTATATCATAACAAGATAATTTTATTACCAAGGTCGAATTGCCAAGACCTGATAAATAAGAATTATGTTTTAAATTAATCACTTTGTTGTTTCTTTTTCCATTTTTGACTGCTACTTTTTACGCCTGACCTTTCGGCTCATGGTCCCTATACAAATCTTTATGATATGGTCTCCCATAGAAATTTGTTGACACATATGCGGGACAGTCTGTATTTACAATTTCATTTTTGTATTAATCTGTACATAAGAACAGATTGTAGAAAAGATTTAAACAAATATTAAACTGTCGTAAAATATAAAATATATCCCAAACTGCATTTATTCTTTAACGACATATGTTTTAAATATTTATTTCCCATTTATTTTTCTTTTATTATTGTTATTTCTAAAATCGATTATACCCAGTCTGCTACAGATGAAATATTTACACTTCGGCTTTTATCGTCAAATTTGGTAGTTTTTCGAGCATTTTGCTGGACGATGACTGGTTACGTTTTTCTACCCTTGTAATGGAGCTTTGTAGTGGCAACTCTGGTTCGTTCTTTCAGCCCCATTGGTGCAGGTGATTGATGACGTCAGCACTAGTCTCTGACGAATAAATTATTTCCAGTTATTTCCATACCTTTTCTATCCTTTTGCTTTACGGGATTCCTGGATTTCGGACGTGCCGACTCGCACTGTTAGGTTGTAGAATTTTATGATTTTTCTTTTTAGTTTGCTTTTTTCTAGTTGTGCAAAGTGTTTGTACTATGTATTTACTATTATATGTAATAATCTTTAAGGGGGGGTTTGAGGGGGAACACCCCCTCAAGAATTTTAAATTCGTCTTAAAGAATTTTCAAACATTTTCTAGCCGAACGATGGCCAATTGGTTAAGGTGCTGGCCTCCGGTACCGGAGTTCGTAGTTTCGAATCCGACTGTGGCAGGGATGTTCGAGCCGTTCGGAATCGGCTTTAAGCAGTAGGCCGAAAAAGCAGTAGGTGAAAAAAGTAGGCCGTAACGCTCCAAACCAAAAGCAAACATTTTCTATACAAACGCAATATAAACCTCAATCTCGGTGTCATCATATAGTTCTTAAATAGTAAAAATCTAAGATATATACTGTGTCAATTTTTGTGGAATTTTGTAATATCTTTTGTTTTATAAAAACCATGTGGTGCCTTCCATGTGTTTTTGTGATCTTTCAGAAAACGCCATTTTCTGACGCCATATTTGTTTGGCAACTTTCGAAAATGGGTTTTTTTACCAAGATCGCCAACAAAAAAACATGGCGGCTAGAAGAGTGTAGATAATGCATCTGCTTCCCCAGTCTTATCAGAAACCTTAATAATATTGAATCTCTTTGTGTGGCAGCACTATTAAAGGTGGAAATACTTTTACGAAAAGTTGGAATTTTGCTGCCAGCCTTAAAAAATTAAATTCAGTCTACGAGATTGTTCTATTAGAATGAAATTTTTACAGTTATATTGCCAAGACCTGGTAAATAAGAATTATGTTTTAAATTAATCACTCTGTTGTTTCTTTTTCCATTTTCGGCAACTGCTACTTTTTACACCTGACCTTTCGGCACATGGTCCCTACGCAAATCTTTATCTTTATAATATGTCCTATCTCCCCTAGAAATTTGTTGAAACATTAGTGGTACACGCTATACAATTTGATACCAGTATAATTGTGTATACCAGAACAAATTTTAAAAGAAATAGAGAGATTTAAACAAATATTAAACTGTCGTAAAACTCAAAATATAGCCAGATACATTAAACTACCTTTAATCTTTGACAACATATGTTTTAAATATTTATATCCAACTTATCTTTCTTTATTATTGTTATTTCTAAAATCGATTATACTGAATGTCTTATCAGAAACCTTAATAGTATTCTATCTCTTTGTATGGCAACACTATTAAAGGAGGAAAAACTTTACGAAAAGCTGGAATTACTCTTCCAGCATTAAAAAAATTGAATAAATTCAGTCTACGAGATTGTTCTGTATATAATGAAATTTTTAAAGTTTTGTTACGCATTTACAACATATCTTAAGTACATTGCTCGTATGATTTTTACATTACCTTTTATGAAAATCTCTTTGAATAACTATCAACGTTGATCTTCTCTAAAACATAGAGAAAGAAAAATACCGAAACACCATTTTAAAAGCTTAAATGCAAAAGCTTTTCAAGACGAAAAAAATTCCTGTTATCTACTTTTGAATTTCACAAAGCTGAGATTAATAACATTTTAAAAATATTTCTCTCAAATGCAGTCTCGCTCTAAGCTTGAAAAATTAGTAATAAAAGTATTTCTATTCAAGAGATGAAACAGTATTTAAATGGTTTTATTTCTCACTTTTTTAGATAACAGTAAAGTAAAAAAAAAAGAGATGCATCGAAAATCTTCTGAAATCGCTCTCCTAGTCAGATATTTTGTTATTTCAGAACAGTTCTAAGAATGAAGGACGAAAAAAAAAACTAAAGTGCTACATAATTTCTGCTGCAGCGAAACGCCTCTAGGAAGAGAAAAAAACATCCTTTTTAAAAGAATTCGTAAAATTTTATACGAGACTTTAACTTCTGCTC
>CM063509.1:58739062-58746562 GCA_032207245.1 Pardosa pseudoannulata
TAAAGCCCTATTTTCCCCGGTTAAGAGCATACAATTAAATTTATCAATTAGTCACATAAAAATAGGTAAAATTTTAAAAATATTTCTAGTGTTATGACGTCCATTCTTTAACCATTTCATTTAATCCTTTCTTATTTTAAATTATTTAATACGGTCTGCATTATTTCCATACTTATGCCTGTACTTTTATCACTGAACTTAAGTATTACGTAAATAATTTTCTTTTGTATTTGGCTTGAATAACAGATTACGTACATAAGGGATAATTTTAACTTTAATCATCCATTATTTTTATTGCAATGAAAATTTTATCAGGTATTAACAACAAATTCCATCTACCTGCAAGGTGTAGTGGAAATGGTGGTTTCATTCCTTTACTCAATTGAAAATTGGAAAAAAAATTGGGAAGAAATTAACTATAAATTCAAAGTATCTAAGAAAACTTTGAATTTTCTTTTTAAATGAACTCAACGTGATTCTAAACTGCATTCACACTATCAAGAGATTTTAGAGCAGTTTGAATATAAACAATTTATTAAGTGTGTACCAGATAATTCTCAGCAATATATATATATATATATATATATATATATATATATACACATACATATTTTTACCTGTCTTATAAGGTACTTTACAATTCTGGAAAATTAAACACTTTACTGCTCACTTGATATGATGGGTTATACCCTAGTAAAATAATGAGATTGAATACTTAAAACAGTCAGTTAGATATCTCAGAACCATCTAAGAAGTTTAAGTAGCAATCATTGTAGAACGATGACCGAATGATAGAGTGCTGCTTTTCGGTATTCGAATCCAGCTACAGGCATGAATGTTCGTAGTAGTTCGGATTTGGCTTTAAGAAGTAAGTCTTAGTGTCATTAGCCATGTGTAGGAGAAAAGTAGACCTTAGAGCTCCAAACCGTAGAAGTCGTTGCTTAAATTAACACATTGTATGCGGGACACGTACTAGTACGTTTTCTGAAGAATGATACATGAGCGCGGAACACGTACTAGTACGGGTTAATGTAACAACATGTTCGTAGTAGTTCGGATTTGGCTTTAAGAAGTAAGTCTTAGTGTCATTAGCCATGTGTAGGAGAAAAGTAGACCTTAGAGCTCCAAACCGTAGAAGTCGTTGCTTAAATTAACACATTGTATGCGGGACACGTACTAGTACGTTTTCTGAAGAATGATACATGAGCGCGGAACACGTACTAGTACGGGTTAATGTAACAACATGTTCGTAGTAGTTCGGATTTGGCTTTAAGAAGTAAGTCTTAGTGTCATTAGCCATGTGTAGGAGAAAAGTAGACCTTAGAGCTCCAAACCGTAGAAGTCGTTGCTTAAATTAACACATTGTATGCGGGACACGTACTAGTACGTTTTCTGAAGAATGATACATGAGCGCGGAACACGTACTAGTACGGGTTAATGTAACAACATGTTCGTAGTAGTTCGGATTTGGCTTTAAGAAGTAAGTCTTAGTGTCATTAGCCATGTGTAGGAGAAAAGTAGACCTTAGAGCTCCAAACGGTAGAAGTCGTTGCTTAAATTAACACATTGTATGCGGGACACGTACTAGTACGTTTTCTGAAGAATGGTACTTGAGCGCGGAACACGTACTAGTACGGGTTAATGTAACAACATGGTTTGTTTGTGGGTACAAAAATAACGGTATAGGAGAACGAAGCCGAATGTTCTTGTCTACTACATAGATTCTGGAAAAATACAGCCAAATAAAAGCTAGTTTTCACACAAGTCGATGCGGAACCACAGACCGTGAAAAAATAAAAACTATATACTACTATTTCTATTTGATTTTCCATATTTACGTTACTATTTTAAATTTATCCACTAAAAAATATATTTTCTGTTTACAATAATCTTATGGTTGTTATTTATATATTACTACTTATATATTTGTTTATATATTTCAATATAAAATACGAAAAGTTGGTTAAAAAATTAAACAATTTTCGATCTATTGAGATTTAACTGAATTTACGTTCAAAACGCCCGCTCACCGTACAATTCCGCTACGAAATGTACCCGCACACAATGTGTTAAGATAAAGAAAAATTTTTATTGCTAATCCGATTTTTATATCATTTTTCCTCATTAACTTACTCTAACATTGCCATTAATCTTACATTAACATTAACTTATTAATATACTCTATTTGGCTATATATATTAACATTCGGCTAATGTGAAGAAACCCTTTTTTTAGAAAGATTTTTTGAACAAAGTAGCTTATATAAATAAAAATGTTAAAGAAACCAAAATTGATCGGAGATAATCAGAGATTAATTATGTTTTTATAATAAATAATCTCTACTTATCTCTAAACGCTTAAAGGGTAAATAGAGCCAACCTAAGCAAGTAATATTAAAAAAATTATTAAATACTTTTAATTTTGCTGACATCTTAATTAATATCAGTAGATCAGCATGAGTAAAAATTGCAAAATTAAATTTAAAGGAAAGAAATATAGCACATATAGAAGTAAAATTAAACAAACTAAATCTTGTGAAAAACATTGAAACTTATGAAATCTCAAAGCATGGTGTAAATATTATCATCCAATGATGAAAGAATTATAATGAATAATTTTTAATCATGTGATAAAATTCTTTAATCACATGATTAAATAAATATTTTTTGCTATCTTACTGAGTTATTAAAAAGTAAAATATAAACAATGACAACTTTTAGTATGGTCGTCAAAATTTCATATTGGACATAAAATTGTTTATCTCTATGACATTTATGTTTCATCAAATTGACCTGTCTAAATCTTCCTCGAGTAACTTGAACTCAATGCAAAATTCAATTAAGAGGCTAGGCAGGGCTATCCACGAAACGAAGTCTATACAGAGCGTAGAGACAGTCATGTTGAGTCGTCAAACGAAAAGCAGCCCTGAGGCAGTCAGGGCCCCAGAGCAGAAAGGGGGGGTCCGAATAGTATCCTTCCACTGCTGTTCTTCTAATCGTTTTTCTAATTGTGACTGACGTGTGTTACTAATAACTCGATTAATTTTCGATGAAACATATTGTTGTTGTTTCTCATTCCACTTGGACAAACCAAGCACGATTGAGCTTGCTGGCTCTCGTATTGAGGCCAAGGTGTAAGCTTTTCGTTTTAACCCTTTCGTGAGCCACCTACACGGTCTTACAAAATACACCTGTGGGAAGAGCAAAACCATTATAATATATTGGTATTGTTATTGAAGCGACTGGAAGACTGATTCCCGCTTCGGTTTTCCGCTGTCATCAATTGTTCGATCTATTGAATAAAATTAGCAGCTTTGTTTTAAAAGTTTGGAAATGTGGAGTGAGAAATGTCCCAAGAAAGGGTTAATGAGCATCGTTAAGGTGAAAATCCTACTTCTTGCTCAAGTGGGTCCTCGTAATTTTCGATGAAACATATTGTTGTTGTTTCTCACTCCACTTGAACAAACCAAGCACGATTGAGCTTGCAGGCTCTCGTATTGAGGCCAAGGTGTAAGCCTTTCGTTTTAACCCTTTCGTGATCCACCTACACGATCTTACAAAATACAGCTGTGGGAAGAGCAAAACCATTATAACATATTGGTATTGCTATTGAAGCGACCGGAAGACTGATTCCCGCTTCGGTTTTCCGCTGTCATCAATTGTTCGATCTATTGAATAAAATTAGCAGCTTTGTTTTAAAAGTTTGGAAACGTGGAGTGAGAAATGTCCCAAGAAAGGGTTAATGAGCACAGTTAAGGTGAAAATCCTACTTCTTGCTCAAGTGGGTCCTCGTAATTTTGAGGCAGGGACCAAGCAGAAGATCCATACACTTGGCCTGCCCCCCGCCAGAGGTATTGATTGAAAGAACATGGAGGATATTGTGATTAAGTGCCCCAGTCACATTTAACGAACAAGGCGAATCTTAGGTCGGCTCGGGTTCAAAACTCGCAACCCTTCAGTTGCGATATCGTTCACTTTGCCAACTCTCGATGAAACATACTTATAGCTGACTAAATTAAATGGCGTCTGGTTGATAAGACAACCCCTTCTAATAGTATTAACAGCTGAAACGGAAAGATAGTAAAGCATGTACTTGCATACAGACATAGCTCTCGTATCTGTCAAAATGATTCAAGCATAGTCCTCATAAGTAATTCCATTGGAATCTGAAAACTGAAATCATTCGGACTAAAATACTTTTTTTTTACTTAATAAAAGAAAGTAAAAACTTCCACCAGCATTATAAAAAAACTCTCTGAAAAAATATAACAAAAGATTTTCCCCCAACACATATATACGGAGTTTAAATATACTTAGGTCTAAAATTTCTCTTAGCAGAACATAACTCCAGGTTCTGAAAAAAAAAATCTCTAATGTAATATTTCTGCTTTCTCGGCAAATCTACTTACTTTGTAACTCATATGAAAAGAGATTTGAAAAAGAATAAAAGCTGTCTTAGAAATTAAATATATTTGATATATATACAAACTTCATCTCTATTCTGTAACATCTTGAAATTTTAAAGAATGACGAATTTTTTTCCATATAAACGAAATACTGTCTTAAATTGCATTACTTTAAAGCTAGATATACGAGACGATTCATTTTTACACGAAAACTATTTTATGTCTCATTTTTTCAAAAAGTTAAGAACGGAATTGAAATAAATTTCTTGACTTTTCTTAATTTTATATCCAGTACCGGGTGACCGAGCTCCGCTCGGAGAAAACAGGTATCGAAGCTAACTCGAAGATTTAAATTTTCAATTGTGATTAATCAAAACAATACATGCCATAAGAAAATTTGTGAAACCATTAGTGAAAAGATAACCGGTTAAAGTGCACCATTGTAAACTATTCTAAACAAAGTTGTTTGGAAAGGGAACTATTCTATACAAAGGTAAAGTTTGAAAAGTCATAGAAAATAAAATGTAATTGATAACAAAAAATTATACAATTAAAGAAATGGTACAAAGTGAGCAGTGTAAAGATTGAAGTGTGTTGAATGGAGAAGCATTCTGACAATGACGGTATCTACTAGTTGTCCATTTGTGGGTATAATTGAGTTGATCGCTTGTTGTTCCAAAATTCCGGCTCCTTGAAGCATTTCATGTAGAGGTGCGTTCTGCATGTTGAAAATGTAGCTTGAAATCAGATGAATGTTGAAATGTCGAACTTTGTTGACGGTGATTTGAAATCGAAATCAGTTTCTTAACACGTTCGCTGCCACCGACGCACTGGCGCGTCAGAGCGGCACATTCTGGTAAGCCGACGACGCACTAACGCGGCGACGGACTTTGATAAGTTATATGCTCTGTGTTTAGTGTGGCTTTGGAAATTGAACGGCGAGGTTGTTTCGGCACGTTAGTGAAGCAATATTTTTTTAATTTTTTGTCGTTGGATTTCAAAAATTTTTTTTGCATTATTTTTTTTTACTATATCGTTTATGTGTTATATATACTTTGCTACATTAATTTAATATTTAGAGTTGATAGAAAATAAAAATGGAAACCGATATCAAGGAATAAAGACAAATCAATAAAGACTTTTATTATTATTATTATTAATTCGCCAGAACTACAGCCAATCGATTCCTCGTGGTCAAAACCCCCAGGTACCAATTTTCATTTGGTTTGGACGCATGAGAAAAAAGTTTGCCCGCACCGGGGTTCGAACCCGGCCCTATCTGTAGCGCCGAACTACGTGACCTTAGCGCGTCAAAACCGATGCCAATCGATTCCTCGTAACCAAAAACCCCAGATCCCCAAGTTTACTACAGTTTATTAATTCTGGGGCGATTTTCGACTTGACAACCATTCCTCGTATTATAGTGTAGGATAAAAATCTATGAAACAACATTATTATTACAAGTGACTTCAAAGTAATTAAAGATATAAGTTTGAGTATTTTTCTTGAGTTTAGGTACAAATTCAGGTTAACAAATAATTAAATAAATTTAAAATTATTGACTATTTAAAAATATATCTATATTATGTTTGCCTAAAATTATCATATAACTTTGAATGCCAATTTATGATTTTATACGCAAGAAACCAAACATTTTAAATGCATTTTATAACTTTCTTGATCTTGAAATTAATAATTAAAGTCCTCAATTCCACACATTCAATAGTTGTTTTATAGACATTAAGGTGTTAACACATTGTCCCTACGTACTATAATCCATGTAAAATCTATTGGCGCTTCAAGGTCACACTTTCTCGTTTCCTGAGTCATCGGTTACTATGGTAGCGACCAAGAAGCCTGTGCATTCACACTTATTTTCAGCACTTCAGTTGAGGATTTGATTCCAATACGTTCAGAAGACTTGCTTTATTATTATAAGCAAAGTCAAAATTTTCAGTTGTGCATAAATGCGTTAACTATTTACATAAAGAAAAGTTTAACAATATGTATAAAATGGTTATAATAAATAGGATGTTTTTTTAAAAATACAAAAATTCATTTTAATTTAGAATTCTTACTAAAACATTAGGAATCTCTACCTTCTAAAGAAATTTTCACTTTCTAAAAATGTGTCAACAGACCATAAATCTTTAAATACATAATAAAATTATACAAAATATTGTTATTGCATTAAGACCTCTTTCAATTCTTGTAAAATCATAAAATAATTAATACAGTACAATTTTGGAATAGAAACTTTACTATGGTCCACATAACTTCATAATATACTTATTAATATACAACTTAAATTTACGGAATTTCAGAACTACATTCTCTTAAATAAATTAATTATTAAGAAATACTTTTGATATTTAGATTAAAAGAATCATACAAATATAAAGAAAAATAGTGAGAAATTATAACAAATTACTCATTAAAATTAGCGAAATATTCAATCATCTTAATGATATTATTTATGTAAATAATGCAAATTTGTGTGAATAAAAAAACTTTTTCAGTAGAATTTTTTAAATCTTACGGATTAGAATATAACATACAATTTTTGAATTGTAATTTTATGAAATGGGATTATATCTTAAATTTATGAACTTAGAAACAGGTCTGAAATTACTCATAAAATTTTGTGTAAAGTATTAAGTATTCTTCAAAGTGTAGTCTAAATAAACATACTTTCATCATGCACGGAGAGCCCACACGATGCATGACACCCCTTAACACAGTGGGAAAAAAGAGTAAAATCATTCCCCAACTGTCGTTACCATAGTTACAGTTGGTCATCGGGGAAAAATCAGTGACCTTGAAGTGCCTATTGAGTTTACACCGAGTATAGTACGTTTTCTGACGATTGATACTTGAGCGCTGGTCGCGTACTTGAACGGGTTAGTGTAAAAAAATAGTTTGTTTATGGGTACAAAAATAATTTCTCGTGACTTAGTGACAACACCAATGGTCTTCGTTGCTCGTCTACATGCTGCTTATACTTCTGTAAACCTCGCAATGATGCAATGTGTGATGACTGCCCTTAGACGGCGTGCTCAAGCCTGCCTCGACATTCACCGAGGACACTTTGAACA
>CM063509.1:58749062-58759062 GCA_032207245.1 Pardosa pseudoannulata
CGATATTCAGCATCTAAAACCTTTCTTACGTGGAAAGGAACCTTTTCTATAGTGCGAAAGAACTCTACGGTAACATTTTTGCTGTTTCAACAAATACTTTCTCGAAACTTAGATTAAAAGAAGAGTATTTCGCAAAACATTAAAAGCTGTCTTAGAAAATATATATCTCTATTGTTTATGTTTAAGCTCTATCAGAAACACTCTGTAATGCTTGGAGGTATAGGATTGGAGCTTATTTTTTAAATGGCTTCTAGATGAATGGCTTTTGTTAAGGCAAAATCATAATGGCTCTCTAGGAGTCAGTTTAGATAAAATTAATAAAAGTTTCTTATACTAAAATTATTGTAAGCAATTTTTGCCAACTCTTTAGCTTGATCAAAAGACAAAACTGCATAAATATAAAAATAGCGTGAGATTGAAACAGATACTTATTAAGACGTACATTTTGTACGCCTGTTTATTGAAATTTTTAATTATTGATTTTTTATCGAAATATTCTCATATATGATTTTTATTCTTAAGTAGGCAGTTATGCTTCGCATTATATAAGGCATTCAGTATATCTGTAGCGTTATAAAAATTTGTCAAAAATGATGTAGTTATTCGATGGAAACCAGGTCACGTATTATGTATTAATTAAAACACTTTTTGTTTTACTAATTCCATTGAATTCCATTGTTTTAAATGTAACAACAAATAGAAATCTTTAGAAAGTTAAATACATATATGTATATATATATACTCTCAAAAGCCAAAACACTATAACCACATGTCAATAACGAGTTGCCCACCTTTGGCGTACAACACAGCTTCAACCCGCCTCGGCATGGAAGCGACTAGTCTTTGGTAGATAACCGGACACAGATTGTACCAGATGTTTAAACAACGGTGAAGAAAATCTGATATATAGCGAATTGGGTTTTTTTAAACTCTGAGCTGCCGTCCCATGACATCCTAAATTGTGTTCTATAGTATTGAGATCCATTGCGTAAGGAAGCCAGGATATTAACTGGAATTCAGTATTACGTTCCTGGAACCACTCCAACACTATATAAAAGTATATATATATATATATATATATATATATATATATATATATATATATATATATATATGTGTGTGTGTGTGTGTGTGTGTGTGTGTGTGTGTGTGTGTTAGATGTTGCGTAAATAATTTACTTTTATATTTGGCTTAAATAATAGATTATGTACATATATGATAATTTGAAATTTAATCATCGATTATTTTTGTTACAAGATAATTCTCAGCTAAAAAGCAAATCATTTTTTTATGTGCCTCATAGAATACATTACAATTCTGGAAAATGAAAAATTTTACTGATCCCGTCATATGACGGGCTATATGCTAGTTCTTAAAATATGGAGTGAGAATCACAATGCGAAAATAGAAAGTCTTAAAATACGTTCCTAAAAGAGTATTTAGATGATGCTAATTCACTCTAATAATATAACTACACAGGATTCTAAATGGAATAGATTCTATGAATTGTAAAATAACACAAAAACATATCTAACATTCTTATAATTATTGTGAGACTTACTGTTTGTGAAATAATTAAATATTTATACTTATAATCAGTTGAAACAGGTCCACGTTTAGCCTGCATTACACTCCTTTCAAGATATAAAACAGTAACAGTTAGCATGGTAATTTAAAAGTCAATTTGCACATAAAACGTATTTTATAATAATGCACTGTTTTAATGACCATAAAACAAACAGCATGCTTCTTTATCTCATAGCAATTAATATGTTAAGAGAAGAAAACTTTTGGGAAGTTTAAAAACTGCCAGTTCACAAAACCAATTTTATTGAAAAAGGATAAAGGCAATATATTCAGAAATATTGGAAAAAGATTAAGTTTTTATCGACAAATATTGATTACAGTTTCTTCTAGTTTTTCTTTTACAAGTACTATCTCATTTTCAATCTTGTAAACAGAGAAGTAGCGGAAAGATATTTTTGCAAATCATTCAGCTTTATAAAATTTTCTGTGTTCAAATCTTCGGTAAAGTCGATATACAGTTCAATAGTTACATAATATTATTAGAAAAGGAATAAACCAGAGTTAAAGTAGGAGGAGAAATTTTATATTTTGTAGATATCCTCTTCTGCAGATGTTCGATTTCTTCTATATATTCGTAAATGTAATACTCTGATGTTTCTACTATTCAAATATTTAAATGGCTAATTCAAACATTTAAATATTTAATGAATATCAGTATTTCAGGCTTATACATTTTTAAACATATATATAGATATTGTTTAAACATGAGCATTTATCCTTGTTGCGAAATTGACGTTAGTTGTCTATAGTGCCAAGAGATGGCGCCAGATGTTCCATGAAAAAGAGGAACGGTCTATGATCTAAGGAATGTTGTTTTTTGATTTTTAGTTAGTTCTCAGTTATGTAAGTTGTTGTGAGTTCTGTTTTTTTGTGTGGTCTATGTGTGTGCTTTGTCTAACGGGGAAAAGTGCTAAGTCCCCTGCAAATATGTCTGTTTTTGTGTGGAATAAAATATAAAAAGCCCTAGTTTTGCGTTATATATTTAAGTTTAGGTGTAGATTAAAGGTCCCATGGCTGTCATTTTACTGTGGATCTCCAATTCCAACATTACTACCCAGGTAAGCACGCTTACATTGTTTATTTTTCTGGTACTCATCTGTTTGATATGAGCGAAATGAGAAGCTTATATGAGATGTTTTGTGTTATGGTAGATTTTTTAGAATTGAACCTGCATGTAATGTCGGGTAGACATTCCTAGGTTATTTCCTTAATGTTGGAACTTTGTTTTTCTATTAGAGATGTTCATTGTTAAAGAGCTTTGTTTCAACATTAAGTGGCGTCCGCGACAGGACAGTTTAATATTATTTTGTAGTTCTTTATTAGTTTAGTTTGAAATCGAAACTGTATTGTGCTTTTTTAAGTTAAGGTTTAAGAAGTGTATAAAAATGAATTTTTGAAATTATGGAATCGTTAAAGCCTTTAAAACTTAAAAGAACTGGTTTGCGGAGTTCTTTTACGAAAACGGCTAATGTTTTGAAAGCGGAACTAGGCAAAAAAGATTTTTCAGCAGATTTGCTGCGGGATAAGCAAATTAAATTAGAGAAAGTTAATTTAGAATTACAAAATGTAGATGAACAGATTCTCAATTTACTATCTGAAGAAGAGAACACCACTGAAGCTGATATAAATGAAGAAATCGAAAATCGCGAAGTTTATTCAGATGAATTTATTACACTGAGCCGTCAGATTAATGAAAAATTACAAGTATTAGATGGAATAAACGTAGATTCTAAGTCGTGCGATGGCTCTAGTAGTTGTAATAAAGTTAAACAATATAAACTTCCGAAAATAGAACTGAAGAAATTTGATGGACAATTAATTAATTGGCTTCCGTTTTGGTCACAATTCGAAAAGATACATAATGACACTGATTTGTATGAAAGTGATAAATTTTCTTATTTAATTCAATGTATGAAAATAGGATCGCGTGCTAGGGAATTTATTGATAGTTATCCAGTAACGTCAGAAAATTATGAAAGTGCAGTTTCTGCGTTGACCGAACGTTTTGGGAATTCTGAACTTTTAATCGAAGTGTATGTTAGGGAACTAATTAAATTAATTATTTCCAATGTGAAAGCAGATAACAGAGATAAGTTACCACTTGATAAACTGTATGACAAAATCGAAGCTCATTTAAGAGCCTTAGAATCTTTGGGCTTAAAATCGAATGAAAATACGGCATGGCTGTATCCAATGGTGGAATCGTGTCTAGCTGAAGATGTTTTAAGGGCTTGGCAGAGGAGTTCTCATTTTAATCAGCCAGAAGGAAGTGATCTTTCCCGCCTCACTAGTTTAATGAAATTTTTGAAGTCTGAGGTAGAAGGTGAGGAAAGATTAAAATTAGCTCGTAGTGGATTCGATGATAGTAATCGTAATGAGGATTGTCATGATAAATCAAGGGGTGAAGTTAAAGGTAAATTTAGATTTAACAAACAAAAGAATGTCCCTACTGCCGCGGGTTTCCTTACAACTAAAGATCATGCTTGTATTTTTTGTAATAAAATGCATGAAAGTAAAAATTGTTATGAAGCACGTTCCTTATCACTTGATGAGAGAATTTCGAAAATTAAAGAGAAAAGATGTTGTCTTAAGTGTTTAGAGCCTAACCACGTTTCAAGATATTGTAAACAGTTTATTAGGTGTTTTTCCTGCGGTAAAGCACATGTAATTCTTTTGTGTCCAGATATAAGAAGCAAAAATGAGGTCCCAATCGATAAAACAGTGGTAGATACTATACATACAGGTACTGCTGGGCAAACTTGTACATCAGAAGTAGCTCTTATGACTTTGTGGGTTAGAGTTTCCAGTGCCAAAATGCAAAAGGATATTAGAGTGCTCTTAGACTGCGGCTCCCAGAAATCTTATATTTTAGAATCCTTAGCTTTAGAAATGGGATTGCCAGTTATTTCTAAAGAAAATGTTTCTCTTGCTTTATTCGGAGGTTCGAGAACCGAACCCAAGTTACATAATAAATATCGGCTAAGATTATGTTCAACTGGTCCGCGAAATTATTCCGAGATAGAATTTGAGTTTTTGGATCAAAATGTAATATGTGGGGATATACCGCGGGTTGCTAAGGGTCCGATATTGAAAGAGTTAAAACGAAATAAAATTTGGCTATCTGATATGGGAACCGGGTGTTCCAAGATTGAAATGCTCATAGGCAGTGATATTTATGGTAAAATTCTTACAGGAAAAGTCAAGCAGTTAAAGGGGGGTTTAACAGCAGTGCATACAAAATTAGGTTGGGCCGTTTGTGGCGCTTATGAGGACTTTGATAAAAGTAGTGATCAAAACGTGTCAACATTATGTGCTAGTGTAGCGAGTAAAGACTTTAAAATTTCAGATCTTTGGAATTTAGAGACCATTGGGATATTAGATCCTCAGCAGAATTTATCGAAAGCGGCCGAGGAACAACTTGCACATGAAGAATTTTTAAACTCCCTAACAAGAAAAGCAAATGGTCGTTATTGTGTGGGATTACCCTGGTTAGGAGTTAATAGAGAATTACCCTCAAATCGCCATGTAGCCGAGAAAAGATTGTTCAGTGTTACCCGAAAACTAAAATCTCTGCAGAAATATGAGGAATATCATAAAGTCTTTAAAGAATGGGAGGAGGAAGGTATCATTGAAGTGGTGCCAGATAATGAATTGAATTTTAAGGGGCATTATTTACCGCATCGCCCAGTGTTTAAACCCGACAGTGCCACAACCAAGATTCGGCCTGTTTTTGACGCATCATGTAAAGTTGGTAGATCGCCCTCCCTTAATGACTGTTTGGTCAAAGGACCGAATATGATAGAGGAAATTCCTTCGATATTATTGAGATTTAGGGAAAAATGCATTGGAGTTACTTCTGACATTAGGCGTGCATTTTTACAGATAGAATTAAGAAAAGAAGATAGAGATTTTCTAAGATTCTTATGGTGGGAGAAAGAGAATGTTGTAAAGGTCCTCCGCCATACTAGAGTAGTTTTCGGAGTAACGTCGAGTCCGTTCTTATTAGGAGCAGTCATTTCATTCCATCTGTCACAAGTACCAAAAGAACAGAGTCATATTGCCCATAAATTAGATAGATCTTTCTACATAGATAATTGTGTAACGTCTGTAGATAATGAAGAGGAACTTGTCGAATTTATGAATCTTTCTAGTAAACTTTTAGCTGAAGCTACAATGGATTTACGCATGTGGACCTATGGTCCAGTGAAAACTAATCTAGAATTAAATTCGAGTGTTTTAAGCCCAGAAACCAAATTAGATGATCCTATATCAGTTTTAGGGATTTTGTGGGATAGAAAAGAGGATAACCTGTATATTCAAGTTAAAACCGAATCGATTTCAAAAGATTTAACTAAAAGAGAGGTTTTATCCCTAACGCAAACAGTTTTTGATCCTTTGGGTTTCTTAACGCCTGTTTTATTGCCCGCAAAATTGCTATTACAGGAAATTTGGTAGATAAAAACTGAGTGGGATACTCCTTTACCAGAGGATATAATTTCTAAATTTTCAAAGTGGTATAGTAAATTATCAATTTTGAGTGAGTTAAGAATTAAGCGCCGCGTAGGGTTTGGAGATAAAGCTAGCTGGTCCTTGCACATATTTTGCGATGCTAGCCAACATGCCTACGCTACTGTAATCTTCCTGAGATGTGAAGACAACGGTGAAATATTAGTTAGTTTCATTGCTGCCAAATCGAGGGTTGCACCCTTAAATGGAATGACCATTCCAAGATTAGAATTAATGGGGTGCGTCTTGGGTGTACGTCTTTCTCAATATGTCACAAAGGCACTGTCATTGGAAGACATACCGAAATATTTTTGGACCGATTCCACCACAGCTTTATATTGGATTCAAAACAATGATTCTTGGGGAACATTTGTGGGTAACCGCGTCAAAGAAATTTGCGCTTTCACCAAAGCAGATCAGTGGTCACATGTTCCAGGATATGCTAATCCAGCTGATTTGCCATCTCGTGGCTGTTCTCCTCTTCAGTTTTATGAATCAGGTTGGTGGAATGGGCCAGTTTGGTTAAAGGATTCTAGTGACCAATGGCCAAAGTTTGAAATTAAACCGAATGAGTCTTCAGTCTTCTCTGAGCGAAGAAAAGAAATTAACTTAAATGTAAATTTTAATGTAACGGTAGACTCTAATGAAGTTAAGTGGTACCAGAAATTTTCCACATTTTCAAAAATGATTAGGATTTTATGTTGGATGAAGAGATTCATCAATAATTGTAAAAGAAAAGTAATAAATAAAGAAAATTTCCTAAGTTCTAGTGAAATGCAGGAATCGAAATTTATGCTTCTTTCGCTCATTCAGATGGAGAGTTTCACAGAAAAAGGAGACTCTATTAAAGGTCTGTTAACTATACGAGATCAGAGAGGCTTAAGAAGAGTTAAGACGAAAATTACTGAACGTGATGATCCCTATGCATTTCTTTATCCTGTTTTACTCCCTTCTAAGCATTACATTGTTGACTGTTTGATAAGAGATTATCATTTAAAATATGCACATGCTGGTATACAGGCACTAACTGTTATTTTAAGAGAAGAATATTGGATTATCGGTGCAAGGCGAACCATTAGATCAATTGTAAAACAGTGCGTCAGATGTAAAAGATTCGCAGCTAAGCCTCCAACAACTGAGCCTATACAATTACCCTTAGATAGAGTCGGAGATGCTTGTGCCTTCCAAATCACAGGAATAGATTTATGCGGCCCTCTGATTCTCAAAAACAAAAGTAAAACCTGGGTAGTATTATTTACATGTGCAGTGTACAGATGTGTGCATTTAGAACTGGTGACCTCCATTAGTACAGAATGCTTTATTCAGGCATTTCGCCGCTTTGCAACTAGGAGAGGTAGACCGTCGACTATATATACCGACAATGGTACTAATTTTGTTGGTACGTCAGCAGCTTTAAGAAAGATAAATTGTGACAAAGTAGTTTCCCAGGAAGTGTTAGATCCTATTGAGTGGAAATTCATTCCGCCCACTGCTGCATGGTGGGGCGGATGGTGGGAGCGCCTAGTCCGTACCACCAAGGATTTGATGATAAAAGTACTAGGACAGGCCTCCGTAAACTATGAAGAGCTGCTTACAATCATCTGTGATGTTGAGTCTGTGATCAACCATCGACCATTGACCTATATATCCAGTGAATCAAAAGATCTGTTGCCAGTGACACCGTCTATGTTCTTGCAGGATATTAAAACTTCCAGTACCGCGGATTTAGACCTGCTAGATACAAACAAGCTTCTTCTACGCCAGCGATACTGTCAAGAATTACGAGAGCAACTCCGTAGTCGCTTCCGTAAAGAGTATCTGGCGCAGCTCGTCCAAAGGCACAATAAAAATAATTGTGAGCTAAAAGTGGGAGATATTGTGCTTATCGGTTGCGAAAATACTAAAAGAATAAGTTGGCCAATAGCACGGATAGAAGAACTTTGTCCCAGTAGAGACGGCCGGGTGAGAGTCGTCAAACTACGAACAAAGAATGGTCAGTTGCTCCGACCTGTACGTAAACTGTATCCACTATAAGTGTGTTCCTGCATCCAGAGTAACATGGCTTAGATGTTTTTGATTTTCTACCTGACTTTGACTTTAGATGTTTTTGATTTTCTACCTGACTTTGACTTTAGATGTTTTTGATGTTTATTTTTTGACTTTAGATGTTTTTGATTTTCTACCTGAAAATCAAAGGTGGGAGTGTTGCGAAATTGACGTTAGTTGTCTATAGTGCCAAGAGATGGCGCCAGATGTTCCATGAAAAAGAGGAACGGTCTATGATCTAAGGAATGTTGTTTTTTGATTTTTAGTTAGTTCTCAGTTATGTAAGTTGTTGTGAGTTCTGTTTTTTTGTGTGGTCTATGTGTGTTCTTTGTCTAACGGGGAAAAGTGCTAAGTCCCCTGCAAATATGTCTGTTTTTGTGTGGAATAAAATATAAAAAGCCCTAGTTTTGCGTTATATATTTAAGCTTAGGTGTAGATTAAAGGTCCCATGGCTGTCATTTTACTGTGGATCTCCAATTCCAGCATTACTACCCAGGTAAGCACGCTTACATTGTTTATTTTTCTGGTACTCATCTGTTTGATATGAGCGAAATGAGAAGCTTATATGAGATGTTTTGTGTTATGGTAGATTTTTTAGAATTGAACCTGCATGTAATGTCGGGTAGACATTCCTAGGTTATTTCCTTAATGTTGGAACTTTGTTTTTCTATTAGAGATGTTCATTGTTAAAGAGCTTTGTTTCAACAACCCTTGAGCTAGTGCTGTAAACTTTGACCCGTCAATTACACTGTCCTCTCACCAAAGTAAAGATGTAGTGGGGAATTGTTCGACTTAGCTGAATTGTTCCCAATACTTTTCTATTCCCAATTATTATTAGGAAATTGGTGTTTACATCGGCATTGCTACCCAATACTTTACTATTCCTAATTATTATTTAGGGAAATGATCTTTACACCGGCATTGTTCCCAATACTTTACTATTCCTAATTATTATTTAGGGAATTGGTCTGGTCTTTACAGCGGCATTGTTCCCAATACTTCACTATTCCTAATTATTATTTAGGAAATTGGTCTTTACAGTGGAATTATTCCCAATACTTTTCTATTCCTAATTATTATTTAGAGAATTAGTCCTTAAAGTGGCATTGTTCCCAAACTATTATTACTAATTACTGTTCATTTTTGTTTTGTTTGTGGAAAACAAATGTTTGGAAAATAAGGCTGAAATAATAATTCAATATAGTGAACTGATAAGTTCGCAGTTAGTATAACATTTGAAGAAATAGAATGTACATACATCATAATCCATAGATTTTAATAATAATGTGTCCATATTTTTCAGCCATAGTTACTGTCACTAATTGAATGAAAGTTTTAACTACGGTAAATAGGTTTTTTTTAATTCTATTCGTCTGCATGTATCAAAATTTGTACATCGGAAGTAAATGACATCATGTCACAAACCTCAATTTTTAAAGGAGTGAGCAATAGTGATTTTTTTTACAGATTTGAGCCTTTTCTAAAAAAAAGTTATAAAGTCTTTTATGTAGTGGGAAAGACTTCCTATAAATATACGAAAATTGTATAAGTAAGTTTTATGTTCAAATGGAGGTGATAATCTCGAAACCACGATGGTCGAAAACTTTCCCCAATTCGCGAAATCTCTCAATTTTAGGGAATGGTAGAATATGTTTTCTCACATTATAAAGAGAAAATGATATATAAATGTTCAATAGCGTCTCATTGAAAATGTATATAGTGCCGTTTAAACTAATAAACAGAAATGTGAACACAGTTATAGCGTAATCTTATTTCAATACAAATAGTAGTGGTACTAGTAGTTTCTTATTATGCGATTTGTATAACGCAATTTCTACATGATGTGGAGAGAAATTTGTAA
>CM063509.1:58769062-58771562 GCA_032207245.1 Pardosa pseudoannulata
ATTTTCCAGAATTGTAAAGTACCCCTTCAGGCTGGTAAAAAAATGGTTTGTTTTTTGGCTAAGAATTATCGAGTACAGGCTCAATAATTTGTTTACCTTTATACTGCTCTAAATTCTTCAGATATTGTAAATGCAGTTTAGAATCATGTTGAATTCATTTAGTTGAACCAAGTGGTTATGTATAAAAACAAACACATAAACAAACAATCGTTTCAATTTTCAGACATATATAACTTGCATGCTAGATATTTATTAGTCCGTGAAATACACTCCAAGACTTCTATAAAGAGAATTTGTTGTTAATACAGGTGATAAAATTTTCAGTGGGCATTTATTGCTTAATTAAATTGTTTATTTAATATCCCGAATAAAATACTGCAGTTTAAATTTTATTTTTTATGGCCTAACTGATAATTCGTTAAAAATACATACAAATGTTTACGTAAAATGCCTCTTGTTTAAAAGAATAAATATAATAAAACGTTTACACATTTTTTGCAATGCCGTTCCAGAAACGAATGTTATTGATCAATTTCAGAAATAAGATGAATAACCTTTGCTATATCTTGATATATTGAATACAGGTATATCCCTATTGTAATTCACCAAGTGAAAGTTTAAATACATAATATACTAGCATATATCCCGTCATATGAAGTAATCAGTGAAATTTTCAATTTTTCAGAATTGTAAAGTACCTTATGAGTCAGATAAAATATGGTTTGTTTTTTGGTTGTGAATTATATAATACAGGGTCAATAATTTGTATATCTTCATACTCCTCTAAAGTCTCCCGATACTGTGAATGCAGTTTAGAATCACGGTGAATTGATTTAGAAATATAATTCAAAGTTTTCTTAGCTAAGTCGAACTTATCATTAAGTTCTTCCCAATTTTTCTTTCCAGGATAATTAATTGAAGTAAAGGAATAAAGCTATCATTTCCACTACAACCTGGAGGTAGGTAGAATTTGTTGTTAATACCGGTGATAAAATTTTCATTGCCACAAAATATAATAGATGATTAAATTTAAAATTATCATATATGTATATTTAAGTTCAGTGATAAAAACGTATGAAAATAATGCAGACGATATTTATATAATTTAAAATAAGAAATGTTTAAATGAGATGGTTAAACGAATGAAATCATAATGCTAGAAAAAAATGTTATATTTACCTATTTATTATGTGATAAACTTAATAGCCTGCTCCTAACCGTAGAAATAGGGTTTGAAATAATGGCAATAAAATCTCGAAAAGGGAGGGGGAGGGGTGAATTTCGAACGTTTTAAAGACATACTTTGAATTTCGGTAACCCTAACTTATCAAGAATTCAATATGGATGCCCCTATCCTTTTTCATCTACTTATAATGTGATAAATTGATGAATTTAATCATCTCCTGCTTTTAAAATTAATAAAATAGGGCTTGAAATAATGACATTAAACTATCAAAAAGGGGTGGAGAGGTGGATTTCGAACGTTTTTGAATTATTCATAACACTAACTCATCAAAAATCCAATATGAATGACTCTATCCATTCCAGGTTCAACCTCTTCATAAATTCGAGGACAGACGGACAGATAAGTTAGGCTATTATTATACAGGGAATGGGAAGATATTACTGCAATATGCTAACTTTAATATGGGTCTAATTGTGTATGAAATAAAAATATTTCTTTGGTATATTGTTTCACATTTTATTAAGAAGAAGGTTATTTTGTAAGAATTCTTAATATATATACCACAGAGCAATAAAAATCTATGAACTATAACCCTAAATACTATTATAACCACTTAACTGGTCAATTTTTTGCTACAAATGTTGATAAAAAAGCATATTTTTATTGCATGTAATTAAAATTCTGACTTGTTATAAAAGGAAAACCAAAAAATGTTTTTTTTTTGTAATTTTGATAGATAAGGAATATGAACATTTTTAAATACTATCCCTTTGGTACACAAATGCTTTTAAATGTTTTCTTTTTGCAATCATAGAGTATGTGGAGGGAAATTTGTCAATTCATCAAAAGTATCCTTAACTTGCATATCTACTGCTGGAATACTGATAAAATTATACATGGAACATATTTAAGGTGTGCTTTTCCCCTCAATCTTGATAAAATGTCCAGCAGAAATCAAATCTTCCTTGGAGTTTAGAGCATCACACGAGTCATCTGAAGAATAATCCACAATATTACAAGACATTTTTTGAATTTACATCAGAATCGTCAGAAGCATCTAACGATATGTTTTTCCAATGCAGCAGGTGATACAGACGTTATCTTAACGCAATAACAAGGCTATGAACCTGTTACTCATTTAGCACGACGAGGGGACCACATATAGCTTAAGGTATTCTACGGTCGTAACATTACCCCCGCTGGTTCCTTGTAATTTAGAAGAAGGTTCAAAGCAGAGGACCCCCAGGCCTGGATTGCCTCCCCCAGAGGTATCGTTTGAGAACTTGAAGGACTTTATGACCATACCATATTTTA
>CM063509.1:58781562-58789062 GCA_032207245.1 Pardosa pseudoannulata
AATGAAATCTTGATGTCCATGATAAAAATTCTATATGCGATGGAAAAACTGAAAAAGTTTACTAACTGTGATATTTAAGTGAATTTTAAAGATTGCAAAATTTAATTGGAGTTATAATCTACAAGGAAGTAAAAGGATTAAAAAATTCCCAATCTTTAAAAGAATGTTAAATCAATGAAATTTAGATGTCAGGGATAAAATACTATATGCGGTAGAATAAATGAAAAAGGTTATTAACTGTGATATTTAATTGAATTTTAAAGGTTGAAAAATTTAATTGGAGTTATAATCTACAAGAAATTAAAAGGATTAAACAAGTCCCAATCGTTTAAAAGAATGTTAAATCAATGAAATCTTGATGTCCATGATAAAAATTCTATATGCGATGGAAAAACTGAAAAAGTTTACTAACTGTGATATTTAAGTGAATTTTAAAGATTGCAAAATTTAATTGGAGTTATAATCTACAAGGAAGTAAAAGGATTAAAAAATTCCCAATCTTTAAAAGAATGTTAAATCAATGAAATTTAGATGTCAGGGATAAAATACTATATGCGGTAGAATAAATGAAAAAGGTTATTAACTGTGATATTTAATTGAATTTTAAAGGTTGAAATATTTAATTGGAGTTATAATCTACAAGGAAGTAAAAAGATTAAGAAAGTCCCAATCTTTAAAGAATATTAAATCAGTGAAATTTAGGTGTCTGTAATATATCACCATATGCAATGGAATGACTGAAAAATTTACAAAGGAAAAATGTTAAAAAGGTGTGGTATACAAATGAATTTTAAAGGTTACAAAATTTAATAGAGTTCGAACTAACTAGGACGAAAAAGGATTTTAAAAGACCCAATCTTTAAAAGAAAGTTAAATCAACTAAATCTAGATGTTCGTGATAAAACACTATATATGGAGGAATAACTAACAAAGGTTACTGTAACATACAAATGAATTTTACAAGTTACAATGTGTAATGGGAGTTTTAACCAACAAGGAAGTAAAAGGATTAAAAAGTGTCAATCTTTAAAAGAGAGTTAAATCAACTAAATCTAGATGTTCGTGATAAAACACTATATATGGTGGAATAACTAACAAAGGTTGCTGTAACATACAAGTGAATTTTAAAAGTTACAATGTGTAATGGGAGTTTTAACCAACAAGGAATTAAAAGGATTAAAAAGTGTCAATCTTTAAAAGAAAGTTAAATCAGCTAAATCGAGATGTTCGTGATAAAACACTATATATGGTGGAATAACTAACAAAAGGTTACTGTAACATAGAAGTGAATTGTAAAAGTTACAATGTGTAATGAGAGTTTTAACCAACAGGGAAGTAAAAGGATTAAAAAGTGTCAATCTTTAAAAGAAAGTTAAATCAATGCAATCTAGATGTTCGTGATGAAATACTATATGCGGTGAAATAACTGAAAAAGATTACAAAGGTTACAAAGGTTACAAAGGTTACAAAGGAAAAATGTTAAAAAGGAGTGGTATAAAAGTGAATTTGAAATGATACAATATTTAATAGAACTCTAACTAACAAGGACGAGAAAGGATTAAAAAAGTCCTAATCTTTAAAAGAAAGTTAAATGAACGAAATCTAGATGTCCGTGATAAAACACTATATGTGGTGGAATAACTGAAAAAGGTTACTGTGACATACAAGTGAATTTTAAAAGTTACAATTTTTAATGGGAGTTCTAACCAAGAAGGAAGTAAAAGGATTCAAAAACTCCCAATCATTAAAAGAAAGTTAAATCAACGAAATCTAGATGTTCGTTATAAAACACTGTATATGGTGGAATACCTGACAAAGGTTACTGTGACATAAAAATGAATTTTAAAAATTACAATGTGTAATGGGAGTTTTAAACAACAAGGAGTTAAAAGGATTAAAAAGTGTCAATCTTTAAAAGAAAGTTAAATCAACGAAATCTAGAAGTTCGTAATGAAACACTATATGCTGTGGAATAACTGAAAAAGATTACAAAGGTTACAAAGGTTACAAAGGAAAAATGTTAAAAAGGTGTGATATACAAATGAATTTCAAATGTTACAATATTTAATAGAATTCTAACTAACAAGGACGAGAAAGGATTAATAAAGTCCCAATATTTAAAAGAAAGTTAAATGAACGAAATCTAGATGTCCGTGATAAAACACTATATGTGGTGAAATAGCTGAAAAAGGTTACTGTGACATATAAGTGAATTTTAAAAGTTACAACATTTAATGAGAGTTCTAAACAACAAGAAATTAAAAGGATTAAAGAACTGCAAATCTTACAAAGTAAGTTAAATGAACGACATCTAGATATAAGTGATAAAACACTATATATGGTGAAATAACTGAAAAAGGTTAGTGTGATATACAAGTGAATTTTAAAAGTTAGAATGTTTAATGGGAGTTCTAACGAACAAGGAAGTAAAAAGATTAAATAAAGTGCCAATCTTAAAAAGTAAGGTAAATTAATGAAATCTAGATGTCCGTGAAAAAACACTATATATGGTAAAATAACTGTAAAAATTTTAATGTGATATACAAGTGAATTTTAAAAGTTAGAATGTTTAATGGGAGTTCTAACCAACAAGAAAGTAAAGGGATTCAAGAAATGCCAATCTTAAAAAGTAAGGTAAATTAATGAAATCTAGATGTTCGTGATAAAACAATACATGCAGTGGAATAACTGAAAAAGGTTAATGTGATACACAAGTGAATTTTAAAAGTTAGAATGTTTAATGGGAGTTCTAACCAACAAGGAAGTAAAAAGGATTAAAAAAGTGCCAACCTTAAAAAGTAAGGTAAATGAATGAAATCTAGATGTTCGGGATAAAACACTATATGTGGTGGAATAACTGAAAAAGGTTAATGTGACATACAAATAAATTTTAAAATTTACAATATTTAAATGAAGTTATAACCAATAAGGAACTAAAAGGATTAAAAAAGTGCCAATCTTAAAAAGAAAATTATATCAACAAAATCTAGATGTCCGTAATAAAACACTATATGCTGTGGAATAACTGAAAAAGGTTACTGTGACATAAAAATAAATTTTAAAAGTTACAATATTTGATGGAAGTTATAACCAATAAGGAAGTAAAAGGATTAAAAAAGTGCCAATCTTTAAAAGAAAGTTATATCAACAAAATCTAGATGTCCGTAATAAAACACTATATGCTGTGGAATAACTGAAAAAGGTTACTGTGACATACAAATAAATTTTAAAAGTTACAATATTTAATGGAAGTTATAACCAATAAGGAAGTAAAAGGATTAAAAAAGTGCCAATCTTAAAAAGAAAGTTATATCAACAAAATCTAGATGTCCGTAATAAATCACTATATACTCTGGAATTACTGAAAAGGGTTACTGTGACATACAAATAAATATTAAAAGTTACAATATTTAATGGAAGTTATAACCAATAAGGAAGTAAAAGGATTAAAAAATGCCAATCTTAAAAATAAAGTTATATCAACAAAATCTAGATATCCGTAATAAAACACTATATGCTCTGGAATTACTGAAAAAGGTTTCTGTGACATACAAATAAATATAAAAAGTTACAATATTTAATGGAAGTTATAACCAATAAGGAAGTAAAAGGATTAAAAAAGTGCCAATCTTAAAAAAAAAGTTATATCAACAAAATCTAGATGTACGTAATAAAACACTATATGCTGTGGAATAACTGAAAAAGGTTACTGTGACACACAATTAAATTTTAAAAGTTACAATAATAAATGGAAGTTATAACCAATAAGGAAGTAAAAGGATTAAAAAAGTGCCAATCTTAAAAATAGTTATATCAATAAAATCTAGATGTCCGTAATAAAACACTATATGCTGTGGAATAACTGAAAAAGGTTACTGTGACACACAATTAAATTTTAAAAGTTACAATAATAAATGGAAGTTATAACCAATAAGGAAGTAAAAGGATTAAAAAAGTGCCAAGCTTCAAATGAAAGTTATATCAACAAAATTTAGATGACCGTAATAAAACACTATATGCTGTGGAATAACTGAAAAAGGTTACTGTGACATACAAATAAATTTTAAAAGTTACAATATTTAATAGAAGTTATAACCAATAAGGAAGTAAAAGGATTAAAAAATGCCAATCTTAAAAATAAAGTCATATCAACAAAATCTAGATATCCGTAATAAAACACTATATGCTCTGGAATTACTGAAAAAGGTTTCTGTGACATACAAATAAATATAAAAAGTTACAATATTTAATGGAAGTTATAACCAATAAGGAAGTAAAAGGATTAAAAAATGCCAATCTTAAAAATAAAGTCATATCAACAAAATCTAGATATCCGTAACAAAACACTATATGTGGTGGAATAACTGAAAAAAGTTACTCTGAAATACAAGTGAATTTTAAAAGTTACAATGTTTAATGGGAGTTCTAACCAACAAAGAATTAAAAGGATTAAAAAAGTGCCAATCTTTAAAAGAAAGTTAAATCCACGAAATCTAGATGTTCGTGATAAAACACTATATGTGGTGGAATAACTGAAAAAGGTTACTGTGATATACAAGTGACTTTTAAAAGTTACGAAGTTTAATAGGATTTCTAACTAACAAGGAAGTAAAAGGATTAGAAAAGTCCTAATGTTTAAAAGAAATTTAAATCAACAAAATGTAGTTGTTCATGATAAAACACTATATGTGGTGGAATAACTGAAAAAGTTTACAGTTAAATACAAGTGAATTTTAAAAGTAACAATGTTTAATGGGAGTTCTAACCAACAAAGAGTTAAAAGGATTAAAGAAGTGCAAATCTTAAAATTTAAGTTAAATAAACGAAATCTAGATATCCGTGATAAAACACTATATATGGTGGAATAACTGAAAAAAGGTTACTGTGATATACAAGTGAATTTTAAAAAATAGAATGTTTAATGGGAGTTCTAACCAACAATAAAATAAAAGGATTAAAGGAGTACCAATCTTAAAAATTAAGTTAAATTATACAAATCTAGATGTTCGTGATAAAACACTATATGTGGTGGAATAACTGAAAAAGATCATTGTCACATACAAAAGTATTTTAAAAGTTAAAATATTTAATGGGAGTTTTAACCAACAGGAAAGTAAAAGGATTAAAAAAATGCCAATCTTTAAAAGAAAGTTAAATCAATGAAATCAAAACCACTGCTAGATTTCTTGAAATGTTCAGTTGACTTCTTTAACCTTAGCTTGCTAGTTAGTTTCATTCTATAGAAAATGAAAACTTTGGTAAGTAGAAATGAAGTTCGTAACACGATCTTCAAAACTTGTCAATTTATTTGAAAGCATAGAAGAAAGTTCCGCTTTTTTTCTTTTCAATGGCGGCTATAAAAGTTTTTGGTCCTAGCAGATAAAACTGTTTCGCTTCTATTATTTTTCATTATATTCTTTAGTAACGGGAGATGTCTTTAAGTTTAGAAATGGTTTTAATGGTTTAATGGTTCTTTAATCTCTTAGACTGAATCTTTCGAGCTTGTTACATTTAGTAAGAATTTCTAGGAAATTTGGATTTGATTTTAGTTAAGTCACGTATTAAATGAAAGATATATATTTAGTTGTTTCTCATTTTTTTTAAATATAGTAAACATTCTTTTTAGAATAGCATATTACTAATATGGTAATTTATGTTCAGTTATAATTAAAACAGTCAAAATATACCATCGACATTAAATTGAATTTCAATTTTTCATTTAAAAAAAAATTTAATAATTTTTCTTATATGCTACTGCAAAATAATATTTTCTCTATAATACTATATAGTTTCATTTTGAATAAATGGTCATACGACAGTTAAATCAAAAAAAAGTTAGATTTTTTATAAAAAAAATATCTGAAAAGGAATTTAGTTTTGAACATTTGAAAACAATCCGCGTAAAAAATATCCAATTTTTCAAATATATTATTTTAGAATTTTGATCATAAAATGACATTATGAAGCAACTTTTGTGATACCATCACAATTTTATTTAATATAATAGATTTAAATGTAGTAAAATCTAAAAACAATAAAAATATGCCCTTACAATTATATTCATTTTCAAATTTTCCGTTTAATATATACTTAATTTTTCTCTGAGCAAGAAGTAAAATATATATTACCTATGAGCTTAATATGTTATTAATTTATGATATTAAATCAGATGAGCATGAATTAAATGGTATATTAAATAAAAGATATGTGTTCGGTTACTTTCCCCTTTTTTTTGCAAATATAGCAAAATTTCTATTTAGAATAGCACATATTCTATTTACAATTCTTATTTCGAAAATTCTAGGTTCATGACTATCTAGAAACAAACAAAAATACCATTCCGGTTAAAATCATTTTCAAGTTTTCAGACAAAAATATAATTATTCTTTTTCTCTGAGTAAGAAGTAAACCATGTATCACTTATGAACATTATACGTTTTTATTTACCTGTGATACTAAATGAGTTGAATACGAATTAAATCGTGTATTAAATAAATGATATATTTTTTGCCCCTTTTTATGCATTTATGGTAAACATTCTATTTATAATAGCCCATATTATATTCTATTTACAATTCTTAGTTTAAAAATTCAAGTTTCATTGCTATCTAAAAACTAGCAAAAATATCATTCCAATTAAAATCATTCTCAAATTTTCGGCTAGACATATATTTAAATTTTTCTTTGAGCAAGTAGTAAAGCATATATGACCTATGAGTATTATTTGTTATTATTTACCTATGATACTAAAGGAGTTGAATATGGATTAAATCGTGTATTAAATGAGAGGTATATTTTCTTTTATTTTCCTTTTAAAAAATTATAGCAACTATTTAATTTAGAATGCCACATCTTCTATTTACAATTCTTAATATGGTATTTCTAGTCTAGGTAATTCTCAGCTCTATCAGAAGCAAACAAAAATACCATTCCAGTTAAAATAAATCTGAAGTTTTCGTCTAAGCATATACTTAAATTTTTCTTTGAGCAAGTAGTAAAACATAGATGACCTATGAGCATTATTTATTATTATTTACCTATGACACTAAATGAGTTGGATATGGATTTAATCGTGTATTAAATAAAAGGTATATTTTCGTTTATTTTCCCTTTTAATTTCCTTTTTTAAAACAAAAATATGGCAAGCATTTAATATAGAATAGCACATATTCTATTTACAATTCTTAATATGGTAATTCTAGTCTAAGTAATTCCCAGTGCTGTCAAAAAACAAGCAAAAATACGATTCCAGTTAAAATCATTCTCAAGTTTTCAATTAAACACATACTTAAATTTTTCTCTGAGCAAGCAATAAAGTATATATGACCTATGAGCATTATTCATTATTATTTACCTGTGATGCTAAATGAGTTGAATATGAATGAAATCGTGTATTAAATGAAAGGTATATATTCGTTTATTTTCCTTTTTAATTTCTTTAAAAAATGGCAAGAATTTAATATAGAATAGCATATATTCTATTTACAATTTTATATATTG
>CM063509.1:58794062-58796562 GCA_032207245.1 Pardosa pseudoannulata
CACATTATGTTTTTTTAATAAAGTTAATCTACAGAGAAATTATAAAAAATAGCAGAAAAATACTTATTATTTTTTGTTGGTTGTATCTATTTATCTAGAGTGAAATGGAACACAGCTTTACGTGTATTTCAAAATTTTATAAATATATATAATAAATATATTTATAAAATTCCAACACTATATATTTATAAATATATAATTTTATAAATATAATAGACGAGAGAGAGACGCTGTCCTATTTTAACCCTGCAAATCTAAAAATTGAGAAATGTTTTTAATAAATTATAAATCGAACCATTTTGTATGGAAAAGTAAGAAAAAAACTAGTTTATAAATTTTATTCTAGTTAGAATAAAAATTTTATTAAACACTAAATCAAATTATAAGACCTTTATAACGAAGACAGTCTAACATTATATCACCTTAGACTTTTTATATTTAAAATACCAAATTATAATGGAAAATCAAAAGATTAATTCTAATATCTCAAAGAAGGCAACCGATAAAAGTAAAATAGCGAAAGAAAGTAAAATAAAGAAGGACTATAAAAATGAAAACTATAAAATAGATGAAGACTATTATAAGGAAGACTGTTTCAGCCAAACGTTATTATATCATTGTAAACTATTTTTATACATAGTAACAAATTGTAATGGAAAATCAAAAGATTTATTCTAATATCTCAAAGAAGACAACCAATAAAAGTAAAATAAGTGACAGAAAGTAAAAAAATGAAGAATATTAAATAAATAAAGACTATTATAATGAAAACTTTTCAGTCGAACGTTATTATATCGCCTTTGACTCTTTATATAATTAATAACAAATTGTAATAGAATGTCAAAATATTTATTATAATAATTCAAAGAAGGTAACCGATAAAAGTAAAATAAGAGAAAAAAAGTTAAATAATTGAAGACTATTAAACATTAATGTAGAATATTAAATAAATGGAGACTTTTAAATATTAATGAAGACTATTAAATAAATGAATAAACATTAGGAAGTATTAGAATAATATTTATTCTAAAACTTCAAAGAAGACAATCAATAAAAGCAAAATAAGCGACAGAAAGTAAAAAAATGAAGACTATTAAATAAATAAAGACAATTATAATGAAGACTTTTCAGTCGAAAGTTATTATATCGCCTTTGACTCTTTATATACATAATACCAAATTGTAATAGAATATCAAAATATTTATTATAATAAATCAAAGAAGGTAAACGATAAAAGTAAAATAAACGAAAGGAAGTGAAATAAATGAAGAATATTATAATGAAGACTATTGTAATGAAGACTTTTCAGCCGAAAGTTATTATATCACCTTAGACTGTTTATATACATAAAACTAAATTAAAAGAGAAAATCAAATGATTTGTTCTACTATCTCAATGAAGGCAACCGATAAAAGTAAAATAAGTAAAAGAATGTAAAATAAATGAAGTCTATTATAATGAAGAATTTTCAGCGGAAAGTTATTATATCATCTTAGACCATTTATATACAACATAAAAATTGTAATAGAAAATCAAAAGATTTATTGTAATATCTCAAAGAAACAACTGGTAAAAGTAAAATAAGCGAAAGAAAGTTAAATAAATGAAAGCTATTATAACGAAGACTATAAAATAAATTAATACTATTATAATGAAGACTATAAAATAAATGAATACTATTATAATGAAGACTATTAAATAAATGAAATCTACTATAATGAAGATTTTACAGCAGAACGTAATATATTACCTTAGACTGTCTATATACATAAAACCAAATTGTTATAGAAAATCAAAAGATTTATTCTAATACCTCATGGAAGGCAACCGTTAAAGTAAAATAAGTAAAAGAAAGTAAAATAAACGAAGTCTATTATAATGAAGACTTTTTTGCCGAAAGTTATTATATCACCTTAGACCATTTACATACAACATACCAAATTAGAATAAAAAAATCAAAATATTTATTCTATTATCTCAAAGAAGACAATCGGTAAAAGTAAAATCAGCGAAACCAAAAAAAAAAAAAATAAATAAATGAAGACTATTAAATATTAATAAAGACTATTATAATGAAAACTTTTCAGCCGAACTTTCTTATATCACATTAGACTATTTATATATACAATACCAAATTGTTATAGAAAATCAAAAATTTATTATAATACCTCAAAGAAGGTAACCGATAGAAGCAAAATAGGCAAGAGAAAGTTAAATAAATGAAAGCTATTATAATGAAGACAATTAAATATACATGAAGACTATTAAATAAATGAATACTAATATAATGCTGACTATTAGATAAATGAAGAGTATTAGAATGAAGACATTTCAGCCGAACGGTATTCAATCACTTTAGAATATTTATGTACATAATACCAAATTTTAATAGAATATCAAAAGATTTATTATAATACCTTAAAGAAGGTAACAGATAAAGGTAAAATAAGCGAAAGAAAGTTAAATAAATGAAGACTATTATAATGAAGACAATTAAATA
>CM063509.1:58814062-58819062 GCA_032207245.1 Pardosa pseudoannulata
TAAATTAATGCTTAAGCTTTATCTTATACTTAAAAATTTATTAATTTAACACTAATGCTATTATATCTCACATAATGAGCTGTATCCGTTTCCACTATTGCATATCTAAACAAATTCATTTTTAATGGTTTTATAGCTCTTAAGATCATTTTTATTAGTATATGAATCAAAAACATTTTCCCGCCCATTCCAAAAAGGCTGACATAAATTAATTAGTAAAAAACTTTTTTTGGGGGGAACCTTTTTCTGTGGAAAAGTAGTGGGATTTTATTTTGATTGCGTTGTGTAAAAGTATTTTAGTACTAAATTTGAAGCCTTAAAAGAAAGGCAGTGTCGAAATTGGTTTGAAAAATTAAATTAGTTCTGACAATAATTTTTTAATACTCAAGAAAAATATAAGAGAGAAGACCTAATCTTCAATATCAAAATGTATATAAAAGGGGGTACCTTTAAATCTATGGATCTTTCGTCGGTCTGGTCAGGGGCTTCCTAATGAGTTTTTGGGGTGCGGCCGCGCTATTTGATGATTTATGGATATCGAACACCTTCTGTCGGACTCTCTCTTCGTCTCGACTGTGATTCGCTTCTGAAACGCAATGAAAATGATCCATTTCTGAAAAACCTGAGACTTTTTGGTTTTCCGTAGTAAAGCATGAGAGAAAATCAGAGGAATATAGTTAGAACAAATGCAAAATATAAAACTTCTTAACAATGCTGTCAGTCCGTTGACTAAGCTGTGGTGTAGTACATTGCTGGTTGAACAACTCGACAAACTGAAAGATAGCACTTGAAGAAAAGCTGCCGGTATTGTCAAATCGGAAGGGTGTTGTTTTCCATCATGATACGTCCTTTCCCGGGTCTGTCCAGAATAACCTTGTGCAAAACATAGCTGCACTCTCACAGACTTATCTGCGTTTAAAAAGCAAATTTCTCCTTCGGATTATCATTTGTTTCGATAAACCATGAAAAAAACCCATAAATAAGAACGAATCAGAATTGAATGCAAGTGGATGGATTCTCCATCGCAGGTTAATGGTAGAAGGTCAAATCGGCAATGAAATATTGGTCATTCATTATGTCTTTAAAACATCGTCGCAGTTTTATTGATAGTAGAAGACGATATACATAGCTGGGATTTTCAACAGAGAAATGTATGCCGCTCTGTTTCTTCCGTTAAAATTCGTCTCCGAGGCTATGGCAGAAGAAATTATTTCATATTTTAAAGGTGAAATTAATCCTTTCACAGTTTAATTTTTTTCACGAATTTGACCTCAAAAATGTCACATATTTTATTGCATATCCATTAAAAAACATTATTTCGCAATTATTTTCGCTATTCTACTAAAAAAATAAAAATGGAAAGCTTATTTCATTATCTACCTTTCATAAAAATGGTCTGATCATAATGGCATTTGTTGAATTCCTTCCCGTGGGAAATGCCATTATGATACATTTTTAAACTGGAAAATGTTATTAAAAGTAATATTTCTAATTATTTTAAACATTTATAACAACTTTGTAACAGGAAATAATTTTTTTTTCATGGAAGCTGATTTTTCAGTCTAGTGTACCCCAGAAAGGGAAGTTACGTTTAACAGCATAAAGCACTTAAACCTTTTGCGTGCTCTTGCCTCTGCTAATGGTTCTATAAGAAAGATTATTTTCGCTGTTAATATGAATGCAAATACTACCAAGTACGTTTATTTAACCTGTTTTTTCAAAGATCAGATTTAGTGCTTTGATGTGTCATTGAATGCTTTCATCCCGACGAAATAATTATCTTAATTTTTTACTGATGGTGTATTGAAATACTATTGTTGTGTAGTCCTCGTTTGTATTTGAGTAGTAACCTGTGATCAAATGTAAGAGGCATAGTCCAACGTCACAGTCCGTGGACAAAAATACCTAGTAACCACAGGTTCTGAGAAACTACAGACATAAGATATAAAAATAAACTCAAAGCTAAATTAACAGCATCCGAAACTAGCTTAATATAAAAAAGGTAAATTTATTATGACATATATACAACTATTTACATACAAAACTGATGCTAATTTTCATAAAATATGCTTTATCAACATCTTCACACACATAGCACTCGTTTCCAGGTCTTAGTTAATTATGTATTATCTGTAGGCGGAATTGCTGCTAAAAAATCTCTTTTGGTCAGTATCCCAAAATCTCAAGACAAACACTCTAACAGCTCGCGGAGTAATGCAAAACCTATCAGAAATCCCACGCTTTTAAACCAAACTAAATACATTTCGAAAACTAACATCTTGTGGACATATATTGGACTAATTTGACATTAAAAAATACGGGGAGTTAAAATGGGGTGCCCGGAACACTGCTGGTTGATGGGAGCACGATAACAGCGACCGCACGGTGTACGTGCAAAACAGGCAAGGGGTTAATTGAGTGTAACCCATACTTTCACTTCCTGTCGGACTTGGCTGGACTCTCGAACTCGTTCTGTCGGACTCCTCTCTTGGCACTCTACTGTACTTAAGTTTTTATTCTTAAAGTGATTTAATATTGTCTTACTGAAATACATATTTTTGCACGTACAGTCCTCGGACTTCCGAACCTCTTCTGTCGGATTCCTCTCTTCGTCTCCTCTATCGAACACCTTCCAACTTTTAGATATTTCTTATTTTATTAATTTCATCCTTGTCCCCTCTTCCTTCTTGTCGCCCAATCGGAATAGTTGTAAGAATCTAAATGGTCTGCTTAAACTCCGCTTTGAGACCGCCAACGTGGAAAACCTTACCTCTTCTAATTGGGCACTGTCCCTTAGGGACTTATAAATAACTCCACAAAGGTACATTCTTATTTAATGCCAAGTACGGAGACGGGATTCTAACCTGGGACTGGGATCAGAACCCCGCCCGAGACCACCATACAAGACAACATTATCCTAGAATATAATTTTTTGGTCCTATGTCTTTTTACGAAGATGTGATGAGGTCAGATTTAGATCACGAGCATTTTACTTCTTGTATGAATGAATCTAAACGTATGTATGAACTGATCAAAATAGCCTCATCACAAATATTTGCTTATTTACTTCTTCAATAGCAATTAAAATAGTCAAGGATAGCTATAATTTTCTTGTTGCATTTAGCATTAATTTGAGTAACTAAATATAAATCTAAATATAAGTGACTATCTGATGATTTATGAAATTTTTTGAATAAAAAATCGCGTCCACGGACTATACTGTTAAGAACATCCAAAACTGGGTTCGGAGATTGAATGGACTTTAAACAAGCAAGACTGCAACACAAATCTAACTTGAAAATCCTGACTTGAAAACAAGACAATCTATATTGACAAATAAAAGATGAAAGATAAGGATAGAATGGTGGATTCGTGAGTTTCATAACACAGTAACTAAACAATAGAGAGTAAAATAAATGTTGGCAACAAGTGTCTAAAACATATTACCGTAATTTATCACTTATAGGAAAACACTTTTTTTTTGCCAGGGACATCAGAACAGTAATGAAAATAACTAATTTGAATACTACGCTCCGCCCTCACCAAAGTTTGTTATTTCAAAGCCATTAATAACCCAAATTTTCTTTATATAGTCTTTATTTAAAGTAAAATGCCACTGAACTATATTACAATATTCAAATATGGAACAAAAGACAAGGAAATATGCTAAAAAAATATATAAAAAAATTAAAAAGTAAAAGAAGCACTCCACGTGCTACACCTAAAAGAAAAAAAATGCAAGTCCTCTCTTTTACTTCCTTCTGAACTACTAAAGCAACCCTAGACTTTTTCCATTATCGTGTGCTGATGCGTTCGTTGTTCCATTGTCATGTGGACATGCGTACTTTCCCGGCTCTCCCGAGAAGAACCGGAACTCTAAGTATAGTCCTGAATCGCCTTCTGGAGACCAATCACAACTCTCCAAAACTTGGTGAAATTTCAGTGCAATCGTTTTCAGACCACACGCTTCCTGGAGTCGCGAAAAAATACTTGGGCATGCAACCCACAACGTGCTAGTGAGGCGAGCAAATCAGTTTCGCATAATTGTTAAAAGTTTTGATGTATTTTTTAAGAAAATTATAAAAAATGAGCATTTTACTTTCAGCCGCGGACTATCTGCTGATGTGGACTATCTGCTGGTTATTCATTGCTCAAATTATCAAAATCGGATGAAGGGGTAAAAAAAAGCACGTCGGAGAACGGCCAATGATCAAACAAAAGCACGACTCACGAGATGGCAAGAAAACATAGTATCGTATTGGTAGGAAATATACCTTCATTTCTAAATTATTAAATAACACTTTTTATTCGCGAAACAAATTTTAATAAATCCTCTTTTATGGAACTATAATGTAGTAGCAAGTAGCGAAATCTTAAATTGTGTCCTGGACTACGGGAAAATATCGACAGTCACTATCCACAGCTCCGATTGACAACAATTACTCAAAATTAAATGAAATACTGTTTTTATCCCTTTGACCATGAGGAACAAAGTTTTGATTTGCGGTAATATTGTTCATTTATTATGTCTTTAAAATATCTTCGCAGTTTTATTGATAGTAGAAGATGATTTGCAGCTCCGATTGACAACACCAAGTGGATGGTTTCTCCATTCAAGGTTAAGGGTCGAAGGTCATTTGACCACGAGGATCAGAGTGTTTTGTTTTCAAAGTTTTGATTTGCGGTAATATTGGTCATTATGTCTTTAAAACATCGTCGCAGTTTTATTGATAGTAGAAGACGATTTACAGCTCCGATTGACAACACCAAGTGGATGGGTTCTCCATCGAAGGTTAAGGGTCGAAGGTCATTTGACCACGAGGATCAGAGTGTTTTGTTTTCAAAGTTTTGATTTGCGGTAATATTGGTCATTCATTATGTCTTTAATATATATATATACACATATATATACATATTTTGTTCTATATACATATATATATACACATATATACATAAAATTAAAAATATTTTCGATTACAATTACTACACAATTATTTTCA
>CM063509.1:58826562-58829062 GCA_032207245.1 Pardosa pseudoannulata
ATATATACATAAATACATACAGTGGCGTGCGGTAAGTTTTCATGCAGGGTGTGAAGAGAACATGGATTTTCCAATAAAACTTTAATTATTGAGACATCCAAGTTCTCTATTCTAAAACAGGTTATTTATTATGAATATAAATTTAAAGAATACAATAAATAAAATATTTACCTACGAGTAGTCGAGTTATAACTATAAAAACAGCTAAACTTATGAGAATTCTACTAGCACTGAAGCAAAAATCATGTCTTTTGTTGTATGGTGTCATATTGGCGTCGAAAAAGCAACGCCTCGGGCTTCCAAGATATGTTCGGAAAACGTAGCACCACATGGCGCCCGCCGCTGCGGTGCCGAAAAACCGAAAGTCTATTATACGTGCAGAGGATTTTGCTACACGCTGCCACAATAGAGCGAACTGTTTCTTGTTCGGTCAGTGGATTAAATTATATTTATTAATTGTTTTTTAACATTCGGTTGGTGGGTAGGTTGGTTGGTTGGAGTTTTACGGCGCAAGGTCCTATTTAGGACATAAACGACAAGCACAAGTTTTTAACATTTGGAAATCATATATTCTGCGAAAAACATCTTGATAATTTTGTGTTACTTAATATAACTTATATACTGTCTGTAAGACACAATGAATGGTAAAATTTGGACTGTTCTGTTAAAATTCGTTTCTTTAAAACAAAACAACATTGTTTTTCAGCTAATTATTTCAATAAATAGAATACATCACCGAAATTAATTTACCACACTAAAACATTTCACTTTATATTGATGAAATACTTCTTTTATATTTCCATGAAAACAAAATCTTACGATATATAAATTTAAACATTAACCGTCTGCAAAATCGTATGGCCAGTTAATCAGTTAAAAAACCAAAATCGCTTCAGCACGTAAGTCCCCGCTCTAATACAACGCTTAGTAACCCGTACCTTCGGACGATTCTGAATGCCAAGTGCAGGAAAAATAGCTGCACTTGCCTCAGTGCCATAGTATGTGGTTCTTCTCCAGTTGCCCATACATATAAAGCGTGATTTTCAATTTAGTGCGCAGTGCGTACACATCAGAACTTCCTATGTTCAAGCAAGCAAATCGACATAATATTTGAATATATTATAAATAATATTTATTATATACCATATAAAGATAGGTAGACATAGGTGCAGAAATTTATTGTCCCTCATAATTTTGCCAGGGTGTGCAGTGCACACCCTGCACATATGGACCGCACGCCACTGATATATATATATATATATATATATATATATATATATATATATATATATATATATATATATATATATATATATATATATATATATATATATATATATATATATATATATATATATATATATATATATATACATATCCACTCATGTCCATAAATTAAGGATAATTCAGAATCACACAGAAATTGAGCTCTAAAATAAAAATTTCACCTGTAGAATTATCACACACATCTTGAAGAAGAATATGCAAATTGCAGGAAACCACCAGATGGCGCGGATAGTACGTCACAATGACGAGAGTGTATGAAAGGGGTATATAAGGAATGGTAGCAAAGAAGTAAAATTGTTCACAAGCGCTTTAAAAGCCTTTCAGTGCAATAACCGCATAGTTATGGCACAAAGGAAGCATTTGGATGATTTTTTACGTGGTAAAGTGCAATAACCGCATAGTTATGGCACAAAGGAAGCATTTGGATGATTTTTTACGTGGTAGAATTATCGGACGACTGGAATGTGGACGTACCCAGCTGGAAGTATCCGAGGAACTTGGAATCGACCAGAGTGTCATCTCCAGGCTTTGGCAACGATTCAAACATGATGGTAATGTGAGTAGATGTTACAGCACAGGTCGCCCCCGAGTTACTACGCCGAATGATGACCGGTATTTGGCAGTTACTGCCAAAAGAAACAGACGGAACACAGCATCAGACCTGTCTCGTCAGCTCTCTTCAGCTACCGGTACGACAGTTTCAAGGCAGACCGTGTACAGACGCTTAGGGAACATTGGTCTATATGCTCGTAGGCCTGTCAGATGTGTTCCCCTTACCGCAACTCACTGTCGCCTGCGATTATGCTGGGCTACAGAGCATGCATTGTGGACACCGCAACAGTGGTCTTGTGTGATGTTTTCCGACGAGTCCAGGTTCAGTTTACATTCTGATTCTCGCCGGACTTTCATATGGAGAGCGCCAGGTACCCGTTACCACCAAGAGAACACCATTGAACGACACCGTTACGGTGGTGCAGGATGGCTCGTTTGGGGAGGAATTATTCTTGGTTCCAGAACTGACCTGCATGTTCAGAGTGTAACGATGGCAGGCCACATCTATCGGGATGTCATTCTGGAACAACATGTACGTTTGTTTCGGGGCGCCATGGGTCCTGAATTTCTGTATATGGATGACAACACCCGACCTCACCGTGCAAACATTGTAGACGAATGCCTTCAAACGGAGGATATCACCCGTATGGATTGGCCAGCA
>CM063509.1:58834062-58861562 GCA_032207245.1 Pardosa pseudoannulata
TATATTTTTTCTTTTAAAAGAGAGTTATTTTACGTAAACAGTTATATGTATTTTTAACGAATTTTCAGTTACGCCAGAAAAAAATAGCATTTAAAATGCAGTATTTATTCGGGATCTTAAATAATTTAATTAAGCGTTAAATGCCCGTAGAATAAATTCTATTTTACTTTTTAAGTGCAATGCAAAATTTATGTTTAAAAAATATACACATCTTGGGGCAATGGGAATTATGCAAGACAAAACTAATTAAGAAGATAGTTAAATGGAAAATTCGATAATAAATCCTTGAAAGATGGTCGATTTTTTTCATAGCCCCAAACTATATAGTTTTGTTTAAACCACTCTAAATGGAAAAAAATTTAAAAAACACTCAACATGTATAAAAAATATTTATTTCAAAACACAATGTATTATTATTTTTATTTTACAGTGCCTACAGATTCATTATCTTACATAAAAAAATCTAAATTTAATTACTTAAAAAATGCTGTTGATTTTTTCCCAAACTTAAATAAATGATAAAATGTTTACCGATGTGTGATTATTATTGTTTTTTTTTTCGAATAACATGGGAGTAATTGCCAATTACTCCTTGCCTGTGACTCTCGAACTTAGTTCGAGAAACGCAATTCTGACAAATTTAAAATGTTCGATTTCTGTTCAGGTAGGAGAAAAATCGGTCTTTCAATTCCGTGAAGCCCAAACTGAGTTCTTCCAATGCATAATATGTATTTTCCACTTTACCAATAAGTGGAGATACTTTCCCTTGAAAAGGTTGCAATTTTCTGCCATTTGTAGGCGCTGTGATGTAGTACATTGCTGTTGTTATTTCAAAGTATTTTATAACCCAAGTTTACTTTATATCATCTTTAATTATAGTAAAATGCCACTGATCTATATTACAAAATTCAAATATTGAACAAAAGACAAGGAAATATGCTAAAAAAATATTTAAAAAAATTAAAAATTAAAAGAAGCACTCCACGTGCAACGCCTAAAAAATTACCAATGTCCAAGAGAACGCTGCATTCTTTTCCTTCCTTCTTTCTACTCAGGCAACCCTATACTTTTTCCATTATCCTGTGCTGATGCGTTCGTTGTTCCATTGTCCTTTGCACAATGCGTCCTTTCCCGGCTCTGCCCAGAAGGACCGGGACTCCAAGGATGGTCCTGAATCGCCTCCTGGAGACCAATCACAACTCTTCAAAATTTGGTGAAGTGCAATCTTTTCACTGGCCACACCACTCGCTACCTGCAGTCGCGAAAAAAACCTTGGGAATTCAACCCACAACGTGTGAGTGCGGTGAGCAAATCAGTTTCGCAAACCTTATGTCAAACATAGCTGCACTCTCACAGTCGGTATTTCTCGGATACTGTAAAAGATTTGGGAAATTCAGTTGAATATGAGAGACCTGGAATTCATGACAGTTCATATACATTGTGACGACTTCATCGTTCTCGAGTTGAAGAGGTAGCGTGAAGAACACACAGTCACTATAAAAATTGAAATCACTTTTATTTCTTGAGTAAATATGACTATATGCAAGTGGAGTCTAATCTCCCAAACATGTCAAACTGCAAAGGATGGTTGCCTGCATGACTTCGTCACGACGATCACAGTCGAAAGAAAAAGAAATTAAATAATCTCTGACAAGTGGGGTGGCTTTATCAGGGTGCACTGCAAACCCAATTTATCCCCCGTTCGGTATCAGAGACTCTGCCGCTCCCTATATGAGCGGAATTTACGAATCTCCCAATTATCGAAGTCGTCTGCATACGAAAACAAAGTTGCTGTTATACAAAAGTTACATTAGACCCATTATGACCTATGGTTGTCCTGTATGGGGAACTGCCGCTCTTACTCAGCTCAAGAGTCTTCAAGTTATTCAAAATTCTGTCCTTAAAAAATGTGTTTCTGCTCCTTGGTACGTGAGGAATGATACGATTCATACTAATCTTAAAGTCAGGCCTGTTCTCACTGAGTTATTAGCTTTACTTTTGTTTAAATTTTATAATTTTAAAACAGCATATTAATGCATTTTAAAGCATTGTTAATTATTACAATAGAATATTGACTAATCTAATATCTCACTGAGTTCAAAAGACTTGCTTTACGCTTTCACCGTAGCATTGATTTTATTTAGAATCCTGTACTTCACAACCATTAGACCCAATATGACCTATGGTTGTCCTGTATGGGGAACTGATGCTCTTATTCATCTCAAGAGTCTTCAAGTTATTCAAAATTCTGTCCTTAAAAAATGCGTTTCTGCTCCTTGGTACGTGAGGAATGATACGATTCATACTAATCTTAAAGTCAGGCCTGTTCTCACTGAGTTATTAGCTTTACTTTTGTTTAAATTTTATAATTTTAAAACAGCATATTAATGCATTTTAAAGCATTGTTAATTATTACAATAGAATATTGACTAATCTAATATCTCACTGAGTTCAAAAGACTTGCTTTACGCTTTCACCGTAGCATTGATTTTATTTAGAATCCTGTACTTCACAACCTTCCTGTGTATAATCCTGCTGTTCCAAGCTCGGCAAAAAGGAATAGAGCATTATTATATCGCCCTGACATGGCCCTTCCTCCTTCTAAAAGGAGACACGATTGATTCATTTCTGGTTTTCATTAACTTTGCTTTTTTCACAAACTCTTTAGGCACGAGTGACACGCTTGGTAGCGTGTCTACTCAATATCTTTCAGTTCTGAGGTTGATGGTTCTGTCCCCGGCGACGACCACAACTCGCAATTTTTTCTAAAATAAAGTTTTTATGTTATTTTGCCTTATTAATTGTTATTTGCTATTTTTTAATGGTGAAGTACCGTTTTCTTTATTTTTTGGCTTATTTTATTTTACTTTTTTCTACTTCCAATTTTTTGGGTATCGCATCATTTCGCTACTTTGCTCGCGTTTATTTTTTTTGTTTACGTAATGTTTTGTCTTGTTTTATGTTTATAAAAATTAAAAAAATAAAAACTGAAAAAATGCTTGATAAAAATTTTAAAATTTTATAAAAACCAAAAATATATCTTTTTGTTACTTTTATATGCCGTGCCAAGTTGCAACTTTTTTATGTTCCTATTTTTTATTATTATTGTTCTACTCATTTTATTTTCTTGAGCATCATGTTGTTGAATCTGTGTATTACTGATAACCATACCAAATGGTCATTGTCAAGGTTACAGTCTAATTATCCCCTAATTAGACAACGCTTTGGTTACTCATAATTTTTTATAAGAAAGTCCTCACCTCCTCGCTTCCTTGGGAGCTGGAGTGTATTAAATTTTTGTTTGGATTACTTTGCCTTGAGGCCTAAATTTATGTTTTGTTCTGCTTACGTTAGGAAGTTAAAGTGAAGATCTTACACTTCGCTAGGTACTCCGTTAAACCCAATTACCTTGACATTGACCTTGAATCTCCCAAACTTAACCCCTTTACAGTTTCATTTTTTTCACGAATTCGATTTAAAAAATATCACATTTTTTTATTTCATATTTTTGCTCATTTTACATTTATAAGATAAAAACTTTTATTAAAAGTAATATTTCTAATTATTTTAAGCATTTATAAAAACTTTTTTTACAGGAAATAAAGTAATGTTTTCCTTGGGAATTGTGTTTTCTCTCTCTTGTACGCCAGACAGGAAAGCTACGTTTACAATTGTGCATAGAAAAAAATACAAATATTTTCGATTACGATTACAGCAAAATTATTTTCGATTGCAAATATTTCAAGTATATTTACTTAACCTGTTTTTTTAAAGATCAGATTTAGTCCGATAAATCTTGAAACAGGGCAAGAGGCATAGTCCATTGTCACAGTCCGGAACAATATACATAGTCTCTTTTTTTCTAATTCTTTTGCCGCTGTAATTTTTCTTCAACGGACACGCATAGCAATAGTTTGCAGGTTTTAGTTTTTTTAAATGTAGGAGGAATTACCTCTAAAAAGTTTCTTTTGGTCAGTCTCTCAAAAACTCAAAGATAAAAACTCGCGGAGTAATAAAAAATCTATCAGAAAACAACGCTTTTGAATCAAACAGAATACACTTCGAAAGCTAATATCTTGTGAGCATCTATACGACAAATTTAATATTAAAAATACAAAAGATACGGCCAAAAAAAGTGAGAATGACAAAGAAATCAGATTTCCCGTACGCCATACGGGCAAATTATTACAGCCAAGGTAACCGGCCCCGTACGGTGTACGTGCAAAATAGGCAAGGGGTTAATCACTAGAAAGCTGGCTCCGCTCAATAGACACAAAAGTCAAAAGTCTCCACGAGGTCAAGCACCTACTTAAAAAAGTGTCGAAAAGCCTTGAGTCGAAAAATTCTGGGCTTTTTATACCTGGGGGTCAGTTACGGTCCAGCCAACTGGTTTTGGTTAGTTAAAATCCCAGTTACTTAACAACTCCAGCCAAAATTACAGTTAGTTTTTTTAGCTGAATCCTGATTCGCTGACTGTTCCGATTCTTGAAACTCGGTGCAATCCTCTGGATTCATTATCGCCACCTATCAAAGGGCGTGACGCCTATTCAAACGAACTGTCAACATCCCAGACACGGCGTTGCCATGCTATGTCGACGGTTCGTCACAGGAGGGATTTTCCGATCAGCTGGTTTTGGCGCGTGCTCTGAACAAAGGGGAGTCTTCACAACATAATAATACTGTTATATCATTCTATTACTAACATATAGCCCGTCATATGACGGGATAAGTTAAACACTTTACTGGCCGTATGTTAGTTTCCAACTTTTATTTATGTTGTCGTATTACATGATAGGATGGACAGCAGAGGTTTTAATATTGACAGTGTTATTTGACGGTATATATGAATAATGCCCAAAATTTGACGAATTAATTGCAAACCGTTTGGGTATGTATAAAAAACAAACACAAAAACGAACAAACTTCTTAATTTTCAAAGATATATAACTTAAAAGCTAGATATTTATTATTCCGTGAAAACAGACTCCTGGACTTTTATGAAAAGAATTTGCTGTTAATACTGGTGATAAAATTTTTATTGCAACTAAAAATACTCCATGATTAAATTTAAAATTATCGCATATGTACCTAATCTATTATTTAAGCCAAATATAAAAGAAAATTGTTTGCGTAATATATAAGATCAGTGATAAAAAGTATGAAAATAATTTAGACGATATTTAAATAATTAAAAATAAGAAATGATTAAATAAGATGGTTAAAGGAATGACGTTATTATGCTAGAAAATGTCATTTTTAGCTATTTATTATGGGATAAATTGATAAATTTAATCACCTGCTCTTGACAGGGGGAAATAGGCATTGAAATAATGGCATGAAAAGCTCGAAAAGTGGGGAAGGTGTGGGCTTTGAACTTTTTAAAGACTTGCTTTGAATTTTCCTAAGCCTAACTTATCAAGAATCCAATATGGATGCCCTTTAGCATTGCAGGTCCAACCGCTTCATAAATTTGAGGACAGATAACTTAGGCTATTATTATATAGGATAGAATACTTATTATATAGGGGATAATTAAAAAATTTCAATTTATGATTTTGGAGCATTTTAATTTTCTTTTCGTCTTTTTTTTGCGCTAAATTAGTGGTTCTTATATAACCACTGATGAAGTACGTGGTATTAAAACTTAATTTAAGAGAACATGGATAATTATTAGAGATCCTGTAACAAACACGAAATAAAATACACGTGCACCATTTTTACTTTTAAGGAAGTAAAAACAAATAGAAAAAATTAAATCCCCTTTTTTATCACTTAAAATTAGATACAAATTTGTTTGTTTATTGTCAACGCTTAACCCTCTGGCTGCTCATGACGGGATTTCCATGGGCAACTCAAATGTAGCAAAATTTGCTCATCATTTTCTCGGGCATGTGTTTTTCTTTCTTTACTGAGGAATGCATCCCGCCTTTTCAACCTTTACCCAAAGAAATAAATTATATACAGTAGAAGAATTTATATGAATACCTATGAACGTATGTACCATTATATTAGATAATAGAATTATAATTATATTATAAATAGAAATTAACTGTTATTCAATTGAAATTTATTTAAAAAAATATTGTGATAACATCTGACATTGGTTTTTCATATAGCTTTGTTTGATATTTCATGATAAAATCTGTATAAAAAATTATTACTAGAAAGAAAAAAAAAGTATATTTTAATTCTCAGTATATGTAGAATTAAAATATGAAAAATATACGCAATATTTGAAGTGATTTCGGTTCACAAATTGAGCGGTCACAGGGTTAAAAGTTGTTTATTTGGAATCCTAATAAATATTTTAAGGTTTTCTTCAGTTGGTTATCCCCAATTCATCATTGGAATTAAAATTGTTCTAGTAACAAAAATAAAATTTTTATTTTACCCTTAATCAAAAATCGGCTCTATAAATGAAAACTTTTTATTTTGAAACTTACTAGTTCCCTTTAGATTATTTGCTTCTTAGCTTATTTCAAATAATAAAATGATTAGCTTAATTTTGCGATAATAAAATTATTAGCTAACTTCAGCAGATATTTTTCTCCTAGAAGGTTAAAAGTTTTTTAAAAACAGTCAGAGGGTAAAAAGTTCTTTATTTTAAACCCTAACGAATATTTTAAGGCTTTCTTCATTTGGTTATCCCCAATTCATCATTGAAATGTTATGCAAGTAAATCTACAAACTAAATAGTTTATCAAGTTAAAATTGTTCTAGTAACAAGAATAGAATGTTTTATTTTACTCTTTAATCAAAAATCGGTTCTTTAAATAAAAAATTTTCATTTTGAAACTTACTAGTTCCCTTTAGGTTATTTACTTATTAGCTTATTTCAACTAATAAAATGATTAGCTTAATTTTGGGCTAATAAAATTATTAGCTTACTTCAGCAGATATTTTCCTCCTAGAGGGTTAAAAGTTCTTTAAAAGCAGTCAGAGAGTAAAAAGTTCTTTAAAAGCAGTCAGAGGGTAAAAAGTTCTTTATTTTGAACCCTAATAAATATTTTAAGACTTTCTTCATTTGGATACCCCCAATTCAACATCGAAACCTTACGCAAGCAAATCTGAAAACAAAATAGCTTTTACAAGTTAAAATTGTTCTAATAACAAGAATGAAATATTTTATTTTACCCTTAATAAAAAATCTGCTCTTTAAATGAAAATTTTTCAATTTAAAACTTACTAGTTCCCTTTAGATTATTTGCTTATTAGCTTATTTCAACTAATAAAATGATTAGCTTATTTTCGGGCTAATAAAATTATTAGCTTACTTCAGTAGATATTTTCCTCCTATTACCCAGAAGGAAAAATCCATATCAGAGTGAAATATATTTATATCCTTACATAAGCTGCAAATCCTATCGATTTTCTCTTCTCCAACTGGCGAGATTAGTCACTTAAGAATAGATGGCCCAAAGACCATGGGATTAAGCTTAATAAATCAATCAGTCTTTCACAAAAGTTTTGAATAGCTTAGGAAACTTTTAACACTTTACTAACATAAAATATGATCCTAGTACCTTGTCTTATATGAAACTTTTTTCTTTGTTTTTTACACAAACATACGATATTTGACAGATATAAACGAAATTTAATATACCTAGTTTTTAAATGATGTAAATCAGGGTAAAAATAATATTACGTTGATTTAGTGTTTGAGAAAGAAGAAATTAATACTCAATAAAAAAACACATGGACAAATATGTCTTGATTAAATGATTATATAAATTGCCAGGGTCTCATTATCGCACGGGCACTTGGGCACGTGCCCTAGGAACGAAATATTTAGGGGGCACGAAAATTTAGTCGAATGTTTGAAACACATATCAAGTGGAGAAAAATTGCAAACTTACACTACCATCGTTAAGCTTTAATAAATTATTGTACGAAGCAATTGTGTTTGTCATGAACTATAATGCTTCCTAATTACTTTTATTTTACTGTTATTTACCTGATAATTAATTCCCTCAACACACCTGGTGCTCTTTTTATCCTATGGGTTATAGAATATTCATAAGACAGATTATTAGCAACGTACCACTATAAACCATTAAATTATCTCATCCATTTAAATTATTTTTGGTTTGGTTTGGAGCGCTACGGTCTACTGTTTTGCACACGAGGGCTAATGAGACCGGGCCCTACTGCTTAAAGCCGATTCCGAACGGCTACGAACATCCATGCCACAGTGGGATTCGAACCCACGAACTCCAGTGCCAACGATCAGCGCCCTAACCAATCGGCCAGCGTTCGGCTTAAATTACTTTTTTAATTATATTATTATTTACTTTCTGCACCACAGAGCTTGTGAGTGCGACAATTTAAAAATTAAAAAAGTGGGTCACTCTAGATCTTTAAAAGTCTTTAACTTTCAGCATGGATAAACATCGATAAGACTCCACTTGTCTCTCCAAAATATAGTTAAGCATAATATGCATATTCATGTGTTTTAAAAATAAATTGTGTAGCAAAACTCTATTTATAATTATGTAATTGTTCCATATTTCTCTTTTATACTTCTTGCTAATTGACCAAATTGCTTATTAATGTAGTCTTAGTAAATTGGTCTTAATGTCAGAAAATCTTTAAGAAAGAAAATGACTTAATTCTAGAATAGATATTTTTTAATCTTAGGTATCGTAATAAAATACATATTTAAAAAAATTATTTTACATTATATGGGCTATGTATTTTGTAATCAATTAAGAGGGGTAATTTTATAACTGTACAAGAATTAAAATTTATGGTAGTTACACTAAACACACTTTGCGTATGTCTTTCAAAATCAACTTAGCAGAACATTCTTTCTAGAAACTGAAATTTGTAGTGAAATTGACATAAAAAATTGAACAAATTTTCATTTACGAAATATTATGCATCAATAAAAATAATTAGTGTTTGAATTTCGGATACAATCCTGAAAGATCCGGAACTAATAATTTATTTAACCTTAAAAGTGAAACTTTTAGGTACTTAAACAACTAGGGCTTCATTTATAGATAATCCCCTATATAATAATAGCCTAATTTACCTGTCCTCGATTTTATGAAGCGGTTGGACCTGGAATGGATAGAGGTATCCATAGTTAGAAAAATTCAAAGAGAGTAATGTTTATCTTCTCCTAAACTATCGATCCAATTCTAAAATAAATTGGTATAAATATGCTTCATTTCACATCGAAAAATACTGCCTTCTTTAAAACGTTCGAAATCCAACCTTTCCCCTTTTTATGAGCTTTTAATGCCATTATTTAAACTCCTATTTTCCCCGGTTAAGTGCAGGCGATTAAATTTATCAATTTATCACACAGCAAATAGTTGAAAATAACATTTTCTAGCATTATGACGTCATTCCTTTAACCATATCAATGAATTATTTCTTATTTTAAATTATGTAAATTATGCCTTATTTTCATACGTTTTATATTGAACTTAGTTATGACGTACATCATTTTCTTTTATATTTGGCTTAAAAAATAGATTAGGTACATATGTGATAATTTTAAATTGAATCATCTATTATCTTTGTTGCAAAATAATTCTCAGCCAAAAAACAAATCATTTTTTTTACCTGCCTCAGAAGGTACTTTACAATTTTGGAAAATTAAAAATTTTACTGATCCCGTCATATTACGGGCTGTAAGCTAGTTTATGAAATATTATGCAACAATAAAAATAATTAGTATCTGAATTTCGGATATAACCCTGAAAAATTCGGAACTAATAATTTATTTAAACTTAAAAGTGAATTTTTTAGGTACTTAAACAACTAGGGCTTCAATCATAGATAAAATACCAGTGCCTCCTTTTATGCTAGTAAAGTATTAGATAATTCCTAAGTTATTTGAAACTTTTGTGAAAGACTGATTGATTTATTAAGCTTAATACCGTAGATTTAGAATCCTCTATGTTCATGTGACTAATCCCTGGATATTTCCTGAAAAAGAAAATCGATGAGATTTTCAAGCTTAATTTGGAATATACAGAAATTTCTCCTTCAAACATAATAGTTTGAGAAATAAATCACTTAATATAAACGATATAGCGTAGTAATAATCCTGTGTATCGGCTTATTACATATCATAAACGTCTAAAATTTTAGTCTAAAATTAATGCCATTTCTACTACAATGTTTTAATAGCTGTTTCATTGACTGCTGTTGTACATCCACTGTAATTAAAAGAATATGTTCGTAGAAACCTCAATATACCATATAAATCCTACTATACAGGATTTTTAATTAAGTTTTATGGAAATGTTTTATTTATCGATTTTTTAGCAGAACATAATTATCAATGAAATAAATGTTGGAGACATTAAGTTGGAGACATTAGTTCTTAAGTATATTTTACCCGAAATATACAGTACTTTGCAAATTAATTCGAACAAGAACAAACATCTTTATATATGTAACTTAATTAGTATTGGTGACTTATTAGTAGCGAAATCTTGTAAAAAATAACATGTCTTTTTCTAGTGTAAAACATATCCCTGTTGTGACGTACTGGAGTAAGGGTAGACGAGGCCATCAAGAATACAGGCTTAACATTATTGAATATTGATTAAATGATTTATTCATGGGAATGATTTATATACATCTATATACAGGATTCAGTAAATGCAATTGCTTCTGAAATTTCTTCTCCCGTGCTGAGATAAGCATTAAAAATATAAAACATGTGGATACAGTGAAGCTGGTAATTCTCGAACACAGGAACAGTTCGCTAATTAGTGCAGGCACAAAACTCTGACACTATAATCTACCGGTCTGGTGATGTGAACAGTTGCTTTTATACAAAGGCCCGAAGTGCTCAGAGTACGTTGGGAATCAAAGGATGTATAAACGATAATTGGAATATTAATCCTTTGTTTTAAGAACGAAAATAGTTTAAACAATAATAGTATAGACTTTGTATGAGAAGAATATAACTAAATGCTTCAAGATTTGTAATTATTCTTCACTAGCAATCCCAGTAATATTTTAAGTAATTGAAACTAATATAATTATGCCTTAAAATATCAGTATTTAAATTAAATTAAGTAGTGAAATTGACAAAAAAAAATTGAACAAATTTTCATTTATAAAATATTATGCATCAATAAAAATTATTAGTGTTTGAATTTCAGATATAGTCCTGAAAAATCCGGAACTAATGATTTATTTAACCTTAAAAGTGAAATTTTTAGGTACTTAAACAACTAGGGCTTCATTTATAGATAACATATCAGTACCTCCTTTTATTCTAGTAAAGTATTAAGTAATTCCTAAGTTATTCGAACCTTTTGTGAAAGACTGATTGATTTATTAAGCTTAATACCGTAGATTTAGATTCCTCTACGTTCATGTGACTAATCCCTGGATATTTCCTGAAAAAGAATATCGATGAGATTTTCAAGCTTTATTTGAAATATACAGAAATTTCTCCTTCAAACATAATAGTTTGAGAAATAAATCACTTAAAATAAACGATATAGCGTAGTTATAATCCTGTGTATCGGCTTATTACATATCATAAACGTCTAAAAGTTTAGTCTAAAATTAATGCCATTTCTACTACGATGGCCGAACGATGGCCGATTGGTTAGGGTGCTGGCCTTCGGTACTGGAGTTCGTGGGTTCGAATCCCACAGTGGCATGGATGTTTGTAGCCGTTCGGAATCGGGTTTAAACTGTAGGTCCCGGTCTCATTATCCCTCGTGTTGCAAAAAGTAGACCGTAGCACTCCAAAAAACCAAAACCAAAAGCCATTTCTACTACAATGTTTTAATAGCGGTTTCATTGACTGTTGTTGAACATCCACTGTAATTAAAAGAATATGTTCGTAGAAACCACAATATACCATATAAATCTTACTATAAAGGATTTTTAAATATGTTTTATGGAAATGTTTTATTTATCGATATATTAGTAGAACATAATTATCAATGAAATAAATATTGGAGAAATTAAATTTAAAAAAGGCTGGAATAGTTCTTAAGTATATTTTACTTGAAATATACAGTACTTTGGAAATTAATTCCAACAAGAACAAACATCTTTATATATGTTATTTAATTAGTATTGGTTACTTATAAATAGAGAAATTGTGGAGAAAATAATGTCTTTTTCTAGCTTAAATCATATCCTGTTGTAACGTACTGGAGTAAGGGTAGGCGAGGCCATCAAGGATACAAGCTGAACATTATTGAATCTTCATTAAATGATTTATTCATGGGAATGATTTGTATACATCTATATACATGATTCAATAAATGCAATTGCTTCTGAATTTCGTGCTGAGATAAGCATTAAATATATAAAATACGTGGATACAGTGAAGTTGGTAATTATCGAACACAGGAACAGTTTGCTAATTAGTGCAGGTACAGGACTCTGACACTATAATCTACCGGTCTGGTGATCTTAACAGTTGACTTTTATACTGAAGCTCGAAGCGCTCAGAGTACTTTGGGAATCAAAGGATGCATAAAGGATAATTGGAATAATAATCATATGTTTTAAGCACGAAAATAGTTTAAACAATAATAGTATAGACTTAGTATGAGAAGAATTGAATAAATGTTTCAAGATTTATAATTAATTTTCTCTAGCAACCCCAGTAATATTTTAAGTAATTGAAACTAATATAGATATGCCTTAAAATATCAATATTTAAATTAAATTAAATAGTGAAATTAACAAAAAAGAAATTGAATAAATTTTCATTTATAAAATATTATGCATCAATAAAAATAATTAGTGTTTGAATTTCGGATATAATCATGAAAAATCCGGAACTAATAATTTATTTAACCTTAAAAGTGAAAAACTGATATATGCTTAAATTTTTAGGTACTTAAACAACTCGGACTTCATTTATAGATAAATTACCAGTGCCTCCTTTTATACTAGTAAAGTATTAGGTAATTCCTAAGTTATTCGAAACTTTGTGAAAGACTGATTGATTTATTAAGCTTATTACCGTAGATTGAGAATCCTCTACGTTCATGTGACTAATCCTGGATATTTCCTGAAAAAGAAAATCGATGAGATTTTCAAGCTTAATTTGGAATATACAGAAATTTCTCCTTCAAACATAATAGTTTGAGAAATAAATCACTTAATATAAACGATATAGCGTAGTAATAATCCTGTGTATCGGCTTATTACATATCATAAACGTCTAAAATTTTAGTCTAAAATTAATGCCATTTCTATTACAATGTTTTAATAGCGGTTTCATTGACTGCTGTTGTACATCCACTGTAATTAAAAGAATATGTTTGTAGAAACCTCAATATACCATATAAATCCTACTATACACGATTTTTAATTAAGTTTTATGGAAATGTTTTATTTATCGATATATTAGTAGAACATAATTATCAATGAAATAAATATTGGAGAAATTAAATTTAAAAAAGGCTGGAATAGTTCTTAAGTATATTTTACCCGAAATATACAATACTTTAGAAATTAATTCCAACAAGAACAAACATCTTTATATATGTAATTTAATTAGTATTGGTTACTTATAAGTAGAGAAATTGTAGAGAAAATAATGTCTTTTTCGAGCTTAAATCATATCCTGTTGTGACGTACTGGAGTAAGTGTAGGCGAGGCCATCAAGGATACAAGCTGAACATTATTGAATCTTGATTAAATAATTCATTCATGGGAATGATTTGTATACATCTATATACATGATTCAGTAAATGCAATTGCTTCTGAATTTCGTGCTGAGATAAGCATTAAATATATAAAATACGTGGATACAGTGAATTTGGTAATAATCGAACACAGGAACAGTTTGCTAATTAGTGCAGGCACAAGACTCTGACACTATAATCTACCGGCCTGGTGATGTGAACAGTTGCTTTTATACTAAGGCCCGAAGTGCTCAGAGTACGTTGGGAATCAAAGGATGTATAAACGATAATTGGAATATTAATCCTTTGTTTTAAGAACGAAAATAGTTTAAACAATAATAGTATAGACTTTGTATGAGAAGAATTGACTAAATGTTTCAAGATTTGTAATTAATTTTCTGTAGCAACCGCAGTAATATTTTAAGTAATTGAAACTAATATAGTTGTGCCTTAAAATATCAATATTTAAATTAAATTAAGTAGAGAAATTGACAAAAAAAATTGAAGAAATTTTCATTTATAAAATATTATGCATCAATAAAAATAATTAGTGTTTGAATTTCGGATATAATCATAAAAAATCCGGAACTAATAATTTATTTAACCTTAAAAGTGAAAAACTGATATATGCTTAAATTTTTAGGTACTTAAACAACTAGGGCTTCATTTATAGATAAAATACCAGTGCCTTCTTTTATGCTAGTAAAGTATTAGATAAGTACTAAGTTATTTGAAACTTTTGTGAAAGACTGATTGATTTATTAAGCTTAATAAATTAGATTTAGAATCCTCTATATTCATGTGACTAATCCCTGGATATTTTCTGAAAAAGAAAATCGATGAGATTTTCAAACTTAATTTGGAATATACAGAAATTTCTCCTTCAAACATAATAGTTTGAGAAATAAATCACTTAAAATAAACGATATAGCATAGTTATAATCCTATGTATAGGATTATTACATATCTTAAACTTCTAAAATTTTAGTGTAAAATTAATGCAATTTCTACTACAAAGTTTTAATAGCGGTTTCATTGACTGTTGTTGTACATCCACTGTACTTTAAAGAATATGTTCGTAGAAACCTCAATATACCATATAAATCCTAATATACAGGATTTTTATTTAAGTTTTATGGAAATGTTTTATTTATCGATATATTAGTAGAACATAATTATCAATGAAATAAATATTGGAGAAATTAAATTTAAAAAAAGGCTGGAATAGTTCTTAAGTATATTTTACTTGAAATATACAATACTTTAGAAATTAATTCCAACAAGAACAAACATCTTTATATATGTAATTTAATTAGTATTGGTTACTTATAACTAGAGAAATTGTGGAGAAAATAATGTCTTTTTTCTAGCTTAAATTATATCCTGTTGTAACGTACTGGAGTAAGGGTAGGCGAGGCCATCAAGGATACAAGCTGAACATTATTGAATCTTGATTAAATGATTTATTCATGGGAATGATATGTATACATCTATATACATGATTCAGTAAATGCAATTGTTTCTGAATTTCGTGCTGAGATAAGCATTAAATATATAAAACACGTGGATACAGTGAAGTTGGTAATTAATCGAACACAGGAACAGTTTGCTAATTACTGCCGGTACGAGAATCTGACACTCGAATCTACCGGCCTGATGATCCGAACAGTTGCCTTTTATACTGAAGCTCGAAGCGCTCAGAGTACTTTGGGAATCAAAGGATGCATAAAGGATAATTGGAATATAAATCATATATTTTAAGCACGAAAATAGTTTAAACAATAATAGTATAGACTTAGTATGAGAAGAATTGAATAAATGTTTCAAGATTTATAATTAATTTTCTCTAGAAACCGCAGTAATATTTTAAGTAATTGAAACTAATATAGTTGTGCCTTAAAATATCAATATTTAAATTAAATTAAGTAGTGAAATTGACAAAAAAAATTGAACAAATTTTCATTTATAAAATATTATGCATCAATAAAAATTATTAGTGTCTGAATTTCGGATATAACCCTGAAAAATCCGGAACTAATAATTTATTTAACCTTAAAAGTGAAATTTTTAGGTACTTAAACAACTAGGTCTTCATTTATAGATAACATATCAGTGCTTCCTTTTATGCTAGTAAAATATTAAATAATTCCTAAGTTATTCGAAACTTTTGTGAAAGACTGATTGATTTATTAAGCTTATTACCGTAGATTTAGAATCCTCTACGTTCATGTGACTAATCCCTGGATATTTCCTGAAAAAGAAAATCGATGAGATTTTCAAGCTTAATTTGGAATATACAGAAATTTCTCCTTCAAACATAATAGTTTGAGAAATAAATCACTTAATATAAACGATATAGCGTAGTAATAATCCTGTGTATCGGCTTATTACATATCATAAACGTCTAAAATTTTAGTCTAAAATTAATGCCATTTCTATTACAATGTTTTAATAGCGGTTTCATTGACTGTTGTTGTACATCCACTGTAATTAAAAGAATATGTTCGTAGAAACCTCAATATACCATATAAATCCTACTATAAAGGATTTTTAAATATGTTTTATGGAAATGTTTTATTTATCGATATATTAGTAGAACATAATTATCAATGAAATAAATATTGGAGAAATTAAATTTAAAAAAGGCTGGAATAGTTCTTAAGTATATTTTACCCGAAATATACAGTACTTTGCAAATTAATTCCAACAAGAACAAACATCTTTATATATGTAATTTAATTAGTATTGGTTACTTATAAGTAGAGAAATTGTAGAGAAAATAATGTCTTTTTCGAGCTTAAATCATATCCTGTTGTGACGTACTGGAGTAAGTGTAGGCGAGGCCATCAAGGATACAAGCTGAACATTATTGAATCTTGATTAAATAATTCATTCATGGGAATGATTTGTATACATCTATATACATGATTCAGTAAATGCAATTGCTTCTGAATTTCGTGCTGAGATAAGCATTAAATATATAAAATACGTGGATACAGTGAATTTGGTAATTATCGAACAGAGGAACAGTTCGCTAATTAGTGCAGGCACAAGACTCTGACACTATAATCTACCGGTCTGGTGATGTGAACAGTTGCTTTTATACTAAGGCCCGAAGTGCTCAGAGTACGTTGGGAATCAAAGGATGTATAAACGATAATTGGAATATTAATCATATGTTTTAAGAACGAAAATAGTTTAATCAATAATAGTATAGACTTTGTATGAGAAGAATTGACTAAATGTTTCAAGATTTGTAATTAATTTTCTGTAGCAACCGCAGTAATATTTTAAGTAATTGAAACTAATATAGTTATGCCTTAAAATATCAGTATTTAAATTAAATTAAGTAGCAAATTGACAAAAAAAAAGTGAACAAATTTTCATCTATAAAATATTATGCATCAATAAAAATAATTAGTTTTTTGAATTTCGGATATAATCATGAAAAATCCGGAACTAATAATTTATTTAACCTTAAAAGTGAAAAACTGATATATGCTTAAATATTTAGGTACTTAAACAACTAGGGCTTCATTTATAGATAAAATACCAGTGCCTTCTTTTATGCTAGTAAAGTATTAGATAATTCCTAAGTTATTTGAAACTTTTGTGAAAGACTGATTGATTTATTAAGCTTAATACATTAGATTTAGAATCCTCTATATTCATGTGATTAATCCCTGGATATTTTCTGAAAAAGAAAATCGATGAGATTTTCAAACTTAATTTGGAATATACAGAAATTTCTCCTTCAAACATAATAGTTTGAGAAATAAATCACTTAAAATAAACGATATAGCATAGTTATAATCCTATGTATAGGATTATTACATATCTTAAACTTCTAAAATTTTAGTGTAAAATTAATGCAATTTCTACTACAAAGTTTTAATAGCGGTTTCATTGACTGTTGTTGTACATCCACTGTACTTTAAAGAATAATGTTCGTAGAAACCTCAATATACCATATAAATCCTAATATACAGGATTTTTATTTAAGTTTTATGGAAATGTTTTATTTATCGATATATTAGTAGAACATAATTATCAATGAAATAAATATTGGAGAAATTAAATTTAAAAAAGGCTGGAATAGTTCTTAAGTATATTTTACTTGAAATATACAATACTTTAGAAATTAATTCCAACAAGAACAAACATCTTTATATATGTAATTTAATTAGTATTGGTTACTTATAAGTAGAGAAATTGTGGAGAAAATAATGTCTTTTTTCTAGCTTAAATCATATCCTGTTGTAACGTACTGGAGTAAGGGTAGGCGAGGCCATCAAGGATACAAGCTGAACATTATTGAATCTTCATTAAATGATTTATTCATGGGAATGATTTGTATACATCTATATACATGATTCAATAAATGCAATTGCTTCTGAATTTCGTGCTGAGATAAGCATTAAATATATAAAATACGTGGATACAGTGAAGTTGGTAATTATCGAACACAGGAACAGTTTGCTAATTAGTGCAGGTACAGGACTCTGACACTATAATCTACCGGTCTGGTGATCTTAACAGTTGACTTTTATACTGAAGCTCGAAGCGCTCAGAGTACTTTGGGAATCAAAGGATGCATAAAGGATAATTGGAATAATAATCATATGTTTTAAGCACGAAAATAGTTTAAACAATAATAGTATAGACTTAGTATGAGAAGAATTGAATAAATGTTTCAAGATTTATAATTAATTTTCTCTAGAAACCCCAGTAGTATTTTAAGGAATTGAAACTAATATAGTTATGCCTTAAAATATCAGTATTTAAATTAAATTAAGTAGAGAAATTGACAAAAAAATTGAAGAAATTTTCATTTATAAAATATTATGCATCAATAAAAATAATTAGTGTTTGAATTTCGGATATAATCATAAAAAATCCGGAACTAATAATTTATTTAACCTTAAAAGTGAAAAACTGATATATGCTTAAATTTTTAGGTACTTAAACATCTCGGACTTCATTTATAGATAAATTACCAGTGCCTCCTTTTATACTAGTAAAGTATTAGGTAATTCCTAAGTTATTCGAAACTTTTGTGAAAGACTGATTGATTTATTAAGCTTATTACCGTAGATTTAGAATCCTCTACGTTCATGTGACTAATCCCTGGATATTTCCTGAAAAAGAAAATCGATGAGAATTTCAAGCTTAATTTGGAATATACAGAAATTTCTCCTTCAAACATAATAGTTTGAGAAATAAATCACTTAATATAAACGATATAGCGTAGTAATAATCCTGTGTATCGGCTTATTACATATCATAAACGTCTAAAATTTTAGTCTAAAATTAATGCCATTTCTACTACAATGTTTTAATAGCGGTTTCATTGACTGTTGTTGTACATCCACTGTAATTAAAAGAATATGTTTGTAGAAACCTCAATATACCATATAAATCCTACTATACACGATTTTTAATTAAGTTTTATGGAAATGTTTTATTTATCGATATATTAGTAGAACATAATTATCAATGAAATAAATATTGGAGAAATTAAATTTAAAAAAGGCTGGAATAGTTCTTAAGTATATTTTACTTGAAATATACAATACTTTAGAAATTAATTCCAACAAGAACAAACATCTTTATATATGTAATTTAATTAGTATTGGTTACTTATAAGTAGAGAAATTGTGGAGAAAATAATGTCTTTTTCTAGCTTAAATCATATCCTGTTGTAACGTACTGGAGTAAGGGTAGGCGAGGCCATCAAGGATACAAGCTGAACATTATTGAATCTTGATTAAATGATTCATTCATGGGAATGATTTGTATACATCTATATACATGATTCAGTAAATGCAATTGCTTCTGAATTTCGTGCTGAGATAAGCATTAAATATATAAAATACGTGGATACAGTGAATTTGGTAATTATCGAACAGAGGAACAGTTCGCTAATTAGTGCAGGCACAAGACTCTGACACTATAATCTACCGGTCTGGTGATGTGAACAGTTGCTTTTATACTAAGGCCCGAAGTGCTCAGAGTACGTTGGGAATCAAAGGATGTATAAACGATAATTGGAATATTAATCATATGTTTTAAGAACGAAAATAGTTTAATCAATAATAGTATAGACTTTGTATGAGAAGAATTGACTAAATGTTTCAAGATTTGTAATTAATTTTCTGTAGCAACCGCAGTAATATTTTAAGTAATTGAAACTAATATAGTTATGCCTTAAAATATCAGTATTTAAATTAAATTAAGTAGCAAATTGACAAAAAAAAAGTGAACAAATTTTCATCTATAAAATATTATGCATCAATAAAAATAATTAGTTTTTTGAATTTCGGATATAATCATGAAAAATCCGGAACTAATAATTTATTTAACCTTAAAAGTGAAAAACTGATATATGCTTAAATTTTTAGGTACTTAAACAACTAGGGCTTCATTTATAGATAAAATACCAGTGCCTTCTTTTATGCTAGTAAAGTATTAGATAAGTACTAAGTTATTTGAAACTTTTGTGAAAGACTGATTGATTTATTAAGCTTAATAAATTAGATTTAGAATCCTCTATATTCATGTGACTAATCCCTGGATATTTTCTGAAAAAGAAAATCGATGAGATTTTCAAACTTAATTTGGAATATACAGAAATTTCTCCTTCAAACATAATAGTTTGAGAAATAAATCACTTAAAATAAACGATATAGCATAGTTATAATCCTATGTATAGGATTATTACATATCTTAAACTTCTAAAATTTTAGTGTAAAATTAATGCAATTTCTACTACAAAGTTTTAATAGCGGTTTCATTGACTGTTGTTGTACATCCACTGTACTTTAAAGAATATGTTCGTAGAAACCTCAATATACCATATAAATCCTAATATACAGGATTTTTATTTAAGTTTTATGGAAATGTTTTATTTATCGATATATTAGTAGAACATAATTATCAATGAAATAAATATTGGAGAAATTAAATTTAAAAAAGGCTGGAATAGTTCTTAAGTATATTTTACTTGAAATATACAATACTTTAGAAATTAATTCCAACAAGAACAAACATCTTTATATATGTAATTTAATTAGTATTGGTTACTTATAAGTAGAGAAATTGTGGAGAAAATAATGTCTTTTTCTAGCTTAAATCATATCCTGTTGTAACGTACTGGAGTAAGGGTAGGCGAGGCCATCAAGGATACAAGCTGAACATTATTGAATCTTGATTAAATGATTTATTCATGGGAATGATATGTATACATCTATATACATGATTCAGTAAATGCAATTGTTTCTGAATTTCGTGCTGAGATAAGCATTAAATATATAAAATACGTGGATACAGTGAATTTGGTAATTATCGAACACAGGAACAGTTTGCTAATTAGTGCAGGTACAGGACTCTGACACTATAATCTACCGGTCTGGTGATCTTAACAGTTGACTTTTATACTGAAGCTCGAAGCGCTCAGAGTACTTTGGGAATCAAAGGATGCATAAAGGATAATTGGAATAATAATCATATGTTTTAAGCACGAAAATAGTTTAAACAATAATAGTATAGACTTTAGTATGAGAAGAATTGAATAAATGTTTCAAGATTTATAATTAATTTTCTGTAGCAACCGCAGTAATATTTTAAGTAATTGAAACTAATATAGTTATGCCTTAAAATATCAGTATTTAAATTAAATTAAGTAGAGAAATTGACAAAAAAAATTGAAGAAATTTTCATTTATAAAATATTATGCATCAATAAAAATAATTAGTGTTTGAATTTCGGATATAATCATGAAAAATCCGGAACTAATAATTTATTTAACCTTAAAAGTGAAAAACTGATATATGCTTAAATTTTTAGGTACTTAAACAACTCGGACTTCATTTATAGATAAATTACCAGTGCCTCCTTTTATACTAGTAAAGTATTAGGTAATTCCTAAGTTATTCGAAACTTTTGTGAAAGACTGATTGATTTATTAAGCTTATTACCGTAGATTGAGAATCCTCTACGTTCATGTGACTAATCCCTGGATATTTCCTGAAAAAGAAAATCGATGAGATTTTCAAGCTTAATTTGGAATATACAGAAATTTCTCCTTCAAACATAATAGTTTGAGAAATAAATCACTTAATATAAACGATATAGCGTAGTAATAATCCTGTGTATCGGCTTATTACATATCATAAACGTCTAAAATTTTAGTCTAAAATTAATGCCATTTCTACTACAATGTTTTAATAGCGGTTTCATTGACTGTTGTTGTACATCCACTGTAATTAAAAGAATATGTTTGTAGAAACCTCAATATACCATATAAATCCTACTATACACGATTTTTAATTAAGTTTTATGGAAATGTTTTATTTATCGATATATTAGTAGAACATAATTATCAATGAAATAAATATTGGAGAAATTAAATTTAAAAAAGGCTGGAATAGTTCTTAAGTATATTTTACTTGAAATATACAATACTTTAGAAATTAATTCCAACAAGAACAAACATCTTTATATATGTAATTTAATTAGTATTGGTTACTTATAAGTAGAGAAATTGTGGAGAAAATAATGTCTTTTTCTAGCTTAAATCATATCCTGTTGTAACGTACTGGAGTAAGGGTAGGCGAGGCCATCAAGGATACAAGCTGAACATTATTGAATCTTGATTAAATGATTTATTCATGGGAATGATTTGTATACATCTATATACATGATTCAGTAAATGCAATTGCTTCTGAATTTCGTGCTGAGATAAGCATTAAATATATATAACACGTGGGTACAGTGAAGATGATAATTCACGAACACAGGAACAGTTCGCTATTTAGTGCAGGCACAAGATTCTGACACTATAATCTACCGGTCTGGTGATGTGAACAGTTGCTTTTATACTAAGGCCCGAAGTGCTCAGAGTACGTTGGGAATCAAAGGATGTATAAACGATAATTGGAATATTAATCATATGTTTTAAGAACGAAAATAGTTTAATCAATAATAGTATAGACTTTGTATGAGAAGAATTGACTAAATGTTTCAAGATTTGTAATTAATTTTCTGTAGCAACCGCAGTAATATTTTAAGTAATTGAAACTAATATAGTTATGCCTTAAAATATCAGTATTTAAATTAAATTAAGTAGAGAAATTGACAAAAAAAATTGAACAAATTTTCATTTATAAAATATTATGCATCAATAAAAATAATTAGTTTTTTGAATTTCGGATATAATCATGAAAAATCCGGAACTAATAATTTATTTAACCTTAAAAGTGAAAAACTAATATATGCTTAAATAGTTAGGTACTTAAACAACTAGGGTTTCATTTATAGATAAAATACCAGTGCCTCATTTTATGCTAGTAAAGTATTAGATAATTCCTGAGTTATTTGAAACATTTGTGAAAGACTGATTGATTTATTAAGCTTAATAAATTAGATTTAGAATCCTCTATATTCATGTGACTAATCCCTGGATATTTTCTGAAAAAGAAAATCGATGAGATTTTCAAACTTAATTTGGAATATACAGAAATTTCTCCTTCAAACATAATAGTTTGAGAAATAAATCACTTAAAATAAACGATATAGCATAGTTATAATCCTATGTATAGGATTATTACATATCTTAAACTTCTAAAATTTTAGTGTAAAATTAATGCAATTTCTACTACAAAGTTTTAATAGCGGTTTCATTGACTGTTGTTGTACATCCACTGTACTTTAAAGAATATGTTCGTAGAAACCTCAATATACCATATAAATCCTAATATACAGGATTTTTATTTAAGTTTTATGGAAATGTTTTATTTATCGATATATTAGTAGAACATAATTATCAATGAAATAAATATTGGAGAAATTAAATTTAAAAAAGGCTGGAATAGTTCTTAAGTATATTTTACTTGAAATATACAATACTTTAGAAATTAATTCCAACAAGAACAAACATCTTTATATATGTAATTTAATTAGTATTGGTTACTTATAAGTAGAGAAATTGTAGAGAAAATAATGTCTTTTTCTAGCTTAAATCATATCCTGTGTGACGTACTGGAGTAAGGGTAGGCGAGGCCATCAAGGATACAAGCTGAACATTATTGAATCTTGATTAAATGATTTATTCATGGGAATGATTTGTATACATCTATATACATGATTCAGTAAATGCAATTGCTTCTGAAATCTCGTGCTGAGATAAGCATTAAAAATATATAACACGTGGGTACAGTGAAGATGATAATTCACGAACACAGTAACAGTTCGCTATTTAGTGCAGGCACAAGATTCTGACACTATAATCTACCGGTCTGATGATCCGAAAAGTTGACTTCTGTTCTGAGGCTCGAAGCGATCAGAGTACTTTGGGAATCAAAGAATGCATAAAGGATAATTGGAATAATAATCATATGTTTTAAGCACGAAAATAGTTTAAACAATAATAGTATAGACTTAGTATGAGAAGAATTGAATAAATGTTTCAAGATTTATAATTAATTTTCTCTAGCAACCCCAGTAATATTTTAAGTAGTTGAAACTAATATAGTTATGCCTTAAAATATCAATATTTAAATTAAATTAAATAGTGAAATTAACAAAAAAGAAAATGAATAAATTTTCATTTATAAAATATTATGCATCAATAAAAATAATTAGTGTTTGAATTTCGGATATAATCATGAAAAATCCGGAACTAATAATTTATTTAACCTTAAAAGTGAAAAACTGATATATGCTTAAATTTTTAGGTACTTAAACAACTCGGACTTCATTTATAGATAAATTACCAGTGCCTCCTTTTATACTAGTAAAGTATTAGGTAATTCCTAAGTTATTCGAAACTTTTGTGAAAGACTGATTGATTTATTAAGCTTATTACCGTAGATTGAGAATCCTCTACGTTCATGTGACTAATCCCTGGATATTTCCTGAAAAAGAAAATCGATGAGATTTTCAAGCTTAATTTGGAATATACAGAAATTTCTCCTTCAAACATAATAGTTTGAGAAATAAATCACTTAATATAAACGATATAGCGTAGTGATAATCCTGTGTATCGGCTTATTACATATCATAAACGTCTAAAATTTTAGTCTAAAATTAATGCCATTTCTACTACAATGTTTTAATATCGGTTTCATTGACTGTTGTTGTACATCCACTGTAATTAAAAGAATATGTTCGTAGAAACCTCAATATACCATATAAATCCTACTATAAAGGATTTTTAAATATGTTTTATGGAAATGTTTTATTTATCGATATATTAGTAGAACATAATTATCAATGAAATAAATATTGGAGAAATTAAATTTAAAAAAGGCTGGAATAGTTCTTAAGTATATTTTACCTGAAATATACAGTACTTTGCAAATAAATTTGAACAAGAACAAACTTTTTTATATATGTAATTTACTTAGTATTGATTTACTTATAAGTAGAGAAATCTTGGAAAAAATAATGTCTTTTTCTAGCTTAAATCATATCCTGTGTGACGTACTGGAGTAAGGGTAGGCGAGGCCATCAAGGATACAAGCTGAACATTATTGAATCTTGATTAAATGATTTATTCATGGGAATGATTTGTATACATCTATATACATGATTCAGTAAATGCAATTGCTTCTGAAATCTCGTGCTGAGATAAGCATTAAAAATATATAACACGTGGGTACAGTGAAGATGATAATTCACGAACACAGTAACAGTTCGCTATTTAGTGCAGGCACAAGATTCTGACACTATAATCTACCGGTCTGGTGATGTGAACAGTTGCTTTTATACTAAGGCCCGAAGTGCTCAGAGTACGTTGGGAATCAAAGGATGTATAAACGATAATTGGAATATTAATCATATGTTTTAAGAACGAAAATAGTTTAAACAATAATAGTATAGACTTTGTATGAGAAGAATATAACTAAATGCTTCAAGATTTGTAATTAATTTTCTCTAGCAATCCCAATAATATTTTAAGTAATTGAAACTAATATAGTTATGCCTTAAAATATCAGTATTTAAATTAAATTGAGTAGTGAAATTGACAAAAAAAATTGAACAAATTTTCATTTATAAAATATTATGCATCAATAAAAATAATTAGTTTTTTGAATTTCGGATATAATCATGAAAAATCCGGAACTAATAATTTATTTAACCTTAAAAGTGAAAAACTAATATATGCTTAAATAGTTAGGTACTTAAACAACTAGGGTTTCATTTATAGATAAAATACCAGTGCCTCATTTTATGCTAGTAAAGTATTAGATAATTCCTGAGTTATTTGAAACATTTGTGAAAGACTGATTGATTTATTAACCTTAATACATTATATTTAGAATCCTCTATATTCATGTGATTAATCCCTGGATATTTTCTGAAAAAGAAAATCGATGAGATTTTCAAACTTAATTTAGAATATACAGAAATTTCTCCTTCAAACATAATAGTTTTAGAAATAAATCACTTAAAATAAACGATATAGCGTAGTAATAATCCTGTGTATCGGCTTATTACATATCATAAACGTCTAAAATTTTAGTCTAAAATTAATGCCATTTCTACTACAATGTTTTAATAGCGGTTTCATTGATTGTTGTTGTACATCCACTGTAATTAAAAGAATCTGTTCGTAGAAACCGCAATATACTATACAAATACAACTATACAGATTTTTAATTAAGTTTTATGGAAATGTCTTATTTATCGATTTTTAGCAGAACATATTTATCAATGAAATAAATGTTGGAGAAATTAAATTTATAAAAGGCTAGAATAGTTTTTAAGTATATTTTATCTGAAATATACAGTACTTTGCAAATTAATTCGAACAAGAACAAACATTTTTATATATGTAATTTAATTGGTATTGGTTTACTTATAAGTAGAGAAATCTTGCAAAAAATAACGTCTTTTTCTAGTTTCAATCATATCCTGTTGTGACATACAAGAGTAAGGTTGGGCGAGACAATCAATGATAAAGGCTAAACATTATTTAATATTGATTAAATGATTTATTCATAGGAATAATTTATATACATCTTTATACAGGATTTAGGAAATTCAAGTGCTTCTGAAATCTCGTGCTGAGATCAGCATTAAAAATTTATAAACACGTGCGTACAGTGAAGCTGGTAATTCTGGAACACAGGAACAGTTTGCTAATTAGTGCAGGTACGGGACTCCGACACTATAATCTACCGGTCTGATGATCCGAAAAGTTGACTTCTGTTCTGAGGCTCGAAGCGATCAGAGTACTTTGGGAATCAAAGAATGCATAAAGGACATTTAGAATATTAATAATATGTTTTAAGAACAAAAATAGTTTACACAATAATAGTATAGACTTGGTATGAGAAGAATATAACTAAATGCTTCCAGATTTGTAATTAATTTTCTCTAGCAATCCCAGTAATATTTTAAGTAATCGAAACTAATATAATTATTCCTTAAACTATCAGTATTGAAATTAAATTAAATCCTTTAAGTAATATTAATTTATATATATATATATATATATATATATATATATATATATATATATATATATATATATATATATATATATATATATATATATATATATATATATATATATATATATATATATATATATATATATATATATTTATATATATATATATATATATATATACACACACACATATATATACATAGATATATAAATATTATATATACACGTACAGACACACACACACACACACACATATATATATATATATATATATATATATATATTATTGTGTACTACGTTGATAAATATGTAATAAATATACCTTCTTATAAATTATATATTTGCACTTCTAATAATTGTGATATAAAAAAATATGAATAGAAGTACATGACATTTATATGTTAAGTTTAAAA
>CM063509.1:58891562-58894062 GCA_032207245.1 Pardosa pseudoannulata
ACAAGTGATACTTTCTCTTTTAATGCAATCATTTACAAAAACAACTTTCACTTTTCGGAATTGATTTACATTAACGTCGCCCTGTTTGAAAAACTCAGTAGATACTTTCTGTGTACTTCAGCTTTGGTGTTATTTAATTTTAAAACTCGAAATAACTCCGAGAAGAAATATATTTTACTGTTTTGTTCCTTTAAGGGAACTTTAATAGGGCAATATCTCAAATTGAAGCAACACGGGAAAGTTTTCTTCTTTTTTCCTAAGCAAAACGAGTTCTATTTTCATTTTTCTTTATCAGAAAAGAAAGGTATTTCTTTATTTCTAGCTCATTGCACCGAGGCAAAAATATAAAACAGAAATAAAACATGAGATAAAAATCTCTTTGGGGTATTGCTGTTTGAAAAAAGTAACACGATGATATTCCTGTATCTTCGGGGAAATATATAAAATATAGGTTCATAATGACAGTGGAATGGGAAAGATATATTTACAAACATTACATAAACTTTATTTCACTTTATTTCAAAATATCATCTGGAAATTTGAAGTTCCCAAAAGATATTTTCTTCAATTCTTTTTTTGATTTGAAAATACTTTTGTAAATTTTATGCAAGTAATTCATTTGTCAATACAAAGTTTCATCACTTTATGTGAGTAGATTTATTTCCAGATATTCGGTTAAATGAAATAAGCCTTTGTTATAAAAATATTATACTTAAATCTATATAAATACTCACCATAGTCATTATAATTTTAGAAAATTACTTTAATTTCTCATGTATAGTTCGCGGAAGCGATTTTTATTTAAAAAATTTCAAATAAATCATTAGATATTTCTTACAATTAGATAATCTGTGGTCTATACGAGAAAAAATGTTCATTTTAGTATGACAATATTAAATCATTTTAAGAATAAAAAACTACGTACAGTACAGTGACAAAAAGTGTGGATTGGACTCGATCATTCCACATTTAAAATTTGAAATCATTTCTTCTGCCATAACCTTGGAGACGAATTTAAACGGAAGAAACACAGCGACCTATATTTCTCTGCTCGAAAACTCAGCTATGTAAATCACCTTCTAATGCAAACCATTGTATTAGGTTGGGGAAAAAGAAATCCATTATTTTTGAATGAAATTAATGACTTTATTTAACATGTTTCTGATAGTCTGATTTGGGTCAAATATACACCATTTTTTGTATAATTTGTTGACGTTTCATAGATAGCTTCATAATGCCTCTCTCATAGAAGTCTTGGTTCTTATTGGAGAAACACTCTAGCATTTGATTTTCATAATTTTCTCTTGATCCCAATTTCTTATTTCTCAGGAAGTTTTGCAATACTAGAAAAATGTGGTAATCGCTTTTTGCCAGGTCCAGACTATATGGTGGATGCACTATAACTTCCCAACCAAGCTTCCTGAGTTTCTGGCGAGACACTACAGACGTGTACGGCCTGGCGTTGTCCTGATGGAAAGCAACACCTCTTCTGTTGGCCAATTCTGGCCGTTTCTCGTCAATCGCAAGCCTCAAAGGGTCCAGTTGTTGACACTAGAGATCTGAATTTAGTGTTTGGCTATACGGAAGCAACTCCAAATAAATGGTTTCCTTCCAGTCCCACCAAATACATAGTAGAACATTCTTGGCCGTTAATCCTGGTTTGGCAATTATTTGAGCTCCTTCACTGATGTCTGACCACGATCGTTTTTGTACAATATTGTCGTTTTTGACCCAATTCTCATCCCATTCACCATCAGTTTAAGAAATGGTTAAATTTCATTTCGTTTGGCCAAAGCTTCGCAGACGGATATTCGATCATGTTTTTTGGTGTTAATTGGTGTGGCTTCTTTTGGAATCCAGCTTTGAGCAAATGGTTTAAAAAACTGATTTATAGTAGATCTTTAGCTCCTGGGAAATGCTATGACTACTAACATGACGGTCAACCTCGATTATTTCTGTGATTTTATCGTCATTTTCGCATAAATCTGAAATTGTTTGACTGATGCTTTACGAGATATCGAACACTACCGCCATCTACCGAAAAAAATAATGGATTTCTTTTTCCCCAACGTAATATTTTTCCACTACGATTGGATCGCTTTCATCTCATTTTTAAAGTTTCCTTTTTCTTGCACCAATTTCTTACTGCTTTCATGTCGACAGCAATATCGTCCTTCTGAATCACTTTCAGCTTGAAATCAGCAGTAAAACTGTGACAATATTTTCAAGATAAAATGAATGACCAGTGTTACTACAAATTAAAACTCTGAAAGCAAATCACTCTGTTACGAGTGATCCTCGTGGTGAAATACCCTTCGACCCTTAACCTTTTATCTTGAACCCATCCACACAGTGTTATAAATGGGAGCTGTAAATAGTGACTATCGATATTTTCCGGTATTAGAAGATACATTTTAAGATTGCGCTATTTGCTACCACTGATTCGTTCTGCTTTATGGGTAGTAATTTCTTTCATGGTTTATTACCGATATGATACAAT
>CM063509.1:58909062-58914062 GCA_032207245.1 Pardosa pseudoannulata
AATGTATAATTCTATTGCAATTTCCGAAATTCTCATCGGCAAACAGCGTATGGGAAGCCACAGATGGTCGTATCTCGCTGAAAAGTCGATGAAAAGTGGTCGATAGAGGTCAAAGACAAAAGGCAAAGAGATAGAAATCCGAGGGTATAGTAAGATGATCCCTTCAACAAAAGGTGTGTTGGAATATTTTTCATTCGAAAGAACTTCCTAGTTGAAAAGAGTGTATTGTAATGGATTGCTATCACTTGTTGCACTCTCATTTTTCTTTAACTGCACATTGTCACGACATATTTGAAATGGTTGTTTTATTGTATAAATATTTTACTAATTTGGGATAATGTCTGAGATTTTTGTCTCTTAATCTTTGTTATCTTTTGTTATCTTTGTTTTACAATTTAAAGAAACACAACTAATTTAAGAATCACCTGGTTTAAAAAATTATTGTAATGGATAACTATCTCTTGTTGCACACTCATTTTTCTTTAACTGCATACTGTTATGAGGTTTTTTCAATGGCTGTTTTTTTGTTTAACTATTATACTAAAGTGGGATAATGCCTATTCTTGTCTCTTATTCTTTGTTATCTTTATTTTACTATTTAAAAGAACCCAGCATATTTAAGAGTCTCTTAGTTTAAAAGTATTTATCGTAATGAATTGCTATCATTTGTTGTACACTGACCTTTGTTTTAGCTGCACACTGTCACAACGTTTTTGAAATGGTTGTTTTATTATTTCAATGTTATACTAATATGGGATTATGTATATTTTTGTCTTTTAAATTTTGCTATCTTTGTTATCTTCCGTTATATTTATTTTAAAAGTCAAAGAAACAAAATTTATTTAAGAGTCTCTTAGTTTAAAATTGTTTATTCTAATGGATTGTTTTCACTTGTTGCACACTCATTTTTCTTTAACTGCACACTGTCACGTTTTTGAAATGTTTGTTTTATTGTTTAAATAGTATACAAATCTGGGATAATGTCTATTTTTGTCTCTTAATCTTTGTTATCTTTTGTTATGTTTGTTTTACTACTTAAAGAAACACAACTCATTTAAGAGTCTCCTAGTTTAAAAGTATTTATCGTAATGAATTACTATCACTTCTTGTACACTCATTAATTAACTGCACACTGTCACAAAATTTTGAAATGGTTTCTTTATTATTTAAATATTATACTAATCTGGAATAATGTCTATTTTTGTCTCTTAATCTTTCTCACCTTCTGTTATCTTTGTTTTACTATTTAAAGAAATACAACTCATTTAAGAGTCTCATAGTTTAAAAGTGTTTATCCTATTGAATTGAAATCACATGTTGTACATTCATTTTTTTAACTACACACTGTCACGACGTTTTTGATATGGTTGTTTTAGTCTTTAAATATTATACTAAACTGAGATAATGTCTATTTTTGTCTCTTAATCTTTCTTATCTTCTGTTATCTTTGTTTTACTATTTAAAGAAACACAACTAATTTAAACGTCTCCTAGTTTAAAATGTTTATCTTAATGGATTGCTATTACTTGTTGCACACTCCTATTTTTTAACTGCACACTGTCACGACATATTTCAAAAGGTTGTTTTATTTGTTTTATTATTTAAATATTTTACTAATCTGGGATAATGTCTGGGATTTTTGTCTCTTAATTTTTGTTATCTTTGTTATCTTTCGTTATCTTTGCTTTAAAGTTTAAAGAAACACAACTCATTTAAGAATCTCGTAGTTTAAAAGTGTTTATACTAATAGATTGCTATCACTTGTTGCAGACTAATTTTTTTAACTGCACACTGTCACGACGTTTTTAAAATGGTTGTTCTAATATTTAAATATTATACTAATCAGGGACAATGTCTATTTTTGTCTCTTAATGTTTGTTATCTTTTATTATTTTTGTTTTAGTACTTAAAGAAACAAAACTAATTTAAGAGTCTTGTAGTTTAAAAGTGTTTATCGTAATGAATTGTTATCACTTGTTCCATTTATTTTTTTTAACAACACACTGTCACGAGGTTTTTGAAATTGTTTTATTATTTAAATATTATATTAATCTGGGATGATATCTATTTTTGTCTCTTAATCATTGTTATCTTTTGTTATCTTTGTTTTACTATTTAAAGAAACACAACTCATTTATAAGTCACGTTGTTTAAAAGAGTTTATCCTAAAGGATTGCTATTATATGTTATTACACCCATTTTTCTTTACCGGTCACGACCACCTGCACACCAATTTTCTTTCACACTGTCAGGATGTTTTTGAAATGGTTGTTTTATTGTTTAAATATTATATTAATCGGGGATAATGTCTATTTGTCTCTTAATCTTTGTTATCTTCGTTATCTTTGTTTTACTATTTAAAGAAACACAAGTCCGAGTCTCGTACTTTAAAAGTGTTTATTCTAATGGATTGCTATCACTTGTTGTACTCTCATTTTTTTTAATTCACACTCTCACGATGTTTTAGAAATGGTTGTTTTGTTGTTTAAAAATTATACTAAACTGGGATAAAGTCTATTTTTGTCTGTTTTGTTATCTTTGTTTTTTTCCGTTAACTCCGTTAAAATTTAAAGAAACACAACTCATTTCAGAGTCTCCTAGTTTAAAAGTGTTTATACTAATGGATTGCTATCACTTGTTGTACACTCAATTTTTTTAACTGTACACTTTCACGAAGTTTTTGAAGTGGTTTTTTTATTATTTAAATATTATACTAATATGGGACAATGTCTATTTTTGTCTCTTAATCTGTGTTACCTTTTCTTATCTTTGTTTTACTATTTAAAGGAACACAAATCATTTAAGTGTCTCCTAGTTTAAAATGTTTATCTTAATGGACTGCTATTATTTGTTGCGTACTCCTTTTTTAACTACACACTGTCACAACGTTTTAGGAATTGTTGTTTTATTGTTTAAATATTATACTAATCTGGGACAATGTCTATTTTTGTCTCTTAATCTGTGTTATCTTTTGTTATGTTTGTTTTACTATTTAAAAAAACAATTCATTTAACAGTCTGCTAGTTTAAAAATATTTATCCTAATGGATTGCTATCACTTGTTGTACAGCTGCACATTGTCACTAAGTTTTTTATATAGTTGTTTTATTATTTAAATATTATACTAATCTACAATTAATAATGTTACAATGATACATTAAAATCATTTTTTATTACATCAAACACAAAAATGTTAAAAAGCAATTCAAGAAAATACATATTTTCTTTAGGAGGAAACAAAAAATATAGATGGATTATAAAAACCTCCACTGAAACCCATATGTATTGCCCATATACATTACTTCACTCCAATTTCTGAACTTAAAATTTCCTCTAAAAAACAAAATGAGCAATTAAAAAAACTTGAACTATACAGATTTAGTAGAAATGATTCGCAGCTACAGGCAATTGCGTAGTGAAAGATATTTTTTTTAATAAAAGTTTTTTTTCTTTTATAACTGCCAGATATTTTTGTATTTTTGAAAAGTGAGAAACAAAACGGACTCCCTTAGCATAGTTTCGTCACGTCCTATTCCCATTTCTTAAGAAAGTGTAAAAAGTATTTTGAAGTAGAAAAAACATAAAAACAGTATAACTGTTCACAGTCTAATGATTAAGACTGAAAAAAGGCATCTTATTTTTTTATCTTATACGAAGTAGACTGCTAATTCTCGATGCATAAAGGGAAGTTTATCACTTCAGCGATTACAGTTTTTTTCTGTTTGTATCTTTAAAACTGCTGAAGTAAAACATTTATTTTATCTTTGTTGAATTTCGAAAATAGGAAAAAAAATGATATTCAGAAATGTAGAGAAATCATATCCAATACTAGTTTTCTAAACAGTTTTAAGAACATGAGGTACTTTCAAAATCACTTTTTGATATTTATCACTTTTTGAGCTTTTACTGTTGCATAAAATCTACAAGAAAATATATTTTGATTTAAAATACAAAACGTCTACAGGAAAAGCATGTCATTCAACTACATTTATTAGAAATATTCCTACTTCACTATATATAAGTTAAGTACGTCGATCGTTACACACACACACACACACACACACACACACACATATATATATATATATATATATATATATATATATATATATATATATATATATATATATATATATATATATATATATATATATATATATATATATATATATATATATATATATATATATATATATATATATATATATATATATATATATATATATACATATATATATATATATATATATATATATATATATATATACATATATATATATATATATATATATATATATATATATATATTATATATATATATATATATATATATATATATATATATATATATATATATATATATATATATATATATATATATATATATATATATATATATATATATACATACATATATATACATACATATATATATACATATATATATATATATATATATATATATATATATATATATATATATATATATATATATATATATATATATATATATACAAATATTATACATATATATGTGTGTGTGTGTAACATAACGTGGCCTGCTATGCTTCAAGGATGCCACAGAATCGATAGGATGTAGACGTCACAGAAAAAGAACACGATTTTTCAGAAGTTTTGTAGCATCTTTATTAAGCAACGTACAAAGCAAAAATCCAACAAAGGATGGTCGCACATCCTTATACAAACTTGGGGACGTTACCCGTGTGAGAAAGGAATTTGTTATTCAGCAAATTAGAAGTTCTCTTATTCATCAAAATAGGTTGGCGAGTTAAGCTCACCAACAGGAAAGAAAAAAAGAGTTTAAAGCCGAAAGGCCACTAAAAAGATGATGAAATTGCGGATTTTGTAGTTTTTTAATAGAAAAGTTGGTAATTTTAGTTTAGGATTAAAGTATTAAATTTATACATTACTTATATGTGTATGTGTATTATAAATATATTTTAAGACATCTTAGACATTCTTGAAAAGAGCAGGTTTCAA
>CM063509.1:58929062-58941562 GCA_032207245.1 Pardosa pseudoannulata
TGAACCTGCAATGGAGAGAGGCATCCATATTAGATTCTTCATGAGTTAGGGTTAGAAAAATTCAAAGCAAATTTGAAAACTTTCGAAATACACCCCTTCCCCCTTTTTCGAGCGTTTGATGACATTATTTCAAGCTCTATTTTTCCCGGTTAAGAGCCATCGATGTATGTATATATAATATATATAATATATATATATATATATATATATATATATATATATATATATATATTTATATATATATATATATATATATATATATATATATATATATATATATATATATATATATATATATATATATATATATATATATATATATATATATATATATATATATATATATATATATATATATATATATATATATATATATGTATATGTATATATGTATATATGTATATATATATATATATATATATTATATATATATATATATATATATATATATATATATATATATATATATATATATATATATATATATATATATGTATATATATATTATATATATATATATATATATATATATATATATATATATATATATATATATATATATATATATATATATATATATATATATATGTATGTATATATATATATATATATATATATATATATGTATATATATATATATATATATATATATATATATATATATATATTATATATATATATATATATATATATATATATATTTATATATATATATATATATATATATATATATATATATATATTTATATATATGTATATATATATATATCATCTGTGGTGTATACAGTAAGTAAACAGAAGATTTTGTGGCAAAATATTCTAATATTTGTCCAGAAAATATAATTACTGAAGTTTGTAAATATCGGAAATTTAATAATAGCCTAAGTTATCTGTCCGTCTGTCCTTGAATTTATGAAGTGGTTGGACCTAGATAGTATACAGGCATCCATACTAGATTCTTGGTGAGTTAGGTTTAGCAAAATTCAAAGAGAGTTCGAAAATGTAATAATGAGGAGAAACTAAATTTCATATCATATATATTTATTACACCGATAAGAAAGTTATATTAAGGGCTACACCATATTGTAGCCGAGATATGTCACAGGCAACATTCGTGTCATAATCACACCAGAAGTCTTCTTTGTGACGCGGAAGTTTGAGGAATTAGTTGTATTTAAATAGAATATTTGGGACTGCTGGCATTTGTATGACACGAAAGTGGCTTGGGATATATCTGTACTTCAGTACGTAGCACCCCAAATAATATTTAAATAATCACACTCCTAGTATTCATAAAATAGGACTAAAATTCAGTAGAAATAAATTAAAATATAATGGGACACTTTTGACCTGAACACTTTAGATGTACGCTACATTATAGAAATTTATAAGGTTTAAAGTATGAGAAGAAACTAAAATTTACATGTTGAATATTTGACACCGATAAAAAAGGTATATTAAGAGATAATTAAATAAATAATTACCCTTCTAGTGTTCATAAAGTAAAACTAAAATTTAATAACAATAAAAATAAACAGAATGGGTTATTTCTGACCCTAATCCTTTAAATTTATGCTACATTGTAGCAATTTAAAAAGGTTAAAAAGAGAGAAGAAATTTAATGAATATTTATTACTCCGATATTTAAATAAACATATCAATTCCCTCAAGGATAAATTATTTTAAAATAACTAATTAACTAAAATTAACACCTAGGGATTATGTTACAGCCCTGATATATATTTTCAGCCTAAATTAAACCTCTAAATATTTAAACAATGCTAGCATCAATATTCTAACAATCTTATTTATTTATAAATCTGATAAACTTAGAGTGATTTAAGTGCTTAATTTATAACCGTTATCACCTGAAATGCTTAGTGATAAATGCTTCTTTCCTCTTGGGAATTTCCTAGTTCTTTTTATTAAATATAAACAAATAGATAGACAATAATTTATGTTCCCCGCTTCACCCACGACATAAATGACAATTTAGTAAAATTGAGCTTTAGTTAGCTGTGATTAAATGATTTTCAACTATAACTAATGTAGTTGGTAGATAAATAAGTCAGGCAATATTAAAAGGTTATCCCCTGTGGGGTATAAAGTACGTAAATAGACTATTTGGGGACAAAGGAATATAATATTTTTCTAGAAAGTATAATTACTGAAGTTTGAAAAATATCCGAAATTTAATAATATCTGTCCGTCAGTCCTCGAATTTATGAAGCGGTTGGACCTGCAATGGATAGAGGCATCCACATTGGATTCTTCGTGAGTTAGGGCTAGAAAAATTAACCCCTTTGCTGTTTTGCCCTTACGCCGTACGGGCACGGCTTCCGGGCCTTTACTGATTTTCCCGTACGGCGTACGGGCAATCTCATTTCTATTTCGTTTCCACTGTTTTGGCCCTACTTTTTCAAATTTTAGTAACAAATTATTCGTAAAGATGGTCTAGTAAATGATAGTTTGCAGTTTATTGTATTTTCTACTCTGATTGGTTCAAAAGCGAGGGGTTTTTTTTTTCGCTTGTTTTGTATCAGAAGACGAATTTTTATCTTTAAGTGCATAGCTTTCTGGTTATATTTTACTAACCGCCTGAGAATTTTATTGATGTAAGGGTTGAATAATATATTTTTACTCTTAAACAATGGATAATTCAGATCTAATGAAGCTAATTTCTTGTGATTGGAACTGTGAATCGGAATCAGAAACTGAATTATCTGTACATGATAGTAGCGGAAGATTACTAGGTGACCTGGATAGTAGTGACTCTGAAAAAAAACCCACCACCCACACACACAACACACACACCCCCCCCCAACCCCCCCCCCCCCCCCACACACCCCCAAAAACCCCCCCCAACACAAAAAAAAACCCCCCCCCCCCCCCCCCCCCCCCCCCCCCCCCCCCCCCCCCCCCCCCCCCAAAAAAAAAAAACAACCCCCCCCCCCCCCCCCCCCCCCCCCCCCCCCCCCCCCCCCCCCCCCCCCCCCCCCCCCCCCCCCCCCAAACCCCACATAGTATAGATGGAATAAGTCAAGCAAGACAATTTTTTTTAAATTAATTGTGATAATCCTTCGGATCCGTAACCTAGATTTCCTTTCACTGGAATTCCAAAACTTAACTTGGATATCGATGAGACTAAAGGTAAACTTCAGTCCTGTGATGCTTTCATAGAAAAAGAAAGTTGTAATAAATGCTTAAAAATATTAGAAATGTTATTTTTAATAACATATCTTTACTTAAAAATGTAAAATGAACAAAAAAATGCAATAAAAAATGTGACATTTTTGTGACCGATTTCTGGAAAAAAATGAAATTGTCAAAGAGTTAAAAGCAAATTCGTAAACTTTCGTAATTAACCCCTTACCCCCTTTTCGAGCGTTTAATGCCATTAATTTAAGCCCTATTTTCATCGGTTAAGTGCAGGCCATGATTAAATTCATCAATTTATCACACTATAAGTAGATGAAAATAACATTTTTTCTAGCATTATGACGTTATTCCTTTAATTATCTTATTTAATCGTTTCTTGTTTTTTATTATTTAAATATCGTCTGCATTATTTTCACACGTTTCATCACTGAACTTAGATGTTACGTAAGCAGTTTTCCTTTATATTTGTCTTAAATAATAGATTAGGTACATACGTGATAATTTTAAAATTGAATCACTGATTAATTTTTGTTGCAATGAAAATGTTATCACTGGTATTAACAACAACTTCTTTTTCATAAAAGTCTAGGAGTCTATTTAATGGACTAATAAATATCTAGCGTTATATATGTTTAAATATTAAGAAGTTCGTTCGTTTGTATGTTTGATTTTTATACATAACCACACTGTTTGCAATCGATTCGCTCAATTTTGGACATCATTCATATATACCGCCAAATAATCACTGTCAATATTAAAACCTCTTTTTTCATCCTATCACGTAATATGACAAGATAAATTAAAGTTGGCAACTAACAGGCAGCTAGAATAGAGAAACATATTATTGAGCCTGTACCAGATAATTCACAGACAAAAAACAAACCCTTTTTTACCTCCCACATAGAGTACTTTACAATTCTGGAAAAATAAAAATTTTACTGATCCCGAGGTGTGACGGGCTATATTTTAGTTAAATCGATAAGAGAATAAAACGAAAAAAAAATTTGTGAAAGAAAAATATCATTTCTTTTTGTTTAAGTGATACAAACTTTAAAAAATGGAAAAGTGGATACAAACATCACTACATCGCATTTACTTGATATAATATGAAGAATTTATATCATTCATATATACCGACAAATAATCAATTTCAATATTAAAACCTCTTTTTTTCATCCTATCACGTAATATGACAAGATAAATTAAAGTCGGCAACTAACAGGCAGCTAGAATAGAGAAACATATTGAGCCTATACCAGATAATTCACAGACAAAAAACAAACCATTTTTTACCTCCCTCATAGAGTACTTTACAATTCTGGAAAAATAAAAATTTTACTGATCCCGGGGTGTGACGGGCTATATTTTAGTTAAATCGATAAGAGAATAAAACGAAAAAAAAATTTGTGAAAGAAAAATATCATTTCTTTTTGTTTAAGTGATACAAACTTCAAAAAATGGAAAAGTGGATACAAACATCACTACATCGCATTTACTTGATATAATATGAAGAATTTATATCATTCATATATACCGACAAATAATCAATTTCAATATTAAAACCTCTGCTGTTTGTCTTATCCCGTAATATGACAAGATAAATTAAAGTTGGCAACTAACATGCGGTCAGTAAAGATAAACAAATTATTGAGCGTGTATCAGATAATTGTCAGCCAAAAAACAACCTATATTTTTACCTGCCTCATAGGGTACTTAGGGAAAATTATATTATAGGGAAAATTAAAAACATTACAGATTCCTTCATATGACGGGCTATATGCTACGACGCGTATTCAGAAATAAAGTCTCCCTATTTAAAAGGAAAAAAGAACTCACGCTTTCAATTGCATATTTATTGGCAAGAAGTACAGCCATATTTCAGCTATTTTTCAACATAACCACCACCAGAATTGAGACACTTGTATGGTGGGATCAACTTTTGTATCCCTCTGTCGTAGAATGCTGCTGTTGTGAATGGATTTAGCCTACCTGTCCCAGAACACCGTGCACATCCCTTTCAGTACCGACAGCGTCTGTTTGAATTTGGTCCTGACCAAAGATCTACTATGATCCTAATTCATTGACTGCTGCTTGGTTTCCAGGGTAAAGTGCAATCCAAGTCTCATTGCCCGTGACGGTCCTGTCGAGGAGCTCGTCGCTGTCGTCGTGATACCATAGCAGTGAGTGCTGCTAACAAGCATTGAATTTTGTGTTTGGGTGTCAGTTTTGGCTCATAAACCTGACAAAGCTGACGACGAATTTAAAATGGCGCAATGCTTTGTGCATTCAAGATCACCGACCGAACCTTGCAGGCGGGAGAAGGACTTACAGTTTTCATTTCGGACCATTGCTACCCCACTACTGATATGAATCGGGACTTGTCCAGTTGGCATATGATTGATACGTCATAGATCTGTTACGCACGCGCAATTGACACGTCTAATTAAGTTTACTTTAACCCTTTAAAAGTCACCTACATAAATTATTTGGAATTTAAGGAAATTATTTTATAAATATTATCTATAACTCTTATAAATGCAAACTGTTTTAATTTTTTTTAATTCTTAGAGGGTTTTGCCTTAGATATACCATAGGAGGGATTGAGGAGGGTTAACTGACAAAAACACCCCCTTGTACAGCGTGAACACAATACTTTTTTAAAATTTTATCTATCCCTCCGAGTCGAGCACATCTAGGAAAAAATTCTCCGAAAAATACGCTGAAGGTTTCTGTGTCAGTGGCCAAAGAGTTCTATGATTTTTCCTTCACCCTTTGTCGACTAGAATGGAAAACGGAAAACCCAACCTCGTTATTGTCCCTTTACTTCCGGTTATATATAGATATATAAATAGATATTATAGATTGTTAATTTTTAATACACATAAAACTCGCCAAGTCTCGAAGATTATCCCATAAGAAATAATGGAATCTAAAAGTACGAATAAAAATATTCTCTGAGAGACTTATTTATATTTTTTTACGAAAGTCATCCAAGATACCGCAAACGAAATAGTTCGAAATAGAGATCTACAAAGCAATGAAACGCTACCAGCGTCTTTGTGCCTCAGGGGGTAGGGGTACATCTCTCATGAAATGTCAGTGAAAGGGGGGTGCAGTTCCTACACAATCGACCTGACCTTCCTACTTCAAAACTTCATAAGGGAAAGCACTGGCAAAAATGTACATTACATCCATTTTCGGAGCGTTTTTGGAGGTCGAAAATTGTACTTTTTGAAATCATCATCGGTTTGGCGGAATTGTACGTGCGAACCGCTTAGAGGATTATATTCTAAGAACAAAAAATAAGTGGTCTTTAAAAAGTATAATAAATAAATACTTCAACAAGTATTGTTTGAATAGATATTTTTTTTTTGGATCATAAGTAAAGAAATCGAATTACTAACTTTCAACTTACAGTAAGTATAGATATATATATTTCAGAAGAAAAAATAAATTAAATGCTGTACTATCATCTATTGTAAGTTTTAAATATTAAAAACATAAAAAAGATCGATAAGGAAACACTCACGTATCTCCAAAAATTAGAGAAAAAATGTTTATCAAGAGGTTTTGCTGTGAAACCACTGTCCGGTAAATGGTTAAAGGGGGAAAACATCGAAAAACTTACTTTCTGGATTCGCCTGGTTAAAATATTTTTCTTGATGAGTTTAAAGACAATTTGTTATTTTAATTTCTACATTTAAGGTATTCAACAATGTTCTAATTCCCTTAATGTCAAAAAATAAATCAAGCAAATGCTTAAATTTATAGATAAGAACCAAAAATTTAAAACTATTAAAATATATAATTTTTAGGAAAAATCCGAAATATAAAAAACCTTTAAAAAGCAATCTTTAAGTTAACAATATTTTGAGACATGAAAAATGGAGGGATTTTGTCAGCTATAAAAAAGAGAAATAAAGTAATATTTAACAGTTCTTTTCACTGACAACTTAGACAATTTATTTGGGCGACGTAAGAAGTAAATAAATGTCTGCTAAAATACAAGCATCTATCCAAAGAAGGTTATGGAGTTTGTTCGAATTAATAGAAAATTGTTTTAGACGCGAGATGCGTAAGAGTGGAAAGCAATTCCATTCCATAAAATGCAATTTTTATAGTTTAGTATAAAGCAATACTTTTTTTTTCGCAATATGTTGTGTAAAATGCATTTTGCTAAACCGGGATAGTTTATTAAAGGAACACATTGTTTGTATCGCTTGGAAATGAGATTTAAAACAATGTATATATTTTAAGAACTCGTTTAAACGGCTTGAAATTTTACAGCGGGATTTACTACCCATTTAATATTTTCATGAGTTTTTTTTTCCTTTTATGAAAGTCTTTTAAACATAAGCAATTTTCTATTAGTTATGTATAATGCTAGTATTATTTTTACTAAACTTTAAGGTGTATTGTCATTGATTTATTCAACTTTAAACCTTTTTTACAAATAGAAAGAACTTATCACCTTTAAGCAGCTTTAGATGGAAGATTAGGGGAGACTGGGGTAAAATGGACCATGGGGTAAAATGGACCACACAATATTATTTATTTTATTTATTATTTTTAATGTTTAATATTTTGATACATAGAGGAGAGAACTGCAGTCTTGAAAATGAATGGGTAATTGTGTGTTTGGCGGACATTTTAGCCATTTTATTCTAGAAAGTTGATTTGTGGTAGCCAGAAGTAAATATTTTCATCATAACATATCTTATTCTCTTCATTTAAGAACTGTGATTTGGAGGGTTTAACTTCACACAATAAAGAGCTAAGATAATGTATTATTATATTTAATGTAGCTAAAACAATTTAATATAAGAATTGTTCTTTATTTTCCGACACTTTTTGCAGAATTGCACATGGGGTAAAATAGACCACCAGAACCTGGGGTAAAATGGACCATTTTCCAATTTAAGCCAGGTTGTGTTTTTTTTCTGTATCCCATATGCTTTTCAAAGTTGATTTTATGCATGATACTTTAAAAAACATGCAATCAGGATTTAAAGTAACAGATATATGGCCATTCAATGAAAATGTCTTTGAGGATATCGGATATATCTCATCATATGTGACTGATCAACCGTCACCAGATTTTCAATTACCAAGTACAGCTGATCGTTAACCAAGCACATGTGATCAACAATCAAGCATAAGCATAGATGATCAGCATCCAAACACATCACAATCAGTACAAAGTGGAAATCATCACTTGAAAACAATATCCCCTTTTGAATTACGCCCCTTGGCTCACAAAATACATTTCCATTCCTACAACAAAAATTCATATTTTTAAAAATATTCTCACAAATTTGGCATAGGTATATTTTAATCAATTACATTTTTTATTATAATGATCTGAAGCTCTAATGGGAATTATGAATATCAATGTATATTATGTAACAATATTAAACGTATATTGCCTATATTTTACGTAGTTTGAACTGAAATGTCTGAAATGATAAGAATCAGCAAATATATTAATGGTATTCAGGGAACTCACAAAAGACATTTCCATTCCTACAACAAAAATTCATATCTTTAAAAACATTCTCACAAATTTGACATACGCATATTTTAATCAATTGCTTTTTTTACTATAATTTTTTACTTAATGGGAATTATGAATAGCAATGTACATTATACAACAATATTAATTGTATATTGTCTAAAATTTACGTAGTTTGAACTGAAATGTCTGAAATGATAAGAATCAGCTAATATATTAATGGTATTCAGGGAACTCACAAAAGACATTTCCATTCTTACAACAAAAATTCATATCTTTAAAAACATTCTCACAAACTTTTTAATAGAATTAAGTTTTTTCTTCCCTCTTTAGATTCTTTTTATAATCCTGTATCACTGGAGCTGCATAATCAGATACAAATGCCACAATTTATACACAAAATAAAATTCCGAATAAAAACTAACTATTGTACAAAAACAGTTATAAAGTAGTAAAAACCTTTCTAACGAAAAACTCTTCTTTCCTTACTAATTTCTTTGAATGTGCTTCGAATTTAATGAATCAGTTGTGAGCGAAAGAGTATAGCAGACGAAAAGTATTTTCAGCGTTTTATTTTCTTTTATACAAAAAAAATCAAAACTTTTGAAACAACTTTATAAGTTGAAAAATGCTTTCAAGTGTGTTTTTTCCTTTATTTTCGTGAAAACTTGTGTTTGTTATGTTTTCGAATTAAAATGCTGATGATTCGTGTTTTGGAAGTAGAGAAAAAAAACAAATTAAACTTTGAAGACGCCATAAATAAGCTTAACAAATGTCAGCAGTGCGGCAGATTCAATTATTTTTTGAGGATTTTTTTAGTTTACTTAAATAAGTTTGTAGATAAAAATTTTATATTCTTTGTTACACATAAGGGAATTTAGGAATCTTAAAAGTGTAACGCAATGTAATTAAATTATATACATTAAACATTTTGTATCTTTTGATGTAATTAACTTATGTGATATCTTTTTCTACTTTTTTTGCTTATATATATTAAAAAACGTGATATCTAGACAAAGAATAAAGATTTAGTTTTATGTTTGTCAATATAAAATCTCCATTAATCATTGGTTCCTTTATAAATAATATAAATGTTTACTTCAAAAGGAATTTGTATATAAATGTATTTTATAAATATATATTCTAACCTAGCTAAAACTATATCATTAAATGTATATAAGATGTATTTATCTAAATATTCTGTATCTTTGTATCTTTTGATATAATTGACCCTTGCGATATTGTTTTCTACTTTTTTTGCTCATATATATTCAAAAACGTAATATCTAGACATAGAATAACGGTTTAGTGTTATGCATTAAGTCAAATTTTTGTATTTGTGCCTGTAAAATCTGCATAATTCTTCTTTTATAAATATTATAAATATTTACTTCCAAACAAAAGTTTTGTATATAAATGAATTTTATAAATATATATTCTAACCTAGTCAAAACTATATTATTAACTTTATATAACAAGATACCATCTTTTACACAATGTATTTATCTAAATATTCTGTATCTTTGAATCATTTGATATAATTGACTCTTGTGATATCTTTTTCTACTTTTTTGCTTATATATATTAAAAAACATAATATCTAGGCATAGAATAAATATTTAGTTTTTTGTATCATGTCACATTTTCGTATTTGATCCTATAAAATCTCCATGAATCATTGCTTCTTTTATAAATAATATAAATGTTTACTTCCAAATTAAATTTTTTGTATATAAATGAATTTTATAAATATATATTCTAACCTATCCAAAACTATATTATTAACTGTATTTAAGAAGAAACCATATTTTACACAATGTATTTATTTAAATATTCTGTATCTTTGTATCTTTGGATATAATTAACTCGTAATATCGTTTTCTACTTTTTTTGGTTATATGTATTAATAAACGTAATTTCTAGACGAGAAAGAATAAAGGTTTAATTTTATGCATCATATCAAATTTTTGTTTTGTTTTTTTTGCTATAAAATAAAATCTACATTAATCCATTCTATTTTTATAAATAATATAAATGTTTACTTCCAAAGGAAAGTTGTGTGTATAAAATGCATTTTATAAAAATATATTATAACCTATCCAAAACTGTGTTATTTACTGAATATAAAAAGTAAAAATATTTTACACTCTGTATTTACTAAATATTCTGTATCTTTTGATATAATTGACTCTTGTAATATCATTTTCTTCTTTTTTGCCTATATATATTAAAAAATGTAATATCTAGAAGTAGAATAAAGGTTTAGTTTTATGCATCATGTCAAATTTTTGTTTTGTTTTTTTGCTATAAAATAAAATCTACATTAATCCATTCTATTTTTATAAATAATATAAATGTTTACTTCCAAAGGAAAGTTGTGTGTATAAAATGCATTTTATAAAAATATATTATAACCTATCCAAAACTGTGTTATTTACTGAATATAAAAAGTAAAAATATTTTACACTCTGTATTTACTAAATATTCTGTATCTTTTGTTATAATTGACTCTTGTAATATCATTTTCTGCTTTTTTGCCTATATATATTAAAAAACGTAATATCTAGAAGTAGAATAAAGGTTTAGTTTTATGCATCATGTCAAATATGGGTATTTGTGCCTATAAAATCTCCATTAATCATTGTTTCTTTTACAAATAATATAAATGTTTCAAAATGCTTCCAAAGGAAAGTTTGGTATATAAATGGAATTTATAAATATATATATTCTAACCTAGGCAAAACTATAGTATTAACTGTATATAAAAAGAAACGATATTTTACACAATATATTTAACTTAATACTCTGTGTCTTTGTATCTTTTGATATAATTTACCTTTGTGATATCGTTTTCTACTTTTTTGTTTATATATATATATTCAAAAAGTGATATCTAGACATAGAATAAAGGTTCAGTTTTATGCATCATGTCAAATGTTTGTGTTTTTCACTATAAAATATCCATTAATCATTGTTTCTTTTATAAATAATATAAATGTTTACTTCCAAAGAAAAGTTTTGTATATAAATGCATTTTATAAATATATATTCTACCCTAGCCAAAACTATAGTATTAACTGTATATAAGAAGAAACGGTATTTTACACAATATATCTATCTAAATATTCTGTATCTTTGTATCTTTTCATGAAATTGACTCTTCTGATATCGTTTTCTATTTTTTTGCTTATATATATATACATACATATATATACATATATATATATATATATATATATATATATATATATATATATATATATATATATATATATATATATATATATATATATATATATATATATATATATATATATATATATATATATATATATATATATATATATATATATATATATATATATATATATATATATATTAAAAAAACGTAACATCTAGACGTAGAATAAAGGTTTAGTCTTATGCATTCTGTCACATTTTTGTATTCGTGCCTATAACATCTGCATTAATCATCGGTTGCTTTATAATGTCTACTTCCAATGGAAAGCTTTGTATATAAATGCATTTTATAAATATATATTCTAACCTATGTAAAGCTATATTATTAAATGTATTTCAGAAAAAACTATATGTTACACGATGTATTTATCTAAATATTCTGTATCTTTGTATCTTTTGATATAATTGACAATATATTAAAAAACGTAATATCTAGGCATAGAATAAAGGTTTAGTTTTATGCATCATGTCAAATATTTGTAATTGTGCCTATAAAATCTCCATTGATCATTGCTTCTTTTATAAATAATGTAAATGTTTACTTCCAAAAGAAAGTTTTAGTACATAAATGCATTTTATAAATATATAT
>CM063509.1:58951562-58954062 GCA_032207245.1 Pardosa pseudoannulata
TGGGGGTTAAAAATGGGGATTATAAATTAAGCGAGTTATAATTAAAAATAGTTAAAACTCATTAACAATAACGTAATAGGAAAAAGACACACCGTAGATAAGAATTTACAAAATAAAAATAATGGTTTAATTTTAAACTACAAAACAGTTTAGCATAGTAAACGATTCTTCACTGACTTACTTCATCTTCAAACAGAAGACAAAATGGAGTTGACTCGAGAACATTCTCGAGCTATGATTTTCTACTATTATAAATCAGGATTAAACCAAGAAAAACGCTTTGAACGTTTGAAATAACCATTTGATGATGAATCTCCAGCTCGTTCTACTATATTCAGTTGGTTTAAAGAATTTAGCAGAGGTTGCAATTTTCTTCAGGATGAAGAACACACAGGAAGGCCGCCGTCGGCAGTAATCCCGGATAATGTGTCTGCCATACGAAAAATATTAATGAATGATAATTGCTGTACAGATCAAATTATACAGAAGGAACTTAACATTGGATACGCAGCCGTACACAAAATTATTAATGAAGAATTACATATGAAAAAATTAGTTTGCCGTTCGGTTCCCCATAATCTAACTGAGCACCAAAAAGGGGAGCGTGTCAGAATCAGTAAATAAACTCTTAAAATGCTTAATTATAGTGGCCACCGCATCATTTCTAAAATTGTAACGGGTGATGAAACGTACATACCGTTTTTTGATGTTCCAACACGTCAAGAAAGCAAAGTATGAGTCTTTGAAGATGATCCCACTCATACACTGGTGAAAAGACAAAGCCCACTGAAAAAAGTGATGTACGCCGTTTTCTTCAGAAGTACGGGATTGGTCAAAACCATCAAGTTGGAAAGACAAAAGACAGTAAGAGCAAACTGGTATACCACTAAATGTCTTCCACAAATTCTACAAGAAGTGAATGTTAAGGAACTAATGCTTCACCGTGGCAATGCATCTTCACATACAGCCGAACTACAGTTGAATTTCTTAAACAAAAACAGATTAAAGGGATAGAACATCCGCCGTATTCACCTGATCTAGCTATGTGTGACTTTTGGTTATTCTTTAATCTAAACAAGAACTTACGTGGACGTTTCATTCAGAAGAAAAGAGTGATGCGGCTATAAATGCATTTTTCATCTATTCCAAGAAATGAATGGCTTCAGGTATTTAATCTGTGGAATATTCGTCTAAAAAGTGCAATGAAGCTTTAGGAGACTACTTTGAATACACCTAAAATTTTGTACGTATAACTTTAAAAACCTAGTTATATCTCAAAAATTTCAGAGGGACTCTCATATATAAGTTTCTACTTAATAAAATTTTTAAGTATCAATCATATTGTGAACATCTATCTAGTTTTAGTGAGAATTACTTCAACCTTCGTCGTCTTAAAACAAACCAAATCAACATAACAGCAGTAATTTGTAGTTTATTTAACATTATGTATATATTAACATTATGCACATATGAATAAATTAATATGCCGATTAAATGCGTAATAAATTTTATCCATCTGTGTTATTCCTTAGAAATAATAAAGCTTTGCTCCTACGTACACACTTATATATCAAAAATAACATGGCAAAAATATTGTTCTTCCCTATAAATACTTTACTCACTTATTTTTGGAAATTTATTAGAAGGTTAAAAGTTACATATGTCTTCGCAGTTTGTTTTCTGTGTGTATTAATAGTAAGTTCATACACCGGAGTTTAATTTCAGCAAAAGGGTAGATCACTAAAAAATTACTGAATGTGGCACAATGTTCCTTTTTCCAGTTATAAACGGGATTTTAAAAACTGGAAAACAGCCAGATTCATTTTTTTGTTTTACATAAAGTAAAATGTTTCATTTTCGAGGGTTGCTTTCAGAGCAATCACTTTTCATGTTGCATAACTGTATGGAGATTTCTTGTTACATGTACTCTAAGGAAGCAAATTATTATCAATAAAAACAATTTTAAACCACCTTTATTTTGTTCTTCCAACTATGTTTCGGAAAATATATTTTTATGGTAAATTTAAAGCAATTTTATATTACACATGTTCATGTTAATTTCATAAAAGTTTAAAATACTAAAGACTAGAAATGTTTATTGGAAGAAATATATCTATTAATATTTCATGTTTACTTTTCTTGTTTTATAATTAATTCTTACACTTATATGCAAAATTTAGATATGAAACTTTTATTATTGTTTTCATTTTATAATCTTTATACAAATAATGAGTTCATTATATTAATGGTTTCAAGCTAAGCAAGGTGAAAATTCTGAATATCATTTGGAAATAAAAATAATTTAATATCAAATTTATTCTCTTTTCAGAATATATATTTTCAGAATAGATTTTTGCCAATTTTTTTAACTTCTTCTTAACGTAAAATTTTTTATAACTCCAATAGACCAGAAAAAAGTATTTACTACATTAATCATATTGATATTTCTTGTGTGTTTTTTTACTTGTTTATAAGTAATTCTTCAACATACAGTACTAAA
>CM063509.1:58966562-58976562 GCA_032207245.1 Pardosa pseudoannulata
CTAAAATATTCATTTTACATTAAGAGAAAACAAACTTGAAATCCATTCTAAATTCTACAGGAGTTTTTAAAAAATAACTGTTTTTTCTCTCCCCTAATTCTACCTTACTTATCTAAAGAAAATGTTCGAACACGAACATTCAATTGGGACTTAAAGTAAAACATTTTCTACATACTTAAATATCGAAGATAAACAGGGGCTAATAGTTGAACTTTAAAGTTTATTTAAAAATTCCGGTTTTTTTAAAGTAATTCTTAAGAGTGGTATATTTAAATCTACGGCTGACTTTCGGAATTTTATTTTCTTTTTAAATATACTATCAGACATTTCATATGCTGCTATTTCAACGTAAAGAGAAATATCTAAAACAGAGTGCAATATTGAATCGTTTCTTTTACTCTAGTCTTAAATAGGATTCTGGAAACTGGAAAAGAATAAAACATTTGTACTCCAGTTTTACATAAAAGGTTTATTTAACTTTCGAGTGATGTTGCTACAACAATCACGTTTTATGTTATGTAACTCTGTGGAGATTTGTGTTGTCTCTGCATGCATACTAATTTAGGAAAAAACTGGGTATTAGATTAAAAAAAAGTGTTCAAAGCTTACTTTATTTCATTCTTTGAAAACTGTTTCAGTTTTAGCATTTTTAAAGTGGATTTTGCATGATGCAGTATATGTGTTTTTTTAAAGCTTATAGAGAAAAAATGAAGTCCTGAAGGTTTCATTTACTGTAATGTTTGTATTGCTATTTCTCTTTTACTTCAGGCTTCTTACGTAATTTTTTATAAAATTGTATGTTATGATCCATATTATATCATAGGTTTTTTTTATGTTGGTATAAAAAAATCTTGATATAAAATGTATCATAATTTCAGGCCGTCGGCTCTTAGAAGTGTACTGGTTTAACGAACTAGAGGTACCGTAGTAATTTTTTCCTTCTTGGTCGACCTTATATTAGTAGTGTTTACTCCTTACATGGTTGAACTGTAACGGTCTCCCCTAGATCGGCAGCAACTCGTAGCTTCAGGTCACTCTTTTGTTTGTATATTCTTTTTAAGTCCTGAGTTAAATAATTCAATTATGAAAATAGGTACTGGTTGGGTAAAATTGATAATTTTTTATAATTTACTTAGGAAACACATCATAACTTTTAATAATTATATTTTAGCTTTGTAATAGATTTTTAGATGTTTCTTGGCAACATTTATTTTCCTTAAGAAGTTTTATATTTTGCTTCTGGCAACATAGATTTCCTTGTTTGCAAGTTAGGATTACATTCTTCTTTACTAAGGTCTTAAAAACTTTCAAAAAAGTAATGTTTTATTTCTTGTATAGTCATTATTATATATATAATCAACTGCAAAGGTTTCTGAACAACGGTTTTTTAAAAACAGGCAGGAAATATTTTAAATATTTTATAATGATTATTTTTGTAAGAGTTAATAAAATGATATGTATTACAAAAGATAAAAAAAGTAGAAACATAAATCATAAAACGTAAATATATCTTTTTAAAAGCATATAAAGTAAAAAACAAGCTTTGAAACTTTTATCTATTGCAACGTCTGGATTGCTACTACTCTTTTATTAATCATGCTTCTTACACAATTTCCAACAAAATTATAATTTATCATCTATTTAAATCATTAGGATTTTTTTATGACAATGCTAATTACTCAGTTAATAGAATACAATGTTTTACAAAAGATAAAAAAGTAAAATCCTAAATCATAAGAATAAAAGCATCTTTTTAAAAGCATATAAAGTAAGAAACAAGTTTTGAAAATTTTAAATTCTTATAAGTCTGGGTTTCTATTCATCTTGTATTAATATGACTTTTACACATTTTCTCACAAAATTATAAATAAATATCGTCTATATATATAATTCGGTGGATAAAACTATATTTCATGTAGGGTATATTTAATTCTGAAATCACATTTTCTGCTACGTAAAATTTTATAGATTTTGAATTGTGTCATACTTTACTATAAAATATTGAAATAAATCATAAATGTTTGAAACCAAATTTATTGTACCAATCACAATTTGTTTCAGAAAACATTTTTTATCTGTATTTTGCAATACTGTACAATTTATCTATTTCAACAATATATAATTTTAGAAATTAATTTGAAAAGACTGAAAAGTTTAATTGCCATTATGTCTGATGACAATTTCAGATTAAATTATTACGGTCTTATAAATAATTCTTACAAGAATTACTAAATTTACATCTAACATTATTTTTTTACTTTTATTTATTGTTATTTATTTTTATTCCGGGAAATAACAAGGAATAGTGGATAAAATTCTGTCGTTTCGAAATTATAGAACATTAAATTCTAAATCATTATTTGTTCTTTAGAAAAATAGATAAAAAATTAAATACAGGTTTCTAAAATATTCGTTTTACATTAAGAGAAAACAAACTTGAAATCCATTCTAAATTCTACAGGAGTTTTTAAAAAATAACTGTTTTTTCTCTTCTCTAATTCCTACCTTACTTATCTAAAGGAAATGTTCGAACATGAACATTCTGTTGGGATTTAAAGTAAAACATTTTATACATACTTAAATATCGAAGATAAACACGGGCCAATAGTTCAACTTTAAAGTTTATTTAAAAATTTCGGGTTTTTTTAAGTAATTCTTAAGAGTGGTATATTTAAATCTACGGCTGACTTTCGGAATTTTATTCTCTTTTTAAATATTCTAGTAGACATTTCATTCCCTGCCATTTCAACGTAAAGGGAAATATCGAAAACGTAGTGCAATATTGAATCGTTCTTTTTACTCTAGTCTTAAACAGGATTCTGGAAACTGGAAAAGAATAAAACATTCGTACTCCAGTTTTACATAAAGGGTTTATTTAACTTTCGAGTGATGTTGCTACAACAATCACGTTTTATGTTATGTAACTCTGTGGAGATTTGTGTTGTCTCTGCATGCATACTAATTTAGGAAAAAACTCGGTATTAAGGAAAAAAAAGTGTTTAAAGCTTCTTTATTTCGTTATTTGAAAACTGTTTCAGTAATAGTATTTTTAAAGTGGATTCAGCATGATGCAGCATATGTGTTTTATAAAAGCATATAAACTGTAACTTTTGTATTGCTATTTCTTTTTTATTTCAGGCTTCTTACGTAATTTTTCTAAAATTGTTTGTTATGATCCATTTTACATCATTGTTTTTTTATGATAATATAAAAAAATCGTGATGTAAAATATTTTAATTTCAGGAATCGATATATTAGTACTGTTTAAAAGCACTCGAGGTACCCTACTAATGTTTGTCCTTCCTGGTATTCTAGACTTTCTCTGTAGTGTTTACAGTGGAACTATAACTATAAGTTTTCCTCTAGTAAGCAACTTTGTAGCCGCTTAGGGTCGCTCTCGTAGCTTCAGGTCCTCCGTTGTTTGTATGCTGCTTTCAAGTTATGAGATAAGAATTCATTATGATAATTAAAGCTTAAGATTTCTCTCATAGATTCAATTCACTCCGTTGTTTGTATGCTGCTTTCAGATCTTGAGATAAAGAATTCAGTTATGAAGTTACTGTATTATGAAGCCGCTTAAGATTTCTCTCGTAGCTTCAGGTCACTCCGTTGTCTGTATGCTATAGATTTCAATTATGAAGATACTGAATTATGAAGCCGCTTAAGATTTCTCTCGTAGCTTCAATTCACTCCGTTGTTTGTATGCTACGTTCAGGTCCCGAGCTAAAGAATTCAATTATGAAGATACTCAATCATGAAGCCGCTTAAGATTTCTCTCGTAGATTCAGGCCACTCCAATGTTTGTATGCTGCGTTCAGGTCCTGAGCTAAAGAATTCAATTATGAAGATACTTAATTATGAAGCCGCTTAAGATTTCTCTCGTAGATTCAGGCCACTCCGTTGTTTGTATGCTGATTTCACGTCCTGAGTTAAATTATTCAATTATGAAGATACTAATCACTGAGTTAATAAAAGGATACTATTTGAAAGAAAAATATGTTGTGCTTATGAAGAAGAATAAATGATTGAAATGTATACCGTTATGGTATATTTACTCTTTTTATCCTGACGTTTCTTATAAGTATCGCTTCATTCAAACAGCTGTATATTCCTAATAAAGCCGTTTTTCCTGACTGTACTCACAAGGACATGAACAATACAGCTCCTACAGCAGAAAAGAAATGACAGTACCAATAATGAATCCTTTTTATCCGCATAGTAGGAATTTTATAATTGGCGTGCTGTATTCAAAGGTCATTTTATGGTAGAGTCGATACACGTGTTATTCAATTCAGTAATTTAGTGGTTTATTACCAGTTATTTGGAACTATTTCTTTTTAAGAAACTTCTATATTTAGCATTGAAGCGTTTTATTTTTTTAACCATAATTTAATGTTTTACTTTCAATCATAGAATGCAAAATATATATTGGTACTAGAAAGTACCAGCTGCAAAATTAACTACTAAAATACAGTAAAAATTAATTTTCTTTTTTCTATGATTATTCTCTATTAAAACTTCTCTAATGATGCAAAAATGCAATAAGAATGTTGATGGTAAATTAATTCATGATAAAAAGAATTAAATACATTCAAACATATCAAAATATTACTACCCATACCTTTAATTACGAAACAAAATATTATTTCTAACAGCAGAACATCTAAAATTGAACGTAAGTATTTTTTTCCATAAAAATTCAGAAGAAAGTAAAATAATTCAGGATATAAAGGGTTAAATACATTCAAACATTAACTACTTAATTACGAAACAAAATGACTTATTTCATGAACAACAGAACATCCTGCAAAACCGCATAACGTAACTGCAGTATTTATATTCCATAATAATGCAGTAAGAAAGTTTATGGTAAATTAATTCATAATATAAAGGGTTAAATACATTCAAACAGATTAAAATATTACTACCCATACCTTTAATTACGAAACAAAATGACTTATTTCATGAACAACAGAACATCCTGCAAAACCGCATAACGTAACTGCAGTATTTATATTCCATAATAATGCAGTAAGAAAGTTGATGGTAAATTAATTCAGGATATAAAGGGTTAAATACATTCAAACAGATCAAAATAGTAATATCCATACCTTTAATTAGAAACAAAATGACTTATTTCATGAACAACAGAACATCCTGCAAAACCGCATAACGTAACTGCAGTATTTATATTCCATAATAATAGTAGATTTACAATAATAAAAATAAATATGTATGTTATAATTCAATATTTTAAAATATTAATAATACTGTTATTTACGTAAAAATATTTATTAAACAACAGAACATCCATAAACGCATAAACTTTTATATTCAAATAATTTCATAAGAAAGCTGTTATTTCATATATTTTAATGTTCTTAATATATTCAAACAATTAAAATAGTACTAAACATACCTTTAATTACTGAAGATATAAAATAGTTATTTCATGAACAGCAGAAAATCGCATACGTTCGTATTTATATGAAAAATTAAATTCTAATATAGTTTACTCGCTGAAAAAATAGGAATATTATGTGTCATTTTTTTCCTCGAGAAAAGTTCTAAATGGTTATTCTCCCTTTTAAATCGGTCATTTCTGATCTGTTCCGGCTTTCATAATGAAAAAAAAAAATATTGAAGAAGTTTATAAATTCAAAATATTTATGAAAAGAAAAAGTTAGAATTTCCAGATAAACATTTGTTGTTTTTTTATTTTTTATCTGTTATGTTTTTTGAATATAAGTATTTGGTTTTTAGTAAAAAGTTATAGGTAATAGTGTTATATTTATCGATTTGTATGAAGACTGTCTTATATTTGTGTTTTTATTGTTTTTTTTCATACGACATATTTATTTTTATTTTTAATTTTTTATCATGTGTTGTGTAATAATTGTTCATGTATAATACATTATGCTGGTATTTATATTTTGTTTTACTTCTATTTTATATATATATATATATGATATATATGTATATATATATTATATATATATATATATATATATCTATATATATATATATATATATATATATATATATATATATTATATATATATATTAGATATATATATATATATATATTATTATATAATATATATATATATATATATTATATATATGTATATTATATATAATATATATATATATATATATATTTATATATATATATATATATATATATATATATATATATATATATATATATATATATATATATATTATATATATTATATATATATATATATATTATATATATATATATATATATATATATATATTATATATATATATATATATTATATATATATATATATATATATATATATATATATATATATATATATATATATATATATATATATATATATATATATATATTATATATATATATCTATTATATTATATATATATGTATATATATATATATATATATATATATATATATATTTATATATATATATATATCATATATAATTATATATATATTATATATATATATATATCATATATATATATATATATATCGTATATTATATTATTATATATATATATATATATATATCTTATATATATATATTATATATATAATATATATATATATATATAGATATTTATATATATATATTATAGATATATATTATATATTGATGGACTGTTATTATAGTAGATTATATTATATTTATATATATGATATATTTAATAGATATATATTTATTATAAATATAATGATTTATGAAACATAACAATATTCAGTTATTTTTTTAATTTTATATTATAAATTACTTTATTAAAATTTGTATTTCTTACTTAATAATAGTGTTTTTTCGTAAACGTGTTCTTTTCAAAACAAATAAAAATTAATTTAGTTTTCAAAATGTTTTGTAACATTTATATTTTATAAATATAATTGATGCTTTAACATTTCTCTCTATTATTGTGAAACATCAAGGGAAAATCTCTCATGGCGAAATGGTGGGTAGAAAAGCAGAAAATATGTCCGTGATTTTTATTTTTCTCTTGCAAGAAGTATTCGATTCTTCATAAAAACATTTTCTAAAGAGAGTCAAATAAAGCTCACAAAAATTGAATTCATAAAACATTATTCATTGCACTGCATTTTGTTCTAATCAAAGTCCTTAGAGTACGTATGGCACGTATAAAGGAAATTTAAAACATTTTTTCATTCAAAGATAAAAATCTTACATTTCGAAAATGTTCGTGTGTTTCTGGTAAGCAAAATATGCTAGGAATATGTAAAGTAAATACCGTTCTATTATCAAAAGAAACACGGGTAGTTTTAAACCTTTGTGGTTGAGTGTTTTGCACTGGATCAAGCAAATTTTACTTAAGAAAGCAATATATTATACTAAATCGGTAATTTAAGTAATTTGATTAACTTATAGGAACCAGGAACATAGATTTCAAATGTCCTCTGGTTCCATACCAATACCCGAAAATTTGCATCCTCTTTTTAACTCCAGATTTTTGTTGCTGTTATTGCATTCGACGATACAAATCTTGCATTTCGAAAAGGTTTGTGTGTTTCTGGTACGCAAAATAAGCTAGACATATGTAAAGTAAATACCGTTTTATTATCAAAAGAAAGTGGTTGAGTGCTTTTCACTGGATCATGCAAATTTTAATGAAGAAAGCAATATATTATACTAAAGCGGTAAATAAAGTAATTTGATTAACTTATAGAAACCAGGAACATAGATTTCAAATGTCCTCTGGTTCCATACCAATAGTTGAAAGTTTGCATCCTCTTTATAACTCCAGATTTTTGTTGCTGTTATTGCAATCAAAGATAAAAATCTTGCATTTCGAAATCTTTCCTGTGTTTCTGGTATGCCAAATATGCTAGGCATATATAAAGTAAATACCATTTTATTATCAAAAGAAACAAGGGCAATTTTAAGCCTCTCTGGTTGAGTGCTTTTCCCTGGATCAAGCAAATTTTACTGAAGAAAGCAATATATTATACTAAAGCGGTAAATTAAGGAATCTGATTAACTCTAAAGAACCAGGTACATAGATTTCAAATGTCCTCTGGTTTCATACCAATAGCCTAAAGTTTGCATCCTCTTTTTAACTCCAGATTTTTGTTGCTGTTATTGCATTCAAAGATAAAAATCTTGCATTTCGAAAACTTTCCTTTGTTTCTGGTATGCAAAATATGCTAGGCATTTGTAAAATAAATACCGTTTTATTATCAAAAGAAACACGGGCAAATTTAAACCTTTGTGGTTGAGTGCTTGTCACTGGATCAAACAATTTTTAATGAAGAAAGCAATATATTATACTAAAGTGGTAAATAAAGTAATTTGATTAACTTATAGGAACCAGGAACATAGATTTCAACTGTCCTCTGGTTCCATAGCAATAGCCGATAGTTTGGATCCTCTTTCTAACACCAGATTGTTGTTGCTGTTATTGCAATCAAAGATAAAAATCTTGCATTTCGAAATCTTTCCTGTGTTTCTGGTATGCCAAATATGCTAGGCATATATAAAGTAAATACCATTTTATTATCAAAAGAAACAAGGGCAATTTTAAGCCTCTCTGGTTGAGTGCTTTTCCCTGGATCAAGCAAATTTTACTGAAGAAAGCAATATATTATACTAAAGCGGTAAATTAAGGAATCTGATTAACTCTAAAGAACCAGGTACATAGATTTCAAATGTCCTCTGGTTTCATACCAATAGCCTAAAGTTTGCATCCTCTTTTTAACTCCAGATTTTTGTTGCTGTTATTGCATTCAAAGATAAAAATCTTGCATTTCGAAAAGGTTTGTGTGTTTCTGGTACGCAAAATAAGCTAGACATATGTAAAGTAAATACCGTTTTATTATCAAAAGAAAGTGGTTGAGTGCTTTTCACTGGATCATGCAAATTTTAATGAAGAAAGCAATATATTATACTAAAGCGGTAAATAAAGTAATTTGATTAACTTATAGGAACCAGGAACATAGATTTCAAATGTCCTCTGGTTCCATACCAATAGCCTAAAGTTTGCATCCTCTTTTTAACTCCAGATTTTTGTTGCTGTTATTGCATTCAAAGATAAAAATCTTGCATTTCGAAAACTTTCCTTTGTTTCTGGTATGCAAAATATGCTAGACATATGTAAAGTAAATACCATTTTATTATCAAAAGAAACACGGACAATTTTAAACCTTTGTGGTTGAGTGCATTTCCCTGGATCAATCAAATTTTACTGAAGAAAGCAATATATTATACTAAAGTGGTAAATTAAAGAATCTGATTAACTCCTAGGAAACAGGCACATAGATTTCAAATGTACTCTGGTTCCAAACCAATAGCCGAAAGTTAAACATCGTCATTTTAACTCCAGATTTGTGTTGCTGTTGTTGTCTAATGCCACTTGGTCAAACCAAGTACGATTCAGCAGGAGGCTATTCATATTAAAGCAAAGGGGTGTGCCTATAGATTTAACGAGCACTTCAAAGGTGAAAGTACGACTAAAATTAAGTCGTACGTTCACCTTTGAAGTGAATCGTCATAAGTGAATCCTCGAACGAGGTGAACCTCGTTCGAGGTGAAGTGAATCCTCTTCTTTGAAGTGAATCCTCGTTACGGGGATTCATTTTCAAGTGAATCCTCGTAATTTTAAAGCAGGAACCATGCAGAAAACCCATAGGCTTGTCCTGCAACCTCCAGAGGTATTGATTGAGAACTTGACATACATTGTGAATAATAACATATTTTACTGAAAAAAGAAATATATTATACTAAATCGGTATATTAATTCTTTAAAAACCAGACACATAGATTTCAAATGTCCTCTGATTCCATATGAATAGCCGAAAGTTTGCATCGTCTTTTTAACTCCAGGTTTTTGTTGCTGTTGTTGTCTAATGCCACTAGGACAAAACCTAGCACGATTCAGCAGGAGGATACTCGTATTAAATCAAAGGGATGAGCCTTAAGTTTAAACGAGCACCTAATAGGTGAAAATACAACTTAATCTCAAG
>CM063509.1:58981562-58984062 GCA_032207245.1 Pardosa pseudoannulata
AAATGAATCTAGAAAAGGATGAATGAAAAACATTTCCTACAAAAAAAGCTATTAAAAAAACACTTTCCGTATTAAAAAAGTATAAGTAGGAAAAATCTAAAAAAGAATAGTATAAAAAACAAAAAATAAAAAAAAGAAATATAATAACTGGGAATAATCAGAAGAACATGTGAAATATTTTCGAATTCAAGAAAAGCGGAAACTCATTATAATAAGATTTTTGTGGATGGAAAAATATGATCTGAAAAAAAAAAATTACATGGAAGTTTAGATATTTTATTTTTTACACATTAAGTATTTTTTAAATTTCCTTTTTTTCTTCGAGAATTCTTAAATAAGAATGGGTTGCTAAATAACAGTTCCAACGAAATATTTGCAAATAACACTGCGCCTGTTAGTTTGAAACCAAATGGTTAGACGACTGTGAAATGACCCAAAAAACTGGACTTATATTCCTCTTATTTTATGACTTAGAACTTATGTTTTCATTTTAAAAGTATACAGTGTGTTTAGATTTTTAAATTTTTACCTACAGTTACAATATTGATAGTAAAAGATAAGTTAAATTATCAACAAGTTCCAATTAGCCTTTTCACTTCGGGATGTTAATTTATATTACCATATATAAAGACGAAAGTGTTAGATTCAGATTTTATCAATATCACAGAAGTTGTTCACAGGGGATACTTTTCACAACAATAAGGAGGAAGGAAAAATTAGTGTATTTTCGGCGAGGTATAAATTAAGCCTATGATAACAAAGCCTACAATAATTTAACCCTTTAAACTTGATATTAAAAGGTTGTTGAACATATCAACAAGTTCCAATTACCGTTTCACGAAGGGATATTTCTTTATTTTGACGTATATAAAGACGAAAGTGTTAGATTTATTCTTTAGCAGCATCACAGAAATTGTTCACAGGGGGTACTTTTCATAACAATACGAAAGAAAGAAAAAGTAAAGTGTATTTTCGGTGAGATATAAATTATGCCTACGATAACAAAATTGCTATTAAAAGGTTATTGAACTTATCAACAAATTGCAATTACCGTTTCAAGACGGGATGTTTCTTTATATTACCCTTGTTAAAGACGGGAGTGTTAGATTCAGACTTTAGCAGGTATACCAGAAGTTGTGCACAGGAGGTACTTGGCACAACAATAAGTAGGAAGTAAAAAACAAGTGTATTTTCGGTGAGGTGTAAATTAACCCTACGTAACATTGAAATTAAAGGTGATTGAGCATTGATCTTCCTCCTCTTTCTACCATTAAGTATTTGGACACCTATGCAAATGACGATATCTGCGGTCCTGTGGTACGTCACGGCCTTCGACGGTATACATTATGTAGGAAACAGCATCGGCACTAGTCGTATGCAAGATCTTGCGCAGATCGGAGCTCTCTGATTTCGAGAAAGTTATAATTATCGGGTATCACAAATGGGGCCGATCCTAAGGGAAATACTAGCGATCTGAAGTACCCAAAATCGATGGTGGCATATGTGATTAAGAAGTGGAAGGTAAGCTGAAATTGTCGGAATGTGACCCGAGTAGGCAGACCAACGAAACTGGGAGATAGAGACGAGTGCTGTCCTGAGAAATTCCGAAGAGCTGCACCCAACCGATGGTTCTCATCCTTGAGGAGTTTCAACAGGCATCCGCGAGTATTGTTTTAATGAATACCATCCGTAACGAAGCACATGTGCTTGGTTTTCATGAACGTGCTGCTGCCCATAACCCTTTGATTCACAAAGTCCAACCGTGCTGCTCGGTTAATGTGGTGCAAAGCACATCGAAATTAGACCGTAGATCCGTGGAAACAGGTTCCTGGGAGCTACGAATCAAGGTTCACCCTTTACCGTTCGGATGACAGGATCTGGGTCTGGCGTCTCCCTGGAGAAAGTCTCCTGCCAGATTGCATTGTGCAACAATCAAGTTCGGCGGAGGTGGAATTATGGTCTGGGGTTGTTTCTCCTGGTATGGATTGAGACCCTTGGTCTCCATTCATGGTAAGCACAAAGAAGAGGCCTACTGCACTATTTTGAATGACAATATGCTTCCTACGTTGTGGCAGTTTTACGGGTTGGACTCCTGTTACTTTCAGGACGACAATGGCAGTTGTCATGTTTCGAGATTAACCAAGGCTTGGTATGGTGCCAATGGAATCCATCGAATGGCTGCCCAGATCCCAGCTCTGAACCCTATCTAGAACCTCTGGGACGAGTTGTATCACCGAATTAAGGGGTGCACTACCCGTCCAAAATCGGTGAAGGAACTTGTATGTCTACTCCAAGCCGAGTGGAAGACAATACCACTAGCTGTAATACAAAGACTTGTGGAAAGTAAGCCCCGGAGGGTTCACGCTGCAATTGCCTCTCGTGGAGGCTCTACCAACTATTGATTTTGAATAAAGTCAGTTTTTCTTTTCTATCACAGGTGTCCAAATACTTATAGGTAGACAGTATTGTATGGCAGATAAATTGTGAACAAAAGTATGGG
>CM063509.1:58991562-58996562 GCA_032207245.1 Pardosa pseudoannulata
TCGAGGAGCTCCATGTTTTAGAAGAATCTCTTCGAGCAGGAACTTAGCTACCTCTTCGGCTTCAGCAGTTGGTAAAGCTTTAGTTACTGCATAGCGTGTACAATAGTCGGTGCATACTGCGATCCATTTATTACCATGGGCAGATTTAGGAAATCTCCCAAGCAGATCTATCCCAATTCGATGAAAAGGTGCGACAGCAGGAGGGATAGAAACCAGTCGTCCAGGTGGTAGTTGCGGAACTGATTTTTTCCTTTGACATTCTCGGCAGTGCATGACATATCTAACAACATTTCGGTACATCCCCGGCCAATAAAATCTTTTCCGGATCCTGTCGTACGTTTTCGCAAAGCCAAGATGCCCTGCGGTAGGCGCGTCGTGGAAATGTTTAAGTATGTCTGCACGTAGATGTTTGGGAATGACGGGCAACCATGTCTTTCCAGCTGGATCAAAATTCTTTCTGCATAGGACTCCATCAATTAAATCAAATTGCCTTTCGGTGGATGATCCGATCTTCGGAAGGATCATTTTTGCTATGTCTGGATCTTTCTTCTGCTCGACAGCGAGGTCTATACTAGTGGTTACTGCTAAAAATTGATCTTGCGTCTCAGTCTCTTCGTCTATTGGATTCCTCGAGAGAGCGTCGGCATCGTTATGCTTCCTACCCGATTTGTATTTTACTGAAAAATTATGTTCTTGGAGTCGCAGAGCCCACCTTGCCAGTCTGCCTGAGGGATCCTTTAGAGTCATAAGCCAGCACAATGAATGGTGATCTGTCACGACGGTAAAATGTCTTCCAAACAGGTATGGCCGGAATTTATTGATAGCCCATATGACGGCAAGGCATTCCCGTTCTGTAGTAGAATAATTTTTTTCGGCCTTTGTCAGGGTCCTAGAGGCGTAAGCAATGACCTTTTCGACTTCATTCTGCATTTGAACCAGAACTGCTCCAATACCATATCCGCTGGCATCTGTATGAATTTCTGTAGGGCATCTTTCGTCGAATATCCCCAATACTGGATCAGATGTAAGCGCCTTCTTCAGGTTGTCAAAAGCCTCTACCTCTTTAGAACCCCAATGAAATTTCGCATCGCCTTTCAACAGAACCTGCAGGGGCTCGGCGAGATAGCAAAAGCCCTTAATGAACCTTCTGAAGTAGGAGCAAAGTCCAAGAAAACTTCGTACGTCATGTAAGTTCTGCGGAGTAGGGAAATTGGTCACGGCTTTCACTTTGTCGGGATCTGGACGGACACCGCTACTGGATACGAGATGGCCAAGGATTTTTACTTCTTTAGCAGCAAAAAGGCACTTCTTGGGGTTAAGTATGAGTCCAGCTTCTTGAATGCATTTCAGAACTGTCCTTAATCGGATAAGGTGGTCTTCGTAACTTTCCGAGAAAACTAATATGTCGTCCAGGTAACACAGTCACATAGTCCATTTGAGATGACGCAGCAAATTGCCCATCATTCTTCAAAAGTCGCCGGTGCATTGCAAAGTCCAAACGGCATGACTTTAAATTCGTATAAACCTTCTGGAGTAATAAATGCCGTCTTTTCACGATCTGCTTCATCCACTTCTATCTGCCAGTAACCACATCGGAGATCCATGGAAGAAAAGATCTTTTAAACAGTCCAGAGTATCGTCAATACGGGGCAGAGGATAAACATCTTTCTTTGTGATTCTATTCAGTTTGCGATAGTCCACGCAAAAACGCCAGCTTCCATCCTTTTTCCTTATGAGTACGACGGGAGATGACCACGGACTCTCAGATGGCTGGACAATACCTTGATCAAGCATTTTCTGAACTTCTTCGCGAATTATGCGTCTTTCAGTCGGTGAAACTCGGTAAGCCCTTTGGTAAATTGGAGCATGGTCACCCGTATTGATCCTGTGTTTCACATTTGTCTTTGCGGCTGTCGACTTGTTAGCTTTTGTAAAGATTTCCGAAAAGGCTTGTAGGAGCTTGACTAACTTGCGTTTTCTTTCGCTGCTCAACTCAGGGGATATCATCTTGGTGTAATCTGTATTGGAATTCGTCGGCTCCTGCAGAGTACTCGTACTTTTTGTTGTTTCCGCAATCTCGCATATGTGCCCTTCATCCAGGAGCTCAGCTTCGCCTACGTACATTCCTTTAGGAATGACTTGATCTTTGGCTTGCATGTTAGCAATCCAAATCTGACTTCGTCCATTATGGTATGAGGATACCATCGATGGTATAGCAAGGTTTCTTTCGAGCAGCAAGTGTCTATTGCCATCCACGATTACGCTTATGTTTCTTCCGATATCTAGTCCTGATACTGCTATTCTTGTCATTGAGCGTGGCTTAAGCTTGTAGTCCTTCGTGGCATACACCTTCCATGCGTCTAGTGATTTGGTTTCTTGGCAAGTATCTTCTATCAATAGTTCACTTCTGCCACAGTCTATCACAGCTTGAGAAGCTTCCAAAAAGTCCCATCCGAGGATTACGTCGTGGCTACAATGCTGTAGGACGATGAATTCAACAGGCAGCTCTCGTCTATTTATAACGACACGCAGAACACATTTTCCCAGCGGCCTAACAAAATTGCCATTAGCGACTTTCAGCATAGTGTTCTTGGTGTCAGTGAACATAACTTTCTTTAAGGATCGACGAAACTTATCGGAGACGACGGAAAATGAGGCTCCAGAATCTACTAGAGCACGGATCGGCTGATTATCTACCAGAACATCGAGGTGGTTACCCGTCATCCTTGCGGCCGATGGAGGATTTTCATTACATGCGGCCTCACCTCCTCGAAAGGTCGCTCTGCTTAGTTTTCCTCGTTTCTACGGCTTGGAGATTGACCTGATCGACGATATGGCGACGGCGATCGGAAACGACGGGTTGGTGATCGGCCTCTAGTAGGACTAGGAAAAGAACGGCGTTCGGGGCTTGGTCGGCGAAACTCATCGTCAGTGTCATCGAAGTTCTGTCGGCGGGCTCGATAATCGTCAAATATAGCCTTCCTCTCACGGCAATAGCGTACGACGTGTCCAGGGCGTCCACAGTGGAAACACACTGGCCTGTTGTCGGTCGTTCTCCATAGGTCCGTTTTCCTGGGCTGCGGTGCTGATCTCTGGACAGAACTTCTAGGTTTCCTCGTCACAGCGGCTGCATACGTGGGACGTCGTTGGGCGTCTGCAGACTTTACGACCACTGGCGCCAAAGCTCTTTCGACTTCGTCTTGGATGACGGTCTGTAGCGGCTGGGAATAGGGGTCCGGAAACTCGTCGACTTGATTTACTAATCGATTTACCTCTTCGCGTACAATTCTACGGATAAGAGACACTAAATCTGACTCGTCCTCTACGGCTGCAACTGGTAAGACATTTGGTAGTCTCTCAAATCTTCGGCCAATTCTTTTTTCCTCATGTCTTCAATGTAGTTGCACCACTTGATGAAGTCAGCTGTAGTCTTCACTTCTTTCATTAAGAGCACTTGGTACATATCTTCAGCAACTCCTTTCATTAAGTGAGATACTTTCTCGTTGTCGGACATTGAAGGATTGACTTCTTGACAAAGCCCTAATACACTCTGAATGTAGGACTGAGTACTCTCTCCTGCCCTTTGAGCTCTACATTTTAGTTGTTCTTCGGCCTTTTTTGTGTACTTGAGACGATCGCCCAAAAGTTCATTTAAACCCCTCTTGAATGCGTCCCAGGAGTCCAAGGTATCTTCATTATTTATGTACCACTGTTTGGCCGTACCGTCTAGGAAAAAATAGACGTTTGCAAGACACATCATTTCATCCCATTTGTTGAACTTTGCCACTCGATCGTATTCTGCAAGCCATTTCCGAGGGTCATCTCCAGGCTCCCCACGGAAGGTTGAAGGGTTTCTTAGGGGCGGGTAGGTAGGAGTTACCACGACAGGCTTTGTATCTTCGGGCATTATCTGCTTCTTTCTTTTTTCTGGGTTGTAAAGGCCAAATTCCGGAGGTAATCCTCTTAAACGGAGACTTCTGCGAACACTGTCAGAATTATCCACAATGGCGAAATCGTTACCCGGCGCCTCCACCAAATTTGTCACGAAGATTCGAATGAAAACACCGTTTAACGTAAGAGAAGAATTTATTGAAGCTAAGTAGCAACTCGCAACTTTACAAGATCGAGAACTTGTCTACAACTAGTGGGTATCAGCTTTTATACCCGAACAGAACATTCGAGAAATAACTAATTTACATATTAAAGAAAGATCTAGAATATTCAAGAACATAAGGAAACAATAAACAACATTTTTAAATTAAAAATCCGTACTTTGGATAAACTGCCATGTCAAGCATCGAACCCACAATCTCCGGGTCTGGATCGCGTGCTTTGACCATTCGGCCACTTAGCTAGTTGGCTAAGTATCTTTATGCGGCAATATATATATATATACATATATACATATATATATACATATATATATATATATATATACATATATATATATATATATATATATATATATATATATATATATATATATATATATATATATATATATATAATATATATATATATATATATATATATATATATATATACATATATATATACAATATATACATATATATATATATATATATATATATATATATATATATATATATATATATATATTCTTCTGATACAACATGCAAATGAAGTATTTAATTTTTCCCTCTATTAGCAGTGGCTAAAGTACTAAACAAAAGAATAAAGAATAGATATTGGCATTTCCACTAGTAGTTTAGAGAAAACAATTGATGGCTTGACCTGTAGAAAAAACTACAATTCCTCAGAGACTATTTCATGAGGAAAAAAATGTCCTATATTTCTGTGGTCTGATTTTTCTGCTCCAGAGTCATAGGATTTAGGAAAAGAGAAAACTTTTTATAGCTATTTATTGGCAAATAACTACTCTTGTATAAAAAAAATAAAGAGGTTAAATATGGCAACATACGGGTCAGTTCTAGTGATATATTTTTTTGTCTGGAATATTTTTCAAAATAAATGGGAGG
>CM063509.1:59001562-59004062 GCA_032207245.1 Pardosa pseudoannulata
ATACTTGGATGCCAGATACACTGAAAATATAACACACTGTCCTTGATACCATGTGCACTCCGTCATCACACCGGAATCTACCCTGCCGAACAGTCTTGCTTCAGCACATCGAACATTGGCCAGGGAGTATCGGGCACTTCGGGAAGTGGCCGGCCAAAGTCGCATATACGCTATTCCTTTCCAGTACATCGCACATTGGCCATGGCATGTGGCCAATGTGCGATTTGGCCGGCTAATTCGGGAACTGACTGAACTTCGGACTTTGGCCGTAACATATATATATATAATATATATATATATATATATATATATATATATATATATATATATATATATTATATATATATATAGTATATATATATATATTATATATATACATATATATATATATATATATATACATATATATACATATATATATATATATATATATATACATATATATATACATATATATATACATATATATATACATATATATATAATATATATATATATATATATATATATATATATATATATATATATTTATATATATATGTAGATACTATATAAGCAAACTTGTGAAAATACTTTGGGTTACTATATATTTCTTTTTTGACCAATGTTTACAATACGCTAAATATTTCCGTGTTATCATGAGCAAAACAAGTTCTTAAGCTTTGATGGGAGTATTGATAATTATATTTAGATATTTCAACATATTTAGATAATTTTTATACCACATAAAAGAGTCAAAATAAGAAATGTGTATTACATTATAGGCATCTCATGATATATATTTAACATAAGATACTTGTTTATATATATGTATATACTCTTCTGATGCGACATGAAAAAGAAGTATTTAATTTTTTTCCCTCTATTAGCAGTGGCTCCAGAACTGCCATTGAAAGAGACCGCAACAAGTCTAATTAAAACTTTATTTTAGATCTGCTAAAACACAGATTTTTATTAGTTAACTACAGACAAAGGAAAGACACAAAAATCACTCGAACAGAGTTGCAACCCAGGAGCGAAGACAGACAAAATTTTCCCGAGGGACAAGAAACTTTCTCAGCGAATTTAAGTGTTAAGATCGGGGGAAATCGCCGATCCATTTGCTGGTGACAGTTAGAAAACGTGTTTGAATAGACAGAAAAATTTACATATATAGGACAGAAAGCTTTGGGGAAATGTATCGAAAGAATTTTAAGTCGGGGACGCTCCTTTAAATAAGAAATTTAGAGGATGGGAAAAAGATTTTTAAGGAATTAGAATGAGGGAGGTATGTAAGGAAATATTAAACTTAAATAATTTGTATATATTACATATATATGCATAAATTAATATACATACATAAGTATATATATATATATATGTATATATAGATATATAGATATAATATATATAAATGTAAGTACTATAAAAGAAAACTTTTTATATTTATTTTTTTGCTGCAATGTTTACAATCCGCTAATTGTTCTCGTTATATCATGAGCATAACAAGCTTTTAAGCTTTGGTATTGATAACACAGGCCTGCGAAATTGCAATTTTTAAAAAATACAAGAGAAGTTTTTTCTTATTTTTAAGTTATTTGGTATGCTGATTTCGAAAATGACCTCCATTTTTTTCCATCACGTCAGGATTTTTTGTAAAATTGATGTACATATTACTGGTAATATCCTATATGGAAAAAATGCTCTCGAACTGTTAGCTTGTACTGACTGGCAACAGTGGGTTTTATCTATTCATGTGAGTTTATTTAATTTGTTTATGATTAGGCATATTAATTTTTAAACAACAATTAAAATTAAAAATGTATACATTTTGTATATAAAGAATGAAAACCATCGCAACCAGAACGCATGAGCTGCACCAGGGCGAGACAAAAAGTTCCCTAGTTATTAAATTTTTTACATTAATTTTATAAGAAAAACAGTCCTAGAAAACCCCCAACTACCTGTTTTTACGTTTTATTAAGGTTTATATATAATAAATGTAAGTTTGAAATATATTTGAAACTCAATACGAAACAAAGACATTTAAATTTAGTTACGTACATTTTTTCCGTTAAAATTTCTTTTTGACGTTCTTTTATGTTCAATCTTATCTTCATCTCTTGCTAACATCCAACAATAGTCGGCAAGCATATTCTTATTCCACCTACCTTGATATTTTCTCTCCATATCCTTCATGTCTTGGTGGAACCTTCTCCCTGTTCTTCGCTGACGGATCCTAAATTTTCGGAAAAATAGTCCAAATGCGATTGGAGGAAATGCAATTTTACACACATGGAGCAGCCCAACACTTGAAATTTGTCTAGCATGTTGCCAACAATTCTTTTAAATCAACTAAGCTTTCTCGAAGTACATTTTGGGTGCCTGGCTCAATATTTTGCCTTTTGAGCCACTCTTTTCTGACCCAATATTGTGTTTTGTCACAGGCTGTCTCTCACTCACAAATAAAACACGGAAATTTTGTATACCCGTTTTGTTGATCGAGAAGCATGGTGATGAT
>CM063509.1:59024062-59026562 GCA_032207245.1 Pardosa pseudoannulata
TTATAATCTTTTAGCATATATGAATTACAATTTTTACAATGCTAAACATATTGAAGGCAGATTATATAATTATAGTTGTTTATATATATATATATATATATATATTATATATATATATATATATATATATATATATTGTTATATATACAAATGTATAACTACTGTATTTTTTATTTTACTTGATTTTATTTTAGGTAACGATTTAATCTCGTCAATTACTTTTTATTATTAATTTGACTTGTATCTCTGAGTATTTCATCAAAACAGGGTCCATTTATCAAAAATATTATGAACAAAGTGTTAAATGTTCCTTTAAACTTTAGAAAATTCTAAATGTGTATTTAAAATTTCGGAAAGAGAGTAAATCCTTTCATTGATATCGCTACAGAAGAAAAATGTTCAAGCAAATATATAAAGCATACCAAAACAAACCATTTCCGACGCATTGGCTGAAAACACTTTTTTTTTATTCCACCGCCGTTTTATTTAATTTTATTGTTTGAACTTTAAAGGTTTTTTTTCTGGTACCGTTTGACCCCTTATGAAATGCTTATGTTGACAGTTGTTTTGTGGGTGTAGGATAAAAGTACAGTATGAATATTCACTCGAAAAATGCATTCCATTCCTTTATCGAATTGTTTGATATTTCCTCTTTTACGCATTTCTAAAAAGGGATTCTGAATATTGATTCATATATCAAAAAGTGTATTTAAAGTCAAGTTTGTTTAGTATGGTCGTTTGTTTTAAAGGCAAGAATTGCATCACTATCTTATTTGCTGTTTAGATGTGTCTGATATAGTGTTTGTAAGATGAAAAGCCTTTAGTATATTTATGATTGTAAACTATGCCATTCGTATTTATGTACGTTATAAGAAGAAAAATTATGAGAAATGTTTGAATTAGTTAGAAGGTTAGAAAACTATTTAAGCAAATATATTAGCAGTGAGGCATCATTTCAAACTTTAGAAATATGCTTATTTATAGAGTTAAACACACATATATATGTATACATGTATATGTATATATTTATATATGTATAAATGTATACATATTTATCAATATTTAAAAATACCATATCAATTTATGATGTTTTGATAAATTTAAAATATCTTTAGTAATATAATCTGCCTTCAATATATTTAGCATTGTAAAAATTGTCATTTATATATCCTATACTATAATACGAGGAATGGTTGTCAAGTCGAAAATCATCCCAGAATTAATAAACTGTAGTAAACTTGGGGATCTGGGGTTTTTGGTCACGAGGAATCGATTGGCATCGGTTTTGACGCGCTAAGGTCACGTAGTTCGGCGCTACAGATAGGGCCGGGTTCGAATCACAAACTTTTTTCTCATGCGTCCAAACCAAGTGAAAATTGGTAGGGCGTTTTCGACCACAAATCGATTGGCTGTAGTTCTGACGAATTAATAATAATAATAATAAAAGTCTTTATTGATTTGTCTTTATTCCTTGATATCGGTTTCCATTTTTATTTTCTATCAACTCTAAATATTAAATTAATGTAGCAAAGTATATATAACACATAAACGATATAGTAAAAAAAAATAATGCAAACAAAAATTTTGAAAACCAACCACAAAAAATTAAAAAATAATCCTTCACTAACGTGCCGAAACAACCTCGCTGTTCAATTTCCAAAGCCACACTAAACACAGAGCATATAACTTATCAAAGTCCGTCGCCGCGTTAGTGCGTCGTCGGCATACCAGGAGGTGCCACTCTGACGCGCCAGTGCGTCGGTGGCAGCGAACGTGTTAAGGAACTGATTTCGATTTCAAATCACCATCAACAAAGTTCGACATTTCAACATTCATCAAATTTCAAGATACATTTTCAACATGCAGAACGCACCTCTACATGAAATGCTTCAAGGAGCCGGAATTTTGGAACAACAAGCGATCAACTCAATTATACCCGCAAATGGACAACTAGAAGATACCGTCATTGTCAGAATGCTTCTCCATTCAACACACTTAAATCTTTACACTGCTCACTTTGTACCATTTCTTTAATTGTATAATTTTTTGTTATCAATTACATTTTATTTCCTGTGACTTTTCAAACTTTTGAAAATTTAAATCTTCGAGTTAGCTTCGATACCTGTTTTCTCCGAGCGGAGCTCGGTCACCCGGTACTGCTAAAATAATATAAAGAATATATATTTATACATATACATACATATATACATATATATATATATATATATATATATATATATATATATATATATATATATATATATATGCGTGTGTGTATATATACATATACACACACGCATACATACAAGCATACATATGTATATGCATATATATATACACACACATATATATATATATACATATATATATACATATATGTATATATACATATATATGTATATATATATACCTATATATATGCATATATATATATACATGTACATGTATATATATATATATATATGTATATGTAATATATATATACATATAATATTATACA
>CM063509.1:59039062-59048206 GCA_032207245.1 Pardosa pseudoannulata
ATGAGTTAATCAATAACTAGCATATAGCCCGTCATATAACGGAATCAGTAAAACTTTTAATATTCCAGAATTGTATAGTACCCTATAAGCCCGATAAAAATATGGTTTGTTTTTTGGATAAGATTTATCTTGTACACGCTCAATAATTTTTTTTATCTTCATACTCCTCTAAAGTCTTCCGATACTGTGAAGGCAGTTTAGAATCACCTTGAATTTATTTAGAAAGTTAATTCAAAGTCCTAATCTGTTGTTCAATTAGGACGAATTTGAATTTAAAGCTAATTTCTAGTATTATTTTAATGCAGGATAAAAATATCTTCTCTTTATTAGTAGTTTTAGAGATGCTACAGGCGGAGCTAAACGTGACTTAAGTAAACCAGTCGTCACTGGGATCCCAGTCTTAGTTATATCAGATTTTTTTCTGAATGCTTAATATACATTAACTAGCATATAGCCCGTCATATGACGGGATCAACAAAATTTTCAATTTCCCAGAATTTTAAAGTACCCTATAAAGTAGATAAAAATATGGTTTGTTTATTGGCTAAATATTATCTGGTACACTCTAAATAATTTGTTTATCTTCATACTCCTCTAAAGTCTCCCGATATTGTGAATTCTGGTTAGAATCACGTTTCATTTACGCTCATGTCCATAAATTAAGGATAATTCAGAATCACACAGAAATTGAACTCTAAAATAAAAATTTCACCTGTAGAATTATCACACACATCTTGAAGAAGAATATGCAAATTGCAGGAAACCACCAGATGGCGCAGATAGTACGTCACAATGACGAGAGTGTATGAAAGGGGTATATAAGGAATGGTAGCAAAGAAGTAAAATTGTTCACAAGCGCTTTAAAAGCCTTTCAGTGCAATAACCGCATAGTTATGGCACAAAGGAAGCATTTGGATGATTTTTTACTTGGTAGAATTATCGGACGACTGGAATGTGGACGTACCCAGCTGGAAGTATCCGAGGAACTTGGAATCGCCCAGAGTGTCATCTCCAGGCTTTGGCAACGATTCAAATATGATGGTAATGTGAGTAGATGTTACAGCACAGGTCGCCCCCGAGTTACTACACCAAATGATGACCGGTATTTGGCAGTTACTGCCAAAAGAAACAGACGGAGCACAGCATCAGACCTGTCTCGTCAGCTCTCTTCAGCTACCGGTCCGACAGTTTCAAGGCAGACCGTGTACAGACGCTTAGGGAACATTGGTCTATATGCTCGTAGGCCTGTCAGATGTGTTACCCTTACCGCAACTCACTGTCGCCTGCGATTATGCTGGGCTAGAGAGCATGCATTGTGGACACCGCAACAGTGGTCTTGTGTGATGTTTTCCGACGAGTCCAGGTTCAGTTTACATTCTGATTCTCACCGGACTTTCATATGGAGAGCGCCAGGTACCCTTTACCACCAAGAGAACACCATTGAACGACACCGTTACGGTGGTGCAGGATGGCTCGTTTGGGGAGGAATTATTCTTGGTTCCAGAACTGACCTGCATGTTCAGAGTGTAACGATGACAGGCCACATCTATCGGGATATCATTCTGGAACAACATGTACGTTTGTTTCGGGGCGCTATGGGTCCTGAATTTCTGTATATGGATGTCAACGCCCGACCTCACCGTGCAAACATTGTAGACGAATGCCTTCAATCGGAGGATATCACCCGTATGGATTGGCCAGCATACTCACCGGACTTGAATCCAATAGAGCATGTGTGGGACATGCTTGGCCGACGAATTGCAGCCCGTCAACCCCCTCCCAACTGTCTATCGGAACTTCGGAGGGCATTGCTTGATGAGTGGTGTAATTTTCCCCAAGATCATATTGATAATCTGATACTCAGCATGCGTAGGCGTTGTAACGCTTGTATTGCATCGTCCGGGAGACATACTCCGTATTAACCATCATACTAACCATGTTATACTGTTTTCTGTAAATAGGTTCTTTTTTGAAATTTGCTCCAGGGAGTAAAAATCGCAATTTTTATTAATTATGTCAAACATATAGCATCTTTTTTGCTCTTTACCTTTTGTTTAATAAATAGACTTTACAAATAAGTCAAATTTGTTTTGCTTTTGTCTCTTTCATTGCCTGAACTTCATTATCCTTAATTTATGGACATGAGTGTATTTAGAAAGCTAATTCAAAATTTTCATATGTACGTCGAAATTATCGTTAAGTTCATCCCAATTTTTTGCCACAGTAATTGATAGAAGTAAGGAAATGAAACTATCATTTTCACTACACCCTGGAGATAGATAAAATGTATTGTTAATTCCGATGATAAAATTTTCATTGCAATAAAAAATAATCAATGATTAAATTTAAAATTATCACATATATACCAAATCCGTTATTTAAGCCAAATATAAAAGAAGATTATTTACTTAATATCTAAGTTTAGTGACAAAGCGTATGGAAATAATGCAGACGATACTTAAATAATTTAAAAAGATTAAATGAGTGGTTAAAGGATGTTATTTTTACCTAGTTATTATGTGACAAATTAATACATTTAAATGGCTGCTCTTAACCGGGGAAATTAGGGCTTAAAATAATGGAATTAAATGCTAGAAAAGGGGAGAAGGGGTGGATTTGGAACGTTGCTAAACCTAACTCATCAAGAATCCAATATGGATGGCTCTATCCATTCGAGGTGCAACAGCTTCATAAATTTGAGGACAGACGGACAGATAACTTATGCTATTACTATATAGGGGATATTGTCAATTACGACACCATTGATGCTGTCAATAAAAGAAGGCCTTTGACCATTTCCTCTAAATATCCTTAATTTTTGTGTTTTATAAAAAATAGAAAAAAATTCCAAAAATATATAAATGTGTCTTAAAATGTAATAAAAAATCTTTAAAATAATTCAATTCTAGCCAAACATCTACTTTCGTACTCATTTCCAATACCGTAAATCCCTGAAATTGAATTGGACGAATCTCAGCAATTCCATTGGTCCTCTCTCGGCCATTTGTATCTCCCAGAAACGAATAAATTTCTCATTCCATCTCCCAGCATTGCAGAGAGACTCAAAATTACTCCTTTTCTAAATTCAAACTTAATTATACTTCACAGTTTTACCTTGATTACTTTTTACCTTTAGGATAAGGGATAAGGCCGTCCGGCTAAGGAGCAACATAACCGTCTGTTTATAACGAAGGAGGTCATCATCGCTGATATATATCCATCCTTTATGTATATATATATATATATATATATATATATATATATATATATATATATAATATATATATATATATATATATATATATATATATATATATATATATATATATATATATATATATATATATATATATATATATATACATATATATATATATATATATATATATATATATATATACATATATATATATATATATATATATATATATATATATATAATATATATATACATATATAATATATATATATATACATATATATATATGTATATATACATATATATATATATATATACATATATATATAATATATATATATATATATATATATATATATATATATATATATACATATATATATATATATATATATATATATATATATATATATATATATATATATATAAAAGCCTATACAAAATGTAATAATTGCAGAACTCACAGATTACGAGAGCCGAACGATGGCCGAATGGTTAGGGCACTGACCTTCGGAACCGGAATTCGTGGGTTCGAGTCCCATTGACGTATGGATGTTCGCAGCCATTCGGAATCGGCTTTAAACAGTAGGTCCCGGTCTCATTAGCCCTCGTGTTGCAAAAATTATACCGTAGTGCTCCCAACCAACCAACCAACCAACCACAGATTCCGAGATAGTTGCTTTTGACGACTGAGCTACAGCGCTCAAGAAGCTCTTTACATACTCTTTTACAAGATTCAACAGAAAATCACTTGCTCTTGCAAGCGACAACTTTATGGTTCACTCGAACCGGGGCAGCTCAGTTTCCCAAAGACATCGATCACGTAACTTGTACAGGACTTCGACTTCACTCCAGAGGTTCGAGCTATCAAAATATCCACCTGTAACACTATAAATCCAACACAGGAACAAAATGTCTACATTTAACAAATTACGTTTAATTATTAAAATATTTACACATATTTACAGGTTTACTTAATATTTAACATTACTAAAAATGCAGAGAGCAGGAGGCCCTCGCACACACCAGCACAACACCTAACGGAAAACTAACAGTCTGTCCTTTTTCCACTGAAACAAAAAGGTGCGCGCGCAGATGGCCGTTGCGCGCTGCCACAATCTTCCCCTCAACCATCGACTAATGTCCTCATGTCGATGGGTGCAGTCTAGGAGATCTTCTGACTGGGGTAGAGTCTGGCTGTTGATCACTTTCAGCAACTGGTCGACCTCTTCTTTTCAGGGGCAACATTGGGTTGCTCTGCCCTTGCCCTCTATAAGGTTGGAGGCATGATGAATGGTATTTACCTATGGGAGTAAAAGGATTATTTTGGGCAGCAATCAAATAAGATGTAGGAGATTGTACTTTATAAATAACATATGGGCCATCGCGTCGTGGCATAAATTTAGCTGTTCTTTCGGATTTGGTTTGACTTTTGGGGTGGAGAGTTACCCACACTTTATCACCTGTTTTGAATTGAGGCGTTTTTCTGAAATGTTTATCAGCATAACATTTATTTTTATCCTGTTTCAGTTCTATATCAGACTTCAACTGATTCATATAATTTGCCAAACGTTTCAAATAAGGGCGTTATCTCAGGCACGAAGTTGTCATTTGAGATAATAGCTCGAAGGTCGCGAGTAAACATCGTCTGTTGTTCGAAGCTCTCTTCCGAACATAAGAAATGCTGCTGTTTCACCTGTTGTGTCGCATCTTGCTGTGTTCAGGGCAAAACGTATGGTTGGGAGTTTCTCACTCCAAATAGTGTGGTTACCTTTGACAAGGATTGCCAATCTTGGTTTTAAGTCTCGGTTCTTCCTCTCCACCGGGTTTGCCTGTGGGTGATATACCGGGGTTAACACCTGATCTATATTAAGAAGATAACAAACTTGCTGCATCACTGAACTAACAAACTGACTTCCATTGTCACTTATTATTCTTCTTGGGAATCCATAACGTAAATAAACTTCTTCTATCAGGGTGATAGCACATTCCCTAGCTGTAGCATGTTCTAATGCGAAAAGTTCAGTCCATCTAGTAGCGCAGTCTTCTACTATAAATATCCATTTTTTACCATCAGGACTCTTGGGTAATGGTCCAAATAAGTCAATTGAAATTGATTCAAAACGTTGGTTATATACAGGTGTTTGTAGCAAACCTGAAGGTTTCTGATTACTAGCTTTAAATCGGCAACAATCTTCACAATTCTTTATGTACTCTGTAATGTATCTACGCATGCCAGTCCAGTAGTACCGCTTCGCTATCTTACTAAGTGTTCCTTCTACACCATAATGTCCCGCCATTGGGGCATCATGATATTCTTTCAGTATTCTTTCACATTCATGCTTTGGCACTACTAACTGGGCTTCTTCTGTCTCTGCTTCTGGTGAATATCGGTATAAGACTCCTTGATTCAACAAATATCCCCGATTTAACCAATTTGTAAAATTTTCATCTTTAGCAGGACTCTCAAATGATTCAATGATCTTTTTAAGGTCTGCGTCCTTAAGTTGTTCTTCTCGTAATTCTCTGGGACTTCGTGTTGGCATATCAATGGCAATTTTGCAGAATTGGCAATATTCTTCAGCGTGTTGGCAGAAAGGTCTTGACAAGAGATCTGCCACAACGTTGGCTCTTCCAGGTATGTATTCCATCTTTGGGGCAAACGACTGGACTTGCAAAGCCCAACGAGCAAGTCTTCCAGTTGGAGATTTTAAACTCATTAGCCAACGAAGAGGTTGATGATCTGATGTCACTGTTATATCTTGTCCCTCGATGTATCCCCGAAATTTATTTAGGCCCCAAACCACTGCCAACGCTTCTCGTTCTGTGGTTGTATAGTTCCGTTCTGCATCGTTTAATAGTCTGCTCGCATATTCAATAGGGTGCTCCTCAGCTCCCTCACCTTGCAACAGCACTGCTCCAAGCGCGTAGTTGCTAGCATCGGTTCGCAAGATGTATGGCTTATTTGGGTCATTTTGTCGTAGAACAGGAGGACTAATCAGATGATGTTTTAGGGTTTTAAATGCGTTTTCCTCTTCTTTTCCCCATTTCCAAGGGCTATTTTTCTTCGTGAGATTACTTAAGGGCCTTGCTATGTCAGAAAAGTTCGGTACAAATCTTCTATACCACGAGCAAGTTTGCAAAAAGGATTGGACTTGCTTTAAATTACTGGGAGGTGGTAAATTTTGAATGGCGGCAACCTTATCTGGGTCAACTTCAAGACCAGAATTGGTAATGTAGTGTCCCAAGTATTTCACTCGGTTACAGGCGAAATTACACTTCTCTCTGTTAGCATGTAATTTAAACTCACGCAATTTTGATAATACTTTTCCTAAATCATCAATATGCTTCTCGAAAGTTTCAGATAAAATTATTATGTCATCTAAGTACGACAGAACCAAAACATCATTCAGGGAGTTTCTGAAGTTATCGATTAGTCTTTGAAATGTCGCCGGAGCATTTTTAAGCCCAAAAGGCATGCGGCAATATCTGTAAGTACCAAAAGGGCACACGAAAGCTGTTTTATCTCGATCAGTGGGATTTACCTCGATTTGGTGATATCCGGATCTTAAATCTATCGTTGACATGTAAGGAGTGTGTTTAGCTTCATGGAGCAAATCATCCATTCTAGGCAGAGGGTATTTATCCGTTTTTATAGTGGAATTCAACTTTCTGTAGTCCACACAAAGGCGAAATTGACCATTAGGTTTTGGAACTAGCACCACTGGTGAGGCATACGGTGACTCACATTCTTCAATTGTGCCATTGGCCAAAAGATTCTCTAACTCTTTCTTAAGAATGTCCTTCTTTAATGGAGACATGCGATATGGTGGCATAGCTACAGGGAGATTATTACCAGTGTCTATATAATGTTTAATTCTAGGTGTAGGCTCTTCCCCTGGCTGAAAGATATCCGTAAACATTTCTAACAGTTTACATAATTGTAACCTTTCCTCGGCAGATAAGTGACTGCCTTCAGTTTCTTTCAAAACGCAAATGTTCAGCTCAGGAGACACAATAATTTTATCGGATGATATAGTGCTAATGTTTTGCGAATTACCTGAGGATTCGAAAGAGTTTTTATGTGGCACACAAGCTGGTATAAATGTATCTTTCTCAAAATTGAATTTTTTCCTAGGATTACTGTTGAAATACCATTTCCTGTTCTGAGTATCCAAGCTAACACCAGCTTTGGATAAAAAATCAGTACCAAGGAGAGTTCGATTGTCCTTAGCTGTAGGTAACACAAATAGTGTAGTAGGAATTCTTTTCCCTAACAATTCAATGTCTATTTCGGTATTATAAAACTTCAGAGAATTTCGGCACTCCGTCCGCGAGTGTTATATTTAAATTCACTTTACGAAAAATTACCCCTTGTTCTCGGAGGAGGTTATACAGGGTTTCTCCAGCAACAGTGTGGCTGGCTCCAGTGTCAGCACATGCTAAACCCCACATACCATTTATTTTAATCTTCATTAACATTGCCTTGGGTTCTTGTATCGCACACGTTTGAAATTTCAAGCAACTAACCTGGGCGGAATCAACTTTAATGTTTGGGGAACACGTAGGGCATTTTGCCTTTATGAAACCAGGTTTCCCACAGCCATAGCAGCTAATAGGTCTTTCGTTAATTTTATTAACAGTTCTATTCGTTGAGTATTTATAATTAACACTATTCTTAAAATTTCTTAAATTGTTACTCGGCTTAGAATTTTCCATTCTATGTTGTTCATGGTTCGTGTTTCTACCTTTTAAGTTTCTACTTTCTTCATAAGCATCTAGCTTATCAACTAAAGCAACTGGATCGCTCAATTCACTCCAGTGATCTAAAAAATGATCTTTGTAATCCGGAGGACACTTCTTTTTGATTTGATCAGAAATTATTAGATCTTTTAACTGATCAAATGTAGTGATATTAAGCTCACTGAGCCAACCTTCAAAAAATTTTCTCAAATCATAGAAATAATCTCTCCACGTGGAGTCTGGATTTTTTCTGTGTTGGACGAAAAATTGTCGGAATTTCTCTGCACTCATCTTGAATCGACGTAATAAAATTTTTTTTATTTCCCCATATTCCGGTGGTTTATCCGGAGAATCCGATTCTATAGCAATTAATTTTGAAATTTCAATAGGTAAAAGCCCGATCAAATATACCACCCATTTTGATTCTGGTATTTTCAAAAATGACAGTTGTCTCTCGAAAAGGTTTAAAAACGTACTAATGTCATCTACCTTCGGGTCAAACTGAGGGATTAACGCTTTAATTTCAAATTTAGATACATCCGTATCACTATCGGTAAGAACGGTTCCTGTTTTCGAAGCATGATTTAAATTTTGTAACTTTAGTTTCTCTAATTCAAATTCCATTTGCCGTCTTTCGGTTTCTGCTTCCTTTTCTTTTACTTCGGATTCTTTTCTGGTGCTAATGATTGTATCCAACAATGTTTTTGTGAATTCTTCGTCATATGAAGTACATCCGGTTATAACATCTTTAATTTTTATTACTGTGGCGTCGGGTTCCAACTCGATGCCTAATTCTGCGGCCAAAACCAAAAGGTCGCATTTTTTACCTCTAGCAAGATATGCCATTTTTATTCTTTTCAGGCCAAACTTAAAATTAATGGTAAAACTCAATTACTGCGAGAATGGCTCATTAGAATGACATAATATGCATACATCTGATTAATCAACTAAACTATATTATTCCGATTTGAAACCGGAAGTATCAATAAATTTGAAGGAATAAAATAATACTTCTTAATTATACAAATATTTCAGATACATAATATTTCTATTAAAAAGAATCATCGATGGAAAATTAAATAATAAGCAACACAAAAAAAGAACATTAACCTGAGCAATATCTTTTGTTATTAATACAAAAATCCAAATTAAATTGAACCTGCACCAATATTCAACACTGAAATATTAACTATCTTTATGAA
>CM063509.1:59053306-59060806 GCA_032207245.1 Pardosa pseudoannulata
TACCGTATTATTATCAAAAGAAACAAGGGCAATTTTAAACCTTTGTGTTTAAGTGCTTTTCACTGGATTAATCAAATTTTACTGAAGAAAGCAATATGTTATACTAAAGCGGTAAATTAAGGAATCTGATTAACTCTAAAGAACCAGGTACATAGATTTCAACTGTCCTCTGGTTCCATAGCAATAGCCGATAGTTTGGATCCTCTTTCTAACACCAGATTGTTGTTGCTGTTATTGCATTCAAAGATACAAATCTTGCATTTCGAAAAGATTTGTGTGTTTCTGGTAAGCAAAATATGCCAGACATATGTAAAGTCCTCGAACGAGGGTGAACCTCGTTTCGAGGTGAAGTGAATCCTCTTCTTTGAATTGAATCCTCCTCGTTACGGGCAATTTTAAACCTTTATGGTTGAGTGCTTTTCACTGGATCAAGCAAATTTTACTGAAAAAAAAGACAATATCTTAATACTAAATAGATAAATTACTGAATCTAATTAACTCTTTAAAAAACCAGGCACATAGATTTCAAATTTTCTACTATAGTTCCACACCAATTGTCGAAAGTTTGCATCGTCTTTTTAATTCCAGATTTTTGTTGTTGTTGTTGACTTATGCCACTTGGTGAAACCAAGAAGATTGAGCCGGAGGATACTCGTGTTTTAAAGCAAAAGGGGGATGCACCTTTCGTTTTGAGGGGCACCTCAAGGCTGAAAGTACGACTTATTCTCAAGTTGGTCCTCGTAATTTTGAAGCAGGGACAAAGCAGAAGACCCATAGGCTTGTCCTGCCACCCCCAGTAGTATTAACTGAGAACTTGGAGATCACTGTGACCAGGAACATATTTTAAGTGCTCCGGTCACCTTTAACTAACATGGTAAATTTAGGCCGGCCCTAGGGCTCCGAACCCACAAACTTTAGGTTACGAGAGTCTCCAGATGCCGACTGGCTCTCCAGATTTTATGTTTACTCATTGATAAAAAAAAACAGGTATTGCACTTCCTTCTCAAAATACAGAATGACCCATTGTGTTTTTTTTTTTACACTCATAACAGTTGGACTGAAAAGTTCATAGGCTAACATAGAAAAAAATAAACTTTTTTTGCTAAAATTTGATTTTGTTATTCAATTTTGTTGCCTTTAAAGGCGATACAACCCATTTATAGCGGTCGTGCAATTTTTGATGACATTTTTATAGTACGAGTTGTCTTTAGCCTCTAAATATAGGCCTCAATTTCAGCGATATAATTCTTCATCGGCACTAAATTTATTTCCAGCGAGCATTCTATTGAGATCTGAGCTCTGAAAAAAGTCGATGGGGGTCAGATATGAAGAATAAAATAGATGCGGAAGCAATTCTAAGCCAATTCATATAATTTTGCCCTCGTTTATATTGAATTGTGACATGGTGCAATGTCTTGATGAAACAGCACTTACTTCTTCTTAAAATGGGACGGTCTTTTCCTCGATTTCATCCTTCAATCGCTGCAATAACGCTTTGTAATAGTCACTGTTGGTAGTTTTTTAATTTTCTAGATAGTCGTTAAATATTATAACATATACAAAATACTGATGCCATAACCTTGCATAGACCACTGTTTCACTTTTCCAAGGAATGGGCAGAGGAATGAGCAGTTTTTTATTATTATAGGGCGATCCAATCAGTCACCAGGAGGACCAATGAAATTGCTGGGATTACTCCAATTAATTTTACTCAGATTTGCGTTGTTGGAATATGTATGCTATATACAAAACAATAGAGATTTTCTATATTTCTTGATAAAACAATTTCTGATAGCTGTCCTTGTCTGGAAAACTTGACTAACCAACAAATTATTTCATTAAATGAAAGTTTTATTTTTATGTAAAATATAAAGAGTTAAAGGATCTGTAAAAATGTTTATTATTAGAATAATTCCTCTAAACTGATGTTCGTTTTATAGATGATTAGCTGTGCATGAGTGCTTCCACATACATTTTTTTCATTCAAGCCTAGAATATATATAGTGTCCATATCATATGGAATGGGATAGAGTCTATAGATGATTTCTCAAAATGATCTATGACAAAATGTAAAAGGATTTATCTAGAAAACATTTTTGAAATGACTCCTTACATTTCATATTTGAAAAAAGGAAATTTTTGAACAATTTTTTACAATAGATATTTGTGGTGAGACGATTGAGATTCTTTATAAATAATTGAATTATTGTAACAGGAATAGAAAAGTTAAAATAATTCGGATCTAAATCTTAACCCTTCACATCTTTGTTGTAAAGAAGATAGGACCTAAAAATTGATTGAACGTTTTATAAAGGATCATCGTGTGTGGAGTTTGATCCTTAGATAAGATTAGTCTTGTACTTCCCTTCATGAAGTTAAATAAGAATATACCTTTGTGAATGTACCTAAGAGACCTATTTGGCTGGTTGAAGTGGTCAGGAGTGTCCAATTGGAAGGGGTGAAGTTTCCCCATGTTGTGGTTTTGTAGGCAGGGAAGTTCCAAAGGAAGAGGCAGCAAATCAAAAGGTACAGCTCTGCTGATTGGAGTAGAGGAGGATCAAATATGAAAGATATATATGAAGATAAACAAATCTCTTATATATTAAAAAAAATTATGTATATTTTTTCATTATGGAGCAGAAAAATGTACCTAACCGTGTATAAATGTTTATTTTATCTTAAGACTCCATCTAATGTTTCGCACCGTGCTTACTAATTATTATTTCCTTTTCAGGATACTAGTAAACATTTTTGAGTCATTGCAGATCTCAAGATTTTTATACCAGCCCTTACGATTTTTGCCTTACCTATCTTTAATGAACACGGCACACCTAAATTACTCCTTTTTTAAATTCAAAATTTAATTGATACTTCACAGATATTACCTCGAATACTTTCTACCTTTAAACCGAGGATTATGGCCTTACAGCTAAGGAGGCCATTAACTGTCTGATATGTAGGAGGAGGCCCTATATAAAAGTAGCCTAAGTTATCTGTCCGTTTGTCCTCGAATTTATGAAGAGGTTGGACCTGGAATGTATAGGGCCATCCATATTGGATTTTAATAAGTTAGAGTTATCAAAATTTAAAGCAAAAAAAAAGTTTATCTTCTCCTAAACTATCGATCCAATTCTAAAATAAATTGGTATTAAATATGCTTTATATCACAGCGAAAAAAAACACTGTCGTCTTTAAAACGCTCAAAATCCACTCCTTGCCCTCTTTTCAAGTAAATAGGTAAAAATAACATGACGTCATTCCTTTAACTATCTCATTTAATCATTTCTTATTTTAAATCATTCAAATATCGTCTGCATTATTTTCATACGTTTTATCACTAAACTTAGATCTGACGAAAATAATTTCCTTTTATAATTTTGTCATTGGTTAACAACAAATTCTATCTACCTCCATTGTGTAATGGAAATGATAGTTTCATTCCTTTTCTGCCATTATTTACTATGGCAAAAAACATTGTGAAGAACTTAAACGATAATTTCGACTTAGCTAAGAAAACTTTGAATTATCATTGTAAGTGAATTCAACGTGATTCTAAACTGCATTCACCAGTATCGGAGAGACTTTGAAGAGTATAAAGATAAAGAAGATTATTGAGAGTGTACCAGATAATTCTCAGACAAAAACAAGTCCTTTTTTATCTGCCTCATAGGGTACTTTACAAATCTGGAAAATTAAAAATTTTACTGATCCCTTCATATGACGGGCTATATGCTAGTTAGAGAATATACATCTATATGAAATCAAAATATTATTACCAACTGAAAGATAAAATATCAGTACCTTTTGTAAGCAATATTCCATAATATTTCTTTAAGTTCAATGGTTATTCTTTTAGAATTATACAGGCTGTGTTCTAAATCTACATCCGTAATTTCATCATTGTAGCTCCTTTCGCTATTCTTTAAACAGAAAGTATTTTTTTTTAATTTAGAAAAATTTAAAATGTTTAGTTAAAACCAGTACTTAGTTGATATTCAACAATCGAATATTTCAACGTGATTGACATTTAATCGAAATCAACTTCGCATAGTACAATGTAAAAAATGTAAATTTGACATTTATATTTCATACCATTTGATTCATATTTCAAACAATACTGTGTTCTAAATCTACATCCCTAATTTATTCGTTGCAGCTCCTTTCGCTGCTGTTTAAACAGAAAGATCTTTTTTTAATTTAGAAAAATTTAAAATGATAATATTTAGTTAAAATGTCAGTATTTAGTTGATATTAAAAATCGAATGTTTCAACGTGAATGACATTTCATCGAAGTCAACTTCGCATAGTACAAAGTAAAAAGGATAAATTTCATATTTGTATTTCATACAATTTGATTTATATTTCAAACAATGCTTTTGAAAAAATTTGCGCAATTTTAAAATCACAGACATGAAATTTAGTTAAAAACAATTGTTTAGAGTCTGATTATACGGCAATATTCGACAATTTAAAGAAAAATTCAATGTTCCGTTCTTTCCCCTCTGGCAGACGTTCACAATAAATGTAGATAGTTGTTTAAGGTAAAATGTCTCGATGAAAGAAATTGACATCTGTTAATGGGATGGTAAGCTCAAATCCTGGAAGAATTGCATCTGATTTATTCATTTTGAATCTTGAAATATTCTTCTTTACAGATGCCTTCTTTTGTATTATATGCGTTTAAATTAGTTTTCTAACATGAGTTATTTTAAATTTCTAGCTATTAGAAGATAATATGTTAGAAGAGAAATATTTCATTTAAGCAAAATTTTAAATTTATATCAAGGCTAAAAAATTCTGTTCTGTTTGACAAGTACGCTTGTTAATATTGCTTGAAAAGATTAAACTCTTAAAATTACACGTACATACAAATATATATACATATATATATATATATATATATATATATTTATATATATATATATATATATATATATATATATATATATATATATTATATATATATATATACATACATACATATATATATATATAATATATATATATATATAATATATATATATATATATAATAAATATATATACATATATATACACACATATATATATATATATATATTTTATATATATATATTATATATATATACAAATATATATACATATATATATATATATATATATATACATATATATATACATACATACATATATATATATACATATATATACACATATATATATACATACGTATATATATTATATACATATATATATATATATATATATATTATTTATAAGTATATTTGTAAGTATATGTATGTATATGTGTAAACCAGCGATAGTTAATCTGCCGGTAGCACAAAATTATGAGAAAGTTTAGTCCTTATTGTTTTTACTTACCCGTGCTTGATTTTACTTACCCGTGTTTGATTGACAAGAAATATCCTCGTTAAAACGCAACTGTGTTTATGCTGATGAATATTAGAAATAATTATAAAATGACTATTAAAAACATTTTGATTGTAGAAAGTTTCTTAATGTTTTAAGACAACGATTAGCAGAACAAATTTTATCTAAGTTGTTCTCACAGCTCACATTTGAGCCAAAGTATGTGAAATTATCAACAAGTTCAAATAAGTTTTTTGGCCAATGAATGTTTTTTTTATATTACTGAAGATAAAATCAGGATTCAGACTTTATCAGGGAATATTGCTTACATCAATGGTTTTAATATTTGGTTTGAAAATATTATCGTTTATCCCAAACTTTAATTTAATTTTCCTTTTAGTGATGTGGCAACTTTTGTGGAGAAAGAATAATAAGTTTACTTGATGGAATTAGAATATTGTAAGATAACGGAAAGCATACATACGAAATTAATAAAAGAAATCTTATATCATGTTTTTAAATAAGAAAACAAAAGGGAATACTTAGCACAACAATAAGTAGCAAGTAAAAAATAAAGTGTATTTTCGGCGGGGTGTAAATTAAGTCTACGATAACAAGATTGATATTAAAAGGTATGTGAAATTATCAACAAAATCAAATTAACATTTTTGAAATGGGATGTGTCTTTATATTCCCGTAGATAAGCACAGGAGTGGTAAATTCAGATTTTAACAATATCACAGAGGATGTTCACATGGAGTACTTAGCACAACAATAGGTAGGAAGTAAAAAATAAAGTGTATTTTCGGTAGTGTGTAAATCAGCCCTACTGTAACAAGATTGATATTAAAAGGTATGTGAAATTATCAACAAGTTCAAATTAACGTTTTTGAAATGGGATGTGTCTTTATATTCCCGTAGATAAGCACAGGAGTGGTAAATTCAGATTTTAACAATATCACAGAGGATGTTCACATGGAGTACTTAGCACAACAATAGGTAGGAAGTAAAAAATAAAGTGTATTTTCGGTAGTGTGTAAATCAGCCCTACTGTAACAAGATTGATATTAAAAGGTATGTGAAATTATCAACAAGTTCAAATTAATCTTTTTGAAATGGGTTGTGTCTTTATATTACCGTAGATAAACACAGGAATGGTAAATTCAGACTTTAGAAATATCACACATGATGTTCACATGGAGTACTTAGCACAAAAATAGGTAGGAAGAAAAAAATAAAGTGTATTTTCGGTAGTGTGTAAATCAGCCCTACTGTAACAAGATTGGTATTAAAAGGTATGTGAAATTATCAACAAGTTCGAATTAACCTTTTTGAAACGGGATGTGTTTTTGTATTACCGTAGATAAAGACAGGAAAGTCAGATGCAGACTTTAACAATATCACAGAAGTTGTTCTCAGGGGTACTTTTCACAACAATAAGTAGAAAGGAAAATTAAAGTGTATTTTCGCTAGGGTGTAAATTAGCCCTATTGTAACAAGATTGATATTAAAAGATATGTTAAATTATCAACGAGTTCAAATAAGCCGTTTTGAGACGGGATGTTTCTTTATATTACCGCAGATAGAGACAGGAATGCTAGATTCCTACTTTAGCAGGTATCACAGAAGTTGTTCACACGGGATACTTGACACAATAATAAGTAGGAAGGAAAAAATAAAGTGTATTTTCAGTGAGGTATAAATTAAGCCTATGATAAATCGATTGATGTTAAAAGATATGTGAACTTATCAACAAGTTCAAATTAGCCTTATTGAGAAGGAATGTTTCTCTATATTACCGCAGATAAGATAAAGACATGATTCAGACTTTATCAGTATCACAAAAGTTGTTCACAGGGGGTACTTAGCACAACAATAAGTAGGAATGAAAAAAATAAAGTGTATTTTCTATGAGGTTTAAAATTAAGCCTACGATAGCAAGATTGCTATTAAAAGGTAGTTGAACTTATTATCAATTTCATATTAGCGTTTTTGAGACGCGATATTTCTTTATATTACCGTATATAAAGACGAAATTGTTATATTCAGACTTTAACAGCATCACAGAAGTTGTTCACAGAGGGTACTTGGATAAACAATAAGTAGGAATGAAAAAATAAAGTGTATTTTCGATTAGGTGTTAATTAAACCT
>CM063509.1:59070806-59083306 GCA_032207245.1 Pardosa pseudoannulata
GCGTCAAAAAATGTTAGCGAACCATTCCTTCAAAGCTGCTAAAGTGTTTAACGGATCAAGGTAAAATTCTCTCCTCATTTTCGATAAAATAAATTATAAAAGAAGAAAGTTGAGATTTCTATCAACTATTTAACTTGCTTAAGTAATTTTAGTTTTTCTCTATTACGTGAAGAGTTTTCCTTTTTTGAGTACACGTACACACATTTGTTTATATACTGGCATATAGCCCGTCATCTGACGGGATCAGTAAAATTTTTAATTTTCAAGAATTGTAAAATACTCTATGGGGCAGGTAAAAATATGAGGTGAGCCTCTCATTTGAGTAGCACTTCTAGACCGTCTCAGCACAATTTGGTCTTCGTAATTTAGAAGCATGGACCAAACAGAAAAATCCCAGGCTTGGCTTGCCCCTCCCTCCCCCAAAAAAATACAGTTTAAAAACTTTGATGATATTGTTACCACTATATGTTGTATGAGCTCAAGTCACCATTAACAAAGAATGCGGATCTTAGGCCGACTCAAGTCTTGGATCTGCAACTTTCAAGTTATAAAATCATCAGTTTCATTTCTTGTTTTTAGTTTATAACTTACACGCTCTGCAAGCTGAAAGTTGTGGGCTATATTATGCTTCTGCCTGGCTGATATTGGACCAATAAAACCATTTTGGCTTAGATTAGTATGGCCAGCTATTTTCTCTCTTTCAACGCTATTCACCGACACCTACTACTTAAAACTGATTCCGAACAGCATCGAACATCTATGCCGGGAGTGATATTCGAACCCGCGGAATCCAATACTGAAGATTAGTTTACCAATGAAAGGAATTTAATTTCGATTTGGGAGAAATATAAATTAGCATACATAGGCAATGTAAATTAGAAGGGTTGTTTTTCACTTAGAATAACAAGTTATGTTTAGTATGTTAACAAATTACTTCTCAACAATATTTTTTCTCTTTTAAGTGTTAAAATGAATCACTCCTAAAAAGTTGTTTTTTTTTCTTTCAGAAATCATAATTTTTGGGATCAAATTATAATTATAAAAATTTTAATTAACAGAAAAAAAGGTTAGAATGGAACAGAAAGCTAAGGTTATTCAAAAATAAAAATATAGCCTCCTACTTTAAAGTATTATCATGATATATCAATGATATAAATATACATTTTGTGATATATAGCGATATTAGATTTCTGATATTGTCCAGCCCTAATTTACATACATATGTGCTTGTATGCGAGCGTACATGTCTGCTTGTGTACGTGTGAGTAAAGTCCTTGTTGTAATGAAGATTTTTCATGTCCCTTCATTACATATTTCCCTTGTGGGGTAGATATATTTTAACCTACATTTTGCGCCTTTTTTCGCATATAGCCCCTTGCAGGTGCAGCTCTTGTTTTTTTCTCACGAGTGCAGCCTGTCTTTTCAAACAGAGCCGCCCCCGATCTGGGATTAAGTTTTGGTCCGAGCGTCCAATTCTGGCCATCTGCATCCGCAGCCCTTAAACCTTTCGACACATAATTTGCGTCCATTGGCTCATATTCTGACAGTTCTGCAGCCATTACTTTCGGTTTGAGATAAACAGTCGCTCCTTTGAAAGGTGCCGCGATGTGGTGTGTTGCCAAGCTCCGCTCCGCATCGTTTTTGGCGAATGTTCACCACCGGAGTTGCGCCTCACTGCGATTGGGTTTTTATTCTCCACGCGCCTTATCTCGACGTTTCATTGGTCAGAGCCGCGATAACCTGTCACTCTACCTCAGAGTGCGTGGTTTTCTTGGCGCCTTTCAACCCTCTTGCTGGTTGTGTGTCGGCGCTTTTGGCATGAGCGCAACCTAGATGTTTTGATAGTTTTGCGAGAGAGAGAGAGTTTTTTTTTAAGACCTTTGCGGACGTTTTTGGTCTGGCCACCTTTTCCGTTGGAGCCCACCTTTTGGTCACGATACAGCGACGTTCCTGTAGTTATTTTTTCCATCTACCCATTAATCGCCGTAATGTTTTTAAAAAACAACGCAACAAAATAAACCAGTAACCACTATAGGATCAGGGCAGAAGTAGACTATAATATTTGCAATTTTGAATTAGTAAAAAATAGATGACTGGAACTCAAGTCAGAGCCTTTTTTTGTCTGCCTTCACTCATCTTCACTTAACACTTCACTACTGGTCCTGACATTCTACGTACTGCTTCCTTCCTATGCTCCAACTCTTCAGTATACTTGTGATATGGGATAATTATTTGTGATTGAAACCAGTAGTCTGTGTAGTGAGAAATTTCAATATAACTTATTAAATAATAACACTGGTGGACATAACGGAAAGATGATCAAATGTAGGATGCCAGAACTTTGTATTTAGTAATTGTAATGATGTACTCTCCCACGCCAGTCAGCATTTGCAGTAACAGCTGTGGACTAAATTTCTAAGAAGAATGTAGACGCAGCTGTTGACTTTGAATTTTAATTTGCACAGGGATTCCTTTTTAATTAAAAAGGGATCCCTGTGAATTTTGGGATAGCTGATGATTTTGAATGGGATAGCTGATGGAGTGATACAAATGTAAAGGTCAGGTCTAGGCAGGGATGCAGCCTTAAGATAATAAGGGGCAGAGGCTAGGGAATAATGGGAATTTTCACAAACGTGGTCATTTTAATGAGACCACCTGTACTCCCGAAGGGGGTGCAGATGTGGGAAAATTTCACGGTCATTGGAAAAGATAAAAAAAAAGGGGTAAGGTTGTGAAAAAAAGTTGGAAAAGCAGTCAAGGTTGGAAGCCCGAGGAAACGGGTGCATCCAGATCCAGTGAGAAAGCTAGAGACCCCAGGCCAGCAATATTTGCCGGATCCCGCATCCGACAAAGTGACTTTTGCTCCAGAACCAACGTCCAGCCTGCGTTGAGTGCCACCCGCTTCTCTGTGAATGCCTGGAGGTAAACCGACTTAATATTCATGATTATTACCTAAGTCTTACAACATTTTAATTAAGGAATACCATTTTAATAATATTCATTAACCCTTTAACGCCCAAATTAACAAATTTTTTAATTTTTTCTTGAAATTGATAGATATGGGTAGAAATGCATAAATTAAGAGTATTTTAAAAGCATTTTGAAATTTCTTAATTGCAACCATGTTTTTAAGCCGTCCTCATTTGATGACACTGGGCGTTTGTATGTAAAAATGTAAACATTTTAAAAATTATTTTTTTTTGCATAAAATTATACAGTTTTAATGTATAAATAAAGTAATAGGCAAAATAACGTTAAAAATTAAAATTTATTTGTATACATATGTTCGAGTTTTGTTTAGTTTTTTCACCATAAATGGCGATACTGTTAAAGTTTTTGAAGTTCAGCGAGAGATGTTGCAGTATTTATGCCGACGTGGAGTAGTGGGTTGAAGGTGCATTCAAGATTTAGAGCGACTGAAAGTAGCTTTCATGGGAGATTCAGCCTTACGAGTAAACGTGGTGTGGAGTGCCGTTCTGAAAGACTGAGTTGTTTTATCGAGTTTATTCTTTATCAAGTTTTATCGAGTTTATTCTTTACTGAGTTTTAGTCAAGTTTACAGATTTTATGGTTTACATTTTATGAACCTTTTATGTGAGCGGTTTTACTTCAATTTCAAGTACTGTGTCATTTCAAGTAATTTGTTATTTGTCACACCTGCACTTCAAAGCCGGAACATTTACATAACTGAATAAATTACTGTCCACTTCAGTTCGACATCTGTTTCTTTAGACAGAGTGTCATTTACAACAACATACAAGAAAACTTTCTATTTAACATCTTTAAGGTTGAAATTTTGTATGAGAAAGAGAAAAACATTAGATACATAATTTTGCATTACATTTCATACAATATGTTCTATTTTTTGAAGAACTGTTATCATATTGGCGACGTCTTTGTTTCTACCTCATGCCAATAACATGCTGCATGTTGTCGAATTTTACGTCAATCAGCACATGGGATCTGGATGTTATTGCCTTTTTTGTTGGTATTCCTGGCATTGCTTTTGAATCTGCTCCCTTTTTCAAATAGGTTACTGCAATATATCTTCTAAAATCTTTGATTAGCATCGACTTAGAACCATGGATCTTTTTATAAATGACATAGCCATTTACAACAGCCATATATATCATCCTGGTAATAAGGCAAAAGTTTCGTTCGTCCATACAACTGACTCTTCTATTTTACTTTTACGGGAATTGTTTTCCTTTATTTTATCCAAAATAATAATATTATGAGGTATTCTGGTATTATCTGGGCCATAATTATTATCTAGTATTGTAATTTCTTATCTACCTGCAACGTCTGATACAAAAGGAGTACCCAAATTATCATCAAATTGTTCTTCATCTGTTAGATTATCGACATCAGGAGTCATTGCTATAATGTCTTCCTCTTTTCTTCAGAAAAAAGATAAGCAGCTGCATCTTCTAAGGTTTTAAATATTTTATTTCTATTCATTTTTTAGTTATTCCGCATGGATTATCTGCAAAATATGTAAAAAACACTTGACGAAAAATTCTGAACACTGAATACGAATTATAGCCAAACTCCCAGTGTCCTCAAATGATGACGGACAACTCTTCCTGATTACTACGGGCACATTAACAACTCTAAATAATAATAAGCATACCAATGACAACAAATGGACTATCTAGATTACATTTATACCAAATTGAAAGGTCTTACCTCATAAATTACTTGCCAAACTGCACTATACAAAATGTGTGGTGTGATTATCAAACAAATGGGAAATTCTACTGCATCTTTCCAGCACTTTTTTACTTAATTCCAAAGAAATATCTTATCTGATACTATATAGTGCTTCCAGCTATCCGAACTATTGCTAATTAAAAGAATATTTTTTCACTATCATATGAGGACACTCGGCGATAATGGGTTAATATCGAAACAAAATAAGGAAAGTAATGTTATATATTAATCAAGTCATGTATTAACCCTTTGACAGTTTCATTTTTTTCCAGAATTCGGTGAAAAAAATGTCACATTTTTTTATTGAATTTTTTTTTGTTTATTTTACATTTTTAAGTAAAGATATGTTATTAAAATTAACATTTCGAGCATTTTTAAGCATTTATTACAACTTTTTTTTCTTTCTATAAAAGCATCATAGAACTGAAGTTTACCTTTAGTCTCATCGATATCCAAGTTAGTTTTTGGAATTCCAGTGAAAGCAAATCTAGGAGGTGGATCCGAAGGATGATCACAATTAATTTCAAAAAATTGTTTTGCTTGACTGATTCCATCTGTACTACTATCAGAGTCACTACTATCTAGGTCAACTAATAAACTTTCGCTACTATCATTTACAGATACTTCAGTTTCTGATTCCGAGTCACAGTTCGAATCACAAGAAATTGGCTCCATACTCTCTGAATCATCCATTATTTAAAAGTAAAATTTATTATTCAACTCTTAGACCAATAAAATTATCAGGTGGTTAGTAAAATATAACCAGGAAGCTATACACTGAAAGATAACAATTCGTCTTCTGATACAAAACATATGAAAAAACCCGCGCTTTTGAGCATTCATTTTTGATCTGTGAGCATTCATTTTTATGAAGGGACTATATAAATATACATATACATCTGTGCTCTAAGACTCCTATATATCATTCACTATATACACTTCACAATGTAACTTTAATACAGAATAACTATTGATCTCTAACCCACTATTCTATCGAGCACAATTGGTATCAGAACCAAACAAGAAGAAAAAAATCCGCAATTCCTCGGGGATTATTTCCTGGAAATATGATTTTCGTTTAAATATAAGCATATACTTTTAATTCTATAGAGCAAGTTTTATTGTGTTTCCAATTTGAAGAACCAACAATGGTGTATGTGCTGGAAGTACATTACAACAGTAATGTTATAGCATCAAGCTGTGCGCATTCGTTTTTATGAAGGGGCTATATAAACATACATATACAACGCATTATGAACATCGGAGATTATTCCTAAATATATATAAATATAAGCATATACTAATTCTATAAGCAATAAATATTGCTCTATAGAATTAATATACAAATCGACTGCCTGCGTAGCAAATTTGGGAGCAGCAAAATTAGAGCTCAAAATAATATGAATGATATTACGGGCAAATATGTTTCGAGTACTTTAATCTGAAAAATAATAGAGAGTAGGGTAGTTTAATATTTTTTAATTAAAATATGTTAAATTTTTTTAGCTTGATGGTGGGTGGTATTTTTGGTGGTTTGTCTGCGGCTGCAAAGAAAAAAATTAAGACTATATCTAAACAGAGCGGTCTAGTTATAATTTAACCCTGCACAACACAAGTTTTATTGGGCTTGAAATTAATTATTATTCCCTATATATCATTCACTGTATACACTTCACAATGTAACTTTAATACAGAATAACTATTGATCTCTAACCCACTATTGTATCGAGCACAATTGGTATCAGAACCAAACAAGAAGAAAAAAATCCGCACTTCCTCGGGGATTATTTCCTGGAAATATGAATGTTCCACTTTTCCGTTATATCTATTGATATGGTTTGATTTTTTCTTTCGCTTCAGAATCCAGGGAATTGCTGCAGAAGTGATTTTTTATTGAAAGTTATTCACTACAATGCACTGGCTTATAAAAATAAATATGGGAACTACGGCAATATTTCAGTAAATTCTAGTTCCTGTATGTTTTTTAGAAATTTTTCCCAAACAAAAAATGAAAAATTTAAGGGAATTTAGTAGCCTCTTGTGTTTTACTTCGTTGTGTAAAGAAAAGCAGGATCGTAACATCAGTATTCAGATTTACAAATTTACTATATGTCTTATAGAATACTAGCCTAGAGACCGTCATATAACATGATCAATAATTATTTTAATTTTCCAGAATTGTAAAGTACCCTATTGTGATGGGGTGATTTAGATAAGTAATATAATTGATTAATTAATATGAGAAGTAAAATGCTTGGGATCTAAATCTGACCTCATCACATCTTTTGTAAAGGAGAAGAGAACCAATAAAAATTTATTTCAACGTCGTGTGAGGGATCTTCGGGTGGGGTTCTGATCCCAGTCCCAGATTAGAATCGCGTCTCCGTACATGACACTAAATAAGAATGTACCTTTGTGTAATTATTTATATACGTTATGTAGTTATTTATATTATTTGTGTAGTTTTTGGGAACTGCCCCTGAGGTACTCAGGGGCAGTCCCCAATTTGAAGGGATAAAGTTTTTCCACGTTTGTGGTTTCAAGGCGGGGTAAAGGAGACCAATTGGATTTTTACAGCTCTCCTGATTGGACGAAGAGAGATAATAATGAACACAGATGAAAAATACATAAAAAGTTTTTAAAAAAAAGTCAAGAGGGGGTGTTCGGCAGTCGAGTCGAGTAGAGAAGTCCGACGGTCAGAAGTCGAAGAGAGAAGTTCGACTGTCAGAGTTCGGAGGTCGAGAGTTTGACGGCAAGTGTTCAGGACTCGAGGACAGAGTACGGGGATCAAAGAAGTTGGGCCCAAGAAAGACCTCGACATTTCGCAACGACCAGAAATTTTCAGCTCATCCGCTTTTTCAGAATCACCCCAAGTTAATTAGAAGGCCATAGACCAGTAGTGGAACAGGAATCAACGTTGTCGTCCCACCAATTGAAATAACACACAAAGTATCTACGTCATTTCACAAGAGCGTCCGACCAGAGTACCACCTTGGCACACCATATAGAAACACAACGGTACTGATTATAAATATTTTGAAATTGAAATTAGGTCCTCTCTCTTATATATAATTACCTAAGTGACAGAAAATTATTGTCAAACCTTAATTAGTGTGGCACCTAATTGATCATGTTGAAAAAGTAAATCTTATGAAATTTAATCAAAATTTTGTATGTTTGTAAAGTATATGCAATTGAATAAATTTACATGTTTTTACTTTAAAGCTGTTTTCAGTCATTCTTAATTTAGCTTATTAGTTTTTTTATTTTAAGTCTGTAGTCTCTCAGGACCTGTGGTTGAATTAAGAACTTAAATATTTTACACAACGGAACCCAAATAATACTTAGTCTTTGTTACTAACCAAAATAATTAACCACTAAAAATTTAATCATAGGTATATACCTAAATTTAAACGAGAGCAACATGAGGCAAAGTAAAATAATGGATTGTTTTGTGGCTGATAATTATTTCGTACAGGCTAAATAAAAATTTGTTTATCTTCATACTCATCTAAAGTGTCCCGATACCATGAATAGAGTTTAAAATCACGTAGAATTCATTTAGAAAGATAATTCAAAATAGCTACATCAAAATTATCGTTATGTTCTTTAAAAATTTTGCCACAGTAATTAAGGAAGTAAAAGAATGAAACTATCATTCCATTGCGCCCTGGAAGTAGATAGATTTTGTTGTTAATACCGGTGAAAAATTTTTCATCGCAACAAAAATCTATGATTAATCTTAAAATTACACATATGTACCTAATCTATTATTAATCCGATAAACCTCCAGGAAAAAAAGTCTTCAAAAATACGCTAAATTTTACTGTGTCATGACCAAACGTTCTATTATTTTTTCCTTCACCCTATGTCGACTAGAATGGAATACGTTAAACCTATGTTATTGTCCTTTGTTTCCGGTTATAAATAGATATATAAATAGATGTTATAGATTGTTAATTTTTAATACACAATCGTCAATTTTGAAGATCAATAGAAATAATGGCTTCTAAAAGTGCAAATAAAATATGAGAGACTATTTATATTTTCTTACGAAATATTTAAGATATTTAAGTGGTGAATTAGATACATCTGTTACCGCAAACGAAATACTTCGAAATAGAAATTTACAAAGCCATGAAAATATCAGCGTCTTTGTGCTGTAATCTCTCAATAAATTCAGTGAAAGAATGTGATTCCTAAACATCGATGATCCTCCTACGCAAATTTATGGAGGAAAATATGGCAAAAAATATACATTACATTCATTTTCGGAGAGTTTTTATAAAATTGTACGTAAGACGTCATCGGTTAATTGTACTTGCGAACCGCTTAGAGTTAAAGCTAAATATAAAAGAAAATTATTTACATAATATCTAAATTCAGGATAAAATGTAAGAAAATAATGCAGACGATATTTAATAAGTTAAAATAAGAAATTAACAAACGAGATATGGTTAAAAGAATGACATCATAATGCTAGAAAAAAAAACGTTATTTTTACCTATTTCTTATGCGATGAATTTAATCGCTGCTTTTAACTGGGGAAATAGCACTTGAAATAACGCAATTAACACTCAAAAAGTGGGGATGGGGTGGACTTCTAAAGTTTTAAAGACGACAGTATTTTGTGCTGTGATATTAAGCATATTTATACCAATTTATTTAAAAATAGGATCGATAGTTTAGTAGAAGATAGATTTCACTTGCTTTGAATTTCTATTACCCTATCTCATCAAGAATTCAAAATGGATTCCTCTATCCATTCCCATCCATTCCCGTGTTCAAGTTTTCAGTCTTCAGAAAACGTACTAGTCAAATATAAGTGGTCGTAAGCCAAATAGTATTGCTATTGATTACCATTCAGAACGGTTTAAGGAGTTTTACACAAAACGTTTTTGATACTAGAAACACAAATGGCATGTTGTGATATTCAGATATTGGACTAAATTACCTATATGACAGTACTCTCCTAAAAATTACGAAAGCTTTCTTAGGCAGGGGTAAATAGCCTTTTCCAGCTAATTAACCGCAAAATGAAAAATCTCATTAACTGTATTTGTCAGCATATTGAGTTTTTTTTTGTAGACATATATCAATCTTACTTTTCCTCTTTCCAGATATCCACACATAATTGGGTAGGCGAAACGAACCAATCAAAATACAATTAAATACTCACTGGAGTGAATTTTCCCTCTATTATCCATTTATCCTGTTCTAGACAGAACAGTCATCGTAAACATTTCATATGAGAATAAGTGGCTCCAACAACGAGTGAGTTAAAAAAAAATGAACCGCTTCCTTTGGCGATGAAATCAAACCGAGACTTTTCAGCCAATTCATCCAGAAAATAGACTTTTAGTTGTGTACTCAGTCGTAAACTTGAAATAACTCTAGTATTCTGAAATATCTACAATAAAATGGTGCACTGTTTTTGTTTTTTGTTTTTTAAACATAGTATCATTTATAATTTAATATAGTTAAAAGAAAGATTTTTTTTCTATGTAGACGAATTAATATCAATTTTGTTTAATGTAGTAAAAATATCAGAGAGAAAGTGGAAAAAGGTATAAAACCTGTATACAATTTTTAAATGTTAATAACATAATCTATGTTCATTTTTCTTATTATGAAAAAAGTATGTATGAATATGCAATTTTATAAATTAATTGCTTTAGTGTATATACATAAAAATATATATGTATGCATTAATTGCAATTTTTATATATATATATATGTGTGTGTGTGTGTGTGTATATATTATACATTCATACATACATATATATAAATGTATATGTATATATGTATATATATATTTATATATATATATATGTATTATCTATATTTCTATATATATATATATATATATATATTATATATATATATTATATATATATATATTTATATATATATTATATGTATATATATATACATACATACATATACATTATATATACATATATATATACATATATGTACATACATACATACATACATATATATATACACATACATATATACATACATATATATACACGCATATATATATACATATATTTATACATACATATATTACATATATATATATATATATTATATATTTATATGTATTTATATATATAATATAATATATATATATATATATTATATATATGCATATATTATATATAATTTGTATATTATATTACATATATATATATATATTTTATATATTATACATATATATTATATATATATATATACATATATTATATATATATAATAATATATATTTTATATATATACATATAATATATTATATTTTTATATATACATATATATATATATATATACATATATATATTATATATATATATATTATATAATATTTTATATATATATATATATATATATAATTACATATCGTGGTCCAGTGTTTTAAAGCGAATAGAAAAAACAAGCTAGCTTCATTTTAATTTATTATAGGCAAAAACAAGCGTACAGTAATGTTGACAGCTCCATGTCCACGCACTAACTGACACTTATCTCTTTGCAAACTCATCAAATTTTTCCAAAATGCTTCCACCTGACCGAATTATCCTAAAAGCTTACGCTAAAGTGGGTCTTTTTTATTTATTTTATTATCATAAAAGACTTCCTTTTTTAAAATCACTTATAACTCACGTACTTTCCAACTACATTTTTTAGTCTTGACATACACATGTAATATATCAAAATCATCTAACTTTAATATTTCCTTAAAGAACTCTTCTCTCTCATTCTAATTCCTTAAAATCCTTTTTTTTCACCCTCTAAATGAATTAATCGAAGGAGCGTCCTCAACTTAAAATTCTTTCGATACATTTCCCAAAGCTTTCTGTAATATAGATGTCAATTTTCTGTCTATTCAAAACGTTTTGCGCTGAAGCATCAATCGTCAGAAAACGTAATAGTCAAGTATAAGTGATCGTAAGCAAAATAGATTTGCTATTGCTTACCATTCAGATCGTTTAAGGTGTTTTACATATAACGTTTTTGCTACTAGAATCACAAATGGCATGTAGTCAGTTTCAGATATTGGACTAAATTACCTATATGACAGTACTGTCATAAAAATTAAGAAACCTTTCTTAGGCAGGGGTAAATGAGCCTTTTCCAGCTAATTAACCGCAAAATGAAAAATCTCATTAACTGAATCTGTCAGCATCTTAATTTTCTTTTATAGACATTCATCAATCTTATTTTTCTCTTTCCAGATATCCACATATAATTGGGTAAACGAAACGAACAATCAAAATACAATTAAATACTTACTATGAATGTTCCCTCTATTATCCATTTATCCTGTTCTAGACAGAACAGTCACCGTAAACATTTCATATGAGAATCAGTGGCTCCAACAACTAGTAAGTTCAAAAAAACCGCTTCCTTTGGCATGAAATCAAACCGAGACTTTTCAGCCAATTCATCCAGAAAATAGTCTTTTAGTGTGTACTCAATCGTAAACTTGAAATGACTCTCGCATTCTGAAATATCTACAATAAATGGTGCACTGTTTTTTTTTTTTAAACATAGTATATTATTTTTATATTTATTTTAATATAGTTAAAGAAAGAATTTATTTCTATGTATAATTTAATATCATTTTGTTAATGTAAAAAAATATCAGACAAAAAGTGGATATAAAATATGTATACAATTTTATAAATATTAATACATAATATATGTTCATTTTTCTTTATATGAAAAAATATTTTATGAATTATGCAATTGTATAAATATATTCTTTGTGTATATACATATATATA
>CM063509.1:59118306-59139886 GCA_032207245.1 Pardosa pseudoannulata
TATTTAAGGGGTGCAATTAGAGATACGTCTGTTACGGCAAACGAAATACTTCGAAATAGAGATTGACAAAGCCATAAAAAGTTGTCAGCGTCTTTGTGCCTCAGGGGGTAGGGGTGCATTTCTCAAGAAATGTCAGTGAAAGAGGGGTGCAATTCCTAAACAATAAACCTGACCCTCCTACCTCAAAACTCCATGGGGGGAAAAAACTGGCCAAAATGTACATTACATCCATTTTCGAAGCGTTTTTGGAGGTCGAAAATTGTATGTTTTAAAATCACCATTGGTTTGGCGGAATTGTACGTGCGAACCGCTTAGAGGGTTGAATAAAAATTAAAAACCTAATTTTCGGGCCCCAAAAATTACGGACTCTAGGCACGTGCCGAGGTCGCCTAGGCTTTATCCCGCCCCTGTATTGAGTTTATTAAAATTTAATTTTTTTTAATATTGCTTTTCAAAGTGCAAATATATGGGGAAACATAAATCTTACTGTCATATTTCGATTCTGTATATCAAAGAAGAGAAAAATAAGATAAATTCCATCAAAAAGCTTTTTTATCTTTGGTCTGTGTAATTTGATGAAATATTTATTTAATCAGAAATTCCCAATTGATTTATTTATTTCTGCTTCCCAACAAATATAATTTCTTCTATACATACAAATTATATTTATCTGAAGAAAAAAAAACTCTTACCACAGAAGGAAAGTAGTTTATCCCAATGCTCAAAAATCGATATTCATTTCAGGGCTTTCAATTTAAACTTCGAAAAGAAATGTCCAAAGCTTGAAAAAAAAAAAGAAGTAAAACCACACGTTTTTTTATGGTTCTACAAACAGCTTCCGGTTTTTATTTTTCCTATTTGTTTAACTAGCAGATTTTTATACTCTAAAAGTTTTTTTTAAAAAAGTCTCCATTAGTGTAAGTTTTTTCGTCCAGGATATCAGCTGTCATACGTTTGTTTTTTTTCCCCAGATGAAACAAGATGGAAATGAAAAGACATGAAAAAAATATATATAAACACATATTTCTAGCAGCTGCGTAACACGACATTTGTGACAAAATGATGAAGAGAGCCTTTTTTTTTCTTTTTGAGAATTTTCTGTGAGGAAAAAAAAATCTTCAATTTCAATCGAGGGTAATTTTCTTGCTGTGCGCATAAATTTGTAGCGGAGGAAAAAAATGACATCAATAAAAGTTGTAGCAAGGAGTTAAATACATGTAAGATGTTGTCATGTTAAAGTGAGAACCAAGAAATTTATTATTAAATATTTATTTCGTATTTATATGAATAATAAACAGGAAAAAAGTGTTTAGAGCTCTAAAAAGTATATAGGGTTGTATACTTGCTGAAACTCTCAAAATTAATGAATGATTTCAGAATTTTTTTTTTTTTTTTTTTTTTAATAAAAATGAAAAAATCAGAATGAAGCATTTGGGAGTAAACATGTTTGTCCGTCTTTCTTTTAATTATCAAATATATTTGGCTGTATTTTAATTTTAAAAAATGTTTTATATTTCCTCTTGTTGAAAAATTATATTGACTGATCAAGAGTGTAAAGACTTAGGTGTATGTACTCCTTTGATCCTAACTTAGCGCAATAAGAAAATTTGGGAACAAATATATATCTAGGGCATTCTTAAAAATTATCTACTATGTTCGATTGTATCTCAAAATTTCAAAATATTTTATAATTTCTGAGGATGATAAATTATATTCACTGATCAAGAGTGCAAACACTTAGGTGTGTGTACTCCTCTAATCCTAAATTAGCACAATAAGCAAATTTGGCAGCAAATATATTTCTAGGATTTTCTTTGAAATAATTTACTGAATTTGATTGTATTTAAATTTTACAAAATGTTTTATATTTTCTGTGGATAATAAATTACATTGCCTGATCAAGAGTGCAAAGACTTAGGTGTATGTACTCCTCTGATTCTAACTTAGCACAATGGGTAAAATTAAGAGTAATTATATTTCTAGGGCTTTCTTAAAAATTATTTAATATGTTTGATTGTATTTCAAGTTTAAAAAATATTTTATAATTTTTGTGGATGTTAAATTATATTGACTAATCAAGAGTGCAAAGACTTAGGTGTATGTACTCCTCTGATTCTAACTTAGTATAATGGGTAAAATTAAGAGTAAATATATTTCTAGGGCTTTCTTAAAAAATATCTAATATGTTTGATTGTATTTCAAATTTTATTTTATAATTTCTGTGGATAATAAATTACATTGATTGATCAAGAGTGCAAAGACTTAGGTGTATGTACTTCTCTGATTCTAACTTAGCACAATGGGTAAAATTAAGAGTAAATACATATCTGGGGCTTTCTTAAGAAATATCTAATATGTTTGATTGTATTTCAAGTTTTAAAAATATTTTATAATTTCTGTGGATAATAAATTACATTGACTGATCAAGAGTACAAAGACTTAGGTGTATATACTCCTCTGATCTGAACTTAGCACAATAGGTAAAATTATGAGTAAATATATTTCTAGGGCTTTCTTAAAAATTATCTAATATGTTTGATTGTATTTCATGTTTTAAAAATATTTTATAATTTTTGTGGATGATAAATTATATTGACTGATCAAGAGTGTAAAGAGTTAGGTGTATATACTCCTCTGATTCTAACTTAGAACAATCATCAAATTTGGGAGTAAATATATTTTTAGGACTTTTTTTAAACTATTTAATTTGTTTGATTGTGTTTAAATTTTACAAAAGGTTTTATAATTTCTGTGGTTGATAAATTATTTTGACTGATGAAGTGAGGTAAAGAGTTAGGTGTCTGTACTCCTCTGATCCTAACTTAACTCGATTAGCCAATTTAAAAGTAAATATATTTATAGCATTTTTGTATAAAACTATCTGTAACAAAAAATAATCGGTGATGAAATTTAAAATTATTACATATGTACCTAATCTATTATTTAAGCCAAATATATAAGAAAATTATTTACGTATTACCAAAGTTCAATGATAAAATGTGTGAAAATAATGCAGACGATATTTAAATAATTAAAATAAGAAATGATTAAATGAGATGGTTAAAGGAATGACGTCATTATGCTAGAAAAATGTTATTTTTTCCTATTTATTTTGTGATAAGTTGATAAATTTGATCGGCTGTTCTTAACCGCGAAAATAGAACTTGTACTAATGGCATTAAATGCTAGAAAAGGGGGAAGGGGTGGATTTCGAACGCTGCTAACCCTAACTCATCAAGAATCCAATATGGATGCCTCTATACATTGCAGGTACAACCACAACATAAATTAGAAGACAGACAGACAGATAACTTAATGTATTACTATAGAGGGGATTGTATAAATAAACATTTTATTAAGGGCTAGGCCCATATTATTGTGTTGCTTCCTGTCATAAAGGGCATAAATCTCTTAAATTTATATAACTTAATCAAAACGTTTTAAATAATTTATCCTTTTTACTCTCCTTATAATTAATGTATATTAAGAATTCAGAACTAAAATCTTATATAACTAAGACCGAGATCCAAGTGACGACTGGTTTATTTAAATCACGTTTAGCTCCACCTGCAGAATTAGATTAAAAATGAGATGGTGACTTTATCCTGCCTAATAATAATACTAGAAATTAGCTTTAAATTAAAATTCGTCTTAATTGTCCTAAGGATTGGGAGCTGCAAAATTTACACAAAGGCAAATTATTATAATAAAAACTGCAAGTTAAAATTCATTCCCTCCACTATCAGTAGAATATTCTAGAATCAATATGTGAAGGAATATTTCTGATCTTTTATTTAAAGTCATTAAAAAAACTAGCTTTATTTAGATAAAACCTCAAATCACACATGTGAGTAAACGGCCGCTTACTTAGCAAATAATCAGAAACAGGAATAAGGCGTACACCATTTATATGAAATGTCTGTAAAATCACTGAGTGTTTTTCTTATTGACTATTGTGTTTTACGCTGATTAACACTAGATTAATGGAAAAATGTCTGATAATGTAGAGTTTATAATTTTTATATTACTTAGTGTTTCGTCAATATTCTTCTCTGACTACACCATTTAAATAAAATATCTATACAAACACCTATTTTTATTGTTAGTGACTATTGTGTCTTTCTATTCTTATAATTAAAGGCATTAAAATAAAATTGCTTTATTTGGATAAAACCTCAAATCACACATGTGAGTAAACGGCCGCTTATTTAGCAAATAATCAGAAACAGGAATAAGCCGTACACCATTTATATGAAATGTCTGTAAAATCACAGAGTGCATTTCTTACTGACTATTGCACTTTAGGTTGATTAACACTGGATTAATGGAAAATGTCTGATAATGTAGAGTTTATAACTCATACATTACTTAGTGTTTTGTAAACATTCTTCACTGACTATAGCATTTAAATAAAATATATATGAAATCACCTTGTTTTTTTCTTATTGACTATTGAGTACTTCTGGTCTCATATTTAAAGGCATCAAAAATACTAGCTTTATTTGGATAAAACCTCAAATCACACATTTGAGTCAACAGCCGCTCATTTAGCAAACAATCAAAAACAGGAATAAGCCGTACACCATTTATATGAAATGTCTGCAAAATCACTGACTGCTTTTGTTATTGACTATTGTGTTTTACGTTGATTAACACTGGATTTATGGAAAAAAATTCTGATCATGAAAAGTTTATAATTTATGCATTACTTAGTGTTTTAACAATATTATTCATGGGCTGTACCATTTAAATGGAATATTCATAAAATCACCTGGTGCTTTTCTTATTAATTATTGTGCTTTGGATTAGTAACACTAGATTTATAAAATATCATGTAAATTTTATTATTTAGATATTACCTTATGTTTTAATACAATTATTCACTGCATATGTTTCCAATCGTTTCCTGCAAATGATCGATATTTTATTATATGTTGTGTGTATTTAAAATAAAATGTCGTATAAATTGACGTGTTACTTAAAAGTAGTTAAAAAGTAAATTCATCATAAAATTATCATTTAATATATTTTTTTTAATTTGAATTTTTTATTTCCCTACTTTCAAATAGTATATTATGTTTGTTCTTACGTCAAGGAGGAATTTAAAAAATTTTAGGTTACTTTTTTGCCTTTATCACAATTTACCCATTGGCCACGCCCATTTTAAGGTCTGAAAATGAAGTTTTGTGTAAATTTTAAAAATCTAAGACTTTAGAAGAACCTTTTACTCATAAAACATGTTTTATGAGTAAAAGGTTCTTCTAAAGAAGTTGACTAATTGAAGACTGCAGTCTTCAACTAGTTTGGAATTATAACACCAATACTTTGTGGGCATTTTCTGTCAGATCTCTTAAAATAGGGTTTTTATGGAAACGCACAATATCAACAAAAGATTGGACATAAATTTTATAAAGCCAAGACTTTAAAAGAACCCTTTACTCATAAAAAAGTCTTAAACTAGTTTGGAATCACAACACTAATACTTTGTAGCCATTTTCTGTCAGATGTCTTAAAATAGCGCTTTTATAAAAAGGCACAATATCAACATGAGATTTGACATAAATTTTATAAAGCCATGACTTTAGAAGAACTTCTTTACTCATACAACAGTCTTGATTTAGTTTGGAATTACAACACCAATACTTTGTGGCCATTTTCTGTCATATTCCTTAATATAGCGTTTTTATGGAAAGACACAATATCAACATGAGATTTGACATAAATTTTATAAAGCCATGACTTTAGAAGAACTTCTTTACTCATACAACAGTCTTGATTTAGTTTGGAATTACAACACCAATACTTTGTGGCCATTTTCTGTCATATTCCTTAAAATAGCGTTTTTATGGAAAGACACAATATCAACATGAGATTTGACATAAATTTTATAAAGCCATGACTTTAGATGAACCCTGTACTCATAAAACAGTCTTGAACTAGTTTGTAATTACAACACCAATACTTTGTGGCCATTTTCTGTCAGATCTCTTAGAATAGCGTTTTTATGGAAAGGCACAATATCAGCATGACAACCACAATAATGTTTAGATTTATGTATATAAAAATAAGTTTAAACGCTTAAATTTTTAACACCAGGGTTTTGACAGAAACCGTTTTCTCTAAGCATTGAAATTACCAACCTTACAATTATAAGTATTATTAACAAATTATATAAATAAAAAAAAGAGATTAAAAATTAAACAAAATTATAAGAACTGATGCATTATATACGCCGGTCCCTTACGGCAATTTTTTTTTTTTTATTTTTACATTTTTTTTTTTTTTTTTTTTTTTTGAGCAACAGAAAAAAAGGGTGGTTTGAAAAATCGGGGTGTTTTCCGATTCAAATTCCTTTAAGAAAACCCTAAAAAAAACGCTGGAATAAATGCTGGCTCCTGTCCGAAATCAAGTATATAATCCTTGAGCTTTCTATGCAGAGTTGTTACACTGTAGAGACAGTCGGTAAGACCTACATGTTTTAAACCTAATAAAAAGAAGTTCCATAACGTTGGATTTCCTGTTCTTTGATAGTGTCATGACAACAAATTGACTAGGAATTCTTTTAGACTAGCAAGCACAGGTAACTAAATAATAGGGGCTGATATCTTATGCCATAGGATTCTACGTCGAACTGTGTAACCAGTAATCATTCAGAGCTTAGTTATATAAAATAATTATTTTTTCTTATATCTTGGATCAGGCTGAAATCTTAACTTCTTAGTTTTGAAATATCCATTCTGAATAATCGAGATGGTTAATTTAAATCAATATCAAATATGAACTTTTTACACGTGGTTAATCGGCAAAAACCACCAGATATGCTATTCCTCATCTACGTATACTCTGAATACACAAAGTCTAACTTATAAAAGTTTACTAACACCAAAAAAATCAATAGGAAGTTATAAAGTACACATTATTGATAAGAAATTTGTAACTGTACCAGAAATCTTGTACAAAAACCTATTTTTGCACAAACCAAAAGAAATTTTGTAGGTGGCCTGCTCAGAAATGTTCATCGTTGGTTTTTTGGGCTGGGCTTCGTCTGCTAACTTTTGGAACTAATTTAACATGTTATTTTATGAATATAAATAGCTACAACAGAAATTAGATAGTTACCGGGAGTAACCATTCAGTATTGAACGAAGTACATAGGCAAAATATATGTATGTACAGCTTATGACTGATACTTGTCTACAAACCGACAGACTCTTTTATAAAATGTTTCTTAACAGCAAAACTGTCTGAAAAAACTTTTAAAATAAACAGTACTGTTTACAAATAGTTTAATGAAAAATAAAGTTGAAAGGAGTGGTCGACATTCAGTAAGTTCAATGCATTGATAAGTACGATGTCACAAGGAGGTTATGTAACCGAATGAGAAGTTTGGACAGTGACTGGCCGATTAGAGGGGGGGGGGTACAGAAGCCTAAGCTGTCCAAATTAAACTACTTGTCCAATTTGAACTACTTCACAGAATCATAATAGTATTGTACGGAGGTACTTTCCCACGATGGTCAGCACGTGCATGCTTAGCTGTGGAAGAAATTTCCAAGAATTTAGGACTTCGATTGTTGACTTCGAGTTTTAGGGACCCCTGTGTAGGAGTTATAGATCACGGAATGACACAAGCGTAACGGTCAAGCTCGCACAGAGATTTAACCGTGAGTTATGAGAGCAGGGGCTAAAAACGTATGTCAGCTTTCACAAAAGAGGCTATTTTAATGAGCCGACCTTGCACTCCTGAAGGGGGTGCAGATGTGGGCAAATTTCACCAACAAGCGATTGGCAGAGAAGAAAAAGGGGCGTTAAAACCTAGGTAATGGGTTGGGAAAGAGAGTGAAGAGAAAGAAGTCGAACTCGGGATTGAAGAGTTGCTAGACATCCATATAGAACCCGGACCAGCAATCGAGTTTCGAAACCCGCTTGCCACCATAGACGCAGAGCAAAATAACGGTCGCTACGCTAGTATCGACGCCCTTTTACGCCATTTACATCCTGGTGAAAGCCCGAGCCTGCTCTCCTGTAATAACCGGAGGTAAATAGATTTAACCTATTTATTACGGTTATTTAGGCATCAGTTAGTTATTCAATACTTTGATTAAGGAATAACGTATAACAAAAGAGAATTGTAATAATTATTGTGTAATGATGAATATAAAATCTAAATAATTGCTGGTTATGTTATATGGTGATCAAGTAGTATATCAATTAGTAAATAGTGTACAGAATAAATGTCTTAATCCAAATATAAGGTATTATATTTTTACTGTATTTTTCCTTTGTAAACGAACACTGGTGTTAGTATTGTAAGTACATTACAACAAGTATACAATTCATTTCTTGCCAAATTTCTTTGACTTTGTGAAAGATACATTTTTCTTAATGTTAGGATTCATTCTTATATATATTTTATTTTATGCCTTCTTTGTAAAAGATTTATTAGTAGCAAAATTGTCAAACGTAAATTTCAAAATAGATAAAAAATGCTTACTAAAATTACTAAACTTCAAATTATATGTAATAACACTAAAATTGAACATTTTAGAAACAGTGGTAATTTGTTAACATTAGTAGTAACAATTCGTAAATTATTGTACCAAAAATTTTGAATGTTATAATTGTATTCTTATATAAATTATTGTAATCCAAGAAATTTTAAATCCAAGAAATCACAAGTCTTAAACAAAATCTCCCCCTCCCCAAAGAAAAATCTTAAATCCAACATATTCTTTTAACTTAATATCATATCATAACTTAAACTATGCAAATTTTGTATCTGACATCATAAACAATGTTTTAGAAATAGAAAATAAAATATGGCTTACAACTTATTAAAAGTCGAAGTGGAATTGAACAGTCTACATTCAGTAAGTTCTTTATATCGATGAGCGTCATGCCACAACAATGTCATTTAAACTATTCATAATCTTGGACAGTTGTTGGTCGGTTAAATGGTGGGGAATACAGCACATGTCGAAGTAACAGAAGCCACTAGAGTTTTAAAAACTGCGATTTCTAGGATCTCTGAAAGTTCTTTGGAGACTGAGAATGTTAGGACGAAAACCAGGACAAGATCGTTGACGTTTAACAATGCCCAGTTATAATCGATATTTAACTGTAACGGGTCTGAGACGCCGGAATGTGAATGACATTTCGCTAGGCTACTGGCAGCACAATTCCGACCCAAACTGACCTAATTCAGCTTCATGTTGTAGGTATGTATGCTTGCCGACTAATGGTAAGCGTTACATTAAGAGTAAGGCATCGTCACGACCGCATGGACTTTGAAACAGAGCATGTGGACTGAAGAAGAAATAACTAAATATTAACTAAAATATTCCAGTGTTCACGCACAGAAGGTCCAAGAACGCTGGATTTCAAACTCGATGAGGGGTTATGATAGTCTACGGTTATATTCTCGTTACAAGACGAGAACCACATAAATGTTAGTAAATAATTTGTTTGTTTCTTATCTCTCATACCTCAAGTACTTACATTTCATTTTATTTTCACTACAATCTATTTCTGAACAAGATTTTACTTTTATATTTTAGAAGAATCTCTATTTTGTAATTTTCTTCATATTTATTTTTATTGTATTACTCAGTAAATTTAATTATTTTTATTTATTTTACATTTTTCTTTCGGAAACTTACCGTTTCCACTTATTTCCATTACTTTCCGAACGTTGGCTCACTCCCAATACCTTTGCTATTACTGTTCGTACTGCCATCCCCCTTTTTTAGTTTTCGATGGTTTTGACCGGTTAAAAAATTTAGACTTCTTGAATATTAGTCTCCACCCTTCATAATATTTCTCTTCAGGTAAACCATAATAAATTTTTATGATCTAAGTAGCAGATCACATAATCCAGGGTCATTAAGCTAAGATAATGAGGTGGCTTAGGCCACGCCCACTACTGTTCCGATATATTTCATTGGAGTTTCGCCTGGATCCGTTTTACGTTTCCAAGCGAGTTTCCTCTACTTTTAATCGTATCAATGTTATATTTTATATCTTTTCACCTTATTTAATCGCATTTAACCGTATTTATTCCTTTTTTTTTTCTTAGTATTCAGTAATATATTCTTCTCAAATATTATTTTTTCGCTTGAATTTATTTTATTTTATTTTAAACTTTGTTTTATTATCTTATGTAACTGGCAAATCGATTATTTAAATTATCATGATGAACTGCTCCCATGTCCAATTAGCTTTCTTTCTTACTGGAGAAAAACCCTTTCGGGTCAGGTTTTCCTAAATCTACCGTTCAATGGAGAACGACGATATTTAATACTTTTCACTCTGAGGTGAAAGTTATTTATATTGTGACTAGAGGTATCGGAGAGGGCTGATGTTAGTTAAGCTACAAAGAGCTAATTAACTAAAAGTTTTCTAGTTATTTTCTTGTAAATCTCTAAATCTTCTATTCTAACGCTGTGTAATTATAGCTACAAAATGTTCTGAATAGACCAAGTTTAATAGCTATAACATTATATCTGTATGAGAGTGTATCAGTAATGGGTGTTTCTCATTCACTTCAAAATCAGAGTAGTAACCAAGCTGGATGCAGTACAGTCGTTTGTCTTTGCACTAAAACAGCAAAATTGGATGATAAAAAGGGTTGAGTTTATTGGGACAATCCATATTGAATGTTCTCCAGCTAGAGAATCCGCTTATGTAGTGCTATGAGAGCATAAAGGACTCAGATACTCACAGTATTAAAATTAATCACGTGAGGGACAGTAAATATGATATTAACTTATGTAAAGAAATTACGTAAGATTAGTTGGGCTAAGTAGAAATTAGTGTTCCTGAATTAACAAAATTTTTTTAAAAAAAATAAGGAAAAAAAATTTCGCTAAAAATTGTAATTTTAAGTTCAGAGTAGTCAGAAATTTGTTTTAAAATACAGTTATAAAAAGGTTTGTAAGTTTTTTTTTTTTTTTTGTTAAAATATCGTTGATTTCATACTAATATTTAGCAAGTTTGTCGAGTTTACTAGTTATTAGTAAAACATGCATTTTCTCTTTTCATACCTATATGGTAACTTCCGTGTGTAACTATTGTACCAATAAAATCTTAAAGCATAGTTATATAATTTAAGTTTAGTTTAATCGCATTTAACCGTATTTATTCCTTTTTTTTTTTCTTAGTATTCAGTAATATATTCTTCTCAAATATTATTTTTTCGCTTGAATTTATTTTATTTTATTTTAAACTTTGTTTTATTATCTTATGTAACTGGCAAATCGATTATTTAAATTATCATGATGAACCGCTCCCATGTCCAATTAGCTTTCTTTCTTACTGGAGAAAAACCCTTTCGGGTCAGGTTCTCCTAAATCTACCGTTCAATGGAGAACGACGATATTTAATACTTTTCACTCTGAGGTGAAAGTTATTTATATTGTGACTAGAGGTATCGGAGCTGGCTGATGTTAGTTAAGCTACAAAGAGCTAATTAACTAAAAGTTATAGAGTTATTTTCTTGTAAATCTCTAAATCTTCTATTCTAACGCTGTGTAATTATAGCTACAAAATGTTCTGAATAGACCAAGTTTAATAGCTATAACATTATATCTGTATGAGAGTGTATCAGTAATGGGTGTTTCTCATTCACTTCAAAATCAGAGTAGTAACCAAGCTGGATGCAGTACAGTCGTTTGTCTTTGCACTAAAACAGCAAAATTGGATGATAAAAAGGGTTGAGTTTATTGGGACAATCCATCTTGAATGTTCTCCAGCTAGAGAATCCGCTTATGTAGTGCTATGAGAGCATAAAGGACTCAGATACTCACAGTATTAAAATTAATCACGTGAGGGACAGTAAATATGATATTAACTTATGTAAAGAAATTACGTAAGATTAGTTGGGCTAAGCAGAAATTAGTGTTCCTGAATTAACAAAAATTTTTTTAAAAAAATAAGGAAGGAAAAAAAAATTTCGCTAAAAATTGTAATTTTAAGTTCAGAGTAGTCAGAAATTTGTTTTAAAATACAGTTATAAAAAGGTTTGTAAGTTTTGGTTAAAATATCGTTGATTTCATACTAAAATTTAACAAGTTTGTCGAGTTTACTAGTTATTAGTAAAACATGCATTTTCTCTTTTCATACCTATATGGTAGCTTCCATGTGTAACTATTGTATCAATAAAATCTTAAAGCATAGTTATATAATTTAAGTTTAGTTTTAAAATGTTTAAATAATAGCAAAATAATCGCAATAATAGCAAAACCAGTACTAGAGGGCTAGGCCCAGGAAGTACTGTTGCCAATCCGTCCAGAGAGGAATATTTAAGTAGCCAATACAATTCAATAGTGTTTTGCCCAAATTCATATGTATCACAGAACTAGAGGGCTAGGCCCAGGCAGTTCTGTGCTGTTCCATCCTGTGATCCTGTGAATATTTAAATAATCTATGGTATGCCGCTAATCATGTTGTCCAGTTGAATTGTGCTCATGGTTTAATTGGATAGATAGTGTAAAGGATATTGAATTATCTAGAGTGCCGCAACGTATTTTATATCAAGGTTCTAAAACTGAAAAGGCAAGTGGGAAATTAGCATCTTATCGTAAACGTACAATACTTCCCAGTGCCACGAAATGTAAAAATATCGGTCAGGAAACACAATTATGAAGGACACTTTCGCTTACGTGCTTTCACTACGTTTTCGACCTGAACTCGCTTCACGTTATAGGTCTGTATGCTTTCCTACCAATGGTATGCTTTACATTAACAGCAAGGCACCTTTGAGCCTACAAGGAGTGGACAAGAGGGCATATAGACTGGAGGATATATGATTGGCGAAACATTCTTAACTCTGAGGTGTCACGCTTTGCTCTTAATCGTATTATCACCTGTAGGGAATATGGCATTAAAAACAATCCAACACTCGTTCCCAGAAGTTTCAAATTCATATGCTGGCATCTCCATTCAGGGACGCACAGAACTCCACATTAGAAATTGAGCTCTGATGTGTTGTTGTTATATGCATGAAATTCTAATATTTATTATAGTCAATTACACTACAGAGATTGGAGATGACTTCGTGAAATGGACAAATGCTGCAGATCACATCGGTCTTATTTGTTGTAAAATATCCTATTCCAGGAAAAATGAAAATAAGGGAATTGGGCAGCTTGTTATCCTGGCACAAACCCAACAGATCACGTCGGACGTGCTATAGAAAAGAGTTTCTTTAAACCAACCACTCCCCCCAAATTCTCCACGAACTCGAAAATGTTCTTCTCGAAGCATGAGACAGAACATTCGCCAGCTCTTTATTAATATTTGCATTGATTACCATGTCTCAGGTTATTGACCGTCCGGGAAAATCATCCTTCCTGCTAAAAACAATTTTCTTACAACAAAACATCTTTTTTTATTCGTGAAAATGGAAATGGAAAGAATTCTTCAGGAGAAATTAAATATAATACACCAGGTCCTCATTAATAGCGGAATTCAAATTATTCCTCATTGGTTATAAAGTTAATCAAGACGTAGTTTTAAATTCCTATCCTTGGTATATTTTACTTAAAGGAACTTTGACTAGATAGGATGGTTATTTGAATTTTTCAGACATTTATCAGAGGTTTCTCATTTTTTTCTTGTAGGTACAATTTGTGCGTATTTTTCTTTTGTAAATAAATGCTTAATAAAATATTTTGTTCTAGCAAACGTGTAATTTTTTTCATAAAATTATTACGTTATTAAAATATGTATGAACCATCTACACGATTTCCCCAAATAGGTGATACGTATGACATTTTGACCAAACACATCCATATAAATATATATATATATATATATATATATATATGTGTGTGTGTGTGTGTGTGTGTGTGTGTGTGTGTGTGTGTGTGTGTGTGTGTGGTCTCGGTCTCGCCTCTCCGACACGACGATGCCATTGGCGCTGCCGTCGCCAGAACCTTTTGCCGCGAGTTTTTCCACACAGAAGAATATAGAGCTGCGACGACGGTAGACGTATTCTGAACGAGGACTTTATTCGACGTTCTCGCCATACTTTTCAAAAATTATGTATTTTATGTTTTTGGTTGTGTGTAACGTGCTCCCTCAAAAGTGTCTTAATAAATTATTTCGGAGCAAAGGAGTTTGAAGCTATTTTTTGAAGCCCACAATAACTTCAGAATTGGAACGGAGCCTGACGAGACGAATGGAACTGTTATAACTTCTCTTTTGTGATATCCTCATCAATATTCGTCAACGCGGTGAGTACAAATTTAAAATGTATTTTGAAAATATTGAAACCAGTAGTGTTATTAGTGAAAATGATGAAACCAGAAGTGTTATTAATGAAAATGACAATACCAAAAGTGTTGTTAATGATAATAGAAGTAAAAATGTGACCTAAAAATGATAATTTGCAAACAAAAGGTGTTGTACATAATAATAATATGCATAATTTAAAAGTATCACCTGATAATTGTTCTAATCCGCTGATAATTGTTCTAATTGTGAGTTAAAGCAGTCTCAAAGTATAAGTATTAATTTTAGTTATGTTTAAAATATGATACCTAATTTTTCCGGTCAATGTTACGAGAATGTGTTGTTGTGGCTAAATCAATTGGAAAGCGTTGCAGATTTTTTCAAGTGGTCCGACCTTCAAAAGATTATATTTGCGAAACGTTCGTTAGTTGGCAATGCATTATTGTTTATTCGGAGCGAGTTGAATAACGCTACGTGGGAGCAACTGAAAATGCTCTAACAGCAGAATTTGCAGTTGACTCAAATTCAGCAGATATCCATGAATTGTTACTTAAACAGCGAAAGAAAGAAACAGAAACTATACAGGAATATTTTTTCAATGCGTGAGTTGGGTAATCTGGGTAAAATTGAAGATGACACTTTAATACAGTATATAATAAATGGTTTAAACGATAGACCAGAAAACAAATTATTCTTATATGGATGTAAAAACTTACGTGAATTTAGAGATAAACTGAAAATATATGAGAAAGCTAAAAATGATTTTGTACGATTTAAATATAACTCAGATAAAGCAAAAGTTAAACAAAAACCTGATAATTCTATTGAGAGTAAACGGCATAATTCTAATGAAAATATAAAACATTGTTATAATTGTGGAAATAAAGGACATTTATCCAAATTTTGCACGCATAAAAGTAAAGGTTTAAAATGTTTTAAATGTCAAGATTTTGGACATAAGGCTTCTGAATGTTCGGGTATAAATGCGAAACTTACAGTATCTAATGAGGCACAATCCCTCAATATTACTTCACATCCAAATTTGAATGAAATTGTTAAAATCGGTGATATGAAAATTAACTGTTTGATCGATACTGGTAGTCAAGTTACGGTCTTAAGTAAAAGTGTATACGATCAATTGAATGTTAAAGAACTGAATCCTTTAAATTCTACTTTATCAGAATTTGGCAAATGTAAAATAAAACCTTTAAGCTTTTTTAAAAGTGAAATCGAAATTGAGGATTTTAAATGTTTTGCTGACATATGTGTTGTAGAAAATTACATTATGCCTCATGACACAATAATAGGACTTGATGTTCTTTTACATGGCGAAACCCTTATAAGTAAAAACAAAATTGTTATAAAAAATAAAAATCAGTGTGAAGATAATGAAAATAACTTTTCAGTGTTACCTCTGAATATTGACATTAATAAAAATGAAATAGATGTTGGAAATGACGTTCACAAAATTTTGAAAGATGAAGTACGTAAACTTATTTTAAATTATAAACCTAACAAAATTAAATCGACTAATGTAGAATTGAAAATTTTGGTAAAAAATGAAGAACCTATATTTCACAGACCGCGTCATTTGCCATTTGCAGAAAAAAAAATTGTTGAAGTGCAAGTAAGCGAATGGGTATTTTTGAACCTTGCTCTTCCGAGTACTCGAGTACGGTAGTAGTAGTGAAGAAAAAAGATGGGAGTCCTCGTGTGTGCATAGACCACAGAAAACTGAATAAAATTACTGTTAAGTATAGATCTCCCCTCCCACTGATCGAGGATGTTTTAGATCGGTTATAAGAATTACGTGTATTTAGTACAATTGATTTGAAGAATGGTTTCTTCCATGTTAATGTTAATGAGGAAAGTCGCAAATACACAGCATATTTGTGACACATGAAGGAGAATACCTATTTTTAAAAGTCCCTTTTGGCCTTTGTAATTCACCATCTGTTTTTCAAAGATTCCTTAACACTATCTTTCGACCTTTGGCCAATGCTGGCATTGTATTACCGTACATGGACGATATTATAATTAAGTCTGCTAATGAAGATTAAGGAATTGAAAGGCTAAAGCAGGTTTTCGATCTCGCTAGTCAATATAGTTTGGAGATAAATTTTAAGAAGTCTCAATTTTTAAAAAGAAAAGTCTTTCTAGGACATGTTGTAGAGAAAGTTTGTATTTCTCCATCCACAATTAAGACCAAAACAATACTAAATTTCCCCGAACCTACCAATTTGAAACAAATACAAAGATTTTTAGACCTCACATGATATTTTAGAAAATTTATACATAATTACTCAATTATAGCTAAGCCTTTAAGTGATCTTCTAAGAAAGGATAATAAATTTGAATTTGACGACGAGCAAACGAATTCCTTCAATAAGTTTAAGATGTCGTTATCCCAAAATCTAGTTCTTGGTATATACAACACAAAGTACGAAACAGAGTTACATACGGATGCTAGTGAGGAAGGATATGGTGCAATTTTGTTACTAAAATCCCCAGACGATGACAAGTTTCATCCTATATACTATATGAGTCGTAAAACTACAGATGCAGAGAAAAAGTATTCGTGTTACGAGCTTGAAGTACTCGCAATAATAGAAGCAGATAATATTAACACAATTACATTGCGTGGGTACAGTGAAGCTAGTTCTTCTCGAACACTGGATCAGTTCACTAATTAGTGTCGGTGACACTATAATCTCTGAGATGACGATCAGTACAGTCGGCTTCCACACTGAGGCTAAAACGCTGTGTGCGTATTACGCTGGAGTTCGTTGAGGAAACTCGTGATGCAAGACGATCCAAAATGAGAGTAAGGGTCACTCTCAAAGACCTACTTCTATGCACGAAGTAGAAAAAAAAAATATTAAGATAACTTGAATGAGATCCCAAATTCGAAAGTCGACTTCCTAGCAAAAGCAGGGACGCTGTCGGTCTCTAAAGCAAAGAAATCTCTGGCAATCGGAGAAACGCGTGGACTCCTCTCGAGCTCCACAAAACATCTGCAAAGCAACACTCAAGAAAAAGCCCCCTTCTTGGCTCAGCCAATCTCCTTTTAAAGGGGTCCCGGTTCCCTTCACGTGATTCTTCTGGAACCTTTCAGGCCCAGGACGACGCAATCTTGCGGTCATCAATCTGGATCAGCTGATTCGTTTCCAGATGTGGCCGAAAGGTCGTCTTAAAGTCAACCCACCAAAACAGCTTAAATTCCTTTTCGGCACCGGTAACGGGGTCCAGATGTACACTACAGCACAGCTAGATTAATAATTATTACTCAAGTCCTTTGACAGTAGCAGACACACTGGCTCCAGCGTACTGACAATTCTTAATGTACCGCCGCCTAAGCGACTGCATCGGTATTGTGCCTGAGACGTTACTACCACGCGTGTCTACTTACCTCTAACCATAATGGTCCGCCGCGAAAGGTCACCTTACATTCTACTTTTGCTCGGGTCATGTAACGGATCGATACTATATATATATATATATATATATATATATATATATATATATATATATATATATATATATATATATATATATATATACACGAGGCGCATCCAGAAAGTAAGTTTCCCTTCTTAAAAGAAAGAAAGAACTCACACTTTCAGGGACATATTTATTTGCAACAAGTACAGCAATGTTTAAGTTATTTTTCAACATAGCCACCAGCAGAATTGAGACACTTGTCGCGTTGTGGGATCACCTTTTGTATCCTTCTGTCGTAAAATTCTGCCGTCTGTGAATGGAACCAGCCTAACTGTCCCAGAACACCGTGCACATCCCTTTTCGTACCGACCTCGTCTGTTTGAATTTGGTCCTGACAGAAATCCACTATGACGCCAATGCATTGACAGTTGCTTAGTTTCCGGGGTGAAGTGCGAAATCCAAGTATCACTGCCCGTGACGATCCTGTCAAGGAACTCGTGATACCGTAGCAGAAATGTCAGTGCTGCTCCTAAGCGTTGAATTTTGTGTTCGGGTGTCAGTTTCGGCTCATAGACCTAGCAGAGCTTCCGATGAATTTCAATTGGCTCAATGCTTTGTGCATTCAAGATCATCCACCGAACCTTGCAGGCGGCGGGAGAATTAATTAGAATTTCCATTTCGGACAACTGTTACCACTCTACTGGCAGGAGTCGGGACCTGCCTAGCTGGTATATGATTGATACATCATATATACGTCATATACAGGGTCAATTGACACTGCTAATTACGTTTACGTTAAAGGGGAAACTATCAGGAAACTCACTTTCTGGATGGGCCTCTCATATATATATATATATATATATAATATAATATATATATATATATATATATATATATATATTTATATATATATATATATATATATATATATATATATATATAATATATATATATATATAATATATATATATATATATATAATATATATATATATATAATATATATATATATATATATATATATATATATATATATATATATATATATATATATATATATATATACAAAAACAACATATAGTACAACAATATAGTACAAAAATAACAACATATACAACGCACACACTGAGATTACTCGCACTTTGGAAAACAAACTAGATGGCTATCCTAGCGCCACCTATTATAAAAGAATAGGTGAGTAATTGTACCCGCTACAAATCCAATTTAAAACCAGATAATATTTTATTAACCGTTAACCCGCCAATGTTCCAATGATGGAACATGATTTTTAAAATAAACAATTTCACATGTAAAAAAATTCTTATCAATATCGCTTTTACATACAATTGAGCATAATATTCTAAACTGTTTTTTACAATAAGATTTATTTTGTTGAGATAATTATTTATTTTTTTACATTTGTTTTTAATTTTACTATATTTTGTCAATTTTACTCTCCTGTTTCGGTGCACCGGAACATAACAACTCAACTTTTCTGTTTTCGTTTTCGGCGTTTTTTCAGAACTTTCTCCAGTAGCAGTTCATATCACGTTCGCATCCGCACGGCAGCTGGCATGCTGTCCGTTTATCATTTTGTCGCATATCGCACCATTTCTTGGAGGCACCGGCGAGATTTGAGGAATTTCGCTTTCGGTTTTAACCACATCACAACTCTACAATTGGTACAGTTTTGGATAGTTTTCATCTTCATCTCATTCAAGGACCAAGCAAGATAAGTACATTTTTTTTCTTTTTTTTACAAGTTTGACTTTGGTTTTCCTCGCACCATTACGTCGTAATGGAAGACAAGGATAAAATCGCAAGAAATAACCGAGGTAGAGCGAAAGCTTCTCTAACCAGAATTTCAAATTTCATTAATGATGATAAACAATTATTCGAAAAACACGATTTGATGAATAAACTTCAAAAAATTGAAAGCATTTATTTTGATTTTGACAAGGCAGACGCAGATCTTCCACCAGAAAGTTCCGAAATGGAAGAATTTGAGAAAAAAATATTATGAAACCAAAGCCAAACTATAACAAGAACTTGAAAAAGTAAATGTTACTGGTAATAAGCAAGCTGTTACTCAGGTTAATGAACATCCAGTTTCTAGTAGTACAAGTAATACAAATAATTTTAAGTTACCGAGAATAAATATGCAATCTTTTAATGGTAATTACAGAAACTGGATGTCGTTCAAAGATTTATATGTATCATTAGTACATAACAATGAAAACTTAAGCAATATTCAAAAATTTCAGTATCTAAAAGGTTTATTAACGGATGATCCAGCTTCTATTATTAAACATATTCCCATTTCAGAAAATAGTTATATAGAAGCCTGGGAAAAATTATTATCTAGGTATGATAAGAAAAAACAAATTGTCACATCACTAATCAAAACTTTCATGGATCAGTCTTGTGTAATTAATGCAAACGCAATTAATTTGCGAAAAATTGCCGATACATCTGATGAGATCATCAGGAGCTTAAAATCCATTGATCCTAAGGCAAATGAAAGAGATATTTGGCTAATTTATATTTTATTGCAAAAAGCTGACAACGAAACATGTAGACAATGGTCTGAGTTTTCAGCAAAAGAGGAATTTCCAACTCTTGAAATGTTTATTCAATTTTTAAATGATAAATGTTCCTCTTTAGAAATTTTCAACGAGAAAGAAAAGGAAAAGCCTCAATCTAGTGTTAAAAGGTTTTCTACTAACAAAAGTATCAAATGTATTATGTGTAAATTAGATCATTTTCTTTTCAAATGTCTCAAATTTAAAACATTATCTGTCAAAGATAGAAATCAATTTGTTAGGAAAAATAATCTTTGTTTAAATTGTTTTTCTAGTCAGCACAAAAAATCTGAATGTATGTCTCCATATCGTTGTCATTATTGCCAGTCATTGCATCATAGTATTCTTTGTGAAAATCAATTAAAAAGTTACTCCACATCTGCTTCTCTTTCCAAGAGCAGTTTTGATTTAGAACAACAAAGCAAAAATCAAACAGCTAGTGAGGTACCAGACATTGCGTCTACAAAGGAAACCAAAAGTGGGAATACTTATGTAATTCAAAATAATAATGTTCAAACAACTTTTGGCTTATTGCCAACTGCATATGTCAATGTAATTGATTCGATGGGTCAAAAACGTAACATTAGAATATTGTGTGATAGTGGTTCGGAATCAACATTAATGTCTGAATCTTGCATTAATTTATTGGGATTTAAAAGAAAAAATGCACGTTTTCCTGTCAAGGGTTTAGCTGAGTCAGAAGTCGCAATTACAAAAGGTTCCGTGGAAATTGAGTTACTGTCAATACACGATACATCAGTGAGAATGTCAATTAAATCATTTGTATTAGATAAACTAACTGCCGTGCTTCCAAACCAAAAAATAAATGAGAAAGATTTTTCGCTTTTTCAAAACGCAAAGTTAGCTGACCCACGTTTTCACATTCCGGATAAGATAGATATTATTCTAGGATCTGACTACTTTTTTTCTATTTTACTTCCCGGACAAATAACTTGTTCTCAAAGTGATTTGATTGCTCAAAACTCGATTTTTGGTTTCCTCATATCCGGAAAACTACCAGAATCTCAAACGAAATCAAATTCATTTTCAAACTTGCAAATTTATGAAATAAATATTGATAGCGAATTAAAACGGTTTGGGGAGTTAGAAGAAGTGCCAAATTCTACTCACACATTATTCTCACCTGAAGGGCTATATGTTGAAACGCATTTTCAAGAAAATTACTCAATTAATTCAGAGGGTCGTTTTGTAGTAAAGTTGCCATTTTTAAAATCTAAATCTGAATTAGGTAATTCCAAACCAGCTGCACTTTCTCGATTATATGCTATGGAGCGTAAATTTAAAGAAAATTTAGAGTTTGAAACA